>ML681990.1:21330375-21389962 GCA_007922195.1 Podocnemis expansa
GAGGAAGTGCCCCCGCACCCGGCAGGGGCTGCGCAGGGGGGCACGGGGGAAGCCCCCCCTGGCTGGAGCCACAGGGGGCAGGGGAATCCCGGGGGCGGGGCTTCCCTGACCCAGCACAGGGCCTCCCTCCCCCTCCCCTCTTCTATTTTCAAATAGCATGTCACACTGGACATGCTATTCGATTCCCTCCTTTTCCCTTATTTTGAAAACACTTTTTTGTTATTTCAAAATAAGGCTTTATTTTGAAACAGGCTTGTTTTGAAACAGTTTGTTTCGAAACAAGCACTTGTGTGTGAACATAGCCAAAGAGAAACAGCTGAACTGGAATTAATATGCAAATTAAATTGTGTGAAAGCAGGATTGAATTGAGACTATGGGTTCTTTTCCCATTACAAAAGGTAATTCGACTTCAGCCTTCCCAGGGTTTGAACCCAACAACTGCTCTGATTTTCTGTTACTGTATGACCTGATCCTATGTTTTACACTCTCTTGCATTTATTCTTCATTCCATTCTGTAAGTTCACCCATCTTCGAAGCATCTGAGGAAGTCGGATTTTCTCCCACAAAAGCTCATGTGAAAAATAAATCTTAGTCTTTAAGTGCCACACGACTCCTGGGTGGGTTTTTTTTTTTTTTTTGCTGGACTAGACTAACATGGCTACCCCTTTGCAAATCATTAAGCAGGGACTTTCTCTCTCACCACAAGTGGTCTCTACACCTGAAAGTAACTGCCTACCTGTTCAAACTTTGGGGGTACGTTAAATGAACTTTTTGCAACTCACCAGACCTAGAAATGCCCCCAGTTCTGCTCATTAAGGGGGAAGGAGGAAGAGTCCCTGTCAGATGTGTTCCTCATCCCGTGGGGAGGGCCGCTGATGTATGTCTTTCTCCCAATTCCCCTCATCCACAGAGTCCTGCTCAAAGCAAAAAGGGACTGAGCTAGCCTAATCCTGATAGCTCCATTCTGGCCCAGGCAACCCTGCTACTCAACCCTGTAGGACCTTTCGATAGCCCTGCTGGTGTGCCTGCAATGCAAGGCAGACCTGCTGATGCAGGATTTTGGATGCCTGCAACACTCAAACCCCCGCATCCTTCACCTGATGGCATGGAGCCTGCATGGCTAAGTGCTGGTGAAAGACACTGCTCAGAAAGAGACCAGCGGATGCTCATCAATAGGCAAAAAGGCCATCTACAGCGCTAAATGGAAACACTTCTCCCTCTGGGCTAATTCCAAGAGGGTGTCCCCAGAATCAGCCCCGATTCACCTTGCGCTTGACTACTTGCTCAACCTCAAAGAGAGGGGTCTTTCAACCCCCTCTCTAAAGGTCCACTTAGCAGCTATTTCAGCCCTACATGAGACAGTGGGTGGGTTCTTGGTATTCTCCCATCCCATCCCAGCAAGATTCTTAAAGGGAGTAGAAAGAGTTTTCTTAACCCCTAGGTCCCCTACCTCACAGTGGGGCCTGAATGTGGTACTCCAGACCTTGACTCAACCGCCTTATGAGCCTATTGACTCATGTACCCTCTTAGTCCTGTCTTGGAAGGTGGCCTTCCTAGTTGTGATAGCCTCAGCCAGGCGAGTCTCAGAGCTCAGGACTCTCCTGAGCTGCCACATACCATCTTCCATCCAGACAAAGTGCAGCTGCATCTGCATCCAGCCTTTTCACCCAAGGTGGTTTCTCTGTTCCACCTAAACCAGGAAATCTGCCTCCCGGTTTTCTTCCCTGTCCCCCAAGTAATGCAGAACCAAAGAAAATGGCACAACTTAGATGTCAGAAGGGCATTATGGACTTATATTGAATGAACATGCCCATTCCGCAGAACATCCCAGCTATTCAAGGCAGTCACATAACACAAAAGAGGCCAACCAGTAACAACACAGTGCATCTTGGCTTGGATAGTACATTGTATTAAAGACTGTTATAAGAGATCCAACACTCCTCTTCCCAGAAGGGTCAGGGCACACGCCACAATGGTGCAAGCATCATCCATGGGCTTCCTTACTCAGGTCCTTATCCAGGAGATCTGCAGAACGGCATCCTGGTCATGATGCATTACACAATTGTCCAACAAGTGCAAGATGATGCGGTGCTAGGCAGAGCGGTCCTCAGAGCAGGAAGGCAATAACTCTGCCCACCAGCCTAGGTATGGCTAGCAGTCACCTATATCAGAATGATGTGAGCAGCCTTGAAGAGGGGTTACTTACCAGTAAACGTCCTTCTTCAAGATGGGCTGCTCTCGTACATTCTGCACCTTCCCTCCATCCTCGCTCCTTGGTGTTGGTGAAAGAAAGGACTGGAGAGGGGCAGGGTCAAAATCACATATATAGCCTCAGGTGCGCAGCACCATGGGGGTGTCTCCCACTGACCCTGTGCAGACAGGCTAGGACAAAACCTTTCCAGCTGACCATGTTCTGTGGCATGTACACGCCTATATCAGAATGTATGTGAGCAGCCCATCTTGAAGAAGGATGCTTGCTGGTAAGTAATCCCTCATTTTCCCAAAGAATTTTGCAGAATCCTGCTTCCTAGACCCTGACTGGAGTTTAATCTCTGAGCAAGGCCTGCCTCATTAACAAGTGCTTTCCTGGTGCATCTGAGCTGTCCCTCCCTGGACAAGAAGTGCATGGCTTCAAAGGAGAATTTCCACATGAAAGGGTTTCTGTTATAAACCTCACATGGAGTCCTCAGCCTGAGAAGAGTCCATTGGAGCTGGGTCTCCCTTGGCTGTTAATACAGGAGGCATAAATCTGCTTCAGGCAGGACAGACACTAATCACTGCCTCAGAGGAATGACACCTCCTCTGTCTTCCTGTTTGGTGAAATGCACAGAAATCTCCTGGTACAAAGAGAGAAAATTAAATGCTGAGAATGCCCCTGTTTCAGGTTTTGCTCTTGGTTTCAGTGGCAGAGTTCTGTGACTGAGGACAGTGGGTTACTTACCAGTAACCGTCCTTCTTTGAGATGGGCTGCTTGGATCCATTCAGTAATAGGTGTCTTCGTGCTGGAGTGCCGGATTGGCCAGAAAAACTTCTGTCCTAGCCTGTCAGGAGAGGGTAGGTGGCCTCCGCCCCTCACGCCACCCCATGGCTATATATACGGTCACCTCCAGACGCCCTTCAGTTCCTTAGAGTCGCCAACTCCAGATGCGGGGATGGAGGGGAGAGACCTGAATGGATCAGAGCAGCCCATCCTGAAGGACGGTTACTGGTGAGTAACTGACCATTTTTCTTCGAGCGCTGCTTGGATGCATTCAGTAATAGGTGACTACTAGCCATGCTGATGGATGGCGGGTGAAGTTCGGTCTTCTGCCTTCAGCACAGCAATACGCCCCAAATGGGAAGAAGCCCAGCAAACCAGAATCTAACCAGAGTCAGGAGACGAATAGGCTCTTGGCATGGCATAGAAAGATCGACAGCTGAGGGCCAACCCAAGACAGGGTCAGGGCTGAACCCGCCGGGGCATAAGAGAGTGGGCAGGATGGGCCAAGGTCACCACAATGAATATGAAGACCGCAATGTGAAACCATAGAGGGTTGCATTGGATGTTCCACCTAAGTAGCAGAACACAAAGGTATGAAGGGCAGAAGAAAGGTGTCTGGCCATAGGATCTTTCCGCATGGGCTCTTCGAGAACGCTGGAGGCCAACAGGAGCAAGTTTAACCAATGATTGTGGCCTGCATAGGAAGTAATGGAGGAAATGAGCAGTATCCCATGGACTGAGCACCTTGAGGTCCAAGCCGGGATCCAAAGAGTCACAGTCTTGCCTAGATGCTTGCTGGCTACACAGGTAGCCGTGAGAGGGATGAACCTTATCCCCTGGACTGGACATGGCTAGTGCCAGCGGGGTCTGATCGACGAAGCTAGTAATAATCGAGAACGGTCTGGCAAGACACTACAAGCCCGTACACTGAAGGCAAAGGCCTACAGTGAAACGGTGGAAGGCACAGGTATGCCAGCTACAGCATCTCAAGTCAGTGCACAAAGTGTACTCTTTCAACTAAGAATGGTACCAAACCCCGGGTTTCTTGCTCGAGAGGTACTCCAGGACACTAGCACACATAAGGCGATGTAATGGCCTGGATGGTGTTGATGGGTTAGTACCTATAATGACCTTGATAGCATGAGAACTCACGGAGAAAGAGAGGGAGCTCGCTTGGCCTGTAATCCTGTGGGATTCCAGCAACACGAGGGTTGTATGCAAATAGGCAGGGGAAGGTGGGGACAATGCCAACTACCCCTTGCCCACCGAGTTGAGGTGGCCCAAGGGCTCGAAGGGGTGCCGTATTAGGAATACGGTCTTGCATGTCCAGGGCACCACCAAAAGGGGGTAGTGTCACGGCTACATAGCAAGGCATGAGGACCAGGGGAAAAGACATGTTGATGCAGAGTTACCCCCGGAAATATGGTTGTCAGGGGCAGGAAAGAATATCTCCCAACCACCTTGGAAGAGAAGCCACCTGCAGAGTATCAACCACGGTATCACAGAGGTACCTTGAGGTTAGAGAACCCAATATGGAGGGTTATTGCCAGTTGGGAAATGGGTGGTCATCCCCAGATGTGGGGTGGAGGGGCACAAGCCTCTGAATTTCTTAGTGTTCCAGAGATAGAAGCTCTAACCTATTTTTCTTATATATACGTGTGTGTGTGTGTGTGTGTGTGTGTGTGTGTGTGTGTGTGTATAGGCAGCATATATCATCAGGTCCCTCAGGGAGGTGAGGGGAACAACGGCCCTGGTGGGGTTGCCACCAACATCACATGGAGATGCACCCCTAGTTGAACTGTAGATCCCCGAGCAGGTCAGTGGGTCGGCGCGCACCCAAGGTGCAGTGTCCTCTGCCAGGGTACGCATGACCTGACGGCAGGGAGGTTAGGGTGGGTAGTTATAAGCAACTCATTGAGGAGCTTTCATGCTCGGAGTGCGGCCTTCTGCCCAGGTATGCCGGGGGACTGATGCCACGAAGGTGGACGCTAGGGTGGAAGGCCCAAAATACAGTATCCCACTGCTGTTCCCCTAGGGTGGGGCTTACGATAAGTACTCCTAGGATAGGAGTCCTGATATAACTGAGGTTGCCCGCAAAGAAAGGGGCTGTAAGGAGCCTCAGCTTCTGTAAAGAAGGGGAGTATATGAAGGCAGGGATGGACTGCTCTGCTTTGGCCTTCCACGGAGGCTAGAAGCTGCCGAGACCGTGTGAACGCATCTTGAGTGACGAGTAGGATGGAGGGTCCCATTGAGCTGTTGGGGCCACAATAGGCTGGTTACTCATTGTGAGTGAACGAAGGCATCCCCCCCCCCCCCAGCCGAGAATCGAATGGGCCTACCTGATGGAGAGCATCAGGGTAACAGGGATGGTTCCGCTTCCAAGTAAACGCTGCAAATACACATCTCGGAGCCTCTGCAGCAAGGCTGGGGCTACTACAAGATGCACTCCTCATCCCTGGCAAAGATTTGATGCGACAGCACAGGATTGAGGGATACCAGAGGAAGGAGGTATGGTGGGAAGGGGAGGGTGGATTCCCCACGAGCGCCCGAGGTAGACACTGCAAAGGTGCAGGCAGAATAGCTGCTGTGGAGAAAGTGCAGGCAGGGAGTTCGTGTCTTGAGGAGGCCCATGCCGCCCGAGGGCAGGGGAAAAGCCCCCGGTAGGGGTGCTGTGGGTGCAGTAGCAAAAGAAGAAGGTGAGTTGGGTGGGCCCCTTCCCTGCAGGAGGGAACAGAAGGGGGTCTCAGCCATTGCAGCGGCTAATAGTGGTGTAAGGAAGTTTCCTGTGATCCCACGATGATAGGTATAACAAGGAGTTAGGGGAAGAAAGTAGGGCCCCAGATGCCTATGTGGGAGGAGTGGGCCCGAGGGGGAGCAGGCCCAAGTATTTGGCCGCTCCCCTGGGATCTTGAGCAGTGCCCACCACCAATAATGTTTCTAGTGGCAACAAGGCGTCCCCTTCGAAGGGCAGGTCAAGAACTGCCTGCTGCGCATTAGGGGACGCCCTAGCCTCCCTAAGCCAGGCCACCTGGCGAATGGTTACTGCAGAGGCCATGGTGCGGGCAGCTGTGTCCACTGCATTGCGGGCCGAAAGGAGGTCATGAGAAATTATGTTATCTTCCTCTAGAAGGGCATCATACTCCTCCCTGGCCTCGAGTGGGAGCAAGCATCAGAATTTTGTGACTGACTCCCACACGTCCAGCAAGTATCTGCTGATAATGGCTTGGTTGTTTGTCACTCGCAAATGGAAGGCCGCTGAGGAGTATACCTTATGGCTCAAGAGGTCCAGTTCCCTGGCTTCCCTGGAGGATGGAAGGGGGTCGCTGGAGGGTTCCTTGGGGCCCAGTGCCATCTGTACCACTTCCCTTGGGGGAACTGGGTGACCGCGAGAGAAGGGAAATCCAATGCGGGAACCCGATATTTAATGCCCGCCGTGTCCAAAACCCGGGCAATAGAGCTTGGGCTCTGCCACCGGGAACGGGCGAGGTCCCAGACACCCGGGTGGGGCAGGACTGTTAGGGGTTCTGTGGGGGCAAAGGCTGGGCCGAAGAGGGCATCAGGAGGCGGACCCAAGGGCTGCACTTCCATTCCTAGATGGGCCATGGCCCAGCACAACAGATCGAAGTGTGCTGACAGATTTCCTGTATAGGACTCCGGTGCCAGGGAGAGGGCAGTACCGGGCGCTCGCCAAGGTGGAAAGGGGGTCTCCTGAGGGGACCATTCCTGTGGCTGGTAGCGAAATGGCGACAGAGACAAAGTGCAGCGCTGGGGCCGCTTAGAGCCCCTTGAAGGACCTTCCTCCGGACTGGAGGCAGGAGGAGGGGACCGAGACTCCTGGGGTGGTACTGGTGACGGCAGAGTATGTGCTGTCACAGAGATGGCTCTATGGCGCCGGCCCCCAGTGGAGTGGGAGATGGAGGTGGTGAGGGCGAACGGTCCCGGTAGGCCCAGGCCTTGGATATGAAGGCCGGTTTGCCCCTTCTGGTTGGGAGCGGGGCAAGAGGTGTGGGGAGCAAGAGGAGGGCTCACACAGCCTCCACCGCTTCCGGGGTGGATGGCACAAGGAGCGACTCCGTGCGGCTCTGTGGTAAGTTCTCACCTGGGGGAGGAGGACTGCCTGGGCGGGCAAGCTCCCTTTCCTGTGTCACCGGGCTCTGCGCTACCGAGGGCGAATGTGGCCAGCGCCGAGGCGAACTCAGTGCCCGTGAGGCTGGGCTGCCTGAAGGTGACCTTGGACGGTGCCGACGTGCCAGGGCACTGGGTCGGTGCCATAGTGGTGCCAGAGATGATGGCGAGCGGTGCCAGGGCGATCCGGGTACCGGCAGTACTGGGCTGCCCAAAAGCAACCTCAAGTGGTGCTGAGATGCCGGGGCACCGGCTTGGTGCTGGGGTCAGCATCTAGGTTGTGTGGCGGTGGCAGCTACTGGCAGTGCGGTGCCGCGCCAGCTCCGGTGCCAAGCTGGGTCTCGGTGCTGGGCAGGAACCCGAAGCCTCAGGTGAAGAGTGCTGGGCCTCCTAGAGGCTAGGGCATGGCGCCGTTGTTCCCTCTCCTTGATTTTGCATTTTGAAGGAGAGACAGATGGAACAGGCTGAGACCATGTGGTCTTTGCCCAGGCACCTGAGGCACTTCCCATAGGGGTCGTCCCGGGGGAAGGCCTTGCCGCACTCGGCGCAGGATTTAAAACCTGGCATGATCGTAGGATGTTCCGGTCCGATGGTGGAAGGCTCTTGTGGTGGAATTAAATCCATGAAGAGATGCTCCAAGTAGGGCAAAAGCTCATAGACAACAGGCAGGCTGCTTGTGATTCGCAAGGAGCGGATGTTCCAGATCCGACGCGCAAGGCAGAAGAAATGAAACTGAGGAGGGGTCGGGAGGTGGCTGTATATATAGCCACAGGGTGGCGTGAGGGGTGGAGGCCGCCTACCCTCTCCTGACAAGGTAGGGCAGAAGTTCTTCCGGCCAATCCGGCACCCCGGCACGGAGACACCTATTACTGAATGCATCCGAGCAGCGCTCGAAGAAGAAACATTCTTACATTAGAGGGAATAGCAGGAAAGAGGAGAAGGCTGGACTTGCGGCTAGGGCACAAGGCTGGGAATGAGGCAATTTGGGCTCAGTTCCCTACTCTGCTTTCACTGCCCTGTTGGCATTGGGCCAGTCACACTTACTGCAAAGTAGGTTAACTGTAGTTTCCCACCCACCTGTCGGTGGGTTGGTGAGATAACTTGTCTGTAATGGGCTCTGGTAACTGTGATGTGGAGGACCAGATAAGCATGAAGATGGACTAAAATTTACAGATTTGTGTCACAAGCTGGTGGCCGGGTCTTCCTTGGGAACCCGGGATGGCTGGGTCAGAAAGGAACCATTCGTCTTTGAGCGCTGCTTGCATACGTGTAGTATTAGGTGTCTACATGCCACAGCGCACGACTGGTTGGAAGCTTTTTGCCCTAGCCTGTCAGAGCAGAGTCGGTGGCCGACATGTCCTCTGGCCACTCCTGTGGCTATATATATAGCTCCGACCCTGACCTTCCCCAGTTCCATTTTCCACTGTCAACAACAGTTTTGGAACAGCCCATTCTTGCGATCACAAGTGTCTATTGCTAGCTTATTGTATGAGCTGCCCAATTAAGTTAGAGGACCTGTTCATGGATATCGTTCCACCGAGAAATGGTGCTTCTACAGAATATGTGCGTTTGGAGCTGGAAGGTGGCTCCCAACAACCACCAAGGACACCAGGCTTTAAACCCTGTGTTTCTTGTGGCAAGGCCTTCACATGGGATGACCCCCATGAAGAGTGCCTTCGGTGCCTGGGTGAATCGCACCAGGCCACTGACTGCTTCATCTGTCAGTCCTTCAGGCCAAGGATGCTGAACGACAGGGAGCAAAGGCACCATGCGTGGGCCTTAGAGCAAGTGCGGCAGCCTACCCCCAAAAAACCAGGGTTGTTTTTGGCACCAGCACTGCATGCCAGGTCGGCATCGGAGCCGTCTCAGCACAGCTCCCTGTAGAGGAGAAGACACGGTCGGCACCAACTTTGGTGCCAAAACGCTGCCTCTGGGCTAGTGCTCCCCAACCGAGCCATTTCCAGCACTGCAGGCATGAGGCGATGCAAATTCCAACCACCCTGGTGGCTTTTGAGGCAGCAAAGGCCCTGTTGCTCTTGCCTACTCCCACTTCTCCGAGGCCTCTTAAGCAGAGAGGAAAGCCTGCTTTTCTGTCAGGGAAATGGACTCCTCCTGAACCGCACTGCTCCCCTGCACCTACTATGGTGCCCAGCTCCGCAGTGCAGTGAGAAGAAGCTCTCTCAAAGGCACTGGGCAGTACCACCCTAGGCTTGACTTGGAAGCATCATAGGTTGCACTTTGCTTCTGCCCGGTGCCATAGCACCTCCACTTCACTGGTGCCTTCTGCACGGCCTGGTACAGAAACCTCCTGTGCCATGAGAAAGCTCCCACTCCCTGAGCCTGGAGGAGATCACTCCCTCTGTAAGGGGCAGACATATGGCACCGAATCCCTTCCGGTACCATCCTCATGAATGGTCAGTGGCAAGAGAAGTCTCTTCACAGCGGACCTACTGTGGTACCGAAGAGCCCACCATTATTAACCCCGATAGGGAGATGAACTGCAGGCTAGGGTCCTATAGAGAGGACACCATGACCCATTTTGATTTTCTGCACAGGGTATCTGCCCACGCGGGCCTAGAGGCTGAACCTGTTGGTGGGGGTCCGAGACCCCCTAGTCAATCTGGGTGTATCATCCCTGCTGGACACTGTGGCTATGTCTCTGTACCCTAGCATGCATGACATTGCCAGATCCCAGTGGCAATACTTCATCTCTATTTCCCCGGTGTCAGATATAGCAGCTGACAAGTACCAGGTCCCACTGGAGGATTTTTCCTTCCTCACCTGTCACCCGAAGCCGAGTCCACAGGTAATTGAGGCTGCCCTAGGGCCTGGAGTAAAACCCCCTCCAGATCCCATGCCAAGGTCCAGGGGGGCCAGACTGATGGAAATCCTGGGTAGAAAGATGTACTCAACCTTGGCCTTCTAGCTGTGTATAGCTAACCACTAGGTGCTGGCGGCTAGATACACTTCAGATATTTGGGACTCCTTAAAGAGATTTATAGGCCTCCTTCCCCAGGATGAGAGGGAAGATTTTGAGTCCCTCCTTGAAGAAGGCTTGCTGGCATCCTGCGATGCGCTCCTAGCTGCTTGGGATGCCACAGACACAGCTAGCTGAGGAGTAGTCACGGCCGTTGTTATGAGGCACATGATATGACTCTAGGAGGCAGGCCTACCTCAAACCACCCAACAGGCCATCCAGGACCTTCCCTTTGAGGAACGGTCCTTATTTGCGGAGGACTCAGACCTCCTCTTAAGTGGTGCTAGGGACCCCAGATTGGATCTCCGATCTCTGGATATGCTCCCTTCTCAAACACTTAGTTGCCCTCTCAGCCCTCACCATCATAGAGAATGCCAGTCATCCTGACTGGGTAGAGTTCAAGATGAGCCTCTCGGGGACCCTGAACTCTCGTCTCCACAGGGCTCCCCTCCTTAGTCTACCGGACCTGCCTGAGATAACCACTTCACTTTCTCTGCAACCTTCTCCCTCTCTCCTGCGGAAATCTGCTGAAAATTAGCAGAAGGTCCTACAGCTCAGATAGGGACAGATAAACACCTTCTCAATGTCCTCACACCTCCTTATATTACAGCTGGATGTCTGACCAGGGCCCCTTACATCCCTATGGACAGGGGTCCCTTTCTATGAGACTTGCCAGTCCCACAGTGGACCCTTCTACTAATTTAGTCCCTACAGGCACGTTGCCCCTTCTACCTCCTGGGTTCTCTTCTGCTTCCCTTCAAGGGTGTATAGGAGTCAACCTTTCAGGACCCCCTATTTACCACCCTCCATTCTCACATTCTAGTACTTCTCACCTTTGGGAACCTCAGATCTTATTCTCTTTGTTCAGAGCCTCAGTGCTCACCACAGCTTAGTTTAGCGTGTCTCTAGGAGGCACGACTAAGAACAGAGGCTGAGCTGCAGCCCAGTCCCTCAGGGCTCGATCACAGGAGGAAATAGAGCCCTCATGGAGCCCTATATTTTTAGGTTGGGGCCCTTAAACTACTTTCTTAGGGATTACTCTACTACTGGGAAACTGCACTCATGCCAGACCATTTCCGCTAGCCACAGCTCTCAGACCCACTATGACCAGTGTCCATTGGGTTATTAGGTTGCACTGTGTTTTGTTTCTTGGGGAGGGACATGCAATATCCCCCCTGCCTTCCTTCCTTCCCCCTCTGTCCTGCAAGCACCTCAGGCTCGCAGGGGACAGGGACTGGAGTTGTTCGTCAACCACTGGGCATCCCAGTGCTGTGCTTTTCTCCACACAGGGAACCTCCTCACCCCTCTTCCAGCATAGCCTACTTATGGGTACCCCAGGATTTCCCCTGTCCGTCTCCATGCAACTTCTTGAGTAAGGGTACCATTATGGCTCATGTGTGTCTTATAAGACACTCTCCAGATAAGCTCGTCCCATTCTCTGGGCCTCTGGAGGGGTTTTTATCTCCATGGTTCCCTCAGTCAGAAGGCAAACACCTGTGACTTTCTAGCCTTCTTTCTAACCGGATGCTTGTCAAGGGGGGCTTGTGAGGAAACAGTGCTCCCCTCGACTAGAAGCAGAAGAACATCCCTGCCCTTTTACATTACCATGGGTAGAGCTATTCTGGTCCCAGCTTGGTCTCCCTTAGCTTTCCGGTAAGCGCATTTGGTCATGGGGGAGATATATCTTCCCCCAAATACTTAAGCTCTACAACCCTCCACTGGGTGACTGCCATGCGGTCACTCCCACTGCTATGGGCACACCTCTGTCTCTCTCTCCCCCCCTCCCCACTCGCTGAAGGGGTCCCTCAGTGACTCCTCTGCTCTACTCTACTCCTAAGGCCTAGCGGGATATCATTGTCCTGTGCAGACCAGTGAAGGGAGATGGATACTCCCTCCCTCTCTATCTCACTTACTAGGGTCTCTCACCTAGATGGTGCCTGACCCACTCCCCTCTTATCGGGCAAGGAGACAATGGGAAAATTATTTACCACAAAAACCCCAAACCCTTCCTGGGACACCCTATATGCTTCACAAAGGGACTCTACACAGGTTATGGTACAACGACTTTTGTCCTCAAGTCTTGTTCCTTTCAACCTGAACTACTTGGTATCTTAGCTGACAGTGGTCCCCAGGGATCTCGGGCCCCATGTGCTCACAGAGACTTTAAGATCCTGGTCATACACATACGCATTTGTGCCTTTCTTCTCATAGAAGACAAGGCATCTGGATGCATGCAAAGGCCAACCTCGAGCTCATTGCTGTATTCGTCACTTCTCTTCAGGCCTTCAGCCTCAATACATTGAAACAGGATCTCAGTACCCAAGGTTGCACTCATACACTCCCTTTGTAAAATGTGGGTGGGAGGCCGAAACCCCTTCCCCCTTCTGCACCCCCCTTTTCCTGTGTCTATCAGGGTTCCCCTTTTGTGGTACCCCTATTCTGATATGCCAGGTCCATGCATGCTCTGTGGTGCTATCAACCACTGGCTTTCTCAGAGGATCTCTATGGGAAATTCCCCTTAGAGGTTGTGAATTTCTCATCCCTACCCTCACCTTAACTTCTAAGGCTGATACAGTCTAGGTTGACCCCACCTTGCAGAGGTACTAAGGGAGTATCCTCGTCTGAAGTTTTCAGACTGTTGCCCATAAAACTCTGGCTCTGAGCTTACTTTATTGTGGCCCTGAGGCAGATCTTCTGCCCTCAAGACCACTGCACTTGATTTCTCCATTGGGGCACTTCCCCACATGGCCTAGTGACATGCGGGGGCCATGGAGCTACCCTTCCCACCCATCATCAACCCTCTTCTTCGTTTCCAAGATGGGTCAGGTAGTCCCCTACCCAACCTTACTAGTTGGGGTGCAGGCCAATCTCTCGATGCGCAATAGAGGCCCCATCTTTGCTACTTCCCACTACCCTCAGTTCAGCTGCCACAGCTTGATTGAAGGCCTGAAGGTTTCAAAAGGATCAGGAAATTTTACATCCCACCCTCTACACAGGTGACAGACTTCTCTCTCATATAAGTGTTACTAGTAGAACTCCCATGTCTTCTGACTGTTTGCTTAATACAGTCCTATCATGGCTCGTCTAGAGAGGTGGGTAAGACCTGATTGTGTAAGGGCCGTTTTCTTTTCCGGTGTGCATGGAATAGCCAGGGCAGTATCCTTGCCAACTCACTGTGGAAGTGACTCACTTCCCTATTTCGTTTTCCCTGTCTAGTGCTTGTGTTACGAGTTAGCTGTGTGTTCTTGAGGAATCAGAGCATAGTATCCAGCCTGTGCCTCCCTCCCCCCACACATTCCCCAACCTCTGCTTGAACTGAAAACCAGAACCAGTAGGAAATGGGAGCCATCTTCATCTACCCATATCCAAAAGCCATCAGCACAGTAAATGGAGCTTCATTTGCATTGACTATGGAGAGCCAGGCTCCAAAGCAGGAACCGCACTGAACTCTGGGATTGAAGAAGCAGGAGCTGCACTGAACTCTGGGATTGAAGAAGCAGGAAAGCATTGCCTGATAGGGAATCTCACACCAAAATGAACAAACTCAGCAATTATCAGACCATTCTAGTCACAGACATGATAATTGATACCCAAAATACTGAGTCTGCCTGACTGTATTGTGAGCTTCTCTGAACCATTACACCCAGCCAGGAATGTGTATTGGCCACGTAAACAAGTCCTTATAAAAAACCTTTACCCACATCCAACAGTAGTGCAGTGGTGTAGTGTGTGTCCTGTGCAAGTCCTGATTGGATCCTTTCTGAATCCTGTGTGAGTCTGGATTGAGTCCTGAGTCCTGAAGCTTGGATCTAAAGCTGTATCATTTCCACTGGGATTTGGCTTTTCTTCCTTGATGATTGCTGTGGGAGCTTTGTTTCCATCCAGCCTCTGACCCTGATCTGCACAACCTGGAAAAACCTTTCTGCTACACAGAGTGGTGAGACCCCCCGCCCCCAACTTCTCTCTCTCTCTAGGCCTGATACAGTAGAATCTAGGTAATATTGTAGCTGGGTGTTCTTCTTTCCTTGTATGTTTATCAATGCTGTAACTGGGTATTTTGGGGTATTCTTCGCTCCTTTGTAATTATTATTAGTAGTACAAGTTTTAGATACCTCGCAATAAAATGCCTTTTGTTATCAAGCCAGTTTCCAGACTCTTCTAAGACTTCATTCCCTCTCCTTTGTGGTCTTGGTTTCTTTATATCACTTTGCAGCAACGCTTCTATTACCTAGCCAAAGATCCCTGTAATGCCCACAACCCTGTAAGGTTTGCTCATTGATAGGGATAGTAGCCTGATTGACTCCAGGGGCATATAAGGGTGACAGCTGAAATGTGCTGTTTTGACCCAGCCTGATTGAGTCCAGGGGTATATAAGGGTAGCAGCTGAGAAGTGCTGTGTGACCCAGCCTGCTCAAGATCCATAATCAAACATAGTTTGGTGTGGTACAGGGGCACATAAGGGTAACAGCAGAGGAGTGCTGTGTGACCCAGCCTACTGAGTTCAGGGACACATAAGGGGTCAGCTGAGAGTGCTGATAGGCCCGGTCCACTCAGACGCACCTATATAGAAACACAAGTGACACAAGCAGCACACTAATAGAATTACCATCTTCCCCATAGAGAAAGCAACCCTAATAAATGAGCATACCCCGAGTTGGTGGGCAAAGCTGGTAACACTTGTAGAGCTTGAAGAGGAGCGGTCTTTTGCATATGGATGAAAAGTCCCTAGTTCATCAAAATTTTCTCAATTTCCAGGGTTGGGGACCTGCTAGGCCTGCATAGCAGATTCTATGAACTGAACCTGCCTCAAGGTGACATGTAGTTTTCTCTAGGGTCCCTTAACTCTGCTTACCGTGGGACTTCATAGAGTTATATATTTTCCCCTCCGTGTAGGCAATATGCTTACTTCAGGTGGCCTCCTGGCTTGGAGCTCACCTACAGGGATAGCTGTGCTGAAGATGGAAAACTCCAAATCCGCCCACCGTCCATGGTATGGCTAGTAACCACCTCATACTGAATGTATCCAAGCGGAGCTCGAAGAAGAACGGTGGGTTACTTACCAGTAACCATCCTTCTTCGAGGTGGGCTGCTTGCATCCATTCAGCCTCCCCCCACCATCCCTGCTGTCCAGAGTTGGCGACTTAAAGGGGGCTAAGGAGGGTCAGGGTCGGGGCTGTATACATAGCCACAGGAGTGGCCAGAGGGGGCATCGGCCAATGACTCTGCTCTGACAGGCTAGGGCAAAAATCTTCTGACCAATCGTATGCTACGGCATGTAGACACCTGATACTGAATGTATGCGAGCAGCCCATCTAGAAGAAGGACAGTTACTGGTAAGTAACCCACTGTTGTTGAGGCTGTCTGCAAATAAGATTTTTTTTTTCAACTAAACAGGAAGTCCAGTCTTAAAGCACAACACCTGCCCTACTGGCTTCCAAGAGTTAATAAACCTCACCTCCTTAGTTCATAGCAGTGATAGCTGCTAGGGCTACAGAATATCTTCAGCAAAATAGAAGAGCAGGTGTAGCCAAGTCAGGAGCTTGCCTCTGGATAGTTCCTCCTTGGTGAGGGTGACCCTTGGCTTATCTCTGCTCTTGGCAGAGGCGCTTTTGGGGTAAGCGAAGCAGGTGGCTGCCTAGGGCCCCAAGCAGTTAAGGGGGCCCTGCTTCACTGACCCCAGTGCTCACGCTGTCGGGTGGGAGTGGAGCATGGGGTTGCACTGCCAAGGCCAGTGGCTGCACTGCCCACCTGCCCAGCCAGCGTCTCTGTAGTGGGGGCGGAGCAGTGTTCCCTGCATACACCCAGCCGCACCTTCCCAGGGGGAGGGAGGAGAGCCGTTGGCGTGGCACTGCAGCTTGCCGGGAGTGGGGCCCCCTGGAGTGGTGCACTCCGAAGAGTTTGGGCCACTTTGCCCCTGGCCACCCCAGGCCTGATTCAGGGCCTGGGGGCAAAGCAGCCTCTATTCACACCTGGGCTGGCCGGGGGTGAAGCGACCTCTTCGGAGCAGGCTGTTCCAGGGGGCCCCACTCTCTGCAAGCTGCAGCACCGTGCCGGCTGCTCTCCTCCCCCTCGGGAGGTGTGACCTGCTGGGTGTATGCGGCGAGCGCTGCTGTAGCCCCAATGCAGAGAGACTGGGTGGGCAGGCAGGTTGCGCAGCCTCTGGCCTGGGAGGTCTGCGGCCCCCCTCCCCCTCCAGGAGTTGGGACTGTGGGGGGAGCAGTTAGGGCAGCAGTGGGGGCCTGGGGCCCCAGTGAGGGTGACATTGAGGGCCTGTAGGGGGCCCCCAATTGCCTAAGGCTGCCTCTGGCACTTGGCCAGTATACTGCACCAGCCTGCAAGCCCCAGAGAAATCAGAAGCTCTGCTTGGCTTCCAGTCATTGATCCCGGGACCAATCAATGCATCTAGCTTCTTTTTCTCCTTTACTTCTTCTTAATTCCCTCTTTAATGGGAACCTCACCACCAATTGGCCTTAGTCCTGCAGAAGGTCTTTCTGTCCAAATAAACCACCACAAGCTTGGGCTCAGCACAAAGTATGGAGCCAAAAGCTAGGCTGTCCGTAGTAAAGTGATGCTCAGCTAGACAGCCTGGGTCTGGGAGGCTACAAGTTGTTTAATAGCATGTGATGCTGGGAGAGGAAGGCGAAGGCCTTTGGCTCAACTAAATAGTCTGGCTTTCTCCAGGAGAAAAACTGACATTTCAAGGCAACTGTCCTTTGAGAAAGGAATTGGCTCAGCTGCCTGTTCTAGCTGAGAATCATGCATTGGTATATGAGCAACATTTGCAGGGCAGGGACTGCATGGCAGTGATCAGAGTGGTGTGTGGCAAAGACCAGTCCAAAGAATTCAGGTTTACAGGTATCTCCTCTTCTTTCTGGACTAAATGTTGGATGAAGAGGTTGACACTCCTCATTCTTCTTAGGGACTAACTAGAAGGGCAACTCACTGCACATCCAGTCTCATGACTCAGTGCATCCTTGCATCTAATCTCTACTCCTGTCCAGCAGCCAGGCCTTCTAAGGTCACCTATGAATACCACTCTCTTTGCTTGCTTTGTGGTGCTCCTGAACTCTCACTGAGAGGCAATTTCACTGTCTGGGCTCTCCATGGTCCCTGTACCTAACAGCCCAGTGCTTCCTTTCTAGCTTGTCACATATGCTGGCAGTCTGAGGGTGCTGATTTTTCTGTTTTCTATGGCTTAATTACTAATAAATGGCTGCCATGTGCCGGACTTGCCCCCACATTCACCTGGAGTCCCTGATTTTAATTGTTGTAATTTGTTGATGAATGCAATTTGCAGCAGGACTTCAGCAGTGTGACAGGTTTCAATTAAAGCTGTCAGATTTATGTGAGGCCTAAGAAGCTGTGCATTCTGTGCCAGCTATTAGCTCAGAAAACCCTCAACCATCTTCAGAGACTATCTCACACCAGTGGCTGCTTATGCAAATTGCTCTCTCTCAGCTGTGGCAAGGCAGTGTGAATGCAGACCAGCTGATGCCACACAACAACTTCTCCGCAAAGTCTGCAGTGTAGATAGTGGATCTTTGCATTTAAAAGCAGGCCTGCATTGTGCGGTTTGGAGTGGGTGACGTGCTAGTCTGGCACAGTCCTCCCACCACATCTATAGTGTACTGTAGGATGTATGTTGGTGTAGAAGTACAGCCAATGTTAAAGGAGCTCCTTACTATGTTAAAGTTGCCTGGGTTCCTCTCAAAGGGTCCCTTGAAGCTCCTCCCTTGAAGTTCTGGGAAGGGGATACATCATTTGTGTTGATGACTAGAAGGTGATGAAGCATGCTCAGTGGAGGGAGGATTTTAGGAGAATATTGTTCACAGGCAGATCAGGAGCCGCCGGGCCCCTGGGCCTCCCCAACTCGTGGGCCCCCTTCCACCAGTAGGCCCCTCCCCTTCCAGCAGGCCAGAACTTGGGAGAAGACCAGGGCCAGAGCAGGTCCGACTGGCACGCATGGTGCAGCTTCTGGTGCAGTCTGAAGGCCATGCTAGAGGCTATGTTGTGTATTACACAAGTCAGTTGGGCCCGGCTACCACCGGGGGCTGACCAGCCAGACCTTGGCTGGCCCACCCTGCTCCTGGGGGCTGACTGGCCAGCCCAAGGGCGGGCCAGGAGTGGAGCACAGAGCTGGCCTCTTGGATGGCCCACCCCATTCCCCAGTGCCGGCAGGGCAGAGGGGCCCCACATTGTGGTGGACCCCTGGGCAGGGGCCTTATTGGCCCATGTGGTAATCTTCCCCTGATTATGCTGTCAGCCTCCAAAAAGCCCTCTTTTGAGTGTGTGCAGTTTTTCACAGATTATAATCTGCCCAAATCTAGGCGGATTTTCACAGGAATGGCAGAAGGCACATTCCTGATGCCATGACAAACAGCCGGCCAAATTCTGAGTCCTCACAGCAAAGCCTGGGGATTCTAGACCTTCTCAACAAAAAGATTGCAAGCATTTTGAACATGACCAGAACAATGTATGTTTCACTAACCCCCTCTTAGAAACAGCTGAACTGTTACAGCTGAAACTTTTCTAAACAATTCAGCCTGAGGTAGGCTACCATATAGAAAATCTCAGAAATGGAACAATTTGAGTTTGGCCAAATGTTAAGCAACTGAAAGCAGAGCCTTGGGATGGAAAGTGTTCAGCACCTTTATTATAGAAGGCACCATCAGCGGTGCTTGTAATAAAGGACCTGTGGATGCTTATGGCAGCTCTTTCAGTTACCCCTTGATGACTGTTTGTCATGTCTTGGCATTTCGGGTCAGGCCTGCAAGACAATATTTTGTTCCTCAGCCAGCCCCTTTGACCAGTGTTGTAGGTGGAGGACTGGGTTGGACTTGGAAACTGCCATTTTAAGAGTGGGGGAATGTCTTGTTTGGCCTGTAAGCTAAGGGGATCTGGAGCCATGTGTGGGCTCTGGATTTGCAGTCAGGCTGAAGGAACTGAGCATGTGAGCTGACGGCAGGGAAGGAAGCAGAACATGAGTCATGAGACACGCAGAGTTTGTGTCTTTGGAATGTTTGAAGAAATAAGATCAAAGGATCCTGCACTAGAAACATTTAGGCTCCAGTGACAGTGTATGGAGGCAGTTCACATCAGTTCCACTGCCAGCCTTTCGTTCTTCAGTAGTTTTATAAATTGAAGCTTCCTTTTATTCACACACAACCTGAAGAGTAAGCAATTGCTTGACTGCAAGAGACCTATGTCACCTGAAGCCACCTCAAACCTGCATATTTGTTGCCTTCATAGCTCTGTCTCGTTGCCCTTGAAATGTGGTCACTTTATAATGGCTTTAGAATCATAGACTTGGAAGGGACCTCATGAGGTCATCTAGTCCAACCCCCTGCTTAAAAGCAGGACCACTTCCATTAAATCATCCAAGCCAGGGTTTTATCTAACTGTGCCTTAAATGTTTCCAAAGATAGAGATTCCACCACCTCCTTAGGTAACCCATTCCAATGCTTCACCATCCTCCTAGTGAGAAAGTTTTTCCTAATATCCAACCTCGACTGCCCCAGCTGCAATTTGAAACCATTGCTCCTTGTTCTGTCCTCTGTTACTACTGAGGACAGCCTAGCTCTCTCCTCTTTCGAGCACCCCTTCAAGTTGTTAAATGTTGCTATCAAATCCCCCTCAGTCTTCTCTTCTGCAGACTAAACTAAGCATAATTCTTTCAGTTTCTCCTCCTAAGTCATGTGCCCCAGACCCCTAATCATTTTTGTTGCCCTCTGCTGGACTCTTTCTAATTTGTCAACATCCTTTCTGTAGTGTGGAGCACAAAACTGGACACAATATTCCAGGTGTGGTTTCACGAACGCCAAATAAAGGGGAATAATCGCATCCCTCAGTCTGCTGGCAACACTCCTACTGATGCAGCCCAATATGCCATTGGCCTTTTTGGCAACAAGAGCACATTGTTGACTCATATCCACCTTCCCATCCACCGTAACACCCAGGTCCTTTTCAACAGCGCTGCTACTTAGCTGATCGGTTGCCAGCCTATAGCTTTGATGAGTTTCTTCTCAGAGCTACCCTTGGATGGAGGACAGCAGTTCTGCCACATTCACTGTGTCCTGTCATGGGTTTGCCATTGAGAAGAGGATCTTTCACTAAGCAAATGTCCCTGCATAATAGCCATTGACAGTAATCATGCCCAGGGCACCACTATCTTTCCCATGCAGTCTAACTGAACCCAGTCATTGTCTACTGGGCCATGCGCTGGAATAAACCCCTTTCTCCTTTTGACTGGAAGTAAGAGTTAAGAAGTGCATCCTTATAGTTGTCTTAGGGCCCTTTCAGGTACCCTGCCTGCTACCTAGCTCAAGTTCAGGAAGGGTCCTCGAGAATAGCTACATGGGAAGGATGAGATTTTTACTGTTTGCTGGTAGTTAATCAGATCAATCAGTTATAAGAGAAACTCGTTAAAGAGCAGGATCATGAAAACAGGTTTGAGCTGAGAATTCCAATAAATGATTTCCCGTTAGAGAAAACTGAATGTTCTGTGTAGTGCAAACGATAGAGGGAAAGAAAAGAGTTAAGCGGCACACCAAAAATATTCTCTTAAATTCCACCTCCTAACTACTGCAATCCTGGTACATATTACAAATTAAATATACTTGTGTAGCAAAATTGCAGCACAGATAGGACATGATGCCACACAGTAAAATTCATATATCGCAGCAGAGAAAGCCTTGCATTCCTGATAAAAAATGTTTATTATTGCTCAGAGAACTGCAATGTTTTGGGGTGTTGGTGTTTCAACTGATGGAAAATCCTATTGCAGAGTGAACCATTAAGGGGGGCTGGAACCTCTTATTTCAGAACTGTAAGTGCTACTGCAGAAACCAGTGCAACCTTTGCATTGTACACTCAGTTCTCCCTATGCCTGAACCTACTGAGAGAGAAGCAACCTTGAGATATACAGAAGTAAAAGTTCCAAAGGAATGGCTATGTTAGTTGAGTTCAGCAAAGCAAACCAAGAGTCCTGTGGCATTCTAAAGACTAATAAATGTATTTATTTAATGAGTTCCATTGGAGAAAATCCCACTTCTTCAAAGAGTCTGACAAAGTGGGATTTTCTCCCATGAAAGCTCATATGATAAATAAATCTGTTAGTATTCAAAAGTGCCACGGGATTGTTTGTTTTGCAGAAGCAAACATGTCTGTGCTTCTGCTGAATTCTCTCTACTTCTTCCTTGCAAATTAAGCACAATGCATTTGAGATGTTAAGTGTGGAAAGCTTTTATGTTATTTCAATTGCAGTAAATTCCCAAAATTCAGCTGATTTAGCTAATTCCTTGGATTGAACCCCAGGTGTTGAGGGAGGTTCTGTCATGTTCTGTCACAAACCCATCATTTTGTGCTGATGCGGAGTGATAATAGTCCAGATGGTGAAATTACGCAATTGGTTTCTTCTCCGTGGTTGTGCTCATTAGGAGGGGTGTTTAATTATGGAATCAGAGGTAGGAAAGGGCTAACAGGTCATCCAGCCCTCCCACTGCTGTCAGTGGGCTTGTGACTAAAATATTCATGGTGAGTTTAGCTAGCCTGTGCCTGGATATCTCTGTTGTTGGAGGCTCCAGTTGCCCTTGGGAGACTATTACAAGTTCCAGCTCTTATGATCATGAACTTTTCTCCTGCTTCAAGTGTGTCATTTCTTATAAACACAGGCTCCTTGTTTATTCCCCAGGCATATCGTTTCCCATCTTGTGTCTCCCCTACCTGCAGAAATGTATCGTCACAAACAAGTGATGCATTTCACCATCTCCTTTTCTCCATGCTTCTTCCAGGCCCTTTTCTGTTCCTTGGCCCTTCTCTGAACTGCTTCTGGTTTATTAATACCATTTTTATTATAAACTGCCACAATGCCCATTAATGTTCTTATTTACAAACTCCAATTTTTAAGGTTTCTGTGCTTAACCAAAAGTATTTGCTCTCAGATGCCCTGTGGGAAAAGCAAGGCTGTTGGATGTGGTTAGTTATAGGTCCAAATTTGGTTTATGGTTTTGTTTCCTATCCCAAGGAAGCAACTGAGGCAGAAAGATCTTCCTCTAGACTCCTAGAGACATATATGTAAGCATTATGTGGCCAGCTTACACTTTCAAATCCTTCTTCCACTGCACATAAAAAGCAGATTTCTAGCTGATTATTGTGCTACCTGTAAAAACTGAGGGCTGGTAATTAGTAGCAGAATATTCTTGAGCATTAAATTGCTGGTATCTGTGGGGGGCAGCAGCTCCTTCTCCAAGGCTGTCCCTTGCAGGGTATTTGTTGCTAGCATTTTCTGCTATAGAACTAAGCTTAATAATGCTCAAATACAAAGTTGAGGGTGATGATGACCCTGAGCTCCATCACTGCCCTTTTCTGAATGGCAAAGGATTCTTCCAAGTCACTCTGTTTTCCAGCCCAGCCCATTAGAAAGTGCCCTTTGTGTGCACTACCTCATGAACCACTCCTGGGTTCACCACCTAAGAAAACTGATGAGTCCCCCTCCACCACTGCATTACCACTGAGCAGGGGCATTGCTGCCCCAGGGAGGGACCAGGGGCATGGCCCCAGGCCCTGCCCCCGGCCCGCAAACCAAACCCCTACCGCAGGCCACGCCCCTCCGGTTGGGGACAGAGCTGGAAGCCACCGCGTGCTGCTGTGGGCGGCTGGGTCCCGCATCCGTAGCCGGGGATGGGGCCAGAAGCAGCCGCAGGCGGCTGGGCCCCGCATCCCCGGCTAGGGATGGGGCCAGAAGCAGCCTCTGTGATTGAGCCCTGGATCCCCAGCTGGGGACGGGGCTGCCGCAGCTGCGGGCAACTGGGCCCCATATCTCGGGCCGGAGACTGGGGGGGGCCACCAGACCTGGGGCACCGGCACTGGGATTCGGGGTATGTGCCCCAGGTGCCCAGTGCCAGTGACGCCCCTGCTGCTCAAGGCCCTTCCTCACTACCGCTTGTAAATGGGTTTGATGCTGTTTTTGCAGAGGCCATCCCTATGCAGAACAAGTTACAAACAATGTTTAACAAAATATGTACAGAAGATGAGGCATAAGCTAGTGTAACACCCACGTGGCCAGATTGAGTGTGCCTTCCAGGCGGCTCTGACCAGAGAAAGGGTGTGCCTGGGAACACAGCAAGGAGAGTCCCTTTGCCCCAGGGGTACCTGTTCCAAACCCCCAGAGTGACCACACACACACTGGGATAGCGCAGGGATTATGGGAATGGGGAAGGTTTGTTTACAGAGGTGCAAAGGGGAAACCAACAGGGGAGATGGGGCAGCAATAACACAGAGTAACAGCTAACACAGGGCCCTGCAAGGCCCAACAATAGAGCAGGCTGGAGGGAGACATGAGCTCTGCTTCTGCACCATGAGTTCAGGAGTCCCGGCACAGTTCCAGTCCAGGGTTCAGTCCAGCAACTCCTAGTCTTCAGCGCCAGCACTTTCCCAGCAAAAGAAAACCCTCTGATGCCTCTTCTGCCGCTCTCTGCAAACCCAGAGCGACACCCTCCCCACTTAACTAACTACAACCTCCCCCCTGAGTCCCAGGTGCTGTACTCATGGCCCCACAGCTCCAGATGGCCAGTCACTGGATGCTGCTCTGTCCTTGGGTGACTCTCCCCAGCACAGTGTCCTTCTGTGGGTGCTGGCGTGGCATCCCAGGTCAGGTGCTCTGTCTTCCCTGGCTTCAGGCAGGGCCTCTCTCTTTTTCCCCTTCCCAGGCTTCCGGCTCCAGCCCCAGCCCCAGCCCCCTCCTCAGCTCCACAACCTCTCCCACAGGGCAAAAATTTAAAGGAACCACGCTCCTTAAAACCCCAGGGGGTTACACTAGTCCATGCAGGTCATCTATAGGCAAGTTCAGCTTGTTCAGCTGTTTGCAGTATAATTCCTCATACTGGTAGAACAAACAGGGAGTCCTGTGGGACTTTTAAAGACTAAGAACTTTATGTACTGCATGAGCTCTCATAGGAGACAATTCCACTTAGTCAGATGCTTTGAAGATGGGGAATTTATAGAATGGGAGGAAAATAAGTGCAGGGAAGTATAAGTCATAGGATCAGGCCAGACTGTTACAGCAAATCAATGTGGTAGTTTAATTCAAACCCTGGGGGACAGCATATAGAGCAGGTGTGGCCAAACTGCAGCTGAGCAGGCACATCTGGCTCCTGAGTGAAAAAGTGTGGCTCGCAGAAGAGCATCAGCAAATCAATTTAGTAGGTAAAAGTATATGGCTATATGCATCAGTGCAGCTCTTGAAGGTTTAATAATCAACTTGTGTGGCTCTTGAGTTCCATAAGTTTGGCCACCCCTGATAATAGAGGAAAGTGAGATCAAAGCACCTTTTGCAATGAGAAAAAAATCCATAGGCCTTATTTAGCTCTGAAGCAAGTGTCAAATTTTCACAAATCTAATTCCTCAACGCTCCAAAGGAGCAGTCATGTTAGTCTAGTTCAGCAAAACAAACAAGTAGTCCTGTGGTACTTAAAGACTAACAAATTTATTTATCACACAAGTTTTCAAGGGAGAAAATCCCACTTCGGCAGACACTTTGAAGATGGGGGAACTTGCAGAATGAAAGGAAATAAATGCAGGGGAGCGTAAGTCATGAGATCAGGTCACACTGTAACAGCAAATCAAAGCAGCTGTTAAAATATAAACACTGGGAAATGGCATACAGGGAAAGATGAGGTCAAGGGGGTTGGACTCGATGATCTCACGAGGTCCCTTCCAACCCTATGATTCTATTCTATTCTATTCTACTCTATTCTAAATCACCTTTCATAATGAGAAAAAAATCCAAAGTCCCTATTTAGCCCCCCAAAACACAGTCAAATTTGCAAATAAATTCAAACTCTGCAGCTTTCTTTGAAGCCTTGACCTGTTATTAGTAGTTGCAATTATCAATTCTGCAGTTTCTCTTTGAGGCTTTGATTTGTTATCCATTTGTTTGAGCACAGCTATTAGCAAAGTATCAACGAAGTGAGCAGGGAGATTGAAACCCTTATTGGTTTTTGAATGTTGTAATTTCTGATGTCAACTTGTGTCCATTTTTTCTTTTGTGCAGAGACTGTCCCCTTTGTTCAATATATAAGGTGTGTGGGGGGGTGCATTTCTGGCACATGGTGGCATAAATCACATTGGTGGGTGAGCAGGTGAATGAGCCATTGATGGAGCAGCTGACTTTTGTGATGGTGTCTTTTGGGCTGATACTGGTAGGGCACTACATGCTAACTACAAACAAGGAGTCTGTGGCACTTAAAGGCTAACAAATGTATTTATTTCATGAGCTTTTGTGGGAAAAAATCCAACTTTTGTCAGAAGCTTTGAAGATGGGGGAACTTACAGAATGGGAAGAAATAAATGCATTTTGTAAGTTCCCCCATCTTCAAAGTGTCTGACGAAGTGGGATTTTCTCCCACAAAAACTCACGCAATACATGCATTTGTTAGTCTTTAAGTGCTACAGGACTCCTTGGTTCTTCTTCAAGTGCTGCTCGGATGCATTCAGTATTAGGTGTCTCCATGCCAGAGTGCTGGAGTGGTCGGAAAAACTTTTGTCCTAGTCTGTCAGAAGAGGGGAGGCGGCCACCTCCCCTCACGCCACCCGTGACTACATATATGGCTGCCTCCCTGCCCTCTCCTCAGTTTCATTTCTTCTGCCTTGTGTGTCAGATTTGGAACGTCCGCTCCTTGCTGTTGCAAGTGGCCTGTCCCGTGAGATCATGGTCTCAGCGTGTTCCATATGTCTCTCTTTCAAACCCTGGACCATCAGGGAGAGGGAACAGTGACACCACACCCTAGCCTCGGAGGAGGCTCAGCACCCCTCACCCAAAACCTTGGGTTTGAGCCCAGCCCTGAGATCCACTCAGCACCGGTGCCTGTGCAGCACTGTGCCACCGGTGTCCGCCGCCGCCGCACCACCTCGGTGCCGACTCTGGCACCAAGGCGCCAAACCGCCACCCCGGCACCAACCAGGGTCGCCATCAACAAGCCTAGCACCATCGGCACCAGGCTCACCTCAGCACCAACTGAGGTCACCCCCAAGCAGCCCGGCACCACCAGCACTGGGCTCACCCCGGCACCGAGCTGCCTCACCTTGGGTGCCAACCACCCGGCATAGCCCAGTCTCACCGGTGTCAACTCCACCTCGGCACCAGCTAACCCCACCAGCGGCACCGCAGAGCCCGGTGCTGACGGAGAGGGAGTCCTCCCACCTGAGCAGTCCTCCCTTTCCCAGTGAGGACTTGCCCATGGCCCATGCAGGGGAAATCCTTGTCTCCTCCACACTGGAGGTGATGGAGGCAGCGCGGGCCTTACTGTTCCTCCTGACTCCCCCCACCCCACCCATGGTTAGAAAGGGCAAGCCGGCCTTCTCCTCTAAGGCCTGGGCCCAAAAGGGACGGTCACCCTCTCCCCCAGCTCGCCGTTTTTCCTGGCAAGCCTGCTCGCCGTTTTTCCTGGCAAGTGCCTTGCTGGTGGAGGTCTGCTCCCGAGGACTTGTTGCTGTGTTGAAGGCAGAAGTACCAACTCCACCCGCCATCTGTCAGCATGGCTAGTAGACACCTAATACTGAATGCATCTGAGCAGCGCTCGAAGAAGAACGGTGGGTTACCTACAGTAATTGTCCTTCTTCGAGATGGGCTGCTTGGATCCATTCAGCTCCCTCCCCTCCGTCCACGCATCTGGAGTTGGTGACTCCAAGGAACTGAGGAGGGGGCGGGGAGGCGGCCGTATATATAGTCGCGGGTGGC
Organism: Podocnemis expansa; assembly: GCA_007922195.1. NCBI lineage: Eukaryota > Metazoa > Chordata > Testudines > Podocnemididae > Podocnemis > Podocnemis expansa. The sequence continues at coordinate 21,357,193 of ML681990.1, forward strand.
GTGAGGGGCGGTGGCCGCCTCCCATCTTCTCACAGGCTAGGACAAAAGTTTTTCTGACCAATCTGGTGCTCTGGCACAGAGACACCTAATCCTGAATGGATCTGAGCAGCTCATCTCGAAGGACGGTTACAATAGGTAACCCACCATTTTTTTTTCCTGAACTAGACTAACACAGCCACCCCTTTTGGAACATTCTAACTATGAATGTTTTTGGAAACGATCGTTAAACAGGGTTCTAACAGATGTGACTAGAACCATGGAAAAAGCAGCATTCAGGATCTGGCGCCTACCAGCACAGCTCAGTGATCAGATGGAGACGCACACATAGTTATCCAGTACATTGTTAATATTATTCTTCCTCCAGAAGAATGTGTGAGAGTGGATTGAGAATGAATACGTGCAGCTTTCTCAGCATGTCTAAAGGCTCCTAGCACATGCAGGCTGGCAGTGGTAGGTATGGACCATCAATAAAAAGAACTTTCTTGCATTTAAGGCTTTGTTTTTGTGTTCAGAACTGTCAGCAGCATAGATACCTTGTGTCAATGTTATCAATTCAAAGGCTGAATAGCTACACTAAGATGCTGATGAAGTATTTGCATGAGGGAGGTGAAAAGTGAATAGCCCTTGATTACAGATAAACACTGTTTACACATCTGTCCTGAGAGAATGATGGTGCTTGAATTTTCAGTGTGGTTGCTTCTTCCTTTGCATTTCCTTAAGCCACACATTGCCTCTGTGTTGTCTTTGAAGACCTGTGCCTGCAAAGGTCAGTTTCTGTATTGAAACAGGGGTGTCTAGTTTATTGAGTAAACCAGAAATGTTTTCAGCTACCAGCTATTTCAAGCTCTCAAATGATAAAATAATAGGGAATCCAGGGCGAGGATGAGAAAGAAGAAATCATTATTTTCCCATTGTCTGGTGCCTGTGAGGAGGTGACTATAGAAACGGAGAGTGCTCTAAGTTCCAAAGGGGAAGCCGGGTCAGTCTAGCCCAGCAAAACAAACAAAGGGTCCTGTGGCACTTTTAAAGACTAACAAATTAATTTATCACATGACCTTTCGTGGGACAAAATCCCACTTCATCAGACACTTTGAAGATGGGCAATTTACAGACTGGGAGGAAAATAAATGCAGGGAAGTATAAATCATAGGATCAGTTCAGACTGTTACAGCAAATCAATGCAGTAGTTTAGATTCAAACACTGGGAAACAGCCTGTGAACCTTAACAAGGTACCACCATTGATGCTCCTTCCTGAAGGTGATGTCCATTTATAGGGCCAGTGGTGTTCTTTGCAGATAGCCTGTGCTCTCACAGATCAGTGTTAAAGAGCCATTGAAAGAAACACTAAAATCTTTTGTGCGGGAATTCTCCATTTTCCCACGTGGTGAGAAGCACCCACGAGGGCTTGTTATCAAGAGTAGATTTCAATTTAGAGGGTGCCTGATGTCAGATGCTAGATAAGCAGCCACAGCCCCTGGCAAGTCTTCTGTTTGCCTGTATCTTGGCAAACTGATTAGGCTGTACGTCTCAGTGTCTGGTGAGAGCCTGCAGAATGCAGATGGGGAATAAATGTGGCCTTTTCTTATTCTCTATCAGTGACAAATCAGAACAAATCCCCCTCAGCTCCCCCCACTCGTGTCGACATTCCCTGACCCTTCTCTGCTGCACTGACATCCATACAAATGGGCTTATCAGTGAGTTCTAATGGGAATTCACTCTTTTTCAAAGCTCAAAGAAACAAAGAAGATGCTTATTGATTTTTGCTACTTGCAACTGGGATCTCATTAAAGATTATAGGGATCTAAGAAATAGAGAGAAGCAGCTGGAGGTTTGAGGTTCTCAGTGAGAAGAATAATCCCCAGCAAGTTTCCTTGGCTTTTTTTTATTTTCTCCATCCTACAGGAAGAGAATTTCCTAGGCTAAGACTTGGAACAGCAGAAGATGCTGCAGAGCTGGGAATATGATGCAGGAGCAGAGTGTTACTTGCTTCAGTAATTCATAGTCCTGTTCTGCTCATTCCCTCAGAGTCCCTGGCAATGGCCACTGTTGGAAGAGGGGATACTGGGCTAGATGGTCCATTGCTCAGACCCAGCATGGTCGTTCTTATGTTTTTAGTGGTGGCATTCCTGTAGAGACTAGGAGGTCACTGTAGGATCTTGAAGCTCCAGTCAGATGACCTGGATGTGCTATAATATGTTGAACGAATTGCTGAACAATGGTGAGGGGAGAGGGAGTCCCACTCATTGCTGGGAAGTGACTGAACACTTATTGCCCCTCAGGGACTAGATAATGAGAATTGCCATTTATCCCTTTCATTACAAACCAAACCACTCAATTGCCTTTTCCATGTTGACAGATATCACGTGACTAAGTCCTTTCTACACAGGCTGCCACCAAGGAGGTGAGCAGAGATGGAGGCACCTTCTTACCAGGGAATGGACTGATATCCCCCAAATCCTTTCACTAGCAGCCTACACCATGGGGGGAATCTGTGTCTTAGAAGTGACAGGTTCCATTGCCTACTGCCAATGGTCCTTGGGCTATCCTGCTTCCTTGGCTACAGGCTCAGTTTCAGTTATTCCAAAGGAAGTTTTGCAGAAACCCAGGAATTGCTAGGCTGGATCAGCCCCAGAGGCCCATCCCCAACAGTGCCCAGCACTAGATGCATCAGCACATGGTGCAAGAAATTCTGTAGTGGGCAGTATAGGGCAACATCCCCATAAAGAGTTTTTTCTGAACCCTCACTATTTAGGAAATGGTGGGTTACTTACCAGTAACTGTCCTTCAAGATGGGCTGCTCGCATAAATTCAGTATTAGGTGTCTATGTGTCACAGCGCATGATTGGTTGTAAGCTTTTTACCCCGTGTCTGTCAGAGCAGGGTCAGCGGCTGATGCCCCCCCAGCCACTTTTGTAACTATATATACAGCCCTGACCCTGACCCTCCCCAGTCTCCTTTAAGTCGCCAACTCTGGATAGCATGGACAGTGGGGATGCCCTGAATATATGTGAGCAGCAATGTTCCCTGTAAGATGCGCGGGCCTGTGGCCACTGCAGCTGCTCAGCACAGGGAACGCTGCTGGCCGCGCAGGGCCGGCAGCCAGAGTCCTGGCTGAGAGTTCCTCTGGAGCTGGGAGTTATTAAAACTCCCACCCAGAGAAGCACTAACAGAGCATATCCAGAATGTCTGAAAGTACTCTGTTAGTGCTTCTCTGGCCCCCATGAGCTGTGGCTCAGCTATGCTGCTCCAGCAGCTGTGTAAGACTGCGGGGAGTTGTCAGGCCAGCTGGGGGGCTACCAGGGGAGCGGGCTAGGGTGGGAGGAGGGGATTGGGCTGGCAGGGGGCCTGGCAAAATTGGCCCCGCAGGGGGGCAGGATTGGGCCCGTGGGGGGCACACAACGAGCAATGTGAGTTGCTCGGCTGCCTCAGGCTCTTAGGGGGAACATTGGTGAGCAGCTCATCTTGAAGAAGGATGGTTACTGGCAAGTAACCCACTGTTTTTCTTCAAGTGCTGCTTGGATACATTGAGCATTAGGTGACTACTAATTGCACCATGGATGGTGGGCAGAGCTGGAGATTTCCACATTCAGCACAGCTACCCCTCAAGGCAAGCCCCAAACCTGGAAGAGTACCTGAGAGTAAGTATTTTGCTTACATGGAGGGGATATCTTATAACTCTTCAGAGCCCCGGAGAACACTGAGCGAGGGAAACCCAAGAGAAGCTGCGTGTCCCCATGAGTTGGGTTGGGAAGTGTAGTGTTGGCTATGCCAAGCCTAGAAAGTCTCCAGCCCTGGGAATTGAGGGAGAGAGAGAGAACTGAAGAGCTGGAGGCCCTTTTGCTGCTAAGCGATACCACCACTCCTCTCACTTGTTCAACAAGCACTTCACAAGAAGAGCACAGAAAGGAAGTGAGTGACTTCTTCCAAATGTTGGCATGCACACTGCCCAGGTTATCCCGTGTACACTGGGAAAAAGGGGTAAATTGGCCCACATTTACTGGGCCCTACCCACTGCTTTAGAAGAGACTGTGGCTAATCATGCAATGAGCGCACTGTCAGGAGACAGTAGGCTTCTGCTGGTCAGAATCTCGAGAGAAAGAGAGAATTCTGCCAGCTGTGTAGGACGGGGGTGTAAACTCCTGAATCTACTAAAAACTTCATGGCTTCAGTCTCAAACTATAGCAGTAGAACGGTGGGTTACTTACCAGTGACTGTCCTTCTTCAAGATGGGCTGCTCACATACATTCCATTACAGATGTCTACGTGCCGCTGTCAGGTCAGGGCACACGGCCAATGCCCCCTCTGTGCTGTGACTGCGGCTACATAGGTGACCGTTACCCTGACCCTCCCAGTCCCATATACCTTCACCAATTCCGTTAGCGGGGATGGTGGGAGGGACCTGACTGTATATGAGCAGCCCATCTTGAAGAAGGACAGTTACTGGTAAGTAACTCACCATTCTTCTTTGAGCACTGCTTACATCATTCAGTTACAGTTGACTGCTAGCCATACCCAAGGATGGTGGGAGGAATTACAGTCTGCCCACTCTGAGTATGGCTCTGCCCCACGTGGCATCCTCTCTAGCCTGTTGGATGACAGCGTAGTGCATCATGAAAGTATGCACTGACGATCATGTAGCTGTGCTGCCGATCTCTTGGATCGGGACCTTGGTGAGGAAGGCTGTTGACAAAGCCTGGGCCCTGGTAAAATGATCCCTGACAATTCCAGGAAGGGGCGTATTCGACCTTCCATAGCAGTCTTTGATACAATTTACTATCGATTTGGAAATGCACTGCGAGGACACTGGAAGACCTCTTTTGTGTTCAGCAACCACCATAAAGAGTTGGGAGGGCTTGCAGAACGGATGCATGCACTCAATGTATGTTAGGAGTGCTCTTTTCACATCCAGAGTGTGCTACCTCCTCTGGTTCTCTGTAACCTGAGGGTCTGGATAAAATACTGGCAAGCAAATCTCCTGGTTGAGGTGGAAGTGAGTAGCCACCTTAAGGATGAAGGAGGGGTGGTGTCACAGGACCACTTCGTTGGGAAGAACCTCGTATAAAGGGGTTCTGAGGATAGGGCTTTCAATTCTGAGACCCTTCTAGCTGAGGTGATTGTTACTAAAAAGGCTACCTTCCAGGCAAGGATAAGCATGGTACATGAGTCCAAGGGTCCATACAGGGGCTCCATTAGTGCATGGAGCACCACATTCAGGTCCCAAGGAGGAATGGGTTCACGGAGTTGTGGGAAAAGTCTTTTGAACCCTTTCAGGAACCTAGTGGAAGTAGAGTGGGAGAAAAACAGGGACACTATCCACCTTTTTGTGGAGGGCTGAGATTGCTGCTAGATGGACTCTCAGTGAGGAAAGGGAGAGACCTTTATTTCTAAGGTCTAGCAGATAATCAAGGATGAGGTGCAAAGGAGCTAGTGTAGGGTTTACTCCTTTACCTCGAGCTCTGATGGAAAACCATTCCCATTGGGCTATATAGGTGACCTGGCGGACACTTTTCTACTACCAACCAGGACCTTCCTAACCCTGTCCAGGCAGAGCCTTTCCTGTGTGCTGAGCCAAAGAGTCCCAGGCTGTCAGATGCAGGCGACCGGGGTTCGGGTGCCACAGGCACCCTGAGTCTTGTGTCAGGAGGTCTGCCCACAGGGGGAGGCAGAGTGGGGCCTCTATAGACAGGTCCTGCAGGGGAGAGAGCCAGTGTTGTCTTGGCCAGTCCGGGGCTATCAATACCATGTTTGCTCCATCCATCTTGATCTTCAGAAGGACCTTGTGTATCAACGGGATCGGTGGGAAGGTATACATTAGAGGCTTGCATCTTGCCAATTTCCAAAGGGGTAGTCATGTTAGTCTAGTCCAGCAAAAAAAAACAAGGAGTCGTGTGGCACTTAAAGACTAACAGATTTATTTTTTGCATGAGCTTTCGTGGGAGAAAATCCCACTTCGTCAGATGCTTCAAAGATGGGTGCGCTTACAAAATGGAATGAAAATAAATGCAAGGGAGCGTAAAACACAGGATCAGGTCATACAGTGACAGCAATTCCAGTTCAGCTGTTTCTCTTTGAAGTCTTGATGTCCCAGTCACATCTCTGACAACGGTCATTAACAAATCATTTATCGAGTGATTAGAAAGTTGGAAGTAGATGAGCAGGTAAATGAGCCTTTGATGGAGTAGCAGGCTTGATTAGGACCTTTGATTAGGACCTTCTATTGTGCAGATACGCAGGCAGACTTGGCAGGTCCTAATCAAGCCTGCTGCTCCATCTACTAATGTGATCTATGCCATCAGGTGCCAGAAATGCCCCAACACCTTATACATTGGACAAACAGGATGATCCCTGAGCAAAAGAATAAATGAACATGGAACTGATATCAGAAATCACAAAATGAAAAAATCCAGTTGCTGAGCACTCTCATCTTTCTAATCAAAGGGAAATAGCTGAACTGGAATTAATATGCAAATTAAATTGTGTGAAAGCAGGAGTGCATCGAGGCTATGGGTTCTTTTCCCATTACAAAAGGTAATTTGACTTCAGGCTTCCTTGGGTTTGAACCTAACAACTGCTCTGATTTGCTGTTACTGTATGACCCGATCCTATGTTTTACGCTCCCTTGCATTTATTTTCATTCCATTCTGTAAGTTCACCCATCTTCGAAGCATCTGAGGAAGTCGGATTTTCTCCCATGAAAGCTCATGTGAAAAATAAATCTGTTAGTCTTTAAGTGCCACACGACTCCTTGTTTTTATATATTAGAGGGCCTAACCAGGTGACGAGGAAGGCATCAATGAGTGACCACTCCTCCCGGCCCCCGAGGCAGCAAAATTTCTGACACTTGTGGTTCTGCCGTGTCGCAAACAGGTCCACCTGGGATGTTCTCCACTTGTCTACCAGTTGAGAAAACACCATATTGTGGAGCAACCACTTGTGATTTGCTAGGGGTTTTCTGCTGAGTGAGTCTGCCAGCCCGTTGTCCACTCCCAGTAGGTGTGCTGCCACTGGAGTGAAATTGTATTTCAGGGCTAACTCCCAGAGTTTGCATGCTTCCTTGCAGAGAGCTGGGCAGCAGACACCCCCTTGCTGGTTCATACAGCACAGGGATGCAGCATTGTCCGTTAAAACCTGAACTGACCTGCCTTGTATCCTGTCCAGAAAAGTCATGCAAACCAATCTGATGGCCCGCAGTTCCTTCACATTTATGTGAAGAAGGCTGTCTCCATGACCAAAGTCCCTGGGTGGAAAGACCCCCCAGAAATTTTGCCTCCCACCCCAAGTCTGAGGCATCAGTTATCAGTGTCACTATGAGCATTAGCATTTCGAAAGGAATTCCCCCCATGGCAAACCAGGAGTCCTTCCAGATCTGTAGTGCCCCCAGGATATCTGGGGAACCGACAGTACCTTGGACTGGGAGCCTCTCTGTGGGTGGAACACCATGGAGAACCAGACCTGAAAGGGCCTCATTCTCAGGCGTGCCATCCGAATCACGGAGGTGGAGGCTGCCATGTGCCCGAGCAGCTGTAGGCAGTGATGGGCTGTGGTCACTTGAAACTCATGCAGCTCCGTAATGATGGTGCAGATGGACCGAAATCTTGAGGGGGGCAGGGAAGCCCTCCGTTTGCAAGCATCTAGGAGAGCTCCTATGAACTCTATGCTTTGGGATGGGCAGAGTTTTGACTTTTCTCGATTTATGCAGAGACCCAGGTACCTGCACAGGTGGGTTACTGCTCTGACATTGAGCTCTATCTGAGCTCTCGATTCCCTGTGTATTAACCATTTGTCTAGGCAGGGGTAGATCTTTATGTCCTGCTGGTGCAGGAATGCAGTAACCAGCGCCATGCACTTTGTGAACACCCTGGAGGCCAGAGAGAGCCCAAAGGGGAATGATGTGAACTGGAAATGATTTCCCCCCACGATGAACCTTAGGTACCTTCTGTGGCAGGGGCGTATTGCTATGTGAAAGTAAGCGTCTTTTAGATTGAGGGCTGTGAACCAATCCCTGGGAGACAGAGATGGGACAATCTCTGACAGGGAAACCATGCAGAACTTTATTTTCCTTATGTGTTTGTTTAAGGCTCTGAGATCTAGAATGGGTTTTAGGTCTCCATTGGATTTGAGGACCAGAAAGTATCGAGAATAGAACCCTTTTCTCCGCTCCTGCTTTGGGACCCTTTCTATGGCCCTGAGGGAGAGGAGCTTGTCACATTCCATCTCGAGCAAGTGATCTAGTTCCTGGTTCCCAAGGTCTGGGCAAGGGGGCAGTCTTCTGACTTGAGGACTTGATTGAAACTGTATGCGATACCCTTCCGAGACCATCTCAAGGACCCACTGGTCGGTTGTGGTGTCGGCTCAGTGGTGTGCAACGTGGTTTAGGCAGTTGGCAAAGGTTGGGGTCGAGGCTGTGGGTTCACTGCCCTCGGCGTAACCGTCAAAAACACTGCTTCCTGCCCATCGAGTGGTCAGTACCCTGCCTGCATCTGCTGGACTGTGAGGCGTAGGGCTTTCTATCCTTACTCGAGTGGGCCTTGCCTTTATCCACATCCCCGAGTTGTCATTGGGGGTATTGGTAGGACCAAGAAAAAGAACTCTGCATCTGGACTTGCTGCTTTAACTGCTGTAGTTGCTGTTGCAAGAGTTAATGAGATTTCAAAGAGTGTCGGGCAGATTGTGGGATGTACATTCCCAGCAATCTGAGGGTGGCTCTTGAGTCCTTCATGCCATGCAGCTTAGCATCTGTGGACTCAGCAAAGTGGTCAGGGCCTTCAAATGGTAAATCCTGAACGATAAGCTGCATCTGTGGGGACAGGCCCGAGCCCTGAAGCCAGGCAGAGCGGCGCAACACCATGGCAGATGCCATGGTATGCGAGGCTGTGTCCAATGTGTCCCAGGTAGACATCAGAGCATCTTGGAGACCAAGGCTCCTTCTTCAGCCATCACCTCATAATCTCTGAGGCGGTCCTTGGGGATAAGGTCGCGAAACCCCTCCATGGCTCTCCAGAGGTTGAAGATGTATCTTACATAAGGTCTTGGTGATTCGAGATACACAGCTGAAGGGCTGCAGTGGTGTAGACCTTTCTGCTGAGTAAGTCGAGCTTTCTGGCTTCTTTATTCTTGGAAGTAGAGCCCGGTTGGCCCTGTCTCTCTTTCTGGTTAACTGCAAGGATCCCGGTGTAGGGTGTTAGAAAAGGAACATAAACTTGTCTGAAGGGACATGATACTTGCAATCAGCTGCTATTGACACCAGCGGAATTGAAGATGGGGTCTGCCATTGCACCCTGGTGATTCTGTACACCCCTTTGTGAAGGGGAACAGGTACCTTGGCTGGTGGGACAGCATCCCCAACGTCAAAGAGGGGGTCAGTTTCCTCCTGGACTACTCCTAGTTCTATGTTCAGGTTAGCTGCCGTGTGGCAGAGTAAATCCTGTTGTGCACAGGAGTAGTCCTTACATGTGAGGGGCCTTCAGCAGGTGCGCTCATCTGGGGAGGACGACAAAGGGGCCCGAGATCTACTACGCTGTGTAGCATCTGTGTTGGGCTCATCATCGGAAATATCTGAGGAGTCTGGAGAGCAGGGTGGAGACGGTACCGAATGGTACCGTGAAGTTGAGTTATCCTTGGCCGTTGTGTCTAGCCATTCGTGTGACCAGTCATTGAAAGAATCTCTGCTGCAGTACGGCATGGAGAAGAATGGCCCCGCCTGCCTGGGAAGCCTTGGCCTTCTTCTTTGGCATGGGTGTCGAGGAGTGTTTTCAGTGATGCTTACCTGCCCGTTCTCTGGTACCAGAAATGGTTTTTGGAGAATCAGGGGAATGGATAGAGGCCAGAGACAACAAAGAGGATGAGCTGGACCTCCATCTCCTAGGGCCCACAGGACAAGTGCCGATAAGAGTGACCATTGGAGTGATCGTCAGTACCATTAAGCGATGCCAAGTGGGGGCTTGATGGTACAGGACTCTAGGGCGGTGCCGATTTTTGCATTGACTGCTCTCTCAGTGCGGGAGCCGGCTTACTTTTTGACCTGGTTTTCTTGGCTGGTACTGGAGCCAGGTCTTGGAACTGAGCCTGTGCCATTGCTAGGGCTTGTGGTGTTGATGGTACCGAAGGGAGTCCCGGTCCCGGCTCTTAAGAGGTGGAATGCGGGGACAGAGGCAAATGGTGCCGTGGTGATACCAAAGACAATGCTGACCGTGGCTTTGAGCTCTGCACCAGGGGTAGGTGTCAGGTCGGCTTTGGTGCAGGAGTCGCCCGGGGTGCTGATGGAGCATTAGTGGCTCAGGGGCCATCAGAGGTGGTGCACAGTCCTCCACGAGAGCGCATAAGCACTGCTCTCTGTCTTTGTGAGTGCTACGTTTTAAAGGACTGGCAAATAGAGCAATTCACCATGAGGTGCGACTCACCAAGGCACGCAAGGCATTTCTCGTGAGGATCGTAGAGTGGAAAAGCTTTGGAAAATGCCGGACACAGTTTGAAGCCCGGCATTTTAATTTTTGAACAAAAGAGTGATAGGCACTTGCTTACGCAAGTTTTTGGCTGATCTGAAACCATTGCTGAGGGCGGAAAAGGGAATTGGGAGGGTCAGGGTCATGGTCACTTATATAGCCGCAGTCGTGGCACAGAGGAGGCATTGGCTGTGTGCCCTGACCTGACAGGCAAAGGCTAAAGACTTTCTAAGCCACCATGTGTTGCAGCACATAGACGCCTGTAACTGAATGATGTGAGCAGCGCTTGAAGAACTGTGGATAGAGGGAGATTGCAAGGTTGGGCCAACTATTGCAAGTCGAGAGACTGACCTATGCCTCCATAGAGAGGGTTGGATAGAGGTTTCCCCTACCCATCTTGGGGGGAAAAAGGAGGGGTGGGGATGGTACTATGGTCCCCACGTGTTGCTAAGATGGGTGAGATAAAACTTAGATGAAGAGATTTTACAAGGTTGTCTTGGCAGAAGGGTTCACCTCAGGGTGGTAATGAGGTAACCATGTAGACCTAGGGCTTTATGGGCGTCAGTCTGAAAACTCCCAGACTCGGATGCTTTCTCAGTTCCCCTGTATGGTGGAGGAGTCATGGATTGCACTGTCCCATGATGCTAAGGTGAGGGTAAGGGTGGGACATTTGCAGCCTCAGGGTAATTCCCTTAGGATCCCTGTAAGCAAGCACATAATAGATCCCTTCTCTAGGGTATGTGCGGTCCCAAAGTATTGAAAAGGAATACCAGAAAAGAACCCCAAGAAAAAATGGGGAAGGGAAGCGTATGGGGGGGCGGGAAAACTTTGACTCCACCCCCCTCCCTCCAATGGGAGGGTAGAAGTGGATCCAGAACACTGAGATCCTGCTTTGTGGTAATGAGGATGAGGGTCTAAGAGCAGGGAAGAAAACCCCGCAAGTGGCTCAAAGTCAGCCTTTGCTTGCATCAGAATTCCCTTGCCTCACAAGGAGGGGGGATCCAAGTATATTGGAGAGTGACTGGTCCCCTTAGGTCCCTGAGTGAGCCCAAGGGGCTCGAGGTTCGTAAACACCTTTATAAGTTGAGAAGGAAGTAGCCCTGGGTTGAAGGGTATAAGTCAGAGGACATAAGTCCAATGAGCTACAACTAGGATAGGGTCTGGTAATGAAGTGTATCGGGGGGAGCATCCCAGGAAATCTCCTAGGAATGGGTAGATGGCTTACCCATTGGCTCCTCACCCTGGTCGGAGAAAGAGAGGGGACCCAGCTTCTCTGTGTATCAAGAGGCTTCAAGAGAGGGTAAAACCCTCTATCTCTCCTTAAACTCATACTCAAAGGTCGATGTTGCCCCTGTAGAACTAAAGGGGCCGGAATGGAGGATGAAGCCATCAAGAGATCCCTTCCTCATGTGGAGGTGGGGGGGAGAGTTAGAGGTATGCCTGAGGAGATGGGAAGGTAACCGCATCAACAATACTCAGTCGAGGTGACTATGTCGCTGGCATTAAAGAGAACCCCCCGTGATTGGATGCACTTAACCTGGAACTCAGTAGGGGAGCAAACTGGATGGGAAGAGGTCTGCTCGTGGTCAAACTAAATAGCAGGGGTGCTCTTCTGCTTCTAGCTGAGGAGAGGACTCCTCCCCCTCAAGCCCTCTTGGGTGTCCCCCAGGAAGAGAGAGACAGGGGATCAGGGTAGACAGAAGGACTCAGAAGGCTCCAAGGTTTAGTCCTTTAACCAAAGCCAAGGGAATAATCTCCTGCTAAAGGGCAGGAGTAGTGGGGTGGGCTTACTGGGTGGGTATATCGTAAGATGGGGAAGTGCCATAGAAGTGTCCCTACTTTTTCAAATTGTAGGGAGAAGGAAACAACCCCCCCCCAGGGCTCTCATTGGGAGACCTCACTGAAAGGGAGGGGGTGCCGACTGAACAGTGCTATAATTCAGCCCTTGTTTCCTGCTAACCTGAGGAGATTGCAGGGCAGGAAAGGGTAGGATATGCAAACTCATGTCCCGCTAGGCAAAAAAAAACAATGCCTGGTGCTCACCTAAAGATGGTGGAAAGTGGACCTGTGGATCTGTAAAGGTGATTTGGGGCTAACTGGGTCCTGATTGCAAAATACCTTCTTGCGATGGTGGGAGGAACATCTATATGAGGAACTTAAGAGTCTCACTATAGGGCGATATGAGGGGCCCTTGGCGAGCTCTGCGGGGTTAACCCCTGGATCAGGAGGACAAGCTGTGACCTCCTGGTTGGGCCCCTGTTCTTAGCCTGGCCCTTTTAATTATTGCTAACCTGCGCTCTGGCGAGCGTTGTGAGGGTAGGTTTCTGAGATTCCCAACAGTGGGGGATGCGAGGCTGTGAGAAAAGGAGGAAGGATGGGATAATGGGGCACTTTGAAAGGGTGGCCCTCACTCACCCTTGAAGGAAGCTGTAAAGGCAGAATGACCCTAAGGTGGTAGAGGGGGAGATTTGACATGAGTGGCCTAATTAGTCTGCAGGCATTCAGCTGTGAGGCCAGTGAATGCCATGAAAATGGAAGCCCTTTACTTATAAAGATGGGTCTAGGATTGGTTCGCCCACCCTAACATAGGGTGGAAGTAATGAGGGAAAACAAAGCAAATGTTTCCTCCCACACCTTCCTAGGTTGTAGAACCCCCTGTTAGATTTTGAGAGAGTTTGACAAGAGCAGGACAGTGGCAGCAAGAGAATCATGATGTACACTGGGGTGGCTGACGTTGGTGGGCCTGGTAATCTAAAGGGAAGGACCCCATGGGAATAGGACTTCTGAGTCCTCAAGGGGCTGACCTAGTTCCTCACCCTGATGAGAGGGTTGACATTCCCTATGATGGTGTGGGCTAGGGGAATGAGTGGGTGATTGGGAAGGGAGCATGCACAAGGATCAGAGGTCCAATCTGAGTTCCCTAGCGCTGCCTAACAGGAGGTCTGTGTCCTCCACAAAAAAGGACTGTTCTTCAAAGGGAGGGTTCTGGATGACCTGCTGGGTGTCATGAGGCACACCTGCCTCCTGAAGCCAAGCCATGCGCCTCAACATGATTGCCGAGGCTACCCCCCGACTTGCTGTGTCTGAGGCATCCCAAGCAGCTAGGAGTGAGTCATGGGATGCTAGTGAGCCTTCTTCGAGGATGGACTCAAAATCTTCCCTATGCTCCTGGAGAAGTAGGTCTCTGAATCTTTTTAAAGAGTCCCGTATGTCCACAGTGTGTCTAGCCACCAGTGCTTGGTGGTTAGCTATACAGAGCTGGAAGGCTAAGGTTGAGTATATTTTTCTGCCTAGGACTTCCAGATGTCTAGCTCCCCTGGATCTTGGTCTGATGTATTGTATTCTACACCCAAGGGCAGCTTCGACCACCCTGGGGCTCGGACTCAGGTGGTGGACGAGGAAGGGAAAACCTGCTGGTGGGGCCTGATATTTGTGTGATGCTATGTCCAACACTGGGGAAATAGAGGCAGGATGTTGCCAGTGGGACCTGGCAATGTTGTGCATGCTAGGGAGCAGCGGCCACCGCCATAGCATCCAGGGGTGACGATAAGCTGCGATCAAATAGAAGATCTCAGTCCCCCCCACAATGGGTTCAGCCTCCAACCCCATGTGGGCAGACACCTGGTGCAACAGATCAAAGTGTACCGTGGTAACCTCCCTATATGACCCTGGCTTGGAGTTCACTTCCCTATCTGGGTTAATAGGTGAGGGCTCTTTGGTACCATGGGGAACCCTCTGTGATGGGACTTCTTTCAGCACCAACCATTCATGAGGATGGTACCGATAGGTACTCGGTGCCAGCGACCTTCTGCCCCATCTAGTCCTTCTGGAGGGGGTAACCTCCTCCAGACTTGGGGAGCAGGAGCTTTCTTGCAGTAGAGGTGGTATGGCGCCAGGCTGGACTGATGGCACCAGAGATGTGGTAGCGCTGCTGTGCCAGGGAAAAGCAGAGCGCGACCTACGGCGCATTCGAGTCCTGCTTGGGGCAGTACCACCTGGCATTTTTATGGGAGCTTCCTCTTGTGGTGCAAGAGAGCTTGGCACCAAACTAGGAGCTGGAGAACGGTGCTGTTCAGCAGGAGTCCACATCTCCAAGGGGAAGGCAGACTTTCCTCTCTGCTTAGGTGGCTTCAGAGGGGTGGGGGTAGGCAAAAGCAGAAGGGCCTTTGCTGCCTTGAAAGCCTCCAGGATTGTTGGGATCTGCACCGTGTCATGTCCCTGGTGCCGTGAAGGGCCTGGCTGGGCGGAGCTGGATCGGTGTAAGCACTTCAGCACTGATGTCGGTGCTGATTGCATCTTCTGCTACTGAGAGGAGCAGCACTGAGATGGTTCTGGTGCCAACCTGGCATTCAGTGCCGGCACCGAAGACAACCCCAGTTCTTTGGGGGTAGGCTGCTGCGCTTGCTCTAAGGCCCATGCATGGCACCTTTGCTTCCTGTCTTTGAGTATCCTTGGCTTGAAAGACTGAGAGATGGAGCAGTCGGTGACCTGGTGGGACTCACCCAGGCACCGAAGGCACTCCTCGTGGGGGTCATCCTATGGGAAAACCTTGCGGTAAGAAGCACAGGGTTTGAAGCCTGTAATCTCTGTCGGCTGTTGGGAGCGTCTTCCGGCTCCAAACTCTCACATTCCATAGACGCGCTGGTTCTCGGTGGAACAATATCCACAAACAGCTCCTCTAGGTTAAATGGGCAGCTCATACAAAGAAGTGATGACAAGCACTTGTGTTCGCAAGGACAAGGCTGTTCTGAAACTGTCGCTGAGGGTGGCAAAAAGGAACTGGGGAGTGTCAGGGTTGGGGCTGTATATATAGCCAAGAGAGCAGCCAGAAGGGTCGTCGGACTCCAACCCTGCTCTGACAGGCTAGGGCAGGGGTGGCCAAACTTATGGAACTCAAGAGTCACACAAGTTGATAATTAAACCTTCAAGAGCTGCACGAAGGCATAGAGCCACACACTTTTACCTACTCCAAAATTACTAAGTTTAAAATTCATTGCATACTTTAATTTTACCGTAAAAAGAGGACAAATATTGATCCTACTAAGGTCAGATTCTAATAATTACTTAAGGTTACCATGAAAATTAGGCCTATACAGTAAAAACTTAGTTACTGTTCGATGTAGAAGACTGCAGGCTAGAGGCAAGTTATTTAAAATCCAGACCATGCTGCATTTCTCCCTGCCATCCCCAACCATGCCGTGCTTCTCCCCACTGTCCTGACCCCCTCCTGAACTCCTAGGCTGGAGCTGCTTTCCTAAATTGATTTGCTGATGTTCTTCCAGGAGCCACAATTTTTCATTCAAGAGCCGCATGTGGTTCCTGAGCCGCAGTTTGGCCACTCCTGGGCTAGGGCAAAAAGCTTCCGACCAGTCATGCAGTGCAGCACATAGACACCTAATACTGAATGTATCTGAGCAGTGCTCGAAGAAGAATGGCTTATTCCCCGAACAATGAGGCTTTTGACCTCATGCACCTTCACGCCAATCATTAGTAATGCAGTTCTAGCTGTTGTTATATATAAGAAAATTCAGCCCTTTTCTGGATCCCACTTTATTCTTGGCCTCCATTGTAACTTGGGGCAATGATTTTACGGGCTAATGGTAGATTGTGGAAGTGTTCTGATGTCACTTTTAAATTTTATGCTTTTCAGGCTCATTGACTGTTCCCTTTTCCTTGTGTTCTGCGAGGGGGGAATAGGAGCACTCAATCTACCTGTTTTACTTTGGCCATGACAAACAAACAGGAAAGCACACCAGGTTCTTTTGCATGATATCTCATAATGTAAGGGGGTAGACTGTGCCATGCTCTTGTACTTTACATGGCTAATCCATTCTGAATAATGAAGTGATTTTCCAGGCAGACACAGAACAAACACCGGAACTGAATGCCACATCATCTCTGCTCGTTCAGTTAATAATTTGCTAATGAAAAACAAGAGGTAATTGTGTCAAATGCCGTATTTTACATGAACTTTGCAATCATTCTGACAGCAATGGTGTAATTTGTCCTGGCAGATACTAAAGCTGTCTGTGTTCTAATGTCTCATGTGCAGCCCCCTTTTCCAAAGCGCTTAGCTACTTAACTGTTTTTGATTTACATTCATATTCTTATTTTGGCTTCTGCTGTAGACTTAACATTCATGTTTCTCTGACAGAAAGGAGTGGCTATGATTACATGTGTATTTGGCTAAAGGTCTTTACATGCGTGGATATATCTAGACAGAAATCCCCCTGCATTTAGCATTTCCCTGGGACTCTTTGAAGGCAGGAATGATTGCTGGCATGTTGTTTGAGAAGGGACGATAGAAGGGCCTCAGTGACCCCAAAGCACATGTATCTGGGCTCAGATAATGACATTGGCTGTGTTCACACAGCCTCCTTATTTCGAAACAACGGAGGTTGTTTCGAAATAAGGTTTTGGCTGTTCACACGACGCACAGTTGTTTCGGAACAACGGTTCCTGTTGTTCCGAAACAACCGCGTTGTTTCGAAACAAGTTAAACCTAGTCTGTGGGCGAAACAACGTTGTTTCGCAATGGTTGTTTCGAAACAATGCCGTGCGAACGTATTGTTTCGAAACGACGGTGAGTCGTTTAGAAATAACTGTTGTCCGGAATCGCTATTTCGATTCCGGCTTTTTTTCCTTATTTTGAATTAACATTTTGTTAATTTGAAATAAGTTGTTTCTAAATAAGCGTTATTTCGGTATACGGTTGTTTCGAAACAACCGTATCGAAATAACCCACTGTGTGGGAACACAGCCAATGGCATTAAAGAAAAGCAGAGGAGTTTTACACATGTTCTTTGGGCTCAACTATAATCCCAGTCCCAACAACAGAAGCTGCTTTCAGTCCAGCAGGTCACCTGGTTCTCCCCATTAGCTCTTACCTGATTTGCCAGAGATTATGACGTGAGAGTATCTCTGAGGGAAGGGTCACCCTGCCTTCCTCCATGCACTGAGACTCATGAAGCCCAGACCACAAAACTAAAGGAAGGGAACTGATTTTTATCTCAAAGGTTGGTGCAGAGAAGAAGCCAGGCTGTGGATCCTAAATCCAAAGAGGCTTTGCAGGGAGACCATCTAGGAATGAGAACTGCTCGCACCACAGTCGCATGGCTAGTTTCAGCAAGGAGGCACTGGAGAATTTGCACAAACAGATGTTTTTTCTCTCAGTTAAGTCCTGTGGAAAGAAAGATACCAACAAGAATGAGGCAGCTCAGGAGGGAGTCTGCAATGGGTTTTGGCAGGATGGATCTTTGGGCAAGCACAATAGCAGCACCAGGACGTGGTGTCCAGAGAAAGCACAGCATTTCTGTCCATCTGAGCTGCTGAACTGCACAGACATGGAAAAGCAGAGTTTCATGATGTCATCTTAAGTCTATCTAGCCCATCAGCTCAATTGGAGAATGACCAAAAATGCCTTGGGCTCAGTATATGGTACAGCTTATAGATTCTAAGGCTATGAGGGTATGTCCACATGTAAGTTTTAAATCGAAGTAACGCTGGTTATTTTGATTTAAAAACCGTTAGGTCCACATGATGTTTTCTTGTTTCGAAATGACGAGCTCCATCATTTCAAAACAAGAAAAGTTAGAGCGATTCAATGAAACTTGTGCTGAAATGAAACAAGGGTTAGATTGAAACCCTGTACGGATGTGTTATTTTGATAGAACGGTTGTTTCAATTTAACACTATTTGAGCTCCCTCCCAGGGTGCATGGCACCCTGTAGGGAAAGGCCAGATTTCAGCACCCTGGCGGGGGGGCGGGAGGGGCGGTGGAAGTGACCCCGTGCAGGGCTTCCCCACAGTTGGCTGGGTGGAGGGGGAAGGAATCCCTGTGAACCCAGCTTCCCCCTGCACTAGCTGGCCAGCGTGGGAAGGGATCCCCATGTGCTTGGCTTCCCCCTGTACGAGCCAGGCAGTGGGAAGAAGGGAGCCCTGCCACCCAACTCGTGTGCGAGGAAGCCAGGCGCACGGGGATTCCTTCCCCCACTGCCCAGCTAGCGCGAGGGGAAGCTGGGTGCACAGCAATCCCTTCCCCCTATGCCTGGCTGAGCCACAAGGCTTCAGCCAGTCTAGGGGGATGTCTTTTCCCCCACTGGGCTCTGGAGCCCTGAGCCAGTGGGGGATTTTTTTCCCCTGCCACTGACACTCCTGGGGAGATCCAGGCAGCAGATTGGGTGGCAGCATGGTGTTGCCAGTGGGCCATGTTGCCACATCTCCCCAGGTACCCCTCTCCTAAATTGAACTAGCAAGTCCTGTTCCTGGACATGCTAGTTCAATTTGTTTTTTTGGTGGGGACATGTTAAATTGATTTAAGTTAAACTGATTTAACGCTTGTTATATTGATTTAACTTAAATCAATTTAAGTTAAATTGATTTTATTGCTTGTGTGTGGACATAGCCTGAGGGACCACTGTAAACAGGAAGTCTTGTAGAACTTTTAAGTATAAAGGGACCACTGCAATCATCTAGTCCAGGGGTCTCAAACTGGTGGCCCATGAGCTGCATGCAGCCCCTAAAGTTATTTCCTGTGGCCTGCAATGACACTGTCACAACCAATATTTGCAATATCATTGTATGAAAAGGCTTCAGTGGTGTGGCCCTCAGGCTAACGTACTAGTCCTCATGCGGCCCTCATGGTGATTTGAGTCTGAGACCCCTGAGCTAATCTGACCCCCCCACCACCTCATATAGCACAGACCAGAGAACTTTCCCCACATAGTTCTTACACCAGATCTTTTAGGGAAAAACACAATTTTTATTTTAAAAATTGTCAGTGATGGAGAATCCACCATGACTCTTGGTAAATTGTTCCATTGATTATTTTCAACATTAAAATAGTATACATTATTTCTAGTCTGAATTTGTTTTGCTTCAGCTTCTTGCATTGGATTATTTATACCTTTCTCTGCTAGGGTGAAGAAACCATTTTTAGATATTTGTTCCTCATGTAGGTACTTACAGACTGTGATCGAGTCATCTATTAACCTTCACTTTGTTAACTGCACTAGATTGAGTTCCTTGAGTCTGTCATTATAAGCCAAGTTTTCAAATCTTCTAGTCATTCTCATGGCTTTTTTCTAAAGCCTCTCCAATTGATCCATGCCCTTCTGGAGTTGTGGGCATCAGAACTGGAGACAGTATCAGCAGCCGTTGCACCACTATCAGATACAGAGGTAAAATAATCTTTCTTCTTCTATGTGAGATTCCTATTTAGGCATCTCACAATCCCATCAGCTCTTTTGTCCATAGTGTAGACAGTCTGGGAACTCATGTTCAGCTCATTATCCAGTCTGCAATACCCAAATCTTTTTCAGAGTCACGGCTTCCCAGGGCACAACTCTCATCTCCCATGATGCTCTGCATTCTTTGTTCCCAGAATTTGACATTTATATTTGCTCTAGTAAAATGAATACTGTTTGCTTGTGCCCAGTTTTCCAGGTGAGCTAGATCTCTCTAAATTGGTGACCAGCCCTCCTCTTTAATTACCATTCTCCCAATATTTGTGTCATGTGCCGACTTTATCAGTGATGATTTTATGTTTATTTCCAGGCAATTGATAAAGATGTTAGATAACATATGGCCACTGGATAACAATTCCTGTTTCCTGTTGCCTTTTGAGAACTCTCAACCAATTTGAAATTCATTTAATGGGTGCCATGTTTTAGAAAATGGCCCCTGCAGCTGGAAAACATGCAGGCTATTGTTTGTGTGCACAGGCCTCACAAACTTTCTTTGCCAGGCCTCAGCCAAAGGATATGTATGCTGCTTTCCTCCACTTACCAGAATGCTGACTTCTGTCTCATTGGCATTGGCAATAAACACACTTATCTAGCATTTCTTTAAGAAATCCCATAAAAATACCTCCAAATGGAACATTTCCTCTGTGGTGGCAATTCAATCTCCATTTGTGTTTTCTTAATATTCCTCTGGAGTGAGTCAGAAAGTTCACAGAGTGAATACTAGTGACTGAATGCATCTAGCATAGTAGTTTAAATCCCAGCGCATGGTTTACAGGCCATAATGTATCAGATTGATTAAAATGTTAATGTTCAGATCAAATAAATTCCATTCTAATTCTGGCCTTAGAATGAATAATCCTTCAGTAACAGATCCACAGTTTTGAAGGAGAAAAACATTTTCCATTGTTAATCAGCCTGAGACATTAATACAGAGACACACAGTCTTAGAGCCCCAGCTAGGGATATTCTACCTGCTATCCAACATCCATAAACCCGGAAATCTAGGCTCCCCATCATCTCAGGCATTGGCACTCTTACAGCAGGATTGTCTGGCTATGAAGACCTCTCCCTTCAGGCCTTACGCTACCAGAGCTCCTACTTATCTTTAAGACACCTTCGCTGACTTCCTGCAAAAACTGCAATCCATTGCTCAAACCACAGCCGGCTGGGCTGAAGAGAGAAGTGACTGCACTGCGTGCCTTGTGGTCATGTAGATTAAACATCACCAACCCATTGCACATGCATGATCTCTCCCCACTCCCCCAAAATTCCCTGGAGACCTGGAGTGTTGTTCTTGCAGCAGCCAGGGAGGGGGTGAGGCCAAACCAGGTAGTGGTAGTGAGAGGAAGGCAGTCTTTGAGTCCCTTCCACACCCGTACCCTGTTTGTTTTGCTGAAATAGACTACACAGCTACCCCTCTGGAACTTGTGCTCTGTGCAGAGGCGGCTTTAGGGGCAAGCGAAGCAGGTGGCGGCCTAGGGCCCAAAGCAGTAAGGGACCCTTTCCTCAATTTGGTGGACAGAAATGAAAATATTAGAAAATATACAAATTGTTCCCATCTAGCAGGGTCAGTAGGTCTGGAAACCTCAGCACTTCAGTCTTGGCTCATCCAGGCAAACTTTCATTAGGATCTGTGCTTTGTCTGAATTGCAGATTTCACCATTATCTACCTATCACCTTCACACTGACATGCTAAAAAAGCAGGAGCAAGCACAGCAGCATGAACTTTTCCAATGGTCTCATTCCTAGCTCCTCAGTGTGGCCATTTATGCTGTCATTTTTTAATCCCAATTGTGAAATTTTGACTTTTCTTTTTCACCTATATTTCTTTTGCCTTTTCCTTTGCCTTTGTGACAATTTTCCTTTGGCTTTGGTTAGCTTAGGTTACCAGGTAGCTCCATATAGGCTGCTACATAGAAATACAGTGCTGCCCTCAAGCAAGCATTACATCTGTGTGTGATCTCTGTGTTGTATGTCTTGCTTTTGGTAAGTAACTATTTAGCTTCTTTTGTACTTAATATTTAATATTTTTGAGGGGGACAGAGTCTTATAAACTTGAGTACTTTAGAGAATTTCATTGAAATTTGGCGTTTTTTCATTTACAGCTACAGACTAGAAACCTTCTTTTCATTTATTTTTATTCATTATAATTATTTGTATTAAACTTCTAGTGCACATAAACCCAAGCCTATATGAAAAATTTGTAAGATTTGACTGCCAAAATTTTAAATGCGGTATTTTAGTTATTTTTGAGCCATCATTAATTTTACCAGTTTGTTAATTAATGCACATAACTTTTTAGTTCAACATTAGCTCATTTATATTAAGTGAAAAATGATCAACTCACAAGCTTCATGATGGAAAGATCTTTAAAAATATCATACCCAAGAATAATTTAAGGGTTCCAGAGGGATAATCATGTTAGTTTGGTTCAGCAAAACAAATGGAGGGTCCTGGGGTGAAGGGGGGGAAGGTTGGGGCTGCAGGGGGACTGAGGCCACAGGGAGAGCAGCAGTGGGTGCCTATAAGAGGCCCTTTAGGGGGCACCCACAGTAGGCCTTTGCCTAGGGCCCCAAATTGCCTAAGGCTGCCTCTGGCTCTGTATGATTTCTCTATATGTTTATGTACATAGAATTCTTTCTGCACAGGCTGTATACTGTTCCCAGAACTGTAGGTAGAATACTGATTCATGAACACAACTGGGAATTCAGTGGGGATGGGGATAAGCTTTAGGAAGCTGATACCAATAGTTCAAAGATCCAGCACATAAACAAGCTACTTTTGCTGAAGTGCAAAACAAGAATTTTGAGCGTAAAAACTTCGGGTAGAGGCCTTCTGCCCTGCCTGTTTAGTTATTTAGCTTCCTGGCTCACAGAAACAGATTCTGTTTTTGCTCAAGGTTTATAATAATCATAATCTCAAACTGCAGACTGAAATGTTAAGATTAACTGATGGTTTTAATTAAAGGGTCAGAGCATGAGATGACGCTTGGGGAAAAGCAGGTGTCAGACCAAGCATGACTATAGCCTTGTGCAGATCTAGGTGAGTAACAGACTCAAATAGTGACTTGATGATAGAAAATGACCACAGAGCTCATGTATCAGAGATCCTGCCTGCCTGAGGGCCCCACTGAAAAGGAAATGCTGGAAACACACTAAAAGAAGCAAGAAATCTTATGGCACTTAAAGACTAATGGATTTATTTATCGCATGAGCTTTTGTGGGAGAAAATTCCAATTGGTTCAAAGCATCTGATGAAGTGGGATTTTCTCCTTCAGAAGCTCATGCAATAAATAAATCTGTTAGTCTTTAAGTGCCACAGGACTCCTTGCTTCTTTTGAAGAACTAGACTAACACAGCTGCCAGTCTGGAACATGGAAACACACTGACCCTGAAGAAAGGAAACCTCTTAACAGGTTTGTGAACAAATGAAAAGCTTTCATCTCAGACAGGCAGGCTTAGTTGTTAGAAGGACCCAAATGGCAAGGGTTTTTTCATTGAGCACTGTGTATCCAGCTACCATTTGTACCTTTGAAAATCATCCTTTGATTTGATGATTTGAGACAACAAATCACAGTCTCTCCTTTTCTCATTATGCAAGTCTCATGCATGGCTGGAAATGGCATTGCTTCCTACCAGATCACAGACACCTGTTCATACAGCCCCCTGCACACAATGACCACCCAGATAACATCATCATAATTGGCAGCAGCAAAGTTGGCTTTGCACATGCATCTCAAGATGCAACTCACTTGAAGGTGAACTTGGAAGGAATATCCTGCAGCATGCACACCTGTAGGCAACCCCCCACATTAGCAACCTGCACACCAAGCAACTTTTTAAAAACTTCCTGAAGAATCCCCTGTCCTGCATAAATTCCCAGACCCAGGGATAACTAGGCAAGGCTGTAACTATGGCGGGGCAAGCAGGGCTTTGCCCCGAGTGTGCTGGAGTGGCTCCATTGAGCCCCTCCATTAAAGGGTGCATTCTGTGCCGCTCGCCCCAGGCTCCAACCATTGTAAGGGGCACTTTCCAATTGGAACATGCCTTGGGTGCCTTAAACATTAGTTATGGCTCTGTCACTTGACACCCCTGTCATGTGGTTGGAGACTCAGTTATTTATTCATCATACTTTATTCACTGTGCAGGCCATCTATATGTGTTAATAGTTACAATAAATTATACCTGAACAATACAGCATTTGATAGGTGTGTGATACACAGCACACACTCCCTCATTCTCTAGTCCAGAGCACTGCTGGAGAGGAGCAGATTGTCAAAATAAAGGCTGCAGCAGCAATGACTGACACTTGCAGGGATGCTGTACAGGCATGAAGTCAAATACCTGGTCTGATGCCAAAGTCCATCCTTTTCCTCAACACCATATTCTCTTTCTCCAAATATGGCAACACTAGCCCCCAAACCTGGCTGAGGCTGTTGGTTTTCTCTTTCAAATAATACCTCAAACCCTAATTAATCGCTTGTTCCTGGCTCACCTAAGGGAAAGGTGTGTGAGACACAAGTATTTTCATTCAAAGAGAGTTAATCACCTCACCCAACGTCAGTTCCCATCTCAGCATTAGTCACTCACTGCCAACTATCCCTGAGCCCTGGGAACACCAGAGACACCTCCAATGTCAGCACTGGGCTGTGGTTTAGTACTGGGATGGGCACAGAGCAAGTGAACGATAATAACCACCACTGCTCCTTTTCCCTGCTCCTGCCAGAGAAGAAAACTCCTACCCCAAGCAGGAAGGGAGAAGGGCTCAAGCTTCCAAGAAGTCCTCACTACAACAATCTGTTAATCTGGTGCTCAGATGTTACAGTGATTGGTCCCAGAATAAAATCCTAGGATGAATGGCAACAGCTAGTGAAGGGGAGAGAAAGGAGTCTTATGGTCACTGGGAGGTTATTGTCTATGAATAACCCATCCACCTGCAAAGCCTTTACACCTCCTGAGTGGTATGTCTCACTGGGCAAATCCCTATTGTCTGTTGCCGTTGCTTCAGTTGTGTTTTCAGAAAATCTTCAGGAGACTGATGCTTAGCTAGTTCATCCTCTATAGACAGTAAAGAGCATGTATATGTTGCATATCAGTTAAAAAAGTACGGGATTATCCAGGAGGCCTGTGCCAAGAGCAAGCTGCTGGCAATTGGATACTTGCTGAGAACAAATTTGTCTAGCACTAAGAGTGTAGTCTGGCACAGGTTGAGGCAGACCCATCTGTACTGGGAGACCACTTTGACTGGTCTGGCTCTGCTCGAAACAAAGGGGCTGGGTCGCATCAGACCATTCCACCTCATTCAGTTTATGCTAATAATTTAAAAATATAGATGCAAATGAGAGCAGTTAACAGCTGGCTTGATAATGGTCTCATCCTGGCAGAGTCTGTCTGTCTTATCGAGGAAGCCCACCTTGTGGGACTCTGATGCACCCTGACAGCCTTGGGAATGATGGATGGGTTACTTTGTTTGCTGAGTAAGATGTTGAATATTTTATGAGCTGCCTCCTGCATCTCCCAATCTGTCACCATTGCTGGACAATTTAATCACCATAATGAGACTGTCACAATGGAACAGCCTCTCTTCCTGTCTGTGTCAGTGGGGATGGAATATTTCTTCTTCCTGCTACTTCTCTTTAGCATCCACTACCTTTAGCCTCTTCAAGGCACAAGCAAGGCCTCTCAGGGTATTGGTGGCCAATAAAGTGTTTCCAGCCCTGGTCTTGAACCTGGCAGGCTACAATGCACAACACATGTTTAGGAGTAAGGGTGACCAGTATCAGCTTTTCATAATGAACCTGCTGCTTGAGTATCAGCAGAATTTGAACCTAGGACCTCCAAGTACTAAGACCATGAGTAGCTACTACTGCCTGTGCTATGTCACTAAAATCTTTCACTGACAGCTCTAGAAGGCTTGAATCCTCATACATAGACAAAGCACTAGAGGAAGACAAAAATCACCCTCTGCTAGTATGGGTTACATAAGAGCATGCTGTCTGTGCCTGTACCTATTAGAGGCCAGCATGTGAGCATCTGAACAGAAATTGCTGGCTGGCAAGCCCCTGGTATCTGGGTTGTTTGTACCCTTGCACTTCCTGCACAAAGGAGAGTTGCACTTAACAATCCCAAGTGCCCACTTCCATAAGCCTTGATTCAAAACAGAAGATGCCAGGGAACAAGAACACTGTCCCACCATCTCTCCAGTGCAATACATCTCTGAGGATCTATTGAAGCTAACTATTCAGCTTTATGGAGATGTGACATCAGTGTGGTAAATTCACATGATGATTTATTACATCTACCATAAACCCATGGAACGGCTGTTAGGGAGCAGACCCCCACTGCACTAAATGGTGTACAAACACAATGCAAAAAGAATGCCTCAGCCCAAACAACTGAGACAGACAGGTGGAGACAGACAGGCAGATATGGGTGAGTACAGGGAAACATGAGATATTATTGGTTGCCAAGACAGGCAGTGATCTCAGTGCGCCAGTGGCCTAGCTGTTGTCAAGCTTTTGGCAGGCAACACAGCAAAGGAGACTTTTGAGGAAGGTGTGATGCTGTCTGGATCTAGGGGACTGATTATGATTATTTTTCCTATTAATATTTCATATGGGTAATAATCCATATGTGATATCCCATGTTTGGTATCAATAGAAAGGCTGTAATCTGCTAAGAGTGATTATATTGTTTATTACATCTAGCCAAGTTCTAAAGGGGCAGCTGTGTTAGTCTAGTAAAACAGAAAAAGCAAGGAGTCTTGTGGCACTTAAAGACTAATAGATTTATTGATCGCATGAGCTTTCGTGGGAGAATATCCCACGTCATCAGATGCATCTGATGAAGTGGGATATTCTCCCATGAAAGCTCATACGATAAATAAATCTGTCAGTCTTTATAAGTGCCACAAGACTCCTTGCTTATATTGTTTATATGTAGGTATCATGCCTGTATTAGCAATTAGAAATCTATTTGTTTTTTATGTGCCCTGCAAATAGTGTAGTGGCTAACACCTCTGCTTAACATGCAGCAGGTCCTGGGTTCAATTCCCAGGGGGTTGGACTTGATGATCTCACAAGGTCCCTTCCAGCCCTATAATTTGATTGATTGATTGATATCCCAGATTGATTGACTCTGAGGCAATCCCAGACTGGGTGTCTGCATAACTCTTGTCATCTTAATGGCCCATTGAGGAGACTCACAGCTGCAGTGGGCCTAGGTAGAAACCTGTTTGGCCCTTCTCCCAGACTGACTGTGTGACTCAAATCCATTTCGATTTGGCAAGAACTCTGAAAACATGGGAGAGCCAAAGGTGATAAAAGGCAGTAGCCACATCTCCATTTTGTCTTTAGTCTTCAGTCTTCAGTCTGTCTGCAACCAATGCCCTCCTCTGGAACTATTCTTCTGGGACTGAGCAAAGGACTGGGACCCACCCTGGTGCTGGGTGTATACCAGAGGAATTGGACTAATCTGCAAACTTCACATTCTTCAAGGACTTGCTTTCTATGGACTCTAAATCATTTGTATGTATGTGGTTCACTTTGACCCTTTCTCATCTCTCATATTTTGTTTGTTTTCTTTTTATATTAAACCTTCGGTTGTAGTTACTAAAGGATTGGCTGGCAGCATGGCATTTTGGGTAAGATCCAAGCCTATATTGTTCTTGGTGATGTGGTTGGCCCTTTGGGGTCAGGAGAACCTATTTCTTTAAGACACCCAGTGGCTAGGTGAGGACTGGAGCAGCTGATATGCAATAAAAGGGGCTGTTTTTATTTTGTTATGCTTGGTGATGACCAGAGTGGGGAATCACAAGCATGTTTTGTTACTGACTGGGAGTCTGGTTTAAAAGTACCACCCGTCAGTGGTTTAGGGGTTTGGCCCCTGGTTTTTGCAGCTTGCCCTGATTTTGGCACATTCAGACGGTTGTCCCAGGCGGTCCTTGTCACAGAAGGATCTGAAGGTGGCCAATGAAACAACTTAGTGGATGGTTTGGGGGAACTCCTCCCAAGTGTGGGGGCAGCCTGGAAGAAGGCACAAAAGTGCTCATTTGAAGATGTAGTAAGTGGGTGACAGAACCTAGCATTATTGGTCAGTCAGACCATGGGTCAGCATTTCAGTAGCAAGTAAAAAATGATAAGTCAGGTTGGGAGAATCATTTTGCAATTCACGAATGGTGCTACCATTTCTGGTGCCCCCCTGCAAGTGCCGCAAACGCTAGCACAGACGAATGACGTCAGAGCATGCCACAACGGCGTGCTACCCATTGTGGCGTCCATGAAGCGTCAGCGCCCCCCTGCAACACTTATGGGGCTTACTGCATTGTGCTGGCCCTGTTGCAATTTACATCTCTCCACTTAGCAAAGGAGAAGTACAGAAGGTGGGAAAATCATTATGGCCAGTTTCCCTTAGACAGTAAGGCTATGTCTTCACCTAAAATCTTAGTTCGGACTTGGTTAATCCGAACTAAGTAGTTCAAAAGTTAGTTCAAACTAAGCGCATTTTTTCAGTTCAAACTAACTTTTAGTTTGAACTAGCCATGCTTTTGTTAGTTTGAACTAACTTTTTGGTTCAAACTAAAAAAAACATGCTTAGTTCTAACTAACTGCTAGTGCAAACTTATTTAGTTTGAACTTGCATGTTTCCATTGGGCTAGTTCAAACTAAAAACACAAATTAGTTTGAACTAAGCAGTTAGTTCGGACTAACCAGCCGAACTAACTAGTTTGAACTGAGTTAAATTTTTTGGTTCAAACTAGGCAAAGCCTAGTGCAGACCGGGTTCAAATTAGTTCGGACTAAACTTGCTTAGTCTGAGCTAATTTGCTAATGTAGATATAGCCAAAGGGATTTGAAGGCAGGTTGGCATGGCTGACATGCCAAACAGCAGGGTTGCTGTAAAACCCTGGGCTGTATAACCTGAGGGGCTGGGGGACTCAGTCACCCATTTGGGGGGTCTCACTTTGCTGTGTGTTTGTAAGTGATTCACTATGGAGCTGTTGGTATCACCTTCCTTAATTGGCCAACAAAACAAAGAGGTGACCACACTCCAGGGATCCTAGATTAATGAGTGAGACCAGTGTCCCCACCTAGCTAATTGCCCAGCTCTGGCCTGGGAGTCTGTGACTTGCAGTTTATTCTGAGGGTGCTAGGGAGCCTTGTTAGTTGAAGACAGTGGTTTTAATCTGTGGTCCACAGACTCCTGAAGGCTGCAGTCTACGTCTACAATTTCCAACAGAGTCCACATCTCCATTTGAAATTTGTAGGGATCTGAAAATGAAAAGAGGTTGAAAACCGCTGATCTAAGAAGCTCAGTCAATGAGTTGGGACTACATGCCATATGCCAGGGCTGCTGTGACAAATTGCATACTCTTTTCAGCTGACTGCACAGCAGTATTAACCAGGGGCGTTGCTGGCTGGGGGAGGGACCTGGGGCATGGGCCCAGGCCCTGCCCCCACCCCCGGCCCGCAGGCCCCGCCCCCTGGCCGGGGACAGGGCCAGGCGCCACCACGGGTGGCCAGGCCCCGAATCCCTGGCGGGGGACAGGGCCGCCACAGCCACAGGCGGCCGGGGCCTGGATCCCCAGCCGGGGACAGGGCCACCATGGCCGCTGGCGGCTGGGCCCCGGAACTCCGGCCTGATGGGGCTGGAGATCCAGAGCTCTGGCGCTTGGGTCCGGGGCACATGCCCCGGAGTGCCCAGTGCCAGCAACGCCCCTGGTATTAACCCTCTCCCACACCCAGCTTCCCACCTGGCTCTGAACCCCAATTTTAAAACCTTGATAACCCCAAGTGCTCTCCATAGCTCCCTCTCCTGCATGTTTTTAGTCTACCTGGTCCCTGTCAGTCCACTGCTCTGCTCACTGTATGGAAGCACCACAGGTCTCCACTGAGCAGCAGCTGAGCTCTGCTGCTGGTGCTGTCTGGTGGCTGGACTGGGAGCAGCTGGATTTTCCCAGTGATTAGTGGAATTGACCAGATCAGTGATTCCCAATCAGTGCTCCAGGGCACACCTGGCCTGAGCAGGTGGGCCACAGAATTTTTGGAAAAACTTCTAAGAGTTCTGGATTGGCTCATGAATATTTATGAGACCATTTGGAGACTATATAGTGGTGTGCCTCAGAATAATCAAAGGTATCAAGGTATGCCAAGGCAGAGAAAAATTTGGGAACCGCTGGACTGGACTGTAGAAAAAAATCTCTGAAATAAAGTGCTATATTTCTCAGTTATTGCCTAT
The DNA here is from genome assembly GCA_007922195.1 of Podocnemis expansa. Classification (NCBI taxonomy): domain Eukaryota; kingdom Metazoa; phylum Chordata; order Testudines; family Podocnemididae; genus Podocnemis; species Podocnemis expansa. The sequence goes on from ML681990.1 coordinate 21,387,115, forward strand.
CATTTAATTCTATCAGCACTAAGGGCCAGTGCTATTACTGTCCCCCTTTCCCTCACCTGGCTGATCCAGGAGGGATACAGTGATTGCCTGCTCTTTCTAGGTAAAGGGGGAGCAGCAGATGCTCTTCATTGCTCCATTGCAGAAGAGGTTTTGTCCTCTCCTGTGCAATCTGGATTGACTGCAACCAGCGCTGTAACTATGGCAAATGGGGCAAAGCCCCAGGTGGTGCGGAGCGGCTCAGTGGAGCTGCACCATTAAAGGGGTAGTTTTGCGGCACCGTCTTTAACCGCTGCTAATGGGAAGGGGGGCATTCCAATTGGAATGTGCCCCAGGCGGCAAAAACCAGTGTTATGGCTCTGCCCGCAACTTTCCCCACCACAGTGAGGTGGCTCACTAGCAAGCACAGACCTCTCAACATACCATGCCAATCATTGTCTGTAACACACATTGGCTACATTAATGATGGTCAGCCTGGTGACACCTGCAATTAAAGAACAGACTGACAATACTGGATGTGGTTGCTGTGTGAGATGAATTCCTGTAAAGTGCCGGAATGGCTCTGAGATCTGTTCTCACTGTCTCTGCAGTCCACATCCATAACGTCTGAGATTATTAATTCCAGTGGTGGGGCTCCCAGCCTGGAGATGGGATCCAAGTGTTAGGCTTCCATTATTTTGCCTTCCTTCCAAATCCCTGCCACCAGTTGGGAAGGATTACCAGTAGCCCTTTCTGTCACTAGTTGGGAAGGATTACCAGCCAGCCCATTCTGTCACTCTTCACTCTTGCAAAGTATTGTTGCTCTGAAAAGGCAGGTGACAGGACCAGACCTGAGGGCCAATGTGTGTGTGGGTGGAATGACATTTGCTGAGTATGACAGAAGTCACTCAGACAGGACCTGATGGTTTAAAATCTAAGTAGCTCCTGTGGCAGCTGATTAGCTTGCAGCAGGATCTGAAGCCAGTTTCGGAGCCCTTGTGTCTGTTGTTTCCCTAAGACATTTGGTTTACATGCTCAGGGCTTTCCTTCTAATCAGGGGGTGTTAGTGTAAATCAGGGATTTCCCTAACACCCCCATGCCCCCCTGCACCCCCATAAATTTCCCAACACCCCCCCAGTTGTCAGCTAGTAACAGTGTTATACGAAATTAATGAGCACCCTCTTCCCCCGCCCCCAATCTCCCCCTACACACCCCCTAATTTCAAGTTCTGGGAGAATACTGGCATAAATCCCATTGAGTCCTCTACTCCAGTGTCCCAGAGGTAAGAAAAGACTCCACTCCTATATCAAACTGCCACCTGGCATAGGACTGGGTCACGCTGCCCCTGGTGAACTTGGCTCACTTTATATACTCACACCTTCAACCTCAGGAACAAGGGCTAGCTTGTAGCAACAGGAATCAGCCATTTACCCTAACTCTGAACCAGTCAAGCAGCACTAACAGAAATACCTTCTAGCAGAAAGGGAAAAAGGGGCAAATTTGAGGTCTGAATTCTGCCATGGAAGGGCCCTTCCCTTGGAATCCCTGTTTCACGCAGACACTCACTGGTCTATATCAAGTGTTTCCTCATGCATTAGATGCCCATCATCCCTCTCAGAGGTCAGTACATACAAACCATGTGGGCTACAACCTGCACAAGTCTCCAGAATCCTGCCTGCTATGAAGGGATCTATTGGCTGTAGAGATCCAAAGGGGTAACCATGTTGGTCTAGTTCAGTAAAGCAAACAAACAAGGAGTCCTGTGGCACTTAGAGACTAACAAATTTATTTTTTGCATGAGCTTTTGTGGGAGAAAATCCCACTTTGTCAGACGCTTTGAAGATGGGGGAACTCAACAGAATGGTAGGAAATAAATGCAGGGAAGTGTAAGTCATAGGAACAGGTCACACTGCAATAGCAAATCAAAACAGCTGTAAAGATTCAAACACTGGGGAACAGCATGCAAAGGGAGATGAGCTCTGATCACCTGTTGTATTGAGATTAAAATCCAATGTCCCAATTAAGTCCTGAGGCAATGCAACCAAATTTACAAATGAATTCAATTTCAGTAGCTTTTCTTTGAAGTCTTGATTTAATATTCATCTGTGTGAGCACAGCAATTAACAAATCATTAATGGAGTGATCATGAAGATTGAAATGCTGACCCATTGGTTTTAGAGTGTTGTGATTTCTGATGTCAGATTTTGCCCATTTATTTATTTATGCAGAGACTGTCCTGTTTGTCCAATATATAAGGTAGACGGCAGGGGTGCTGCTGGCGCCGGGCACACGGGACACATGCCCTAAATCCTGGTGCCAATGCCCCGGGTCTGGCGGGGCCTGCCTCTCTCAGTCTCCAGCCCGATCAGGCCGGGTATCCAGGGGTCAGCCACCCGCGGCCATGGAGGCTGCTCCTGGTCCCATCCCCAACCAGGGATCTGGGGCCCAGCTGCCAGTGGCCACGGCAGCCCTGTCCCCAGCAGGGAATTAGGGGCCTACCTGTCCGCAGCGGCGGCAGCCCCGTCCCTAGCTGGGGATCCGGAGCTCAGCTGCCCATGGCCATGGCAGCCCCGTCCCTGGCCGGGGATCTGGGGCTCAGCCACCTGCAGCCGCAGAGGCTGCTCCTGGCCCCATCCCTGGCCGGGGGTCTGGGGCTCAGCTGCTCGCGGCCCCATCCCCGGCCAGGGGCATGGCCTCCGGCCAGGGGCGTGGCCTCATGGCAGGGGGTGTGGCCTGTGCCTGTGCCCTGGGTGCTTCCCCGGGGCAGTGACGCCCCTGGTTGATGGGCATCTCTTGCACATGATGGCATAAATCACATTGGTGGCTGTAATAACCCTTGGGGAGGAAGGGGTTAACACTCTGGTCAGTGAGT
>ML681990.1:21389972-21454302 GCA_007922195.1 Podocnemis expansa
CCCACCTTCTGCACTCAGAGTGCCAGAGTGGGGAAAAAGCCCTGACAGTGGCTAAGGAGGCGAATGAGCCTTTGATGGAATAGTTGGTATTACTAAGTCTCATAGACTCATAGACTCATAGGTCAGAAGGGACCAATATGATCATCTAGTCTGACTTCCTGCACAGTGCAGGCCACAAAACCTCACCGACCCACTCCTACAATGAACCTCAAACCCATAACTGAGCTATTAAAGTCCTTAAATCATGATTTAAAGACTTTAATACAGAGAATCAACTAGCAAGCCATGCCCAACGCTACATAGGAAGGCAAAAATCCCCCAGCACCCAAGCCAATCTGCCCTGGGGGAAAATTCCTTCCTGACCCCAAATATGGCGATCAGTTAAACCCTGAGCATGAGGGCAAGTCCACAACAGCCAGTCAAGAAGAACTTCTCTGTAACAGCTCAGCACCCACTCAATCAAATGCCCCTTCCCACGTCCCTATCAAAACCATCACCAGTAGTAAAAGACAGACAGTGGCCAAGCTACACTGTCCATCATATCATTCCCTCCATAAACTTACCAAGCTTGATTTTTGAAGGCACCTAAGGTTTTTGTCCCCACCACTTCTCTTGGTAAACTACTCCAGAACTTTACTCCTCTGATGGTTAGGAATCTGCGTCTAATTTCAAGCCTAAATTTTCTGAAGGACAGTTTGTATCTGTTTGTTCTTGTGTCCACATTGGCGCTGTATTCAAATAATTCCTCTCCCTCCCTTGTATTTATCCCTGTAATGTATTTATAAAGAGCAATAATATCTCCTCTCAGCCTTCTTTTGCTCAGACTAAACAAACCAAGCTCTTTAAGTTGTCTCTCATAGGGAAGATTTTCCATTCCACGAATCATCCTTGTAGTCCTTCTTTGCACCTGTTCCAGTTTGACTTCATCTTTCTTAAACATGGGTGACCAGAACTGTACACAGTACTCCAAGTGAGGACGCACCAGCGCCTTGTATAACAGTACTAACACCTCCCTATCTCTACTGGAAATACCCCTTTTGATGCACCCTAGGACCGCATTAGCTTTTTTCACTGCCACATTGCATTGGCTACTCATTGTCATTCTGTGACCAACCAGTACGCCCAGGTCCTTCTCCTCCCTCGTCACTTCCAGCTGATGTATTCCCAGCTTATAAGAAAAATTCCTGTTATGTGTCCCTAAGTGCATGATGTTGCACTTCCCATTGTTGAATTTCATCCTATTTCTAATGCTCCACTTTACAAGGTCATCCAAATCATTCTGTATGCTATCCCAATCCTCCTCTGTTCTGTAATAGTGGCTTTTGTGCAGATATGTGCAGAAATTAACAGGAGTCTTTACCCTGTCATCAGTGGGCTTTGGATCAGGTTTTTGAACTCCACATGACAAGTGAAAGCAGATCTTTTCAAGGAAAGCTGTACTTAGAATCAGGGCCATCCTTAAGGGTGTGCAGTGTCCTGGGAAAATCGCCTTCTGCAGGGCCCCTACAAAGCCCCCCCGGACACTGGGGAGCAGGGCCAGCCGGCCCAGGGGAGGGGCAGGCCCCTGCACCAGCCGTCCCATGCCAGGGACTGGGTGAACCAGCCAAAAGCGGCAGCCCAGTTCAGTGCTGCTGGTCCCTATTGCACCACACATGCTGCTTTCAGCTCTGTGCTAGAACAACAGGGAGGGGGCAGGAGGCAGCATGGCCAGGGGGGGAGCGATACGGCCCTGCACTGCCTCCCGCCACCTCCACACTGCTCCAGCACAGAGCTGAGGGCAGTATGTGTGGCTGGAGGGGGGAACAGGCAGCGCTGAACTGGGCCACTGCTTTTGGCAGGCTCACCTGGTCCCCAGCATGGGGCGGGTAGCAGTGCAGGGCCCCTGGGCCCCTGAGTGGCTGCCCCTCTCACCCTACCCTAAGGACAGCCCTACTTAGAATTGTATTACTGGCCACTTCGTCAGGGCAGGGGCTGTTTGTTTCAGTTGTTCCTGAATTTGCCTAGACTAGGGGTTGGTAACCCAAAAGATAAGAGCCATTTTAGAAAATTCCTTCAATAATCAAGTGTTTTGAGAGCCACAATGGGTATAGCCTCCTGGTTGGGGGTCAGGGGAGAGCTGGGCCAGGGCATCTGCTGCAGTCCCATAGCTGTTGGCAGGGAGCCTGCAATCAAGAACAGGCCCCCTGCAGGGTCCCCCACCCTGTATTTTAGAGGGTGATTCTGTTGAGTGACTCCATTTCATCGCTCAATTTGAGGGTGTGTTTTGTGCTGCTTGCTTCAGGCATGCTCTGTATAATTTGAGGGACCCCGGAACCCTCCTAATCTCCAGGTCCCCTTCATGCATGTGTGGGCCCCAGCTCAGGTAGGCTTTTTTGAGCCCCACCAGCTCTTTCCTTACAAATGAAGCACAGCCTCAAATCCACAACATCACCCTGACCTTGTCCACTAGTGCCCACATCAGACCCCTCTTTCCCCATGTCCTCCTTGTCCCCATCTGCATTCCCTAAACTCCCCACCCTTAAGTCCCCACTCCAGCCCTCCTAACCCCCCACGCCCAACTCCCCGTCTTCTCTCCACCTCCCCAACCCCTCCACACTTCCCCAGCCCCTTCAGTCACCTTGTCTCCATTCGCCCACTCCACCCTCTTCAGCCCCCAACCCCCTCCATACCTCCCCAGCCCCCTCCATCCCTAGCCCCCATCCCAGCCCCCCAACTTCCTCCTTCAGTCCTCAGCCCCCACCCAACCCCCCACTCTAGCCCTTCATAGTCCTCTCCACCACTACCTAGCCCCCACCAGCCCCTACCCAGTCTTCTTGTTCCCATGCCCCCCTCCACCAGGGTCATCTGCAGACTTTAGCTGTTGTGCTTTTATGTTTCTTTCCACCCTAACCCATCTGCCTGGCCACCAGCTCACTTGGTCCTCCCCAAACCACCCTGACCCCTTCGTCCCACCCTAACCTGCCCGCCAACTCTCTGGCCGGGTAGAAGCCGCAGCTGCCAGCCTGCTATTGGGGGTAGTGTTTGCACAGGGATAGTATGGGGGAATGCACCAGAAAGCTATGTTCTGTCCAATTGTTCTATTTTTAGGGGCCCTGGAATGCTGCTCCCTAAAAATTGTGGGCTCTGGAATGGCATGCCAGTGCGTTCCGCCTTACTTTAACCCCTGGCACTAAAATACCTAGTTCCAGCACTGCTTTGGCAATACTGCATTACAAATACCTCTATTCTCCTGAGTCCCAAACAAAGAGACTTAGCTGATAACGAGCCAGGCTGTGGAGAGAGGACCTGGCACATTCCAAGCGAATGTTGGCATAAATGAGGGGTCTCCATCTATAGTAGTGGTTTTCAACATGGCACACTGGTGTGCCATGAGAACTGTCCAAGTGTGTCAGGAAATTTTGTACAACAGTAATGAAAATCAATGTAAAGCAAACATTGCTTCATCTTAAACAATATTCTCTCCAACCAAAATCACAACTCATAAAACTTGTGAAAACTGATCATCAAATTAAAAGAGAAGTATTGGTCTTTCGGTTCTAAACTGCAAACATTCTAAACACAGGTGGCCAAAGGGCAAAATTGGTATGATGTGTATTTTTTCCTGGTGGATTTGAAACATTAATGCATTTGATCCTTCTTTAGCTTGTTGTATGCACTGTGGTGCAAACCATGCTTGTAAGACCATAACCTTAGAAAATGTAAGTAAATATGACATTTATGAGCAATCAATTCAGCTGAAAAAAGTGGGTGTGGCATTGTTTGTCTCATTGAAGTGTGCCATGTTACTGAAAAGGTTGGTAACCACCGATCTATGGCTGTAGTGCTCTACAACAGTGGTTTTCAAACTGTTTTTCTTGGGATCCAGTTGAAGAAAATCATTTATTCCCACAACCCAACAATGATATCTTTGAACAATGCATTCCAGTCTTTTGGCAGCAGCATCAGGAGTTGCTGCGACCCAGTGCCTGAGTGTCTATGACCCACTACTGGGTCCTGACCCTAAGTTTGAAAACCATTGCTCTACAACATGGGAATGTACACATATAACATGGGATTGTACACATACAGTAACCCAAGTTCCAGCTTGGCCTCCCCTAGACAAACTAGATAGCAGCAATGGGGACAACAATGATTCTGAATTACCAGAAACACACACTGTGTTTCTGTGAGAGAAGCAGAGAGAGAGCGAGCGAGAGAGAGAGAGATCAACCGTAATGCTCCTCTACTCCCTTTTTTTTGTGTTTAAATAATATTTTTCTCTGACTCTGGCCAATGGAACAATAACATGCTCTTAAAAGGAGAGTCTGGCTGCTTGCTGTGACGCTAAAGTAACTCTTTGGCTAATTACACAGGCTTTTATAATAGAATACTAGGTGTGTAATTTCTGCCATGTTCAGGTGTGAAATCCCAGTGGGATGCCTTAGAGATCAGTTGTCAGTTGCCAGTTGTGTTCTACTGTGAAGATGACAGAGCTATGTCATTTCCTGGGGCTGTCACACATTCTAACTGAAGAGGGGAAAACCTTTTCCACACATCCTGTCTTGCAGCCTCTCTGTGAAGGGCCTAGTTTTAAATGGCAGCCTCTTTCATTCCCAGGTCTTCACTCTCACTCTTCCTCCTGTCTGGAAATCTCTATTTACTGGGCTCTGCCAGGCAGGAAAGAAAGACCCGTGCTCCTTTGGCCCCTCTTCCCACGGGTCATTCTGAGGTAGTATTCTGTAGGAAGCGTCACTGCCAGAACCATTTGCCAGAGACGATCACAGTCTTTCAGGCTTCATCCTCTATAGCCCTTCTCTGAAGTAGGTTAAACACAGCTCCCCTTTGAAACCTGAAATGGGTTAGTGTCATTATTACACTGTATTTATTGGTAAAACACGCAGAGGTTGGTCCAAGGTCACAGACTGAGTCAATGCCAGAATCTGGAGCAGAACCCAGATTAAAGGACCAAAGGCTGGTGCAGCCTACCAGAAAAATGTACTAACAGAAATGCAGCCAAGGTATCAAGCGATGGTCTTTTTGCATGTACCATGCTTGGTGCTGAATTTAACATTTACTGGTTTCTCACTGATTTTATGTCACGGTTATGTCTCTGTCTCTGTATCTGAGTAGAAAATAATTTACACATTCTGGTCCACAGAGACACATACACTTTGATGCCCAGTTGTGCACAAGTGACCACAACATGAATTATTCTCAAAGGTTCAGCTTCCTTTTTTCATGAAAACACAAGGGCCTCATTCCCAATACTTCCAATTTGTGCCTTTGAAAGTCTCTCGCAATATGCAGAGTGAAATGAAATGGAAATACCTCAAGACAACTCTCCAATGCAACATTCTTCTCTCTGACCTCACTGAGGAATAACAAAACAATCAACACCATCTTCGGATGAAAAACTCCCGAAAGTAGCACAAAAACAATTCTATATTCCCCTCCCACCCCAAGCCTCGACCAGGGATTTTCTGTCTGCTACCCAAAAGCCATAAACCTGAAAATCCTTGGCACCCCATCCTCTCAGGCATTGGCACTCTTACAACAGGATTGTCTGACTACGTGGATTCTCTCCTCAGGCCCTATGCTTCCAGCACTCCTAGCTATCTTTGTGACAGCACTAACTTCCTGAGAAAAGTTCAATCCATTGGTGATTTTCCAGAAAACATCATTCTAGCCAAAAGGAGCTCTTTACACTAACATCCCACACAAAGAGAGATTGCAAGACATCAGGAACGGTATCCCAGATGATGTCAAGCACACCTAGTGGCAGAACTTTGTGACTTTGTACTCAGTCACAACCATTTCAGATTTGGAAATGATTTATACCTTCAATTCAGCAGTACTGTTATGGGTACCTGCATAACCTCAGAATATGCCAACATTTTTATGGCTTACTTAGAACAATGCTTCCTCAGCTCTTGTCCCCAAGTGCCACTCCTCTGCTTATGCTACAGTGATGACATCACCATCATCTGGAGTCACGGAAAGGAGGCCCTTGAGGAATTCCATCAAGATTTCAACAATTCCCCACCACCATCAAGCTCAGCTGGGACCAGTCCACATGGGAGATCCACTTCCTGGACACTACAGTGCAAATAAGTGATGGCAACATAAACACCACTCTATACCGGGAACCTACTGACTGTTATATTTACCCTCATCCTGCCAGCTTTCATCTGGAACACACCACATGATCCATTGTCTACAGCCAAGCCCTAAGATACAATTGCATTTTCACCAGTCCCTCAGATAGAGACAGACATCTTCAGGATCTTCATCAAGTATTCTTAAAACTACAGTACTCCCCTGGAGAAGTGAAGAAACAGATTGACAGAGCCAGTCGGGTAGCCAGTAGTCAACTACCACAGGACAAGCTCAACAAAATAAACAACAGAAAGACACTGATCACCACCTACATCCCCCCAAACAAAACCTCTCCAGCGCATCATCAAGGATCTACAGTCTGTCCTGCAAGATGGTCTCTCACTCTCTCAAGGCTTGGGAGGTAGGCCTCTTTTCGCTTACAGACCGCTCCCCAACCTTACACAAATACCTGTGACTACAGACCATGCAACAGAAACACTATCCCTGCAATAAACCCCGCTGCCAACATATTTACTCAAGGTACACCTATATAGGACCTAACCAAACCAGCCACTCCATCAGGGACTTATTCACCTGCACATCTTCCAATGGGATATATGCCATCATGTGCTAACAATGCCATGTGCCTTATACATTTGCCAAACTGGACTGTCACTGCACAAAAGAATAAATGGACACAAATCAGATATCAAGAATGGTAACATTCAAACAGCAGTAGGGGAACATGTCAATCTCTTTACATTCTGTGAAAGATATGACAGTTACAGGGCTTCAACAGAAACACTGTACAACAAGACTCCAACGTGAAACTGCAGAGTTGTAATTCTTATGCAAATCTGACACCATCACATTAGGTCTGAATAGAGATTTGGGCTGGTTCACTCATTACCAAAGATGATTTTCTCCTTATTTAACTTTCTTATCTGTTATTCTGCAGTGTTTGAATCAAAACAACTTTGTTTGCTTTGATGAAAAAGACTGAACTGACCTTGCAACTTACCCTTCTCTGCATGTATTTATTCACCTGACATGTTACAGCTTCCATTTCATGCACCTGATGAAGTGGGATTACACTCCAAAAGCTCTTGTGATGATAAATACATTTGTTAGTCTTTAAAAGCGCCACAGGACTCCTTGTTTGTTTTACTCAAGGCATGTAAGTGCCTTGTACTCATCAAAGAACACTGCACAGGAGAGGTTTTTACAGGAGCTGTGAATGGAAGCAAGACCCTTTATGGACTGGTCAAGATAGCTAACCACTTCTAGAGTAATGATGTGTCTGTCAGTCCAGTTCATAGATGAACCCATGCACTTGGGGGTGGGGTGTGTGAATCACCCCGTTTTAGGGGTTGCAGTTTGCTGCTGTATGGGGTTGAGCTTTTCACTCAGCAATAGCTCAGATCAACCAGGTTCCCGAAGAATTTCCATAATGTGAAGGCACAGAATTTACCAATATGTGTGAGCGACCATCCTCAAACTCCCCCTTCTGCTGGGATCATTGAAGTGCCTCCTGGTTCCCCAGTGATTTAGAACCTGAGAATGCTGTTGGCAGGGACTGTCTGTATGCATTTATGCACCACTAATTGCAAGGGGACCTGACACTGGTTAGTACAATGATAATAGACACTGTCCCATCACCACCCCAACTTCAGGGGCCTGGATGTCTCCCCAGTTGTTTTTCTGCCAGTTTGGTGCATTGGATAGCTGCATCCTGATGTATTATCCCCTAGATTATTGATATAGATTCACAATGAACATACTGTGAACAGGTGAGACCTGTCCTGCTGTCATAATGATATCTCCCAGGTGGCTTAACATCTTGCCTTGCTCCTCTGCTGGCTAAAATCCCTTGTGCACATTTGCTCAACGGCAGAAAAAATTGAGTCGTGTTTAATGAAAGATGTGTGTAAAGAAGGAAACAGATTATTTTGTTTGGGAGGAGATGAAATGAAATAGGTTTAAAAGAAGTTACAAGCAGAGCTTTGCTCTCATCATGAGATTCCAGTGCTGGCTTTTAAATAATCTTTTGTATAAAACCCAAATCCCCACAAGCACATTATATAGCTGCAAAATAACAACAATCTGTTACCTGACCAGCTGTGGATTGATGTGAAACCAGAAACTTGTCTTAAGTCAACCCCTAGTGATGTCTCCTGCATGAGTACAAGCTATTTTCAAATTGAGAAGCTAGTGCAATTTTTGAGGCTTCATATTCAGGGACTAAGGAGAAGGCAGGCAAATCTCAGTGTCCCTCTGTAGGAAAAAATGCACTTGGGATGGTTTTGAGCATCACTTTACCAGAAAAATACAGACATAGAGGAGGGAGTTTAGAAAGGAGTCAATGACCTGTAAGGAGAGATTTGGAAAAGCTAAAGCTGGGAATTTCAAATTGTCTATATTCCATTGAAACTCAGGGGCACCTGTGCTCCTAAGTAGTTTAGACACTTTTAGAAATTCTACTCTAAATCTGGATAGTTGATGGTTAGGAGATTAGTGTACTTGGGATCTGATAACAAGCTAAAAAAACTGGAAAGGTTAATACCAAGAAGGAAAAGGAATTGTATAGTATTACACAAGCACTTTAGCAACAACAGTTCCAGCTCATCTTAATTAACTCTTTTCCCCTAAAATGATTATTATTACCATTTAAGAGACTGTCAAACATGGAGTTTTTTTCATTTTAAAACTCTGTACAGCTAACGTGAAAGGGAACAAGGCATATTAAATTAAAGCCTATTTACTACTTTCCATTTCTGTTTTAATTAATTTTCCTCTTTCTGTATCTTTAATGAAAGGTTAAAAAGAATTTTAGTAGTGTGCTTGCTGTGGTACTGAGCAGACTGAGGTCTCTGTATATTAGAGCCTAACTCTTGTTTATTGTTTAGCGTTGCATAGTAAAACAGGGTCACATTGCCATCTTTGACTCTTTGGGCCACTTGATTCCGTCTAAATGAATACAACATGACTTTCCTGTTGTCAAAGATGTCAGATCCTTGATGTCATCTTCTCTCCCTCTCCCTCCCTACCCTCTCTAACCCTTCTGAGTTCTGCCCTTTTGTGCTCTCATTGAGAGAATCAGATCAGATCCAGAACATGGAAGCATTGGGCTGGATTATTTTTCTTCTATAAAAACTGATAGTGACGAGGTCTTATCCCCAGGAGGGTTGCGAGGACACAGGGATCAATGTTACTCCTCCAGTCGCATGGCACAAACAGTATACAGAGCAGGATACACTATCTCAGGGCCGTAACTAGGGCAGGGCTACTGGGAAAAAGCCCCAGGCACCTTGTTCAGAGGGCACCAGGGCCGGGGTCCCTTTGCCCTGCCCCCAGCACTGGGAAGGGGAGCGGGGCTGGAGGCCTGAGGCCAGGCTCTGAGCTCCCACACCAATTTGCCCCCAGGGGTGGTGTGAACCAGCCCACAGGCCAGCTTTCCTAGTCCTACCCTGCCCCTGGGCCAGCCACTCTGCCCTGGGGACGGGGTAGGCCGGCTGGGGGTGTGTGGCAGGACTGACTGCATGCTGCACAAGCAATATGAGCTCTGGCATGAAGCTGTATCACATGCAGCAATCAGCCCCACCTCCCCTTGTGGCTGACCAGCCAGGCTCCGGCTGGCCTCTGGCCCTGGCTGGCCTCTGGCCCCAGCTGCCTCCAATGCTGGCTCACTAGCAAGGTGGGAGGTCCTCAAGTGAGGGGGGGCCACCAGTGAGGAAGCCCAGGGGCCCTGCGGCCCTGCTTCACCACTGGTGGCAGGGGCTGGATCCGGCTCCAAGCCACCAGTCAGTGGTGGTGTGGGGCCAGATTGGGCCCCAAGCCAGACTTGGACTACATTAGGGAGGGCGCCTTCGGGGCTTCTTGTCCTGGGTGCCAAAATGTCTAGTTCCAGCACTGCACCATCTGACCTGGTAGATGGATCCATGAGCATAGAATCAGAGAATCATAGGGTTGGAAGAGACCTCATGAGATCATCTAGTCCAACCCCCTGCCAAAAAATGCAGGACCACTCCCACTAAATTATTCCAGCTAGAATTTTATCCAGCCGGGCCTTAAACATCTCCAAAGATGGAGATTCCACCACCTCCCTAGGTAGCCCATTCCAATGCTTTACCACTCGCCTAGTAAGAAAGTTTTTCCTAATATCCAGCCTCGACGTCCCCAGCTGCAACTTGAAATCATTGCTCCTTGTTCTATCCTCTGTTACTACCGAGAACATCTGAGCTCCATCCTCCTGGGAGCATCTCTTCAGGTAGTTGGAAGTTGCTATCAAATCCCCCCTCAGTCTTCTCTTCTGCAGGCTAAATAAGTCTAGTTCCTTCAGTCTTTCTTTATAGGTCACTGGGAGTTAGATAACATGCACTAGAAACACACAGAGAGACAGGGTTTGTTAAGAACAGGGATTTAAGGGTTCCTTAAATCAAAGCTATTTTAGCGCTTGTTTCAGTAGAACAGAATGTTTGTTAGAATTTCACACTTACATGGATGAGAACATCCCATTGCATGTGACAGGACTGTAAACCAAAAATTTTTGGGATTTGGCGGGGATCTAAATCATCTTAATGATGATATAAATAAACTTCTAATTGTCTGGGGTCAAGCAGATAGTTCTAGGAGCAGTTCCAAAGGGGTAGCTATGTTAATCTAGTTCAGCAAAACAAGCAAGAAGTCCTGTGGTATTTTTAAAGGCTAACAAATTTATCACATGAGCTTTCATGGGCGTGGGATTTTCTCCCACAAAAGCTCATGTGATAAATAAATTTGTTAGTTGTGGTGTTTTGGACTACCTAGGGTCATTGGAGTTAAGACACATAATTTGCTATGTGATTTGCTCTGTCCGGAGAAACCAGAGCAGAAACTTTACGGGGATCTAGTGGAAGTTCTGGGAGCACATCTTTCCCCGAAGCCACTAGTAATCGCAGAGAGATATAGGTTCTACCAAAGAAACCAAGGTGAAGGTGAATCAGTTGTACAGTTTGTAGCAGCTCTGCGGAAGCTGGCAGCACACTGTCACTTCAAGAACCTGTTAGAGGAAATGCTGCGTGACAGGCTGGTGTGTGGTCTGCACAATGAATCAAAACGGAAACGCCTATTGACAAAAGGTGAACTCACCTTGCAGAAGGCTGTGGAAATTGCAGTCTCCATAGACCACATCACCCAAGACATGCAACAGATCGGGGTCAGCGTACGTAAAGTATCCCTACAACCTGCCCCCTGGGCACCGGGGAGACAGGAATGTTACCGGTGTGGGAAGCAGGGTCATCTCGCATCAAAGTGCCGGTTTAAGGAACTACTGTGTCGACAATGTGGTAAGAGAGGGCACATTGAACGTGCCTGCAAACAAAGGAAGGATGAGCCAAACAGAAGAGGCAGACCTGAGAAAAATGGGTCATTGGTTTGGCGGACTAAGAGGGAAATTCTGCATGCAGTAGAGCAGAATACAGGTGATCATAGTGACACCCGATCAGAAGATGAAGATTCCCTCCATGTTTTGTCTATAACAGCTGGCCCACGTAAATTCGGAGTGACACCTGTGTTGAAAGGCAAACCTATACGCATGGAACTGGACACTGGCGCAGCAGTTTCATTAGTTTCTAACATTGTGTATGAGAAGGACTTTAGACATCTGCCACTTAAGCCAACTGTAGTTGTTTTGAAGACATATACTGGAGAGACTGTTCCCCTGTTGGGTACTATTGATGTGAAAGTAGAACTTAATGGACAGACCACAAAGCTACCAATGTTTGTGGTGATGGGTAATTACCCAGCCCTAATGGGAAGATCTTGGATCAGGAAAATCCAACTCGATTGGTCACAAGTGCATCAATTGACTAAAGAAGAAATGAATCTAGCAGCAGTACTAATGAAACACACTGCTGTTTTCGGTGAAGACTTAGGCAGCATGAAGGGAATCACTGTGAAATTAAATATAAAGCCTGATTGCCAACCAAAATGTTTGAAGGCCAGGATGGTGCCATTTGCCATCAGACCCAATGTGGAAGAAAACTTGGAGCAGTTAGTCAAGGAGGGAGTCTTAGTGCCAGTTACTCACAGCCAGTGGGCAACACCCATTGTCCCAATAGTGAAGAAAGATGGTTCCATTCGGATTTGTGGAGATTTCAAGATCACTGTCAACCCAGTGTTATGTGCAGAACAATATCCTCTTCCCCATATTGAGGACATCTTTGCAGCTTTGGCTGGAGGACAAAAATTTAGCAAGATTGATTTGAATCAAGCGTACTTACAGATGCATGTAGAAGAATCTCAAGAGTTGTTGACAATCGTAACACATAAGGGGCTGTACAGATACTGTCATTTACCTTTCGGCATTACTTCAGCCCCAGCTTTGTTCCAAAGGGCAATGGATCAGATTTTGAGCGGTTTATCAGGAGTACAGTGCTATCTGGATGATATCCTGGTCACTGGCAAAAATGAGGAGGAACACCTTACGAACTTGGAAGCTACTCTGCAAAGACTGGAAGAGTATGGTCTACGTGTTCATAGAGACAAATGTAAGCTTTTCCAGCCCTCAGTTGAATATTTAAGACATATAATTGATGGTGATGGTCTCCATAAGTCTCCGGCCAAGGTTAAGGCTATCATGGATGCTCCGCTACCTCAGAACATAAGCCGACTTCACTCTTTTTTAGGCTTATTAAACTATTATGGCAAGTTTATTCCACAATTAGCAATGCTCCTGAAACCCCTACATGAGCTTCTGGGGCTGAAAAAGGCCTGGAACTGGACTGAAGCCTGTGATGTTGCATTTAATGAAGCTAAACGCTCACTGGTAAACTCTAGGGTTCTGACACATTTTGACCCATCTTTGCCCCTGCAGTTGGCTTGTGATGCCTCCCCTTATGGAGTTGGGGCTGTATTGTCACATATTATGCCTTCTGGTGAAGAGAGGCCTATTGCTTTTGCTTCAAGCTCCTTGACCAAGGCAGAAACTAACTATGCCCAAATTGAACACGAAGCACTGGGCATTGTTTTTGGCGTTCGGAAATTTCACCAGTACCTGTGGGGAGAGAAGTTCACACTTCTCACTGACCATCGACCCCTGACATCAATTTTGGGGCCACACACAGGCATCCCACCTTTGTCACCAGATGTGGAATTTTAGGGGAAGTTATAATCCAATAATGAAAGGCAGCATATTCAGAGCTGTGTAAGGAGTCTTTATTGAAAGAGAACTGAGGGAGAGAGAACCCAACAGACAGGTTACCCTAGCACCTAAATGACCCTCCCATTTATCACTATGGCAACCCCAATGACCGGAAACCACTATTCAGACCCTGTGTGGCTTTTTTAGTTGTTATGGTCTTCCAGAACAGCTGGTGAGTGACAATGGACCACAATTAGTTTCTCACGATTTTGAAACTTTTATGAAGGCCAATGGAATACATCACATCAGGTCAGCACCGTATCATCCTTCCACCAATGGACTCACTGAAAGATTCGTACAGACTATGAAACAAGCTCTGAAATCTGCAAAGGGACGTTCCCCTCTTCAGAAGCGTCTGGACAACTTCTTGTTGTCCTACAGAAACACTCCACAGGCTACAACTAAGGCATCTCCAGCTTTTCTTACGATGGGACAGCAGTTGCGCTCTTGCTTTGATTTGTTGAAACCACGAGACACACGGCAAGTGGTTCAACACCAACAGCAGGACCAGGTCAGCAGACATTCACCAAGAACAAAGGACCGCACCTTCAGTATGGGACAGCCAGTTATTGCTTGAAACTATGCTCCAGGAGCTAAATGGGTCCCAGCAACGGTCATTGCACAGACAGGACCTGTTTCCTACTCTGTCCAGACAGCGAGTGGCCTAATTTGGCGACGGCATGTAGATCAGCTGCTTCTCCGTCATATCCATCCAGAAGATGCGTCTCCAGCGGACATATCTGACTTCACCCTTACTGATGATACAACATCAGAGCATGAAACTACTGTTTCTGTCTCTCCTGCTCCAGCCACCCCTTCAACGCCTTCAGCCTCCCTGGACCAACCGGACACAACGTCCTCTCCGGTTCTGGCTACTTCCTCAGTACCTGTGGTCACACCCCCACCAATACCACCTTATGGTGTGGTCACACGAGAAGTTCGCTGTAATCCACCTTGAGACAGAAGGCCTCCTAATCGACTGGATCTTTAGCTAGTGGTGACCCCTTCTTCATGGGGCAGAATAATTCCCTGGGGGTTCGCCAGAGATGGGGCAGTCTACCGTCATCTCCTAGTTTAGTTCTTATTCTTTCGGGGGGGGGGGGGGGTTTTTATTAGAGGGGGAGGAATATATGGTGTTTTGGACTACCTAGGGTCATTGGGGTTGCCATAGTGATAAATGGGAGGGTCGTTTAGGTACTAGGGTAACCTGTCTGTTGGGTTCTCTCTCCCTCAGTTCTCTTTCAATAAAGACTCCTTACACAGCTCTGAATATGCTGCCTGTCATTATTGGATTATAATTTCCCCTAATGCTCCACATTAGTCTTTAAAAGTGCCACCAGACTCCTTGTCTGCTTTTCTAGTAGCAGGTTATTCCACAGTTTATCATTAGTGTATTCTTACTCAATCCTTTGAAGCATCTGATGCCAGGAATTATCTGAATCTAGATGCTAGACCAGGAGTTCCTAACCTTTTCAAGGTTGTAGACCCCTTTTAAAAACAAAAAAAATTTGTGGCCCCTGGCTGGAGAGAGGTGCCCCTGCTGCCAGGATCTGGTCACGGGCCAGGAGAGGCACTGCCCCAGCCAGTATCTGGCTCCCACCGTGGAGTGGCAGTTCCCCCATGGGGATCCAACCCCAGGAGGGAGCATCAGCGTGGCAGCCAGGTTCTAGCCTGGGTGGGGAGCAGCCACTCTACAGCTGTGTTCCAGCCCTGGTGGGGAGCAATGGGTTCTTGTCCCCACTGTGGAATGGCAGCGCTCTTGCTGGGATCCAGCCCTTGCCAGGATCCTGCCCCAGCAGAGAGCAGTGGCACCGCAGCCATGTTCTCGCCCTGGTGGGGAGCAGTGCTGCAGATCCCCTGCCACACCTTTGCAGACCCCTGGGGGTCTGCAGACCACAGGCTGGGAACCACTGTGCTAGACTATATGGATGGCCTGGCTTGGCAATTGCTCCATTCCCAAGTTCGGGATCCAAGAATTGGGATCTGCCTTGGATGGATCCCACCCTTAATGGGGGCTCTGGGTGCTGCTGCACTATATGCTAGGTTGAGTTTCAACTCTAGACATTTTTAAATCAATACAGTGGACTGAGAAAAGATTATATGTGCTTTCTGAACTAGATGGAATAGATCATATACATGCTCTACTTCAGGCAGAGCTGATCGCTGGGGCTGAGATATAATCTGAACTAATTACTAGAAGATCTGGGTTTAATTCAAGTTCCAAAAGGGTGCATCATACTGATGACTTCACAGAGTCCTGGCCACACTTGCGCACACACTGCTGTCTGTAAGAGATGGATGAGGGGCCCCAGGCAAATCAGCCTCTGTGGGGCCTCCCCAGACCCCTACTCATATTGGGGGGTGGGGCTGTATGGCGCAGGGGAGAGGCAGGCCCGGTCCGCCCCTGAGCCAGCTGTTCCCCATCTGGGGGACAGGGAGAGCTGGGCAAAAGAGGTGGCCAGGGTCAGTGCTCCAGCACTCCCCCAACTTGCACTGCCTTTGGCTCTGTGCCCAAGGCAGCGGGAGGGGGCAATAGGTAATATGGCTGGGGGGCAGTGGTGTGGGCCCTGCGCTGCTTCCCACCCTCTCCCTGCTGCCTCTGTCACAGAGTTGAAAGCAGCACAAGTGTTGGGGGGTGCAGGAGCGCTGACCCTGGCCACTGCTTTTGGCTGGCTCTTCTTGTGCATCAGATGCGGAACAGCGCGGCTGTAGATGGGCAGCAGTTCAGGCCCCACACTGCCCTGCTCATGGCAGGACAGCACAGGGCCCGGAGTAATTGTCTGTTTTACCACCCCCTAGGGGCATCCCTGCCAGAATTAACATAGCGATTAGCACCTTGTGTAATGCCCTGGAGCACACTCAGCCTTTTATTTTTCTTGCATTGAAAGAGTCAAAGAAAGACAGTTATATGAGAAGTTGGGTATGCCTGTAGTATAAAGAATTTTTGTAATGCTTCTAAATCACATTAAGCAGGTCTGTAACAGTTTTATTTCAAGAGGAATCTCTTTTTTTCTAACACATTAGTAGACACTAAATTTAATCAAAAACTCATCTTGTTCTAGACTACTTTGCAAGAAGTAAGATATGGAGGTCTTTGGGAGGATTATAAAAAGGGCAGCTTATAACCCTTATTGATGAGCACTAGCAGGTTTTAGTGAGAAAAGAATAACTGTATTCTAGGCCCCTGGAGGTCTGAACTCCAGCAGCAGACAAACTTCTCAGAGCGTTTAAAAGAACTTCCATTTAATTAGGTTGGGAGGAAAATGGTGGGTTACCTGCAGTAACCATCCTTCTTTGAGATGGGCTGCTCCCATACATTCAGTTACAAGTGTCTACATGCTACAGCACGTGGTTGGCTGGAAGACATTTGCCCTAGCCTGTCAGTGCAGGGCCAGTGGCCAACACCCCCCTCTGTGCCGCACACCTCGGCTATATATATGACGCTGACCCTTCCTCTCTTCAGTCCCTTCTTTTTTGCCAAATCTGAGTAGCGGGCATGGAGGGAGGGATCTGAATGTACTTGAGCAGCCCATCTTGAAGAAGGACAGTTACTGCAGGTAAACAGCTGTTCTTCTTCGAGCGCTGCTGACATCATTCAGTTACAGGTGACTGTTAGCTGTACCCAGGATGGTGGTTGGAGCTAATGTTTCCCTGCTTTGAGCATGGCCCTGCCCAGTGCATTGTCTCATGCGGGCTGGACAATCGTGTAGTGTGTCATGAAGGTGCGTACTGATGACCACGTTGCTGCTTTGCAGATCTCCTGAATTGGGACCTGTGCTAGGAAGGCCATTGAGGATGCTTGTGCTCTTGTGGAGTGTGCTCTGATCCTTCCAGGGAGGGGCATATTTGACTTTCTGTGGCAGTCTTTAATACAGTTCACTATCCAAGCCAAAATACACTGTGCTGTTACTGATTGGCCTCTTTTCTATTCTGCGACAGCTATGAATAATTGAGATGTTTTGTGGCATACGCGTGTATGCTCAATATAGACTAGGAGTGCCCTCCTGACATCTTAGGTGTGCCATCTCTTCTGGTTCTCCAAGACCTGTGGATCAGGGAAGAACACTGGAAGGCAAATGTCCTGACTGAGGTGAAATGGAGAGGCCACTTTAAGGAGGAAGGCCAGGTGTGGACAAAGCAGTACCTTGTCAGAAAGGGGGCTCAAAAGAAAATGCTTTTAACTCTGAGAGCCATCTAGCTGAGGTAATGGCTATGAGGAAAGCCACCTTCCAAGAGAGGACCAGTAGGGTGCACAAGTCTATGGGCTGATATGGTGGTTCTGTTAGGGAGTGGAGTACCACATTCAAGTCCCACCGTGGTGTAGATCTCTCTATTGTGGGTAGGTCCTCTCAACCCCCTTCAGGAATCTAGTGGTAATAGGATGGGAAAAAACCAGGACCCCATCTGCAGATTTGTGTAGGGCCAAGATTGCCGCTAGGTGGACTTAAAGAAAGGAGGTCGACAGATCTTCCTCCTTCAGATCTAGTAAGTAGTCGAGTATCAGGTGGACTGGAGATTTTGTCCCTTTTGTCCACAACCAGAGGGAGAACCTTTTCCATTTAGCAGTATAGGCAGAGCTTGTGGAAGGCCTTCTACTTCCAATTACCACTCTTTTGACCCTCTCTGAGTACCACCTCTCAGGCTCACTTAGCCATTCAGTCTCCAAGCTGTTAGGTGTAAGATGTGGGGGTTTGGGTGACACAGGAGCAGCCGGAGTCCTGTGTCAGCAGGTCCACCCTGTATTTGATGCGTACTGGGGTAGCTATCAATGATTCCCATGAGGTTGAAAACCAGGGCTGTCTGGGCCAGGCTGGAACTATCAGTATTATGTTTGCTCTGTCCCTCTTTATTTTTATGAGGACTCTGCGGATGAGGGGAATCGGCGGGTATGCATCCAGTAGCAGGCCCCCACGTGAGATGAAGAAGGTGTCTGACAGAGATCACTGTCCCTGTCCCCTGAGCAAACAGAATTGGTAACATTTCCGATTCTGATGAGTCACAAATAAATCTACTGGGGCGTGCCCCAGAAACTGAAAATGTGCCTCACTACCTCTGGGTGCAGGGAGCACTCGTGGTGCCAGAGGAAAACTCTGTTCAGTGAGTCCGCTCTGTCGTTGCTTGACGTGGGGAGATGAGCTGCAACCAGGGTAAAATTGTATCTCAGGGCTAATTCCCAAAGGCTGAGAGCTTCCCTGCACAACATAGGGGAGTTCTCCCCCAATGGTTTGTGTAGAACATTGCTGCTGTGTTGTCTGTTAGGATCTGAAGCGTTTTGCCTTTCACAAAGTCTAGGAAGGCCCAGCAAGCTGGCCGGATTGCCCTGAGCTCTTTCATGTTGATGTGAAGGAGGCTGTCCCCAGCTGACCAAATCCCTTGCATGGATAGGTCCCCCGAAATATGGGCACCCCAACCATGATTGGAGGTGTCAGTGATGTGGGTCACCGAGAGGATTACTGTTTTGAAGGGGATACTCCTGAAGGCAAAGTGAGGGTCCCGCCATATCCATAGCATTTCCAGCATTTTGTGGGGCATTGAAACCAGCATGTTCAGTGCATGCTGTCTCGGGTGAAACACCATGGCTAGCCAAAGCTGGAAGGGTCTCATTCTCAGGTCGGTCGTTCTTATTACTGACATGGAGGCTGCCATGTGGTCCCGTAGCTGGAGGCAGCATCTGGCCGTGGTGACTAGAGTCTTCTGGAACTTCGAGATGATGGTGCACATGCATTGAAATGTTGGTGGGGGCAGGTATGCTATCCCTTTTATTGAGTCTCAGAGGGCCCCTATGAACTCTATCCTTCTCTTTGGGGATAGCTTCAACCTGTCTAGGTTTATGCAGAGCCCTAGTCTTTCACACAGCTGTCTGGTTACCTAGAGGCTGTGGCGCACTTGGTGTTTGGACCTTCCCCTTAGTAACCAGTCACAGGGGCATCGCTGGTGCTGGGTACTCCAGGGCATGTGCCCCGAATCCCAGTGCCAGTGCCCCCGATCTCCGGCCCAATCAGGCCAGAGATCCAGGGCCCAGCTGCCCACGGCCACAGCGGCCCCGTCACCCGCCGGCAATGTTCGCTGTAAGCTGCGCGCGTGCAGCAACAATTACTCTCCGGCGCACAGCTCGCTGCCGGCAGCGCACAGCCCAGCCACAGACCTTAGCGAGCTGGAAGACGCAGTCTTCCGGCTGGCACGGGGCTGCGTCGGTTTCAAATTTCCCGCCCTGATGATGGTTGGGGCGGCAGCAGCCTGTGGCCAGGGAGCAGCTCCGGCGGCCAGGCAAGCAAGAAGGGGGGATTTTAGTGGGGTCTGAGTGAGGAGTGTGGGAAGTGTGGTGGTGGGGGTCAGCTGGGAAGGTGCCCAGGACTCTGGGAAGCAGGTGGAGAAGGAGCCTAACCGTGGGTGAGCTGGAGAAACTGGCACATGGGCCGGGGAAGGCTCTTGGCCAGGAGCTGCATAAACTAACCCTGCTGCAGGGGTTAGAGCAGACGTGGCCAAACTGTGGCTCGCGAGCCGCATGCGGCTCTTCAGTGAGAGAAATGTGGCTCGCCGCCGCAGGCCCTACCTGACCCCAGAAACATTCCTCTGGACACCAGGCTGGGGGGACCATTTATATCCCCTCACCTGGAGCATTCCTCGGATGAAGGCTCAGGGCAGAGGAGCAGAGGGGGATGCAGGCATAGGATCGGCTGGCTGGTCAGGTAAGGGGGGAAGAGGTTAAGGGGGCTGCACTGGGGGAGCACGCAGCAGGGACTGGGGTGTTGCTAAAGGGAGGGACAAGGAATGAGGGGGGGTTGGGCTGGAGCAGAGGCAGAAGCCAGGGAGTGCTGGGGAAGCTGGGCGGGGTGTGTTTGCAGGGGGGAGGGATACAGCTGTCTGGGCCAGAGCGGAGGGGGAAGTGGGGGGAGGCGTTTGTGGGTGGCCAGAGCAGAGAAGAAGAAGGGAGGGGGGCGTTTGCAGGAGGGAGAAGGGCTCAGAGTCTGACTGGAGCAGAGAGGCAAGTGCCCAGGATGGTGGGGGGGGAGGAGGTCAGTGTGTGTGTGAGAGAGAGAGATCTTTATTATATTAGCAACTTCAATTGGTTGTGTGTTGTTTTGTTTTTAAATCTGATCTGCAACAGTGTAACTAAAGTTAACTTTTCTTTCTAGACCTCAGCCTTTCTTTACTAACCAAGAAAAAGTTATCATCTTTTCAGCACAGTACTGATAATTAAATAAGCCACCTCTGATAGAAAGACCTGTGCTTTTCCTGGGATCATTGACCAAAATCACACAAGGATTTCCCTAAATCAGAAGAAAGAAAGGGAAAAAAAAATAGCAAGGAGTCCTGTGGCACTTAAAAACTAACAGATTTATTTATCGCATGAGCTTTTGTGGGAGAAAATCTGATGAAGTGGGATTTTCTCCCACGAAAGCTCGTGTGATAAATAAATCTGTTAGTCTGTAAGTGCTACAAGACTCCTTGCTTCTTTTGCTGAACTAGACTAACACAGCAACCCCTCTGTAATTCTTAAGCTTTTTAGAAAATCACAGTTGTATTACAAAATCACAATGGGAGAGGAAGTAGTCTCTAGTCAGCAAAGGTAGGCAAGGTGGTCCTCAAGGCAATTTTTCTGATAAACAGAGGTCCACATGAGCTCCTGACCTACCATGCTGCAACCCGCTATTCTCATGTGCCCTTGTATTTTCTAGTATGCTTTTAGTCCTCTAGCTGGGGAAAAACTGAAATAAGTATCATGGTTTGAGCGTAGGGGAGACAAACTATTCAATTTCAGTAGGTTTCAATTCATAGGTTTCAGTAAGTTTTCAGCAGAAAGAAAAAAATACTGATGTTTACAGCTCAGATATATCATTGCTGTTAATAGCATACCCTGCAGTACAGTACATCAAAAGGCGTAGGAATTGTTTCAGTACGATACATAGTTTGTTTTTGTGCATGTGCTGGAAATTTTTATATGTGAGCCCTGAACCCTATCTCATTTACTAGTTTGCTGTATATCCATTATCTATGTCCATTGTTTTCTTGTATTCTAATGCATGACTTAGTAAAAAAAAGTTTTTATAGGCCTAGTTTTCATGGTAATCTTAAGTAATGATTAGAATCTGACATTAGTAGCATCAATATTTGCCCTCTTTTTACAATAAAATTAAAGTGCAATGAATTATAAACTTAGTAATTTTGGAGTAGGCAAAGGTATGGCTATATGCCTCAGTTCAGCTCTTGAAGGTCTTATAATCAACATGTGTGGCTCTTGAGTTCCGTAAGTTTGGCCACCCCTGGGTTAGAGTGTAGTTTGCTGGCCCCAGAGCCCTCCAGCACAGGTGCCCTCCCCCGCGTGGGTGGGCCACCCAATAATCACCCCCAGACACACACAGAGACACCCCCAAATGGACAGACAGACAGACACACACACACACAGCCACCCCCAGACAGCCAGAAACACAAACACAGCCAGACACACGCAGAGCTACCCCCAGACAGTCACAGAAACACACACAGAGCCACCTCAGACAGCTACACACACACACACACACACAGGCACCCCCCAATCAGATAGGCAGACAGAGAGAGAGAGAGAGACACCCCCACACCTAAACCCACCCACCCACCCACCCACCGAGCCACCCCAGACAGACAGACAGACACACACACATACACACAGACACTCCAAATCAGGTAGACAGACAAACAGAGAGAGAGAGAGAGAGAGAGAGACACACACACACACACACACAGCCACCCCGAGACAGATAGACAGACCCACACACACACATAGGGCCACTGATGCAAGCACTAAGCAAAGTCAGCATAGCAACTCAGCTTGTAGCCAGTATGTTTTATAATGAACAAGGAGTCCTGTGGCACTTAAAGGCTAACAATTATATTTATTGCAGGAGCTTTTGTGGGAGGAAAATCCCACTTCATCAGACTTGCATTCTAAATTCCTTCATCTTCAAAGCATCAGATGAACTGGATTTTCTCCCACAAAAGCTCATGCAATAAATATAGTTGTTAGTCTTTAAGTGCCACAGGATCCTTCTTTGTTTTACCGAACTAGACTAACACAGCTGCCCCTTTGGATCTTGAAAGGATGTTGTAGTTCACCTAATAGAGTTTTTTAAACTTCTTGATTCCTGAAATAGATGAGCACCATACTATGAATACACAGAACGTATATCACTCTTAAGTTCATGTGTATGCATCTTCATTTCTTTAGTGTTATGTGTAAACATTCTGGCTCAATATAACTTCACAACAGCACAACAATGTTCTCTATATAGGGTTGTAAGCAGAATCCATTGCAATAAAGTAGCAGCAACAGAGTAGAAAAACATATCCAGAAGTTCTGTTCTTTCAGCCTGTTTTTCCCTTGCTATTCACAACACTGTATAATTGTACCCCTCCTTTTTGCATATTCTATTATGGGCTTTGTCAGAAAAAGAAAGGAAACTACTTGCTCCAGTAAATGGCAGCTTGAGTTTCCAACCTCTGCTAAACTGGTCATATGGGCAGGAAAATTAATAACTATGTATGGTAAAGACAGGGATATCAATAAGTTGTCTGTTGATAAAAGGCTCTACAATTTCAAGAAGGGTTAAATCTTAGGATCAGGATGAATTCTTAATTAAGAAGTATGTTTAATCAAGGATTACTGTCTGATTCTGACGAAACTGTATGCCAGTTTTTATTTGGCTAATGTTTGACATAGTGCAGGGTCTCAAACTCAAATCATCATGATGGCTCCATGAGGACTAGTACAGGGCTGCATGAGGACTAGTATACTGGCCTGAGGGCTGCACTTCTGAAATCTTTTCATACACCAATATTGCAAATACTAGTAACAATGGTGTCAGTGCAGGCCACAGGAAGTAGCTTTAGGGGCTGAGTGTTTGAGACCCCTGACTAGTGTGACAAGAACCCAAACACTAAATCTGCTTCTCAGGCTTCCAGTGAATTTGGGGAGTAGAAGAGAAAGATATTTCTAATCTAATTCTGTTTTTTTGCTTTTTGTTTATTTACACAGACTCAGTAATCCCTCAAAGCTGATGATGCAGCTGGACAAGTTGTTGGATGCACTGGAGGCACTGGCAGGCAGCAGGGAAGGGGCCCAGTGGGAGTTGGGGAACCAGCAGAGAACTTGCTCAGCGGCATTCAGAACCTGCTCGGCTGCATCCAGAACTTGCTCAGCTGCATCATGGGCTTAGAGGGAACATTTCCCGTGAGGAATGCGGGGCCTGGCCGCCTGCGGCGGTGCCTGGCCTTGTCCCTGGCCAGGGGGCGGGGCCTGCAGGCTGGGGTGGAACCTGTGGGCCAGGTGGGCCCATGGCCCGGGTCCCTCCCCCAGCCAGCGTTGCCCCTGACCAGTTGTCTAGGCATGGGTATATTCAGGGCTGTCCCTAGGGGGTGGCAAAAGGGGCGATCACCCTGGGTCCTGTGGTTCCATGGGCCCTGCGCTGTCCTGCTGTGAGCAGGGCAGCGCAGGGCCCAAACCGCTGCCCCCTCCCTGGCTGTGCTGTTCCTGCCTTTGGCTCTGTGCCAGAGGCAGCGGGGAAGGGGTGGGAAGCAGCGCGAGGCCCATACCACTATCCCCCCAGCTGTGCTGCCATTCACCCCGTCTCTGCTGCGTCCAGCATGGAGCCAAATGCAGCAGAAGTTGTGGAGAGGTGCGGGAGTGCTGACCCTGGCCATTGCTTTTGGCCGGCTCTTCCCGTCCCCTGGATGGGGACTCAGCTCAGGGGCAGACCTGGTCTGCCCCTCCACTGGGCCAGAAGGCCCCGCCCCCCACTGTGAGTGAGCTTCTGGGGGGCCCAGAAGAGGACAATTTGCCTGGGGCCCGACACCTGCCTAGAGATGGCCCTGGGTATATTCTTACGCCGTGTTTCCTTAGGTGGGCTGCCATGTCCACCATGCACTTGGTGAATACCCTGGGCCCAGGGATAGGCTGAATGGAAGAGAGGTGAATTGAAAGTGTTTCCCCCCACCACGAGGTGAAGGAACTTTCTGTGTCTGTGTCTTATTGCTATGTGAAAGTAAGCGTCCTTGAGGTCAAGGGTCGTGAACCAGTCCTCAGGGGCTATGGCTGAGATAATTTGAGACAAGGAAGCCATGTGGAATTTTATTTTCTTTAAGTATTTGTTCAGGGCCCTGAGATTCAAGATGGGCATGGGATAGCCATTTGGTTTGGGAACCAGGAAGTAGCTGGAGTAAAAACCTTTTCCCTGATCTTTCTTGGGGACTTTCTCTATTGCCCCTAGAGACAACAGTTTTGTGTATTCCCGCTGCAGTAAAAGTTTGTGTGCTGGGTCCCTGGGCATGGGGGCGGTTTTCTGTCCTGAGGTTTGGATCTGAATTGGATTGAGTAGCCCCTGGACACTGTCTCCAGTATCCAATGGTCTGATCTGATGTTGGCCCACTGGTGGAGGAATGGGCCTCGTCGGTTCCTGAACAGGGGGCTGGTAGTTTGGTGTTGTGTGGCCCTCGGGCAAGAGGTCAAAACCTCTGCCTCTGGTTGCTAGAGTGAGAATTGCTCACCTGTTGTGCTCGCTGTTTGGCAGGGTGTCTGGCCACTTGCTTGAGGCCTCAAGCTTCTCCCTCCCCCACTCTATCCCTGTCAGGACCCCCAGTGACATTGAGAGGTCCGGTATGACCTCTGGCGTGGCCCCTGTTGTTGCTGTAGTGGCTGCTGCTGGGAGTGGTGGAAAAAGCACCTGGCCACCTGTGGCGTGTACATGCCCAAGGACTTCAGGGTGGCCCTTGAGTCCTTCATCCTGTGCAGCCTGGAGTCTGTGGACTCTGCGAACAACATGGAGACCTCGAATGGGAGGGCTTGAATGGCCTGTTGCATCTGGGGGGACAGGTGGCCCTCTTCATGGTGATCATCGATGTCATACTTCTGCTATCAGTATCTGACGTGTCCCGTGATGTCATCAGGGCATTGTGTTAAGCTAACAGGCTCTCCTCCACCATTGTCTCATTGTCTCAGAGACGGTCTCAAGGGACCAGATCTCAGAACCGCCCCATGGACTTCCAGAGATGAAAATGTATCGCCCAATAAGAGCTTGGTGATTGGTGATCCATAGCTGGAGGGCTGAGGTGGAGTACACCTTTCTTCCAAAGAGGTCCAGTCTTGGCCTCTTTATTTGTAAGTGTAGAGGTTGGTTGTCCCTGCCTCTCCTTCTGGTTCACCGTGTCAACCAACAGGGAGCCAGGTATGGGGTGGTTAAACAGGAATCCAAACTTGTCCAGTGGGACATGGTATGTGCGCTCAGCTCTCTATGAGACTGATGGGATTGAGGAGGGTGTCTGCTATCTGGCCTTGGCAATCTTGTACACCCCTTTGTGTAGGGGTACTTTGACTCTGGCCAGAGGGGCTGCATTGCCTACGTCAAAGAGGGGATTGAAGGCCTCTCTGGCAAACTCTATCTCCAAGTTTAAATTTGCCACAATGCGGTGCACAAGATCTTGTTGGGAGTGGGGGTGATCCCTATAGGCCAGGGGTCTTTGATAAGTAGTCTCACCTGGGGAGGAAGATGACATGACCCTCTAGGTACTATGCTGAGGCCAACTGGTAGGGGCATCGCTGGCCCCTGGCACATGGGCCATGTGCCCTGACTCCCAGCGCTAGTGCCCTGAGTGGCCGATGCAGCCCCTGCCTCTCCTGGCCCTGTCCCCGGCCAGAGATCCAGGGCCGGGCCACCAGTGGCGGTGCCTGCTGCTCCTGGCCCTGTCTGCAGCTGGGAATTCAGGCTGGGCCACCCATGGTTGCTTCCCCCTCTTCCGGCCCCATCCGCAGCCAGGGATGAGGGGCCAGGGTGGTGGCAGCAGGAGCCCAAGGCTGGAACAAGCCCTGGTGCAGGACTGGGGCCAGGGGGTAGGGCCCGTGGCCAGGGGTGGGGCCTGGGCACCAGGTCTTTACCCAGGGCAGCAATGCTCCTGGTTACCAGTGCCGGGGTTGAACTCCTCATCTAGGCCTCTGGGGAGGGGGAGGCTCTAGAGCAGAGATGGCCAAACTGTGGCAGCTCACGGCACAGAAGAGCATGGCAGGGAAGCATTGTTCCCTGTCAGATGCGCAGGTGCA
Organism: Podocnemis expansa; assembly: GCA_007922195.1. NCBI lineage: Eukaryota > Metazoa > Chordata > Testudines > Podocnemididae > Podocnemis > Podocnemis expansa. The sequence goes on from ML681990.1 coordinate 21,416,294, forward strand.
GCAGACATCACTGACCTGCCCACACATCACTGCAGGTGTGTCAGGTAGCTCTACAGCTAGCAGCTCAGAGAAGGGGTGGGGAGGAGGAGCGAGCCAGCAGCAGAGACCTCAGACGAGGGGTGGGGACTGGGGAGGAGGGAGCAGGAGCAGCAGCCCACAGCCCAGATGAGGGATAGGGGCAGGGAGCACTGAGCAGCATCAGGTAGCTCAGTGAAGTGGCAGGGGAGGAGGGAGCAGCAGCCTGTAGCTCAGACGGGGTGGGGGAGAAGCAGCTGGCAGCTCAGGGAAGCAATGGGGGGTCAGGGGAGAGGCCTTCGAACAGAAAGTAACTTCAGGGAATGGAGGCAATGAGGGAAGTGACTGAGAGGGTCAGGGAGGAGAAAAGCTGTAAAGGACTTAAAGACTAACAAATTGTTGTTAGTTAGTTAGTTTCTGTTTCATAGATTTCACTGAAGATTTTATTTTGCTTTGCTTTATTTATTTTTGTGTACTTCGTATTTTTTAATTTTCTTTTGGTCTGGTTGATTTGGCTGGGTTCATTTATTTATTTGTTTTGTATTTACCTTATACCATATGGCATGGCAGTCTCAGTCCTGTCCACCAAACTTTAAAAACTTAGGGGCACCTCATGCACTCCCTTTCCAAGTATGGTAGTCAGGAAAACAGGTTAAAAAGTCTTCCATTGTATCAGAGGGAGGAGGAGTAAGCCAATGAAGAATCCTACTCCTTCTTGCCTACTCTACAGAAACCTTTAGATTGAGCTCTGGACAGTTAAACAAGGAGTTTTGTAGAACTTTTAAAGACTGACCCATTTATTTATCATATTTCTCCCATGAAAGCTCATGTGATAAATAAATGTGTTAGTCTTTAGAAGTGCTGCAGGACTCCTTGTTTGTTTTGCTGAACTAGACTAATATGGCTACCCCTTTGGAGCTCTGGACAGTGGAGGCTTTTCAGAGACCCTGAGGCATTGGGACTAGGGATGAGCTGTTTTCCATAGTATCCTCCCCCTTCAGAATTATTTTATGCAGAACCCTATTCTGCAAAACCAACCCTGTTTTGAAAGACAGGTGTTGGGCCATGTATGGAGTAGGAAAGTGTTTCCCAAGACAGTTGAGTTGTCATGGGAGACAGGAGCAATGTTCCTTCTAAGCTGATGATGCAGCTGAGCAAGTTATGGATGCACTTGGGGAACCAGTGAGCAGGGGCCTGGCACTGAGTCAGGGAACCCGGAGGGAACTTGCTCAGCTGCATCCAAAAGTTGCTAAGCTGCATCATCAGCTTAGAGGGAACAGTTCAGGGAAGGGCAGCACGGTGGAAGACAAGGGGAGAAGTGAGCAATGGTCGCGGACAGCAGAGAAGCAGCAGAATGGTAAGAGATGGCAGGGAAGTGGCAACATGGTTGGACCAGCAGGAAAGAGCAGCATAGCTGGGGCTGGCAGGGAAGGGAAGCATGGTTAGGGACTGCAGGGAAGCTGTGGCATGTTTGGAGATGGGGTGGGGAGAAGTGCGGCATGGTCAGGGAGGGCAGAGAAGAAGCAGCGTGATAAGAGATGGCAGGGATGCGGCAATGGGTTTGGGGGGATGTGCAACATGGTTGGGGAAGCCGCAGGATGTTTAGATTTTCTCAGAGGCCCAATGTTCCCTCTAATTTCTTGCAGGCTGTACACACAAATAATTTCTTTTATGCAAATTTTTTGAACTGGTTTCCAAATTTTTGTGCACTCCAGTGAGTGTGGTCAAACTTTGAGAGCACAACGAAGCAAATGTGTATGATGCAAATAATACATAAACTTTATTTTGATATAGTGATGGAAATGATTTTATAAATTACAAAACCTTATCTGAAACACACTACTTGAAACTGCCTTCTTAAAGTACCATAAAAATATTAGCACTGTTGAATTTTTTTTGTGTGCACTTTATTTTGTTATGTGCGTGGGTTTCATGACCTGTGTGCGCACGCACATGCGCATAGCTTAGAGGGAACGTAGGCCCTAATGAAGTTTATGCATTGCTAAAATAAAATCATGTTTTACAAGTCCTAAACATGATGTCGAATACTAAGAAACAAAAAAACAAAGGAGAAAAGTTTAAAACTGTATATAGACTACTTTCAATTTTTGGCACAACTTACTGCTGTGAAGCACTGTATTCCACAATGAAATTTGTTAAATCAAAACATTGTGCAATACTTAGAGATCAGCACCTGAAAGAGCTTTAGAGCTTTTGCGTACTGCATTGACAAGTTACTGCCCTGATTTCAAAAAACTTGCCACCAGCCTGCAGTGTTCTACATCCAGTGACAGCTAAGTTTTTACTGTATAAGCCTAGTTTGCATGGTAACCTTAAGTAATTATTGGAATCTGACATTAGTAGGATCAATATTTGCCCTGTTTTTAAGATAAAATTAAAGTGTGCAATGAATTTTAAGCTTAGTAATTTTGGAGTACGTAAAAGTATGTGATTATACGCCTCAGTGCGGTTCTCGAAGGTTTAATAATCAACTTGTGTGGCTCTTGAGTGCCACAAGTTTGGACACCCCTGCTCTAGAGGGTGGTCTGGGAGACCCTGGTGTTCTAGGCTTGTCCTGCAGCCAGTCCGACCATTGTCTCTAGACCATTCCACAAATGATCTCGGTGCTGAGTTCTGCTGTATTGGGGAATGGCCTCTGTCTTGGCGCTGCTGATTGTGGTTTTGCCAGGGAGGTGGATCGGGCTGGCATTGGTGTCGAACCCTCATGTGCCAAAGAGTTAGGACGTGAACCTCCTCATCATGGCAGCATCAGGGACTATTTCCAGCGATGCTTCCCTGCTAGCTTTGAAACTGATGAGGTCAGTGCTGGTGAAGATGGAGACCGTTGGTGCTGGAACTATGTGCCAGAGGTGTCAGGGGAGCTGGACTTGGAACTTGCATGCCAAGAGCACCATGAGCATCTGGTAGAGCACTCCCATGAGGATGTTGGGGAGAAGGTCAGGTACTCTTCTTCCTGCTCCTGCTCTGGCTCTCAGGGTAGGGGGTAGGAGAAGTACCTGGTGCTGGGGTAGCCCTTGGTGATGTAGAAAGGCTTCTATCATCCCCTGATCACCATGCTGGTGAAGTTCCACTCTCCGAAGTCATCCATGCCTTTGAGAGGAAGGCTGGTTTGCCTTTGGGCTTCTTGGCCTTAAGAGGCGTCGGGGTTGGAAGCTGCTGCAGGGCCTTTGCCACCTTGAAAGCCTCCGGAGTTGACAGCATGGGCCTGTTCCTGGTCCTTGTCTCAGTGTGATGGTGTCAGCGAGGAGCTTGAATGAGTCTGACCTTGACTGAGGTTTCTTTGGCTCCTTTGGGGAGCAGCACTGTGGAGTCTCCAGTGCTGACTTGGCACGCGGTGCTGATGGGTCTTTTGGTGCCCCAGATGTACTAGGCGCTGGCTGCAGGGCCTGCTCCAGGGCCATGGTGTGGTGCCTCTGCTCTCTATCCTGTTGAGTCCTTTGATTGAAGGAGCAACAAGTGGAGCACTTATCTGTCCGGTGGGATTCCCCCAGACATTTCAGGCACTTCTCATGAGGGTCGCTCAACGGGAAGGCCTTGATGCAGCCCACGCAGGGTTTGAAGCTGGGCATGGTTGGCGGCGAGCTGGTATGACGTTGGAACTTCAGATGCTGGGTTGTGTTACCTGGTCACGGACGAACGATGTCTATGAACAGGTCTTCTAGACTGAACATAAAAGGCTCAAGACAGGAGACTGCTCAAAAGTAAGGGCGGCCTGTTCTGGTACCATTGCTGAGGGCGGAAAGAAGGAATGGGAGAGGGGCGGGGCAAGGTTATATATATAGCTGCGGTACCTGGCAAAGAGGGGGTGTTGGCCACTGACCCTGAGCTGACAGGCTTGGGCAAAAGTCTTCTGGCAAACTGTGCGCTGTAGCATGTAGACACCTGTAACTGAATGATGTGAGCAGCGCTTGAAGAAGCTGTCTTCAGGAGCACAGGAAGCTGTTACTTTTCCAGTGCCAGGAAAAGGTGAGATTTCCCTGGGCACTGTGTATTACAGGCACTGATTCAAAACAAACAAGGAGTCTGGTGTCACTTATAAAGACTAACAAATTTATTTATCACATGAGCATGGGGGAAAATCCCACTTCATCAAATGCTTGAAGATGAGAAACTTAAAGAATAGGAGCAAAATAAATGTAGGAGAGTGTAAGTCATAGGATCAGGTCAGACTGTTATAGCAAATCATAGCAGATGTTCTTCTTCGAGCACTGCTTGCATCATTCAGTATTAGGTGTCTACTTGCTGCAGCACACAATTGGTTGGAAAGTTTTTAGCCCTAGCCTGTCAGAGCAGGGTTGGTGGCCAATACCCCCACTGGCCACTCCCATGGCCATATATATGACCCCGACCCTGATCCTCCTCAGTTCCTTCTTCCACCCTTGGCAACAGTTTTGGAACAGCCCACTCCTTGAGATAATGCAAGCTCCTGTCTTTTCTGCCTATGTTTGAGCTGCCCATTCTGTTTGGAAAATCTGTTCATGGACATCATTCCACTGAGAACCGCTACTCCTACTGAGCGCACAAACCCAAAGCCAGGAGATTGGTCCCAACTGCCCCCATCAATGCCAGGCTTTAAACTCTATACATCTTGCAGCAAGGCCTTCCCGTGGGATGACCCCCACCAGTGCCCACCAGGCTACTGATTGCTCCATCTGTCGGTCCTTTAAACCAAGGACCTTGAAAGACAAAAAGCAGAGGTGCCATGTGTTGGCCCTGGAGCAAGCACAGCAGCCTATCCCTGGAGAACCAGGGTTGCGATTGGAGCTGCCGGCACCGCGTGCGAGACTGGCACTGGAGCCCTCTTGGCACTGGTCCCCTCAGGAGCACAAGAAGATGTGCTTGGCATCCACCTCAGTGCTGAAGCGCAGGCGCCGCTCCAGCTCTCCCCATGCGGTCCACTCTCAGGGCCAGCAGGTCATGGAGGTCCCCTCCACCCTGGAGGCTTTTGAGGCAGCAAAAGCTCTTTTGCTTTTGCCTACGCCTCCATCTCCCAAGCCTCAGAGACAGAGAGGAAAACCAGTTTTCCTCTCGGGGACATGAACCGCTCTGGTGCAGCACGGATCTCCATCTCTCACCTCAGTACCAAGCTTACTGGTACCACAGCCAGAGGGAGTTTCTTGCCCTGCTGGAGGGCTCACCGGTACTGGTCAGGGCCCTACAGCTAAGCGCCACAGAGCGTGTTCTCCTTCTCCCTGGCAGCATAGCGCCGCATCGTCACTGGCATCAACCACCCTAGCCCCATCTCACGCCAGTGCTGGGGCAAGCCCAACACCGCTGCACTGGGATAAATCACATTCCCCAAGCCCTGAGGAGGTGTTCCCCTCGCACAAGGGCAGACAGGCCTGTGAGGGATCGCTGGTACCAGGCACCTACCAGTACCGACCTCGTGAGTGGTCCCCACCACAGGAAACTTCCTTGGAGGAAACTTCCCACAATACCGTAGGGCCCAGGACCACTCCACCGTTGCCTGCAACCCCTGCTATGGCTTTAAATCCCAGACCGTGACCCTACAGGGAGGGCTCTACAGCCTACTACGACCTCCTTTGCTGCGTAACAGCACAAAGAGATTTAGAGTTTGAACCCATCAGTGGGGATCAAGACCCCCCTATTCGATCCAGGGTTAACATCTTCCCCAGATGCAATAACAGTACTGTTGCACCCTAGTGTGAATGATCTCACCAGGGTATGCTGGCAGACTCCTGCTTTGATTCCTCCGGTCTTGGATATAGCAGGCCATAAATATCAGGTCTCACTGGAGGACTTTCCCTTCTTGGTTAACCACCTGGTACCAAGCTCCCGGGTGATTGAAGCCACCTTAGGGCATGCAAGCCAACCTTCCCCAGATCTCTTGCTGAGATCTAGGGAGGTGAGGGGCTGGACCTTATGGGAAGGAAGGTGTACTCAACCTCCGCCTTCCAGCTCTGCATCACAAACCACCAAGCACTGGTGGGACGATACATGCTAGACGTCTGGGAGTCCATGAGAAGATTCCAAGATCTCCTCCCCCAGGAGCATAGGAGGATTATGACACCCTTATAGAGGAGGTCATGCTAGCATCCCAGGATGCACTCTTAGTGGCGTGGGATGCCTCAGATATGGCAAGCTGTTGTATAGCCCTGGCTGTCGTTATGAGATGTGCAGCATGGCTGCAGGAGGCAGACCTGCCTCAGGACATACAGCAGGCTATCCAGGGCCTCCCCTTTGAGGGATGATCTTTGTTTGCAGGGACAACGGACCATCTACTGTGCGGCGCACCAGATTCCAGATCAGACCTCAGACTGCTGGGCATGCTCCCTCCACAGGTGCCCAGTCACTCCCCTAGCCCCTGCCAGCAGTGAGAGTGCCAGCAGCAGAGGCACCAAATGGGACCTCCCCTGCCGAGTGAGAAGCAGGCTCAGCCTTCCAGGGCCTCAAGATCTCCTCTGTTACCTGGGACTTCCCATTAGCAGGAATGGTGCTAGGGTTTCTGGCGCACTCCTGCAGCACAGCAGATGCCAGCACAGATGCGTGATGTCACCAGAGCAGCGCAACAGTGCAGCCCCCATTTTGGTGCCCCTCAAATGTCGGCATCCCCTGCAAGGCTTACACTGCTTACCACATTGCGCTGGCCCTGCCCATTAGAATACGTGGCCCCCACCAGAGAGGCCCCTATTGACATGCTAACCCCCTCGGGTTTCATCCAAACTCCTATCTCAGCAACTCCTCAGAAATCAGCGGTGGAGGCTCTAGGTGGGACCCCATCCACAGCTAGAAGGGGAGGAGCGATATATCTGGGGTCCAAGAACACTTTCCCCAGGTTGGAGTGTAGAATGACCTGGCTCAGAAGACAGTGGAGGTACACCACACTATTCCTCCTTGCCCTGGGGCCCTATCTCTCTCTTTCTTGTTGAACCATGGGTTCGAGATGTAACTGTGATGGACCGGCGACACTCACCAAGGAGACGGACACCAATTTCAAGTAGAAAAAATTTTATAGTAGTCTCATAAAGGCATACAACAAAATAGCAACAAAAATGCCTATATGGGGGGAGTAAACAGCTATGCAACGAAAAAGACTATGGAACATACAAGTGGGATAATAAACAGCTATGTAGTAAAAGGACTATACAAAGAACAAATGAAAAACTACACTTATAAACAATGCATAAATGAGGAAAAAAACTACACTTTTAAACAATGCATAAATGGTATCGAAAAAGGGAAAGAAACAAATCGAGAGAGGTAGAATAACTGTATCAGCTTATAATACCTGTCCTAGCACCGTAGTGGAACCCAAAGTGAGGTGGCAGACCAGCTGCAGCATCCCAGTACTTAATCGTTTGGCTGGCAATTCAAGTATACCCAAAAGTCTCATGGGCGGGAGCTCCCTGTCTCGGTCGGGGGATCAGTCCGACTGGTTTGTGATGTGCCCTTCAGCATTCGAGGCTGGGAGAACACTTGAGCCAATCAAGGCAGGGGCTTAAATAGTGTACTGCATGGCCAGAGTATAAAATATCCAATTGGAAATGAGATGCAGTTCAGCACCAATGATGTAACTGGGATCCCGGACAATGATCCCTCCTTCGTGGTGATGGGGGTGCTGAGAAAGTCATCAGGGGGATAGAAACTCATCCCCTGACCCCCGATGACACAAGGCTTGGGAGGTAGAAACTCACCCAGGAAATTGAGGTCTGTCAGGGGAGATCGATACTTAACATTCTTCCCCTTGAGCTGCGTAGCCTGGAGATGAGACCCATCAGGGCGATTGATACTTAACATTCCTCCCTGTGAGCTCCATATTCTAGAGGGCTACGCTGGGGGACGGGGTGGCCATCATGTCTGCCACCTCCGTTGACATTTCTCTAAACTGCTGCCAGTCCCAGGCTTGCAGGCCCAATTCCCGGTGTTGGAGTCAAATCACTCCTATTCTTTACAGGGGTCTTATACAACCCTTAGCTCGATAGAGCCAGCGCTTCTCTCCCAGCATTCCTCATGTGAAAGCCGAGAGGTATGAATGCAACCAGAATTCTTCCTTTGGCGTCCTATTCAACTACTCTAGAGCTAATTACACTCTTAGGGACTCGGTGTTCAGACATTTCCCTGGAGGCCTCCCACCCAGGCTCTGCTCCATTCATGTTATAGCCTAAGTTACCCTGGATGCATACTAGAGTACTGCACTCACTTAGTAGTTAGCCGTCTAGATTTGTTCCTCCATGAAGGATTTACCATCCGCTTGACTCGCCGCAGCTCTGCTTCCACTCACACCAGGGCTGATTTTTTTGATAACTCCCACATGCTGGACAAGGGAGTAGACCTCTAACCCCTCCCAGCTCTGCTGTTGGAGACCCTGGGGTCCCATCATCTGGACCTCCTGAGACATGGAAGACAAGAGGCAAGAAAAAGCCCTTGACTGCCCTAGCCGTTCTGCAATCTGATTGAGTTGTCCTGCCACCACACTCTCAAGGTGGCCTGCCCCAGGAGGTACTCATGCATCATCCGGGCGTGGCGGAAAATCCTCCTCCCACCCACCAAGGAAACAGAGACTGGTTTAACGCTTCCCTTCCATGCAGTGTACAACTCTAATGGCAAAAAGCAGGGTACAAAGGGCACTGATGTTAGTCCCATTGGGCCTCATAGGGATGCCCTCCTATGGGCGCTCTCTCTCTCTTTCTTCCCCCCCTCCCTCCCCTCAGCTCAGGTTCCCCTTATAAACCTCTCAGGGGTCCTTGACCCCTCTGTAGGCCTGTGCTGGGATGACCCTTTGATTCTATTAGCAATGCTACACTGCATTGAGCAGTTACTCCTTCAAACCAGCCTGTGTTAGTGCCTTGGTTCTTCAAGAGGAAAATTAACCACCATCACCAAGGTGGTAATAAACAATATGCATAGCCCTCCTCTTCCCTGCTAGGGGTTCCCTGGTTCCCCATAAGAGAACTAAGGGCTACCAGGACCTTAAAGGAAGTCATCACTCAGAGCTGTGGGACATCTTCACCTTCTTGGGCAACCTACATGAGGGACCCATCCATATTCTGTGTATCCCAAAGGCCCATACCTGTTGGGATTAACACATCATGTGGTAGCATATGCCACTGAAGTCTATGAGTGAAGTGGACAGTGTACTGTGTGATTCACTTTTAGGCAAGTCCTGCCCCCCCCCCCCGGTGGACAAAGGCCTAGTTTTTTGGGCCAGTAACCCCCCTCTCTCCTCATCAACGTAAGTCTCTCAGCGATTCTCCCCCCCCACCTCCTTGGCTGTTGGAAGTTGGTGAAACATGTTGCTGCTCCTGACCAGGGGGGAATAAAGCACGTACCCTGCCTGTATGTCCAGGGGGAGATTACCCCCCACACACCAGAGGGCACACTCACAGTAAGTGGCATAAGGTAAAAGCCTCAGCGTTCACACATGGGAGACTTTGAGATGCTGCCTGGTTCACTCAAGTGTCCAAACCTTACTCAGGTGTAAGACAGCTCCACAGTTCCAGGATCTCATCTCCTTGCGACCCACAGGTGGCCAACAGTTTATTTATGAAGGGCCACCAGAGAACTTACATACCCTGAACATTTGCCACAGAGAACAGGAGGGACATTTATTAGCTTAGAACTTTGTCCCTCATCTACGCCCCCCTACCCAATCTTGCTCATGTATGTCCACCAGGGCAAGAGGAGCCTAGAGAATGAGACCAGTTGTCTCCCAAATTGCTAGTGACCAGCTAGGCCTTTATCCCCTTTTCCTTACTATCTCGATCCCTAAAGGTTCCCTTCCTGTCCCCACTGGGGTTTTCTTAGGTCCCTACCAAAGGGAGGTCCTGAAACAAAGAATTTCCTCTTCGTATCAGAACATGGATATATGCCATACCCGTAGGACAGTCAACCCTCCCTGGAGGGGTTCACAATGGGGTCTGTCTTGACAGAATCCAAACAAGGTTATGTTTAGAGGCCACAGACCTCAAACCAGCAACCTGGTGAATCTGTGTTACGGTTCCTTTCCCACCTCGCCGAAGGGGCCCAGAAGTCATACCTGCTTCTAGGACCTGAGCTGTGCTGTTACTAGCTTCTCTTCTGCCTAGTTAGCTAATACCCATCAAAGAGGCTCCCTCATCAGGTTGGGGCTAAGCCTGCTAGAAACGGGATTGTCCAACAAAATACCATGCTTGTTGCACTGTCAGTGCTCTGATTTGCCAAACCAACCTAGACACTCACAGGTTGAAGTGTTAAAACCTCTCTGGTGTGGAGACGGTGGGTTTTATCCTCACCTTTATCTCCTGGGACGTGATAGTCAGTCATCTCACAGTGGGTAGAAGTGTGGAACTTGCATTATTCTTGATTGTTTTATCCACACTCAAAATTGAGGGTGTCCAAAGCAATTCAGGATGGCCCAGTATTAATGCTTCTAGCCTCCAAGGCTGGGTGACGCACAACCTCTCACTGGTTCCCTCGTATAGTATTCTCTCAGAACAAATCAAGGGCTATAGTACATCTCCTCTAGGTAAGCAGGAAAGCCTACTATTCAGGCACCCTTCTATGCTTTGGGTTTGCCCTTATGGGAGTACCTGTGCTGAAGGTGGGAAAAACCCAACTTCGCCCACCATCCACAGTATGGTTAGTAGTCACATAATACTGAATGATGCAAGCAGTGCTTGAAAAAGAATGGTGGGTTACTTACCAGTACCATCCTTCTTTGAGATGGGCTGCTCGTATACATTCAGAACCATCCCACTGTCCCCACTACTCGGAGTTGGCAACTAGAAGGGACTGAGAAGGATCAGGGTCGAGGCCATATATATAGCCACAGGAGTGGCCTGAGGGGGCACTAGCTGCTGACCCTGCTCTGACAGGCTCGGGTCAAAAAGTTTCCAACCAGTCATGCGCTGTGGCATGTAGATATCCAATACTGAATGTATGCGAGCAGCCCATCTCGAAGAAGGACGGTTACTGGTAAGTAACCCACTATTTGGATTCAAACAGTGAAGTACAGCAATTGGCACGGGGGTGGGGGAGAGCAAAACTGCCTGTTATAGTAGGAAAAGAACCTATAGTCTAAGGAGTGATCCAAAGCTCATTGAAGTCAGTGGAAAGAATTCTTTAGACCAGACGTGGCCAAACTGCGGGTTGTGAGCCACTTGCGGCTCTTTAAAGAAAAAATGCAGCTCCTGGGAAAGCACAGCAGGGAAGGACGGCATGGCAGGAGACAGGGGCAAGAAATCTGCAATGGTCGGGGACAGCAGAGAGGTGGCGGCATGGTGAGAGCTGGCATGGGAGAAGCAACATGGTGAGAGCCGGCAGGGAAAAGCGGCATGGTAAGAGCTGGGAGGGGAGGGGCAGTATTGTGAGAGCCAGCAGGGAAAAGCAGTGTCATCAGGTGCAAAGACATGTCAGATTCTACAGTTTACCCACACAATATTAATTCTACCCTCCTTGTCTGTGTGCATTATGATACAGTCTTTAATTACAACATCACAGGCTTCAGTCATTGGACAAACTGGATGCACACAGAGGCAAAATGAAAGTAGTACCAGCAAGAAAAAGTCTGACCTGAGTGCATGATTTTTTAAATACTTTCCCTTTTTGATACTGTTTTCTGGGTAAATATTTTTAAAACTGGCAACATAAATTGATCAAGAGCAAGTCTACAATGAACTACAGATAAGTGATGATGATCTAGCAATTTAAACTTAAATTAATTTACAATTGCTTTTCTCTTTTTTAAAAATCACCTGGCATTTCCAGATATTGTAATATAATGCAAAATTATTTCTCTTGTATTTCTATTTTGAGAATTAAATAAGAATCATCAGAAATGACTGAAAATTGACGTGTTGCATCCAAACCACTGACTACTGTCAAAAGGTTATTAAGAAAACCCCTATTAATTTAAAGACTGTTACAAGTACTTATTATGGATCATGGTTCATTTTCAGCATGCAAAATGATTTAGACTTAGAATAGATCACCACTACAGAAAACTGGCTTTAGAAAAATAATTCCTTAAATCCATTGAAACAATGTGCCTGCAACATCAGTATGTCATCTGTTTTCAGAAGGAATTGCTAGTACATTTATTTTATAAGAAAATTTTAATTAATATAACTAAGTCAATTACCAAGATAATTTACATTCACCACAAAGTTCAATAGCAGCACGATACTTCCACTGATTAAATAGCATCCAACATGTATTATTTTTCCTTTGTTGTATACCAGTAGTCAAAATCCATTTATATTTCAGTGCAGTCTTCATGAATGACTCTATGGGTATCTGAGCCCATTAGACAAGAAAGTAATTGTTGTGAAGGGCTGAGGATGGAAGATTGTGTTGTAAACTTTCTGAAAAAAATCTCTCACCAATACAGATTTTACTTTGTTTTATAAAAATCAAATATTGATATTTAGAATTTATACAGGCCTGACCCCAAACTGAATAAGCTCAACAGTATTTTTTCCATAATATCTTCTGTGCATGAACTCCAAAGCACTTACTGAAACAGGCTCTGATCTTGCACTTTATGTCCCCATAAATTCTCATTAATCTGTTGTGATTCTGAACAGTTGAAAAGGTGTCCCTGTGTGCATCTCATCACAGGATTAAGATGAGAGCAGTGTTTTCCCTTACTATTACTTTCATTTTAAAATTAATTGTTTCTGATTGAGTCCTCAGACCTTTTGTTTTCACTGTCCATGAGTATTCTAGTGAAAAAGTTTATTAGTGGAAATGTTGCCAGGGAAGCAGGAGCATCGTCAGGGCCGGGGTGGGGTGGGGGGCAGAAGTGCGACATGGTTGGGGAGAGCAGAGAAGCAGCAGTGTGGTAAGAGACGGCAGGGAAGCAGCAGCGGGGGTGGGGGAGGGAAGCATGATATGGTCAGAGAAGCCATAGCATGTTTAGATTTTCTCATAGGCCCTATTGCAGTGTACTTGTTGTTAAAATAAAATCATATTTTACAAGTCCTAAACATGATGTGGAATACTAAGAAATGAAAATACAAAGGAGAAAAGTTTAAAACTGAACATAGATTACTTTCAATTTTTGGCACAACTTAACTGCTGTGAAGCATCATGTTCCACAATGAAATTCAAAACATTGTGCAATACTTAGAGATCAGCATCTCAGAGAGCTTTTCCCTACTGCATTGACAAGTTACTGCCCTGATTTTAAAAAAACTTGCCACAAGCCTGTAGTGTTCTACATCTAGCAACAGCTAAGTTTTTACTGCATAGGCCTAGTTTCATGGTAACCTTAAATAATTATTAGTATCTGACATTAGTAGGATCAATATTTGCCCTATTTTTATGATAAAATTAAAATGCACAATGAATTTTAAGCTTAGTAATTTTGGAGTAATAAAATTTGTATCGGGCCCATAGAGATGATTGACAGACAGACATGGAAAGATATTTAGAATCCAAAAGATTGGGTCTATTGAGTTCCAGCGACTGTAAATCAGACTCATGTTGGACCTTTCTTCCTGAGAGCAAGAGGGATCACTTCAGGCGCATTCAGTGGAGTCTCATCTTAGTATCAAATGCACACCAAGGTTTCATCGTGAAAAGGAGATATGTTAAAGAGTATGAAAGCTGTGGCTAAATGCAAGAGAAACAGAAATTCAAAATGGTCAGTTACTGTGAAGTGAGCCATCCTCATCTTTTTACTGAGCTGTTGGTGCTTTGATTGCTATGTGTACATTTCCAACCTTCTAGCACTCTGCTAATGTTAATTATTTCCAGCCCAGGGAGTCAGTTACAAAGACAGAACTGGTAGGGAGTTATCTGAATCAGGGCAGAAATCAGTGGATGGTAATTAATTGGCACTGGCAGCACATGAAATAAACCAAGATTTGGAAATGCTGCCAGTTTCCAGGCCTTTTACTCAGGGCCGTCCCTAGGGTGGCATGGGCCCCGGCGAATTGCCCTCTGTGGAGCCCCCACTCAGCCCCCCCCACACACACTGGGGGGCAGGGCCGGCCAGCCCAGAGGGGAGGGGCAGGCCCGCTTTGCCCCTGCACTGGCCGTTCCCCAACTGGGGGAGGGAGCCAGCCAAAAGCGGTAGCTGCGTTCGGTGCTCTCACTGTCCCCCCTCTGCCCGTGGTCATGCATGCTGCCTTCAGCTGTGTGCCAGAGGCGGTGGGGAGGGGGCAGGAGGCAGCACAGCACAGTGGTACGGGCTCTAGGCTGCCTCCAGCACAGAGCCAAAGGCAGCGTGCATGGCTGTGGGCAGAGGGAGAGCGCTGAACCCGGCTGCCACTTTTGACTGGCTCACCCCATACCCTGGGGGGGGAACAGCCAACCATGGGCAGGCAATGGTTCAGGCTCTGCACTGCCCTGCTCATGGCAGGACAGCACGGGGCCCACGGAACTGCAGGGCCCGGGGCGACCGCCCCTCTCGCCCCCCTAAGGATAGCCCTGCTTTTACTGAATGCCACCTTCACGGAGCCCAATGCTGCAAGTGTTAACAGCAGAGAATAATGGTGGCAGGGGAGACGCCAATGTCTCCTGTTGCAAAGGAGTAGTCGTATTAGTCTACTTCAGCAAAACAAACAAGGAGTCCTGTGGCATGTTTAAAGACTAACAATTTTTATTTATTGCATGGGCTTTCATGGGAGAAAATCCCACTTCCTCAAACACTCCTATTTTTAAAGTTCTCCACCTTCCAGGGTCTGATGAGAGATTTTCTGGTAACCCTAGTCATAGGTCAGTTCAAGGCCTTTGCTTTCTGTGATTCTGAGCTTGTCCCAGACAGCATGAGCAGGATGGGGTTGAGGAGGTGAAGTGAGAGAGGCATCTTACAAGTCACCATGTTTATGTCCAGCTGTTGCAAACACTATTAGCAGAGGTCTAATCCCAGACTCCGAGAGACATTCAGATCAGGCAATAAAACAGTAGTTCTGATGCAGGAGCTGCCCTCCCTGACCCAAACAATAGGATCTGGCTTGGCCCTTGATGGGTATGCCAAATGCTGCTGGTACTCACTGGTCTAGGAGTAGTGTAGTCCAGCAGACTGGATGCTACATGGAGACCTGGGTCCTATTCCTGGCTCTGTCACTGACTTGCCGTGTGACCTGAGGAAAATAATTCTTTTCCCAATGCCTCTTCTTCGCTTTCCACCTTTCTTCTGTCTTGTGACCAGTGGTTCCCACCGTGTGGCCTAGGGGCCAGATGTGGCCTGCAGAGGCTTTCAAAGAGGCCTGTGGCTTCCCTCCTGGTGGCTGCAGACAGGCCTGGATTATGGGCCCTTGGGACCCTGGGCTGCCCCTCCCCACTGTGGGGTCCCCCTCCTGCCAGCCCCCCCAGTTGGGGCCCCACCAGCTCCCCGCACCACAAAGGGGGCTCCTGCCTGGGCTGGCACTGGGGTGGGGCAGAGGAGCTCGGCCCCTGTGCCAGTCAACCTGCCCTCAGGGCTGGAGCAGGCGAGCTCTATTTGCTTTGCTCTGCTCTGGGTGTATGGCCAGGGCTGAGGCCAGCTGGTAAGTGGTGTGGCTCCAGCGAGTCCCTCCAGGGCCATGGTCCTGGAGGGCTGCACCGGAGACCATATTGAGATCCAGCCAGCCCCAGCCCGGCCCTGCCTCTGGAATGGAGCCGAGCAAACAGAGCTGGTCTGCCCTGCACCCAGGGGTGGACTGGCTTGTCCATGGATGGGGCAGGAATGGCTCTGGCCCAGGGACCTAGCCCCCCAGCACCAGCATGGTAGCGGGTGTAGCAGCAGGGGGAGGTGAGAGACAGATAAGGCAGAGGCCATAGGGGCTGGAGCCTGGGGCTCCCTTTGTTAATCTGGCTCTGGCTGCAGAAGGAAGCTGCTGCCTAAGGACACAGGCAGACCGTATTGCTAAAATACTGGTGCAAACTCCTTGCTGCAGCCAAGGGGACAGAAGATAAGCGCTCTCCTCCCCCTAGCTGTTTCAGGGAGCATGACCAAGCGAGCCACCTAGGTCCATAGGAGCTGGGGTCCATTCCCCCTGACTGCAGAAGAGAGCCAGGTGTAGTCCACAGGGCTTCAGTGTGTGTATGGTTTCCCTGGCACAGTCAGTGAGAGAGATCAGTGAGGAGGCAGCCTTCATGGTAGTAAAATGGTATCTGTGGCCCTCGAGCCAAAAAGGTTGGTTTAAACTGATTAAACAGTAAGATCTCTGAGGCAGGCCCTCCTTCACTGTCTGGCTGTAAAGTGCCTAGCAAATTGGACTCTGACCTCAGCTGAAGCCTCCAGATTACAACAAGAACAACAACAATAATAAAGGTTAGTAGCTAATATGCAGGAAGGGAATTGTCTTGGACTCAGACAGATCTTCCCAAATTGCATAAAAAATAAGGATATGTAAATATAAGGTGAACAGGCAGATGGTTTCCAGTGTTAGAATAGAATAGAATAGAATCGAATAGAAAGAGACCTTCGGGTTCTGCAAATACAGACCACACATGACAGCAAAGTCAAGAGATAGATGACTTAATTATGGCAAAGCAAAGAACTGATGCTAATATGGCAGAAAAGCAAGTTGCTACCTGGCCAGATTTAATACAGGAAGAATTTGGTTCTATAAGGATTTATAGTAACCATGAATAGGGAAGCCTTGATTTTTCACCAGGAATATCAATAAATCTGAAGATCTGCCCTAGGAAGCTGCAGATCTGACCCTGAGCTGTTGCTGGGGCCCCTTAGGAATCAGGAAGATGCTGAGGGTGGATGCATTTAATGAATGTGACTCTAATATTTACAGAATATTCATGAGTTTGCCCCTGAGCAGACTTGAGCATTTCATTGTTCCCCATGAAAAATCAACAGTTTAAATAAAAGAGAAAAGATAATGAATGAAACTCAAGTTTCATAAACCTCCAAACTGGGGGTGGGGGTGGGGGTGGGGGTGGGGATGGGGAGAGAGAAACAGCTTTGGAAGTTTCACAAAAGCTCTAAACAGCACCAAGTTCCTGATTTCTCCTTCACCACTAACTCTTACCTACCAAGATAAGGGTGACAGGCAGATAGGAAAATTCCATTCTTCCCTGGAAATACATTAATACACAAATCATAAACATGAGATACACAGCTTCTCTGAGTCCCTCTCATGAAGGTGCTATCAGAGCACAAAGTATTATATTGTCATATCCATCTTTAAGTGACCACTCCGGAGATTGACAAGTCAGCTGCTTGACTAAGCTGATCTGCTAATGAAGATGAATCAGAACTGTTCTCAGTATGTTTGGGGGTATTTCCAGGGATGTCTCATAGGGAGGGAGATTAGAGACACACTGCACTAATGAATCAGGCAAGCTATTTTTGATATTTCTGGCCTGGGGTAAATAAACTGGAGTGTTCACTTCTGCACTTCAAGATGAATGCAGAAGAAAAACCGATAGATCATGAAAATGTACTCTTATCTCTGAAATGCTGATTGTGGAACGTGCAGAATGTCAGTGAGTTTTTCGCTTTGCAGGAAGTTTGGGATGACACGCCTGCCTCCCAACAGTTTCCAAGTGCTATCAAAAACAACTTTAAGAAAAATCAATGTACTGCTCTGTAAGCTTATGTTGAAAAAGAATAGCCTCTGGGAATCTTCTGGGAAAATCATGCACGTGCATTGTGCCAGCATAATAATAAATGAAATTATTGAGTCTCATGGCTGCAAACCTTAATGTATTGGTTTATGGCTAATGAGTCAGTGATACATGCAACCATAGAAAAAGAATTTGAAGCTCACATAAACATTTGAGAATCTAATATCAAGAAAGCAAAATCCTTGGTTAAGTTCTAAGGAAGCAAACTGCTCTCATACAGCACAGAATGACTCAATCACCTACATGTGCCTGGGACTGAAAGAAACTCCCCTTAGGCCACTATTATGAACGGTACGTTACTTATCAGTAACTGTCCTTCTTTGAGATGGGCTGCTAGGATTCATTCAGTAATAGGTATGTCCATGCCGCACCACACGATTGGTTGGAAACCTTTTTGCCCTAGCCTGTCAGAAGAAGGCTAGTGGTCACCGCCCCCTGGCCATCCCATGACTATATACATGGCTTCCGTCCAGCCCCTCCTCAGTCCCTAAAGTTGCCAGCTCTGAGTTACGGGGACGGTGGAAGGGTTGTGAATGAATCCGAGCAGCCCATCTCGAAGAAGGACAGTTACTGTTAAGTAACCTACCATTCTTCTTCAAGCGCTGCTCGGATACATTCAGTAATAGGTGACTGCTAGCCATGCTGATGGATGGTGGGTGGAGTTGGTTCTTTCCTGCCTTCAGCACTGCCAGTCCCCATAAGGGCCAGTGACCCAGGCAAACAAAGGTCCATAAGAAGTACTGTATGTAAAAGCACCGCCATAAGGACCCATGGCCCAGGTAAAGGGAAACCGTCAGGTAGGACGGCCTTGCCTAAGAGGAGAAAATAAAGGCCTATGTCTCTCGAGTGCTCCCTGTGTTCAAACGACAGGAGCAGCAGCAGCCTAAAGTCACCCTATCATGGGAAAATGAAAAACGCAGTTACCGATGCATGATCGGTGAGACACCTTCATGTGTGGACATGAGCAGTTGGTGGTATGCGTCTGTCAAGGCATGTGGACCGGATATGTTCCCTGGCCTTAGGCCTATAATAAAACCCTTAGCTGGTGACAGGGAACTAATGTGACCCTGGAGCAAAACCCAGCCTACTAGTGGCAAGTACATGAAGGCAGAAATGGAAGGGAAAAGAAACAAGGAATAAGACCCCTTGCTGGACCAGCCAAAGAGGCAAGTTGCAGGGAGGTATGAAGATGATAAACGACCACCTGGTAAGGCGTGGTTCCTCGGTGGTTGACCTGGGTCAGCATATGGTGCCGAGGGTGCCCCTTCAGAAGCCCTTATGTAGGCGTAGTTGTCAACAGATGAAGAGGCAAGGGAACCCAGGGCCATGAAAATCAAATGCACCACAGGGTAAGAGGTTGAATTTCCACCTTAGGGTGGGAGCAGGAAGAAGACCTTTAAGGTCTAGGTATAAAGGAAAAGGGGGAGGTCAACTCCACTAAATAAAGGTTGGGGATAAGGATATGTCACCATGGTAGGGTGCACCCCTCCCCCCCCCTTTTTTTTACAAGGGACGCAGCAACTAGGAAGGGAGTAGGAGAAGGCGACCATTGACGAGGGTCATAAATCCCCTTGACACATAGGGCATATGTGTGCCGACATAGCGTGTGATGGAGGGTGAGCTGGGAGTGTGAGTGAATCTTTGGCCCTGGAGGGAAAGACTCTTGAAAGGTAGAAGAGTCTGGTGGGAGACCAGTTACTCCCTCCATTAGATACCTTGGAGCAAGAGGGAAAGCAGCCAAGGGTGACCCCTGCACTACAAGTATGATAAGGATGGGCAGTTACCAATTAATGGAGGGCAGAATAAAAGGACCAACCCCCCAGGAATGGACAAACCCCAGGGGAAAGGGAAAACCCCAAATGGGAAAAGGAGGTAGGGAGAAAAGGCCATCAGCTGTAGAGACATGCAGCCAGGATAAAGGATCACTGTCAATCACCGGCTTACTAGTGGCCCTCGTGGGAAAATGGTAGGTGAATAGGGTAGTGCTGCTGTAAGACCAAGGAGCCCTCTGAACCTCAAGATGGGCTCGGAGTGAGTTGGGGAAGGTCAAATCTGTAGTTAGACAGGGACCTGTCCCTATGTCAGAAAGAGAAGGTCAGCTAAGGAATCATCCAGGTCTAATTTTGGAAAACCGGGCAGACTCCCAAGTGTCACTGAATCTGTTCTGTCAGTGGATGGAACAGGGAGAAACAAGCAATCAGTTCCGCAGCAGTGAAAAGTCCTCAAAGTGTGTTAGCACATGGCACTGGGGATAGCATGACCAGGGAAAGAGAGGTATAACTGCATCAGAGGAATATGAACCTATGAGGCCCCTACTCAGAGGATACGGAGTGCATGTGTACCAAGGGGATTACCCGACAGGGCAAACATAGGCTACTGGCTTGTCAAACCATCAATTCGAATCCTGAGGCCAAGTGTAGCCAAGTTGACGGGGCCTCATGAACCAAGATGAACACCCCAGGAGAGGAAAAGAGGGTGCGAGGCCTGCCCAATGATAGACCGATTAGTAGGGATTGTTTTTGTTCCCTTAATTCTTATGATTATCATTTCTTTGAACAGATGGGAATTACCAAGGCGTAAACAATGTCAGTACCCAGTGCCCAGGATTCATGAACTGCAGGGGGGCGGGGGGGGGGGGGGGAGGGGGAGCATCTCCTGAAGGGAAAGAAGGCCAACCTTCAAGAAGTACCGCATAGGAAACCATCCGGAATGTCACATAACCATAGAGAGGGAGAGTACCCTCCCAGGAAAGGGGGAGGGAGTTTTAGAAACCATTGGGAGATGGATCCTGGTTAGACATTCAGGGCATTCTCTTATGGGGCAGGAGAAGGCAGGTGAGAGGAGAGTTCCTCCAGCCTTCACCCCAAAGGACCCTGGACCACAGAGTAGCTTTTTCTAAAGTAATAGGAAGGCTATCCAGTGTTAAGCCTTACGTATCCTCGAATGGTAGAACAAGAACTGGTACCGGTTGTGAAGAAGCGGGGAGGGGGCATCCCCCGCAGGTAGGAATCCTTAGGGGTCCCGACGGAACCACCGAGTGATTCACGTGTGAGGAAGGTAGTACTCTGCCTTGGTATCTTATCTTGGGGTCTCCCCCCACACGCAAGGTCGGTGTTTTCCTCCTGGTACTCCCAGCGAGCCAGGTAATGTTGATTCAAGATGGGGAAAGTCGGTAACCCTGGTTTGATGTTAAGGTCACTGGCCCATCAACTAAGGGAGTGATAGGTTTAGGATTTCAAATTTAAATGCACCCGGTGGAGCAGTTCAGGAAGGCCCCTGAAGCAAGGGCCGGTTTACCTCTTTTCTTGCGGGGCACTGAGGTGGGAGGCTTAGCAGGAGAAGCAGTGTCTTCGCTGTCTCAAAGGCCTCTGGAGTGGTAAGGACCAGCACCGACTTCTGCTGGTCCCACGGAGACCCCCACATGGGGGACATAGATCGGCGTCAATGCTTCAGTACTGACATCGGATCGGATCTGGTGCTGAACCGGCATGTGGTGCGGAAGGAGGCCCCAAAGCTTCGGGGGTGGGCTGCCGCACTTGCCCTGAGGCCAACACATGGAGTCTTTCGTCTCTGTCTTTGATGGTCCACGGTTTGATGGATCGACAGATAGAGCAAGTGGTGACCAGCTGAGCTTTGCCCAGGCACCAGAGGCACTTTTCGTGGGGGTCATCCTGCGGGAAGGCCTTGCTGCGAGGTTTAAACCCTGGTATGGCAGGCTGCGAGAAGGAGCAATGTTCCTCCTCTGAGGCTGCGTGCTTGATGGAAGTAGCACTCTTTGGTGGAATGACATCCACGAAAAGGTGTTCCCAGTCGAGTGAGTGGCTCATACATGGCATAAGACAGGCTGCTTGTGTGATCGCAGGGAGCGGGCTGTTCTGAGAACCATCGCTGAGGGCGGAAAAAATGGAACTGAGGAGGGGCAAGGCAGCAGCCATGTATATAGCTATGGGGTGACCAGGAGGTGGTGGCTGCCAGCCGTCTTCTGACTGGCTAGGGCAAAAAGGTTTCTGACCAATCGTGTGCTGCGGCATGGACACACCTATTACTGAATGTATCCAAGCAGCGCTCAAAGAAGAATGCCTTTTTCAAAGGGGGCAGCTGTGTTAGTCTATAGTTCATCAAAATAAACAAGGAGTCCGGTGGCACTTTTAAAGACTAATGAATTTACTTATTGTATGAGCTTTCTGTCTGTTGCTCATCAAGTTAATTTGATGGCCGCCCCTCCTGGGCCATCACTTAGGTATGCGAAGAATGTTAAGGGGAGCAGATGGCCCCTTCAACTCAACTAGATGGCCCCCTTAAACTAAACTAGATGGCCATTGACACCCCATTGATCTTTTCAAGGCTAGGCATAGGTGGGCACTGCCCAAATTGCAAGATCTGTGAAATGGTGAAGGCATGAGTCATGCCCACCTGCATTTCCCTTTCACCTGTAACTGTGGCCAATCACAGCCACTGGCGGGAAACAAACAGTTTAAAAGTGCAGGGTTTGGGGTGATCAGCAGGACGGTTCCTGACATCCTGCCTGGTCTGATCACCCAGACGCTGACCTCTTCCGCTCACGAGTTCTTCCCCAAGCGTACCACGTTTGAACTGCCAGCTGAGTAATGAGTTTCTCTCTCGCCTGCCTGTAATGCTGCTGCTGTTGCTGGTGGTATTGGTAAGAGCCTGCCCCTGCAGCTTTCCTTAATAAAGTTACCTCATCTTGTGCTGCTACTTTGCCACTGTTCTCTTTCAGCTCCACCAAGCCCACGATCCTAAGAGCAGGCTTGTTTGTTTTTGCCTTCCTTACTTGTCTTAGATTACTGCCTCTCTTTTTGCAGTGTTTAAAAAGTTCCCGGGTCCTCAATTGTTTGTCACTGCCTTATATTGATTGTTGTATCTCTTTTCTCTAGTTGTTTTAGGAGTACCCTTGTAAGTTGCAACATTGTTTAGTGTAATTTGTAAACCTTAGAAGTGTTAAGATAGTGTGTAACATTGTATCATTTAGCGGTTACCCTTAGAGTTGTTTTGCCAAGTCACTTTTACTTTTCCCCTCTGTTGTGTTTCCCTTGAGCTAAGTAAATTGTTCCCTTGAACTTTCCTCGCATCCTCTCGCCTTCCTTTTGCCTTTGCCGCTCTCCCGCGGCTTCCCCTTGCCTTTGCCACTCTCTGCGGCTTCCCCTTGCCTCCACTGCTTCTCCGCAGCTTGTCCTCGCCTTTGCTGCTCTCCGCGGCTTCCCCTTGCCTCTGCCGCTTCTCTCGCGGCTTCTCCTCACCCTCTTTTCACCCCACCGCTTCTCCACGGCTTCCCCTCGCCTTTGCCGCTCTCCCGCAGCTTCCCTTCACCTTTGGCGCTCTCCACGGCTTCCGCTCGCCTCCCCCACTTCTCCCACAGCTTCTCCTCGCCCTCCTTTCACCCCACCACTTCTCCATGGCTTCCCCTTGCCTTTGCCGCTCTCCACGGCTTCCCCTTGCCTCCGCTGCTTCTCTGTGGCTTCTCCTCGACTTTGCCGCTCTCTGTGGCTTCCCCTCGCCTTTGCCAGTCTCCCACGGCTTCCTCTCACCCTCACCACTTCCAACACAGCCACCGGTTTCCTCTGCCACCCCTTCCCAGCCCCATTCTCGCACCCCCCTTCTGTTTCCCCTGAGCCTATCTCAAACCTTCTGCTTCGTTTTCCTCTGCCACTGCGGCACCCCAAGTTGCATGGTACCCCCCCCGCTTATATGGTATTGAAACGCCTTTTAAGTTACTGTGAGCTAGTTAAGTTAGCTGAGAACCCCCACTGCCTCTCAACTTGTTGCACCCCACAAAGTTGAGCACTCCACAAACCCCCCATTGCAGAGACACTGTGACAGTCTTTATACACACACACAGCACACACACACCACAGCTCACTTTACATCCATACCTGTTTTCAATAAAGATTACCCCGTACCCCACTGGTGGAGTGATTGCTCCCCAAGGTCCCCAAATTTTTGAACCTGCTGGCAGGGACACTTTCGTGGTCAAATACTAGAACTTTGTCAAATACTAGAAGATGGGAAACTTACAGAATGGGAGCAAAATAAATGCAGAGGATTGTAAGTCTGACCTGATCCTATGACTTACACTCCCCTACATTTATTTTCCTTCCATTTTGTAAGTTCTTCATCTTCAAAAATCTGACAAAGTGAGATTCCCTCCCAGGAAAACTCATCCAATAAATAAATAAATGTGTTAGTCTTTAAAAGTGCCACTAGATCCTTGTTTATTAGAGCCTTTGTCACTGGAACAAGTCCCTTAAGATGAGTGGCTAAGACTGGCTGACAGACAACAAGAAACACATCTATTTTGCAGATGTGCTTTCGCCATCCCCACAGGAAGACAGCACTTAGAGCATTTGCTCATCTCCCATCCACATATCCAGAACTGCAGATATAACAGCAAATGAACTTCCTGAAGAAACCTGCACCTCAAACTACTCTGTTCTTTTTAGGTTCAGGTATGCATAGGCTTATCAGACGTCAGGCAAAAGGAGGACATGTCCTCCTTTTTACCTTCACGTCTTCCATCCAGGAGGCATTTTAAAGTACATGATTTTGTCTGGCTTTTTACTTACAGGGGTTAAAGTATGCTGGAATGCCACGGAACACCTTATTTTTAGGGGAAAGCACTCCAGGGTCCCCTAAAAACAGAAGACTATTACATTAATACTACATTTTCTCCATGTGTCTGCCTTTTCGTACTTCCCTGTCCTCCTTTACAGGCTTTGGTATCTGGTAGCCCTAGGTATGCAGGGCTGCTATAGCTGTGTTGGTCAAGAGAAGGTGTGGGAAGTAATGTTTTATTGGACCACCTTCTGCTGATGAGAGAGATAAGGTTTCGAGCTACACAGGCCACAGTACCACAACTACAGGCAGGGCTGTCCCTAGGGGAGGGCAAACGGGGCAGTTGCCCAGGGCCCTGTGCTTTGGGGGGTCCCATGGGGCCCACTCCACTGCCCCCCCCATGCCGGGGAATGGGCGAGCCAGCCAAAAGGGTGGCCCAGTTTAGCACTGCCGGTCTGGCCACCCTCCCTGCTCCCCGGCCATGCATGCTGCTCTCCGCTGTGCCAGAGGAGTGGGGAGGGGGCAGGAGGCAGTGTGGAGCCAGTATTGCTCCTCCCCACCCCAGCTGCACTGCCTCCTGCCTGCTCCCTGCTGCTCCAGCACAGCCAAGAGCAGCGCAAGTGGCCGGGGAGGCAGGGTATGGGGGGGTGGACCAGCAGCGCTATACCTGGCTGCTCTTTTGGCCGGCTCACCTGGTCCACACAGGCATCGGCTGGCTGGCGCAGGGACCTGCACCTCCCCTGGGCTGGCTGGCCCAGCCCCCAATGCCAGGGGGGTGAGTGGGGACCTCACAGAGTGTGATTCGCCCTGGGCCCTGCACCCCCTAGGGACAGCCCTGACTACAGGATTGTTAACAGGCCACTTCACCTTGAATGTTCCTTAGTTATGCTGAACTCTTATCTTTTAGCTGTGGCACTGTGACTACCTTTCCCAGACCTCTGTGTGGCTTGAAAGCTTGTATCTTTCACTAACAGAAGGTGGTCCAATAAAAGAAATTATCTCATCCAGCTTTCTTTAGGATGCTCATCACTGTGATATTTAAGAACACTGTGTGGGGCATTAACCTTCTTGCATCCTAGATAGATTATCCTGTATTCATTGTCTGAATGTTGGGGAGCATATGACTCCTCCACCACTGAGCAGATTGGAAATGAGCTTGAAATCTGGGCCCCAACAAAAGCCCAGACATTCTACATGTAAAAGTATATAGAATGGAAAGTTCCTGTCCTGTCTATAGACTCTTGCTAAACTTATTTCATTCATTTGCTGTTGTTGTGTGCCATTGTAAATGAACATCAATAAGAATGAAAATGATCAATAAAATATTGTTGCGTCAGGTGGGTTCACAAGGCTGCACTACACTAAAGAGCTGCTGCACGAAATGTGCATCTCTTCTATATTTGGAACATCATATATTTAACAAACCTTCATAAATTATTCATTTTATGCTCTATAAAGGTTACATTGAATTCCCATTTGCCAGTTCCCCTTGTCAGGGTGTTACTTGCAAGCCCATTTATAATGTTTGACAATGGGCTTCAAAGCACCATATGTTGGTGTCCCCTGTAATTAAAGAAAGAGACCCTCCCTATTAATACAGGACAATTATAACTGTATCATTGCATTCTGCTCTGACAAGGGTGGAGCTGGCATGACAAAAACCAGCAGTCTGCCCAATTCAGTTTTCAGACAGAGAGCTCTAAACTGAGAAGTGGGTGGGTTTTTTTTTTTTTTTGGATTGGTTTGCATTTTTTGCAAGAAATGTGCTGACAGCATCTCCTATTTATACCATTCAGTGTTTGGAGGGTGAACACATTCCCAGTTGATTTTTATGATGTTTTTCTTTTCTTAATTTTCAAACTATGAATGTCTCTATAGTCTCTTCTCCCTCTCAGAGGAAATGACCTGATAGAAACATCATTTGTATATGACACATGAACATGTGACAGACAGAATGTTAGATTCAGCTTTGTTTTTGACTGATCAACAGAACCAGAAACCAGGCAAAGCTCTCAAAACCATCTTCTAGCTCTAGGAAATCCACTAGCAACTTCACCAGTAGAAAGCCCTAAAATGGAAAAATGGATTCCATACTTCTAATGGTCAAAATTCACAGGGAAGACTCTGGATAATTAAAAGGCTTTTTCCAATAATATGTATTTTGTGCCAAAACTAACCAGTGGAGTTTTTAGCTAGAGGTGGGCTGAGTAGCTCCTTTGCTAGTCCTTGAAGTCAGGGGAGCATGTCTCTGAGATGCAAAGAGCCTTCCCAGCTGGATCTCTGAAATGTTTAATAATGGAGAGTACAGTACCTTACTTTTCTTTCCTGATGGAGCTGCTCCTTAAACTGGCTCAGCAGAGAACAGTACTGTGGTAAAGGTCATTAATTCTATTGCTAATCCTACCTGTGTCTGATGCCAGGAGCGTTGCTGCCCCGGGAAATGACCTGGGGCATGGGCCTAGGCCCCGCCACCTGCCCGCAGGCCATGTCCCAGGCCAGGGACAGGGCGGGGAGCAGCAGCCACAGCCGCGGGGTTGCCCGGCCTTTGAAGGGGCTGGAAGCAGCCACCACTGCCACAGGCAGCTGGGCCCCGGATCCCCAGCTGGGCATGGACCCGGGACCGGCCGCAAGCAGCTGGGCCCCGGATCTCCAGCCCGATCCTGCCGGAGACTAGGAGAGGTGGGGTCCCACCAGGACCTGGGGCACTGGCGCCGGCATTTGGGGCATGGGTCCCGTGTGCTAGGCACCAGCGACGGCCCTGCCTGATGCCCACCATTTCTGGATGCACACAACCTCACACGTTTCCTCACTGCAGACCCTGAGAAGGAAATTCTGCATGCATGGGACAGGGGAGGAGACAGAGCAGAGCTTTTAGCATTCTTAGACAGATACAAACACCATTCTCCCCTTTTCTCTTCATCTAGGTGGCCCACAGATATATCAACAGATAAACAGAAATTAAGGCTTCTTTAGGTGGCTGACTTTTTAGTGACAGAGCTCTAAACTGAGCACCTGGCTGTGAGACTCAGTGACTTTGTCTACACTTACAAAATTAATTCAAAGTAGTTAATTCAAAATAACTACTTCTAATTTAAATCAAAGTTATTATTTCAAATTAGCACAACTTCAAAGTTATTATTTCGAATTTGGGGTCCAGTGAAGACTCTCTAATGAGAAATAAAGTGGGCTTCGTTAATTTGAAGTAGAGTCTTCACTACACTCCCTAATTTGAAAAAGGGGAAGGCAGGCAAAAGAACAAGGAAATTAGTTTGAATTAAGCCTATTCTGTCGCTTAAAATGGCTTAATTTGAACTAATATCTTTGAAGTAAGTGATGCTTCAAAGTAAAAGGAGGTTTTATTATCTCAAATTAGTGGTTCCTTATTTCAAATTAAGGAACTGCTTAATTCGATATAATAAAATGCCTCCTTGGCCAGGGAATAAGTTATTTCAAATTAAGGCTCCTTAATTTGAAACAACTTGTAAGTGTATACATAACCATTTTCTGTACCCCGGCAGTCCTGGAACATATTCAGATAGAACACTTGCTGGTATTGTTAAAAAAAGTATATGCAAACCATTCCTACCTTGGCTATTTTCCTTGTTGCTATTTTGTATGACTATTGTTCTCAGTGTAAAATTGTAGTAAATCCTCCTCCTTGGTGATCATCACATTTGCCTATTGGAAGAAAAAGTAAGAGCTGTCCTTATTTTATGTCCCCTTCAAGACTGGCACATTATGTAAATCAGCATGTGCACAAAACTGCCTATCCAGTCAGTGTTTCTAGTTGCAAATGGCACTGAGATAAATTCAGTGTTGCTGGTTGTTCATAATGAAAATGTTAAAGGGAGAGTCTATTAGCTTTTGCCATAGTTTAGAAATGCAAGACAGAAATTACTGTGGATGACATTGCTTTGCCTTGGGATTCTGAGAAGCTCTCTTTTCGAGAGATCCTAAAGGCTAGATGCCAAAGGTGGCCCATGCAGTGAGAACAGGCTGTGTGTACCAAGCAAATAAGGGCAGCTAGGTAAGAGTGGATACAGTGATGCTGCTACTATACAAGATCTTGAAACAGCAGGGAGTTAAAAGTGAAACAAATGGGAGACTTTCATGGGAAACAGCCTGTCAGGCAAGGCTCATTCTTAAGGGCTTCAGTGTCAAAGTGAAGTTCCAAAGAGGCAACCATGTCAGTCTAGTTCAGCAAAAGAAGCAAGGAGTCCTGTGGCATGTAAAGACTAACAGATTTATTTATCATGAGCTTTTGTGGGAGAAAATCTCACTTCATCAGACGCTTTGAAGATGGGGGAACTTGCAGAATTGTAGGAAAACAAATGCAAGAAAGTGCAAGTCATGGGATCAGGTCACACTTTAAGTATGACTTGATGTTTAAGTGCCACAGGACTCCTTGTTTGTTTTATATGGTTTGTGTGTATGCCATGCAGGATTGTGTGGTATGTGTGTTTGTTGCTGTGTCTTTTCTGAATAGCAGACATTTTCTTTTGGATGCAGTCTTATTTTTTTTAAAGGCATAGCACTGCATTATGTTGCAGTTCTGTGCTGCTACAAACACTGGGTGTTTAAAGCAAAACAGCTCATATGTCTTATCCTCACTCACTTTCATTTCTGGAATAGAATTGTATTGGGTGGCAAGGAGTCATGTATGTCTCACATAAATGTATCAAGTTCCAAAGGGGTAGCCATGTTAGCCATGTTCAGCAAAACAAACAAGGAATCCTGTGGCATTTTTGAAGACTAACAAATTTATTTATCACATGGGCTTTTGTGGGAGAAAATCCAAAGTGGGATTTTCTCCCATGAAAGCTCATGTGATAAATAAAATTGTTCGTCTTTACAAGTGCCACAGGATACGTTCATTTTGCATAAATCTATCAGCAACTCCTCTGATGCAGAGTATATTTTGGAGATACAATACAGCCATTGAAGCTGGCTGTTAATAGTAGGGTATAATACTATTATATGTAATTATAGATATGCACAGAGTTGTCATTCTTCATGCAGCTTTGTGTTGTATGGAATTACCCCCTTCTCCATTCTTTTCTGTCCTTCTCCATGCTCCCAAGAGATAAGCTGATGGGATGAAATTGCAGGCATGTGCTTGATAAATGTATTAATGAGTCACCATTACTGTAAGGTCTTATGTGGCTTTCCGATGACTGTCCTTCTTGCCCCCTTGTCAGGACGCTTGGACTCTGTACCAAGAGATCACTGATTTCTGGTCCAGCTCCACAAACACATGATGAACTGTGTGCAGAATAGCCTTGCAGAACAACCACCACTTTGATACTGGCAGGCCATAGGTTTTCTTCTCAGCCTTGGCATTTAGACTGTGTTCATCTCTATTCTATCTAAGTACCTCATTCCAATTTTCTGACCTCAGACAATGAAGTAGCAGAGGGGTTAAACAACACTCCCTCACCATCCCTTCCTTTGGTTCATCCCCCTTGGTTATATCCTCTTCTCTCTTCTCATTCACTGTCAGGGCAAGTTGTCTCCAAAAGGCCAGTAAACTGACCAGTGGCACAATCAGTTCAGAGTTCCATCTGTGTGGTGGATCGGCAGCAGCTGCAGCAGAGTGAACTTAAAATAAAAGAAAACAAGCAAGGAGTCCTCTGGCACTTTTAAAAAGTAACACATTTATTTATCACATGAGCTTTTGTGGGAGAAAATCCCACTTCTTCAGATGCTTTTCTCCCATGAAAGCTCATGTAATAAATAAATTTGCTAGTTTTTAGAAGTGCCACCAGACTCTTGTTTGTTTCACTGGACTAGACTAACACAGTTACCATTAAAATGAAGCGGCAGATTTAAGGCTGGCCATTGTATCAGTCAGGAGCATTGCTGCCCCAGGGAAAGATGCAGGGCATGGGCATGGGACCGTGGCCAGGGCCCGCCCCCATAGCCCCGATTCTCCGCCTGGGCCCAGTCTGGCCTTGGGCTCCTGTCACCGCCAGGGTGGCCCCAGATCCCCAGGGGGCCTGGCCTGAATTCCCAACTGGGGACTGGGCTGGGAGCTGCAGGCACCGCCGGTGGTGGCCGGGCCCTGGATCTCCACCTGGGGAGGGTACCAGCAGAGGCAGGGGCTGCCCAGTACTGTATAAATTGCTGTGCCTACACAGAATATGAAAATGTGGAAAAAGCCACAGCAACACATAACATCACTCACACTGCAGCCTGCACAGTGTGGGAGGGGAGTCTACGCTGCCAGGTTTCTATGGCAAGCACACAGCAATACTACCAACCAGCAGAAGATGTCAAGCTGATGTAGTGACTTAGGGCCAGATCCTGTAACACCAAAGGCAATAGGAATTTTTGTATTGGTATCAGTGGGAGCAGGTTCACACCAGGGGCATTGCTGGCACCTAGCACATGGGGTCCTGGTGCCAGTGCCCCGAGTGCCCAGTGCAGCCCCTGCCTCTCCCTGATCCCTAGCCAGGAGAGGCAGGCACTGCTCTGAGCAACCCGCTGCCTGCCTCTCCCGCGCCCATCCAGGGATCCACACCCTGGCTAGCACTGTGGCCCCAAGACTGGATTGGGCCCGGGGCACCAAATCGGACCCAGGAGGTGGACTCCAGGCCCCGAGTCTTTTCCTGGGCAGCAGCACTCCTGGTTCATGCCCTAACACCGGCCATACCATGTGTTATTATCTCAATCCCTCTCCTCATGTACACAGACAAATATTCACTGCAAATGCCCATTGAGCACTGAAAGATATATACAGATGGAGCTAACCTCTCTTGGCTGTTCACTTTCTTTGCTGGCCCTGGAGATAGCAGCATGGCAGATGCATCTCATTGCTCAGCACTGTGCACTGCCCATCTCTTTTGTAAGGAGAGTGTTAGGTTGAACATATTAGAAGTGACTCTGGAAATCAGCGGGAACTCTGTGCAACAGGGAAGAATTCTCTTCCGATTTTGAATTCAGTGACTGTAATATTAAATTGCAGTGGGAGACTGTCCCAGTTGCAGCTCAGCCAGGTGGAACAGAGTAGGGATGGGGCCATAGTAATTTTCAGTTACGTCACCTGATTGCTCATTTCCACACCAGCAACATAAATCAACATAATTACTGTGATCCTGTAACAAGGAGCTAGTTGCCTGGGCTAGCTGCTGTGCTGCCACCAGGTAATTACAGCAGAAGCTTTCAGAGAATCTGGGAGCTGGAGTGAAACTGAAACTGGAAATTAAATTCACTGTGCACTATGTCCTTTGGGTTTATACATTACTTTGATGTCAAAACATATGTGCCTTGTCTAGTGAATCAGCTCACTGACGCATAGCTACCTATTATTCTCTTATTCCCCAGTCAGCCTGTCTTTTGGCCTGCTCTTGGTGCTCAGCCCTTCTGGCAGTCTGCGCAGCAGCTCCACTTTGATCTGGTTCTAGAACTAGTCCATTGATTCAGAGACATTTGAAATCACATGCAAAGAATTGTGCATGAGCAGAATTAAAAAGTCCGCACTCTAAGGGAAGGGGAGAAAATGTGGTGAGCCTTCTCTGAAGAACTTAGGAGATCCACTGGACCCCAGCAACAGCTTTTCAATAGCTTGTATTTGCACCTGTTAATGAATATTTAATTTAGCTTCCCTTTTCCACCAAAATTTTAGGATCTAGCTCCCCTAATCATAGAATCATAAAAACTGGAAAGGACCATGAAAGGTCATCGAGTCCCTGCACTCATGGCCGGACTAAGTACCCCCTTAAACCATCTCTGACAGGTGCTTGTCTAACCTGTTCTTAAAACCTTCCAGTGATGGAGATTCCACAACCTGCCTAGGCAACTTATTCCAGTGGTTAATCACCCTGACAGTTAGGAACTTTTTCCTAATGTCCAACCTAGCTTCTTTACCTACAAGCAGCAGTTAAGGAGAACACTTTTTCTCCTTCCTCATGACAACCTCTTAGGTACTAGAAAACTGTTATCATATCCCCTCTGTCTCCTCTTTTCCAGATTAAACAAACCCAGCTCTTTCAATCTTCCATCATAAGTCAAGAGTTCCAGACCTCTAGTCATTTGTGTTGTTCTTGTCTGGACTTTCTCCAATCTTTCCTGAAATGAAGAGCCCAGAACCAGACACAATGCTACAGCTGAGGCCTACTCAGGGCTGAGTAGAGTGGAAGAATTACTTCTCGTGTCTTACTTACAATAATCCTGTTAATATAACCTCAGAATGGTGCTTGCTTTTTTTTTTTTTTTTTTGCAACAGCGTTACACTCTGTTGACTCGTATTTAGCTTGTAGTCAACTATGACCCCCCACTACTCGTTCCTAGGCAGTAATTGCCCATTTTGTGGAGTGTTCTTTCCTAAGTGGAGTACTTTGCACTTGTCTTTATTGAATTTCATTCTGTTTACCTCAGGCCAGGGGTCAGCAATCCAAAAGATAAGAAGAGCCATTTTTTAAAATTCCTTCAATAACCAAGTGTTTTAAGAATTGCAAAGGGTGTAGCCTCCTAGTGGGGAGAGCTGGGCCAGGGTGCCTGCCACAGGGTCCCTTGGTGTGGGGGAGGGATCCCAGAACCAAGTGTGGGCCACCACAGGGTCCCCCAGTGTCAGGAGAGTCCCAGAGCCAGGAGCAGGCAACCCACAGGGTGGTGGAGGGGGCCCAGAGCCTGGAGCCACAAGGGAACAGCCAAAGAGCCACATGTGGCTTTGGAGCCACAGGTTGCAGACCCCTGCTTCAGACCATTTCACCAGTTTGTCCAAATCATTTTGAACTGTGATCCTATCCTCCAAAGCACTTGCAACCCCACACAGTTTGGTATCATCAGCAAATGGATCAGATATGGTGAAGACGATGCCATGCTATCTCTGGTGCCCTGGAATAAAGACACAATGTTACAGAAGGGTGATGTTGAGTCTTTGTTATGCCAGTGTCCCAAGGGCCCTCTGATTGGATTCACATCACTTCAAATGGCAAAACTCCTTGGTTTGATCAAATTATAACTCCTTGGCAGTGATGTGATTGCACTGATCCTGCAGTAGGCAGGTTAAGAGAAATTGCTTTATCTTGCTTCATAGTTATTACCTGTGCACGATGAGGTGTATAAGCTGATAGGGGATATTAAAAAAAAGCAGCATCTCTGGCTCTCTCTGTACAGAGACAGATCATGCACAGCTTGCTCAAGATTTGGAAATTTAGCTTCTCTCCTCAGGATTTTCATACTATTTACTGCCTCAAAGGAAAAATCCAGCTTCATAAACTGAATAAAGAGGTAGAACGAGGAGAGAGACAGAGAGAGAAAGAGGGATGTTAGCTGTCCCCAGTATGCACGGCACTTCTGAGTTTGGCAGAGAACCACATACTAAGAGGGAACTATGCTATATCCATCTGATCCCTACAGCTGGCCAGAGACGACGTGTAACTGTTTATAGCGGGGGTGTGGAGGGTGGGGGTGGGGGCGACACAATTTAAAGGTTCTGGAGTTAGGGCTGGATTATCACAGGGGCTTTTGGGTCTTAAGCTCTGGACCCTGGCTGAAAGGAAAGCCTCGAGCTCCAGCCCCTGAAACCCCTATGATAATTTGGTGCCCCACACCCCACTCAGCACCACTGCCAGCATTGTGGGGATGGGGTGGGACCCTGGAGCCACAAGCTGGGCTCTGCACCCCCACCCCACCCCTGTGCCAGCTAGTCTGGCCTGGCGCTGTGGCGCAGCTCTCCAAGGCCCATTGACCTGGGGGGCTGGATTGGGGCTGCCATGAAGTGCACCAGCTCCCCCCTTCCAACAAACTGGCTGGAGTGGGGACTGGAGTGGGTACGCCCTTTGGTTTCAGGGCCCCTCCAGTGATGGGAGAGAGGTCAGGCCACATGGTGGGGGCTGGAGCTCCAGGCAGGGGGCCCCACAGTGAGGGACAGCCTGAGGCCCCTGGGCTAGTTAATCTGGCCCTGGTTCTGGTAATATGCAGTGGAGTTCAGGGCAGGGCATATATACCCTGTCAGAAATTGCAGGGGGAGGAACGTTACCCCCCCCAGTGTCATCTCTGGTTCTGGCAAGCCCAAAAATGAGAATTAAGGGGAAGACTCTGAGATGAAAAGTTTAGTCAAGGACAGAATATAAAATTTACAGCATTCCAGAAGATTCATTGTTCCCCCTTTCCATTTCACGTTAATGGCAATTTGGAGCTATCTTTAAAAGCAAGAGGGAATTTCAGGTCAAATACACAAAGCTAAGGCTGGCTTTATCTGGCAGTGTTAGATTGTGTCCTGGCATAAGAAGATAAGCTGGAATGACAAAAATAACTGATTTCAATAAACCTCACATCATGATGAACTGATACCCCCATCACATCCCAACTGCTCATGTATCACTGCTTTCAGGTGAATTCTGATGGTTTCCTTTGAGATTTATGGCCTAATCAGATATTCTGCTATCACCACTTTTCTCAGGTAGAAAACAGGCACAGCAGGATTAGACCTGGGAGTTTTGTGGGATTTTTAATTTCATTAACAGATACCAACAAAACAGCAGCATAACCACATCAATACATGAGCATTCACTCCCTGGCTAGAGCAGAGTAATCATCAGACAGAGGAACAATTTGCACGCATTCCATTCAACAACAGTCACCCACACTTTGTTACTCCAGTCTCTTGTATTTTCGTGCAGAATTTCATGTAAGTGGGCAAATCAACAATGAAATCCAAACAATACAGATGACTTCACTGAGTGCAGAATTTCCACAGCGGTGGGAAATGAGAGCATGTATCAGTGTCCAATTTTATACTGCGGTTTTTTCCGGAGTGGCAGTATCACAGAATGAGGCCTCCCTCTTGTCATCTGGCTGTTCTGATCTCTCTTGCATAAGGCAATTGTGTTTTCCATCAAACTGCAGCCATCAGATACAACTGACCTGTCTCAGCTGTCACCAAACCTGATACACTCCTGTTACTCCCCAGAGAGTGCCCTCCCCAATATGTTACTATTACCAGGGTTAGAGCACTTTCATGCTTACAGAATCCTAGCAGCTGGGTTCAGTTCCCCTGGGCAAAGCATAAATGGCACAAGTCAGATGGGTGGGGGTGTTTCATTCATTCATTCACCAGTCTAAGGATAGATGCATGGACCTGGCCAGTGCTCACATAGAGGACCAGGATAGAAAGAAATTGATCCGATCCATCATTTCAGGTGACAGACACTGACCATGTGCTGAGCTAATGTAGCATTACCTGTATGACTCAGGCCTCAATGTTCTGACAATGGAGGGAGCTTATTTACCTGTTAAACATTAATAAGCATGAAAACCTGACTGCAGTGGAGTTGCCATTACTGTCCTTCATTTTCTTACTCCCTTTCTTGGAAAGCAAAGCC
The DNA here is from genome assembly GCA_007922195.1 of Podocnemis expansa. Taxonomy (NCBI): domain Eukaryota; kingdom Metazoa; phylum Chordata; order Testudines; family Podocnemididae; genus Podocnemis; species Podocnemis expansa. The sequence continues at coordinate 21,451,741 of ML681990.1, forward strand.
TTACAAAATAATAGTCACTCCCTCTCTTCCCCTGTAGAGCTATGTAAGAGCACCAGCTTTTTGCTTGCCCTCCTTCATCCTGGCACGCGTATACATATATACCTCTCAACTGTAGTTTCCACTTCATGCATCTGATGAAGTGGGTTGGAGTCCATGAAAGTTTATGCATGAAGAAATTTGTTAATCTTTAAGGCGCCACAGGACTCTTGTTCTTTTAGCTTTTTGGTAGTGTGTAAGAGATGGGAAAGCCCTGCTAGCTGTCTGGTCCAGCTCCATACTACAGCAGGATTATTTCCCATAGGCCATTTATTTCCATTTTTATCCAGTTTAGTTTTCAAAACCTAAGTAACAGAATTTCTTTGGATTCCCTTAGGATATCATTTCCCAAACTGACATATCTCACTGCCAGGGAGATTTTCCTGAGCCAGCCTTGAGTGTCTGGCTCACTGCAAGCACTATGTAGGGTAAAATCATGCGTGTTCCCTTTCTTGATTTAGTCTCATTGTATCCCACTATGTAATCCTAAATAATTGCTTTTCTTCTAGGCCAGGGGTCTCAAGCTCAAATCACCATGAGGGCTGCATGAAGACTAGTAGAGGGCTGCATAAGGACTAGTACTTTAGCCTGAGGGCCGCACCATGGAAACCTTTTCATACAACTATATTGCAAATATTGGTAACAACAGTGTCATTGAGGGCCTCAGGAAATACCCTTAGGGGCTGCATGCAGCCTGTGGGCCGCGTGTTTGAGACCCCTGTTCTAGTCTATTACATTCTTCAGATACATGCAAACTAGAATTATGAATTGACTCTACCATCTCTTACCTGAGCTATATATATTTACCTCTTTTAACCTTACCTTGTACGTGAGTTCCTCCAACCACAGATAATTTTTGTTGCTCTTCTCTGACCTCCCTTCAGTTTAGGGCAGGACAGAGAGTACAAGGTGGTGGGAGAAGCTGAGCTAATAGGACTTTTAGGGTTTATTCTATGAATGGTGGTTTGCTCGTGTCCACTGAAGACACTCTGCAAATGGGTAATGGACATGATGAAGTCATGCTGGCTTTCCATAGTTTTGTTAATGGATCCCCTCATCCTCCAGAAAGAATATGAGATCATATTGAGGCATTTCAGGGAGCCGTGTCATTTCAGGAACATCAGCTACAAAAGTGTGCCCAGAGAAATGACATGTGCTCTACTCAGATCACTGAGTGTACATCAGAAGGCTCCAGAGGTATTCACCACTCCAGTAATTTCTTATGTGAAGTATTGCACTAGTGAAGGGTAATTTAACTGCTAGCAGAACAATGCTGGTTTTCCCTGTTGCTCTGTTAATGGTCATTGTGACAGATGCTGGTGTCAGGTGCAAATTGTTCAGACCTCAGTGTTGCAGGCATGACTCAGGTAACACAGCTAGATATACAATGTAGTCTCAAAGCATTTTAACAAAGAAAACAATTCCTTTCTGAAAATGGCTGAAAACGGGTCTTTCTTTAGAAGTCACAAAGTGTTATTTCTCTGATATCGTTTACTGTCCCCTCCTTTTTCATGAGACAGTGCCCAGAGATATGTTGTTCAGGTGGAATCAGGTTGTGAAGGGAAATTCACTAGCTGGATATTTGAATCATCAAGATGCCCATTTTACAATTAAACTCTTCCCTTGGACACCTTGTTTGTCTGTCTTGTCTCACCTAGACTGTAAATTCTCTGGGAGAAGGGACTACCTCCTTTTTTATTTGTCTATACCAGGGTCAGCAACCGAGGAGGAGAGAAAAGCCATTCCCCCCTCCTGCCCTCCCCAACTGCATGAGCCGGAGCCACAGCTCCCCAGCACTGGTGAGGGGGGAGAGGGGATGTGCAGGCAGCGTGAGCTCTCTCCCTCCACTGGCGGGGCGGAGCAGCGCTGCTCCACCCACCAGTCGGCCCTCCCTGCCAAAAGTGGACAGTGGGGAACTGGGCCTTGCAGAGGCGGGGCCCCTGGAACAGCCCCTCCGCGGAGTTCAGGCTGCTTGAGTCTGTGTTGCTGATCCCTGGTCTATACAATGCCTACAATTCCTATTGTAATAAAAAATAATCTACATATTAAGAAAAAATTTCCCTTTCTCAGTAACTGTTTGGTCCCACCCTTTCCATCACCTACAGGCTCCTTAGGTCACATCTCATGACTTATGCTGCCATTTTGTCTCCCCTGTCTCTATCTGCTGCCCAACAGAGTGACTGTGGACAAGGCAGCTTTTGTGTGACCAGGAGCAAATGTACTGCACTCAGTAAAGTTGCAGCAGGGCTGAGATGTTAAGTGGACTGAAGAGGTCAGCTCTGTTTACATTAATGCATTTTGATACTTCTTATTTTTACCTATAAATATGAAAAAAGGGACTTAAGAATTCTGGCAAGGCTACTGTAGGACATAAAAAATCTTCTGCTCTGAGCTTAAACATAAAAAGGAAGCTTACAGGAAGTGGAAGCTTGGTCAGATGACCAAGGAAGCATATAAAGATATTGCTAGGGACTGCAGAGATAAAATCAGAAAGGCCAAAGGACAAATGGAGTTGCGGCTAGCGAG
>ML681990.1:21470032-21715784 GCA_007922195.1 Podocnemis expansa
CCACTCCTGACATCACCCCACCCCCCACTCCCACTCACCCCCCCCCCAGTTGTTTGTGGACCCTGGTCAATGGTGGAAGGCTGAATGTGGACCGGCTCGCAAAAAGTTTGAGTACCCCTGATATACAGTATCTCATGCTCTTCTTTCCGCCTGTGACCCACAGGAAGCGCTGGGAAGGCTTGGTTCATATTTCTGAACTTCGCCGAGAGGGTCGTGTTGCTAATGTTGCTGATGTTGTGAGCAAAGGACAGAGAGTGAAGGTCAAAGTGCTGTCTTTTACTGGGTCCAAAACCAGTCTGAGCATGAAGGTATGGAAGCATTTTATTGATGTGTTGAGTACAAAGCAAATGGTGGTGGAGAGAACAAGTGTTTAAAATTTTATTTCACATAAGCCGTAATCTTACTTGGATCTCTTCAAAATACCATATTTTAATGCTTAAAAGATGCTAAGTTCTGTATTTGTGTCACTCATTGGTTCCTAGTCTTCGTTGTTCTACATGTACTTTTAGGTATCTTGGACTTACAAAGATTCTAAACATCAACAGTGTTTTTACTATGCATTGAATCAAAATGACAACTTGAGGTCTTTAGTCAGATGCCCAGCCTGACCTCAAACTGTCATTTTTGCCTATTCTCTGTTCATTGTATGAGAAAGAGGCATTTTATTTTAAATCACAGACGACAATTGTATCCTGGTCACAGGCTCTTTAATCACTTCTGAGATATTAGTATAAAAACTCAACAACTAGTGAAATGTCTTTTCATTTCCCAGGGGTGGAGCATAGTCAAACACAACCCATTTATGTAGAGATCCTTGTCTTTATATGCTTGGTAGAAGAAGGTGGTGGGGTGAGCAGGCAAGTACATAAGGAGAAGGTGGGACAGTGATTAATAAATCAATCAATAATATTTGATATAGGATGTTGATCAAGACACTGGGGAAGACTTGAACCCAAACCGACGCAGAAACCTAGTTGGAGAGACCAATGAAGAGACCTCTATGAGGAACCCAGACAGACCAAGTCATCTCTCCCTGGTGAATGCCCCTGAAGTGGAGGATGATACCCTTGAACGGAAGCGTCTCACCCGGATTTCAGACCCAGAGAAATGGGAAATCAAACAGGTGTGAAGAATTGCTGTTTCATACTGGAATGGTCAGGAATGATGTGATTCAGTGTGATTGTAGGGAAGGTTCACAGACTGCCATCTAGTTTCCCATTTTTCTTAAGAATCCATGATTTATTGGTTACAGCCTCACTGGGCAAATGGATATAAACTGGCCATCACAAAGTTTAGACTTGAAATTAATCTTAGGTTTCTAACCATCAGAGAAGACAAGTTCTGTAATAACCTTCCGAGAGGATCACTGGGAGCAAAAAACCTAGCTGGCTACAAAACAGCTTGATAAATTTATGGTGGGGATAGCACAATGGGACAGCCTAATTTGGCAATTAACTGATCTTTGACTATTAGTGGTAAATATGCCAATGGCCTGTTATGGGATGTTAGATGGAATAGGTGTGGAGTTAGTGCAGAGAATTCTTTTTTTGCTGTCTGGTTGGTTAGTCTTGTCTTACATGCTCAGGGATTAGCTGATCACCATATTTGACGTCGGGGGGTATTTTCCCCTCAAGGCAGATTGACAGAGGCCCTGGGGGTTTTTCACCTACTCATGTAGCATGGGGAATGGGTCACTTGCTGGTGGCTTCTCTGTACCTTGAAATCTTTAAACCATGATTTGTGGACTTCAGTGACTCAATCATAGGTCAGGTATCTATTGCAGGAGTGGATGGGAGGTTTCACGGCCTCCATTGTGTAAGAGGCCAGACTACTAGATCATCGTATTGGCCCCCACTGACCTTAAAATCCATGGCTCTATGTTTTAAGCTCTCTGTGATATTTGTGTTTCTGAGCTCTCATCTCATAGAGCTTTGAGTAGTCTTTGGCTAGTAGTGTGTTCCAGTTCAGTATAAGACAGATATCCTTCTCTGCCAGTATTCAGAACTCACCTCCATCACTCCCTCCCCAGGAATCCATAATGGGATGTGAGTGTAGCATTTCATTTCTATAGCCCTCTGTTTTTGGTCAGTGCTGTTTATAGCTGAAACTGCCTTGTTAGTAGTTGGACTTGCACTAAAACCAATAAAATACAAGGTTTTAGAGATTAAAATGTCCTTTTAGGCCAAGGGTCTCAAACATGCAGGCCGCATGTGGCCCCAAAAGCTATTTCCTGCAGCACACAATGACACGATCATTACCGATATATTTGCAATATCATTGCATGGAAGGGTTTTAGTGGTGCGGCCCTCAGGCTACCATACTAATCCTCATGCGACCCTCTACTAGTCCTCATGCAGCCCTTGTGGTGGTTTGAGTTTGAGACCCCTGTTTTAGGCTTATTGGTCTGTATTTGCTGATGATGGCTTGTTCCCTATGGAGCATCTACTAATGCAGTGTTCAGGCAAGTTTTAAAATCACGGTTGAATTCTGTTGGGAGAATTCTACAACCCAGTACATTTCCCTCTTGGGACGTGTTAGCTGCTATTCATTGTAAATGTTCCCTTTCTTAATTTCATCCTGTTTCTCCTCCCTTGCACCACACCAATAGACACTAATCTCTCTCAGGCAATCCCAGTGCCACAGTGTCTTGGGAGGATTTATATTTCATGTCTTTGAAAAGCAATTCATCCTTCTAACCTTGAGAGCGTTATAATCTTCAACGGAACAGTCTACCACTGAAAGATGATCATATGTGGGAACTAATCTTCACCTCTCCATTCCTTTCCCAGATGATTGCTGCTAATGTACTCTCCAAAGAAGAGTTTCCCGACTTTGATGAAGAGACTGGGATCCTCCCTAAAGTTGATGATGAAGAAGGTACTATTATCTGATGGTGTAGTTTTTTTGTGGGTATAATAGATTCCTTGTGTTTTTCTGTGTGTGACCTGTGCAAAAATGAGCTTTTGTTGCAAGTGATTGATAAGGGGGTTCATAGTTGGCAAAAGCCATAAACACTTGGAGATGGAAGGAATGCTCATTTCTTTTGGATAAAGAAGTGCTGGGACCATTTGGCCAGGACTTCTCTCTATGCCTGTGACATTTTTAATTTTGAAGAATATGTGATTATATGGTAGATAGGATGCACGGAAAATACTTACTGTTGCTTCCTCTTCCTGCTGCCAAAGTTTCAGTTGAAGAAAGCTATATATGTCTTCTTGTTAACCTGACTTGTTTGTGCATTTTAGATGAGGACCTTGAGATTGAACTGGTTGAAGAGGAGCCACCCTTCTTGCGAGGACATACAAAACAAAGTATGGATATGAGTCCCATTAAAATAGTGAAGGTAAGGGGTTTCACACCAATGACTGAAAACCTGTATGCCAGTTTTATGTAAATGCCCAGGAGTTAGCAATAATTAATGGAACCTTGGTATACATAGCTCAGAAAATCAGGAGCACTGGGCTGCAGATCTTTCTTTTGTTATATGTAATTGGCTTTTCTTTTCATTGGTAACTGAGATGAACTAATGGAATAGAAATGCAAGGTTAACATGCAGCCAGCATTTCACAGAAAAGAGGTTAGAGCCACATGGTGTTCTTCTGCTCCACTCTTTATCTTAATGACAAATTTTTGATGAGTAGGTAACCAGGAAACTATCCTGCCTGTCTCAGTACCAGTAATCACATCCTTGATTGGACTGTGAAGGGAGCCTCCTGTTTTACAGTCACAGCCACTGACATCCAGGAAATCCAGCCATCAAAAATATTATAGCAATTCTGAAATAATAAAAGTTTAAAAACTTTGAAGTAGCTGTGGGAAAGAGATTGCCTTCAAGCTTGAGAACAGATGGGCTTGACTGTAATAAAGGTGTGCAAAAGAGTAATAAAGTCTTCACAGTTAGGCTTGCAATTTTTTTTTCTTCAGAACCCTGATGGCTCCTTGTCCCAAGCTGCAATGATGCAAAGTGCTTTAGCCAAAGAAAGGCGAGAACTCAAACAGGCTCAAAGGGAAGCAGAGATGGACTCTATCCCAATGGGACTTAATACACACTGGGTGGATCCTCTTCCTGATGGTATGTTCTGACTTGTTTCTGTTTAAGTATCTATTGTGCCATTCATTGTGGGAGCTAAATTGTTTGAGGAAAATCTGTGTCTTGTTGATGACTTCTATGTATGTGGCTCTTTCGTCAAAGTCTTTTTTCATCTTGAGTCTAGCTTTTATGTTTATTCTGTTAGTCAAAGTGTGGTGGTAGAGTGGACTGATTGTAATGCCAGGTGATGTATAGATGGAACCGTGGCAAAAATTTTAGTGGGATCAGAAGCATGAGCAGTATCCCAGGACAGCTTACTTATCTTCTAAACGAGTAGATTGTTCTGTTATTTACACTTGTGCGATAACTAAATTCTCTTTCCTCCTTAGTTGATGGGAGACAAATAGCTGCGAATATGCGAGGTATTGGGATGATGCCCAATGATATCCCAGAGTGGAAGAAACATGCATTTGGTGGCAACAAAGCCTCCTATGGTAAAAAAACCCAGCTTTCCATTATCGAACAGAGGGAGAGTCTCCCAATCTTCAGACTAAAGGAGCAGCTGATTCAGGTAAGACCCATGCAGGAGCTGCCTTCTCTTTGGAATGGGAGGGATTAGTATGAACATTACTGGATCTGTTTATCGACAGGAACCCGTCCGGCACCGTGCCGACAGGGGCTGCAGGACAAGCTCAGTACCGACCTTGGTACCGCAGCACCGACAAGGTCCCATGTCGCCAAGACGGGCCTCTTCCTGGGACTGGGAGCAGTTGACCCTGGTACCCTGGTGCTGCCACAGCCCAGCGTCGCCCAGATGGGGCCTTGCCCGCGCCTGGTCACAGTCGACACTGGTACCACGGCACTGACATAGTGCCTTGTGGGACTTCTCCTGGGACTGGTCGGGGTCAGTACCGATCCCGACAACTCTGGAGGCAGTGGAGGCCGCCACTTGAGACTTTTTAGCCACTTGACACTTAGAATGAAATTGTATTTTTAAAATCATAATTTTTCTCCATAAATCTTTTTATAAAACTGCAGGTGCTTCTTAAAGCAGTAGGGCCAAAGTTGGAGTTGAGCTTACAAAAGACACAAGCCCTTATAGCATGCTGAGTCTTTTGAGTGGTTAAGCAGTTTACTGGACTGCTGGATAGTAACATCTGGGCTAGAGCACTCAGTCCAAGCCAGCATGAGTGAGGCCACAAGGTTCACTGTATTTTAAAAAAATTCATAACAAGCACTTTCTAATGTCTTCTCTTTCAGGCAGTTCATGACAATCAGATCCTGATTGTTATTGGTGAGACGGGCTCTGGGAAAACGACGCAGATCACCCAGTACCTTGCTGAGGCGGGTTATACATCAAGAGGAAAGATTGGCTGCACCCAGCCTCGCAGAGTGGCTGCAATGTCTGTTGCCAAGAGGGTGTCTGAAGAGTTTGGCTGTTGTTTGGGACAGGAGGTAAAGTTCTGTGTTGGAAGAAGCAGCTGCATAAACACGATACAAAGCAGAAAAATCAGTAATGGGATAACTAACTTGCTGCTCTTCAACAAGCTGGAACTGACGAGCTGGCAGAATAACTCAACCTAGGATTTTCATTGCCAGCAATTTTGTTTATGTGGGTCGGTCAGTTTAGTGTAAGGGGAAAAATCATTACTAATTCTAACCCATTGGTCTGTTTGGTAGGTTGGCTACACAATTCGATTTGAAGACTGCACCAGCCCTGAGACTGTCATCAAGTACATGACAGATGGTATGTTACTGCGGGAGTGCCTGATTGACCCTGACCTGACCCAGTATGCTATCATAATGCTGGATGAGGCCCATGAGAGGACCATTCATACAGATGTGCTCTTCGGGCTTCTGAAAAAGGTAAAATTGCTTTTGGTCTCTGCTGGATATTTCAAGAGGGAAGCTGGGAAGAAGGCAGAGCTGTGTCTGCCTTTTAAGACTCTCATATCTTAAAAGATCTGTTGTGAGACTGGGCTAACGGTCAAGGTGACTTTACTTTAACATGAGTAGCTTGTCTGGTCTGAGCTCTAACTGTCTATGAAATGGACAGGGAGCTCATTAATTCAGAATGTTTCCCAGGATGAATAAACAGCTGTCTCTGAATAAGGAATAGTCTCATATAACCCAGTGTGCCCCTCACAAAAGGAGGCTGTGTTGGGAGTTCCCTTAACTGGGAAAGAGTGGAATTGTATTTTATATGTGGCCTTGGTTTTAAATAGCATGATATTCTGGAGTTTTTCCTTTCTGAGGAGGACAGTGTGTTCTCCTTTGCACTTAGATGATTCTGTGAATCTGACAGAGCTCCTGTTGTGAGTGAAGCCTCTTGCTACCTGGAATAATATAACTGAGTGAACAGGCTTGTCTAAGCCCTTTTTTTTTATTGTGCATGCCCTATTAATGTGGCTCGGGCACTTTCTCTCTTGCTATAGACAGTGCAGAAGCGTCAGGATATGAAGCTGATTGTAACTTCGGCAACATTAGATGCTGTGAAATTCTCCCAGTATTTCTACGAAGCTCCAATCTTCACAATTCCCGGTAGAACATACCCTGTGGAAATTCTGTACACAAAAGAACCAGAGACTGATTATCTGGATGCCAGTCTGATTACAGTGATGCAGATCCATTTGACAGAACCACCAGGCAAGTGCAGTAGAATTTGGGAGTGGCAGATTCAGAGTTACGGGGTCATGTGGCTTTTGAAGGAGCACTTCTGAAAGGGAGATCTTTCTACACGGAAGAGAAGAGGGGAAGAAGGAAACAAGGGAATGGTTGGTCAGAAGTTGTGTGGAACATGATTGATTCTATGGACATGTTCCCTTTTGTAGGTGACATCCTGGTGTTCCTGACTGGTCAGGAGGAGATTGATACTGCTTGTGAGATCCTCTACGAGAGAATGAAATCTCTAGGACCTGATGTGCCAGAGTTAATTATCCTCCCTGTGTATTCAGCTTTGCCTAGTGAAATGCAAACCCGGATCTTTGACCCAGCCCCACCAGGCAGCAGGAAGGTAATGTCAGTCAAAGGGCAGCTTCACATTCTGCTGAAATGCTTAATAGTAGGAATTGTTATTCTGCTCTTTGCATTCAGAATCTTAAGTGACATGGGTTGGGGAGGGGAATAATTATAGACTGTGCTCTGTAGCTTTTGAATTAACAGCTGCTCTTTTGTGGCTTAACATTCCATAGGGGTAAGCATCAGCCTTCCAGCCCCTGTGTCATACACCCTGCTCCTGGAGGCCCTGGTTCCCAGCTGGGCCCCGCTGTTCCTCAGGATGGCCCCCATCACCTGTGGGGGCCAGCACCAGTCCTATGCCCCCAGTGTTTCACAGGGGCCCCATCTGGCTCCATGCCCCCTGCCAATGGGCCCCCACAAGCCCTACAACACCAATGTCCCCCAAGCCCTATTCACACCCCTTCCCCCCACATGGCTGTGCTGCGCAGGGAGGGAAATTTAAAATAACCCAAGCTCCCCTCTTGTGGCACACCAGTTGGGAACCACTGATGTAGAGCTGAGTGGGGAGAAGTCTTATGGATCATCTGTAAATCTTTGAACAGGAATTGCTAACATTTTCCTTGTTCATATCAGTAAGTTCCACTGTGTTCACATCATTTACTGCCTTGCACCTTAAAACAGGGTGCAAGTGTTTTAAACCATGCCATTTTGTATGTGGAGGGAAAAATCTGCCTATGTGGTAGGAGAATAATCAATAATAAGTTAATATCCTAGCAGTGGTCAGCAACAGTCTGATTATACAATACTGAATGACTTCTGTAAACCAAGCAACACTGGTATTGCTTAGTTCTGATTGTTTGCCAACCCAATAGAGAGAGAGTATCTGAATCAAGCTATACTGATCATTTACAGGTTGTCATTGCTACCAACATTGCTGAGACCTCCTTGACTATTGATGGTATCTACTATGTGGTGGATCCTGGGTTTGTGAAGCAGAAAGTGTATAACTCCAAGACTGGAATTGATCAGCTGGTTGTTACACCTATTTCCCAGGTAGGTAGTATATGTTTGATAATGTATCATTTGTAAATCTGTGACTTAGAGGAAATATTACAAAAACAGCATGGGAAATAAACACCACTTTCCCACATACATCTTACATTGCGCTCAGATTATGCTTAGCGCAACATCTCCCTTCAGGTATGGTGTTGGAAGGCCTTATAATAATGCAAACAGAACAGCAAACAACTGACCCTTCAGTCCTCTGTCACTTAGTCTCTTGATGGAATCATTGTCCTGTGTAATGTTTATCTACTACCTTTGCCACTCAGATATGATGTTCCCTCTGAAAACTTACAGGCTCAGGCGAAGCAGCGAGCAGGTAGAGCTGGGAGAACAGGGCCTGGAAAATGTTACAGACTTTACACAGAACGTGCTTACCGAGATGAAATGCTAACCACCAATGTGCCTGAAATCCAGAGAACAAATTTGGCCAGTACGGTGCTCTCCCTTAAGGTAGGAATCAGCATCTCATTGTGTTGTTGAAATGTAGGCCAGTGTAAGTGTAATTTCAATTTCTTTTACTAGATGCAAATGGATAGGAAAGGACACTATACATGAACTCATTCTCCAGTTCTTTCTCCCAGGAGATTGTAACGTAGACTCAGACTTTGCTTTACAGCAGTGATTTCCAACCTTTTTGGCTCAAGAGCCACAGATGATATTTTTACAGTCCTGAATGGCAATCAGCCTCTGCCAGCAGGCACCCCCCCCCATGCGAAAAGTAGTTTGCCTCTTTGCTTGCTGATCTCCCATCTCCTTGAATGCAGAAGAACTGCATACATCCTTCATCTCTGTGCACTCTATTTTGGGTCTCTAGGCAGTGGTTCCCTTCTGCATCCAAGGGAATGAAAGATCAGTGCTCCCCTTCCCTTTGACTCCAGCATGGACCCTAGCACCTATAGCCCTAGGCAGAGCGTTTTGCAATGCTTCCTGTTACAGCCAGGGGATGGGAGTGCTAATCTCATGTCCCTTTGGCTGCAACCAGGGGCCTACATCCCTCTTTGAGCAATGAAAACACTCATCGATTGGGTGCTTAGACAGTGACTCCATTCTGCAGCCAGCAGGAGGGGAGCTGAGGGCCACTTTGGAAGCCCTTAAGGGACACTTTTGGCCCCTGGAACATAAGTTAGGAACCACTGCTTTACAGGTATCAGTCCCCAAAGCTGTTCTTTATGCACAGCCTGAAAGCCATATTTTATCTGAAGTTATAGAAATGCAAAGCCCCATGAGTCTTAGGGGACTCATTAATTTCCATACCCCACCCTGCTGTAACAAAAAACAAAAAAACCCCACCTTTATAAAAGATGCTTATGAGGCCATCACCTCACAATATGGACAGGACTAGTTTTTCTTGGGTGGTGGTCCTTCAAATATACATCTTCCCAGACACTTAGAGTATTTACAGAAGATTATATCCTCTGAGAACTGCCATCATCTAAGACAGGGGTCTCCAGTGTTTTTGGATGAGGGGCCACATTGCAATTCTTTTCTCAGTTGAGGGGGCCAGTGAGAAAATTTTTGATAGATAAGACATGCAAATCAATCTTATTAGTAAACTAATAAAATAATGAATAGTGTAATATTTGGCATTGATTTTGGTTGCTCTGTATACAGACGACAAGGAGGGCAGGAGTGCCTTTGTGGGGGGGGAGGCAGAGTGTGGTGAGCAAGGCAGGACAGGGGAGCATGTCAGAGGAGTGGAGGGGAAGAAGGATGAGGTGGGAGGAGCAGAGCAGCTGGGTGGTAGGACTCAGCTACTTCCTGACAGGGACTTCACCAACTCTGCTCTCCTCATTCCCTACCAAGCACTGCTCAGGGAAAGGAGAGCAGTGCTGGGTAGAGGGAGAGGAGAACAGAGTCAGACAGAGACAGGACAGAAACCCTGGCAGTGCTACAGGGGTCATAGGTTTTGGCACTGGGCATCTCCATATCAGCAACATTAATGGGTAGCAATTTCTAAGAAGAATTGTTGCCACGAAGGTCAGGGAAAGGACAGGGGTGCTGGGTTAGGGGTGTGGCAGGAGAGCAAAACTGAGGGGATGACCAGGTCAGAAAGAAGCTGCGTCCTACCAACCAGTTGCACTGCTCCCCTGCCCCTTCACCCTCCCAGAACTGCCACAGTTTGTCCTGTGTTTGTCCCCCTGTGTTCTCCTCAACCCCACTCAGTGCTGCTCTCCTTCCCCTGGATTCAATTTGCCCTTGGGCTTAGTCCCCCCGCAACACCAGATTGAGCATAATGACAGCTCAGCTCACACACCTCAAACCCTCCCCACCCCCACCCCCACCACACAGTACTTTGCTGGCTTAGTTTCAGGCTCTTGTGTCAGTACTCTGCTGGCCAGATGAAAGCCCTTGGTGGGCCGGAGTCTGGTCTGCAGGCTGCAGATTCAACAAGCCTGATCTAAGACAAGTAACTGTCCAAGATATGAGATTCCAAGATGTTAGAGATGATGAACTCTTAGGTTAGCATACACATCTCTCTGGAGCCAGTGGAGAATTGTTCAGTATTATACATTTATGAGACCTTTATCCCTTTTTGGTCTTTGTCTCTAGGGATGGGATAATGTGCCCATTGAATTTGTGATTACACAAGCAGTAAGGCATGAACTCTGCACACAAGAACCCATCAGTGCTGCTTAGCCCTTGGGTGTTGGTTTTTGGTGTTTATTTTGATGCTCTCAGAGATGTCTCTACTTATAGAGCCTGGTTTTCTGTTTCTTTCTGGATGTCTCCTACTCTGATTCTCTCTCTCTCTCTCTCTCTCTCTCTGTGTTTCAGGCTATGGGGATCAATGACTTGCTCTCCTTTGATTTTATGGATGCTCCCCCGATGGAAACACTAATCACTGCCATGGAACAGCTCTACACCTTGGGAGCCCTGGATGATGAGGGGCTGCTCACTCGACTTGGGCGCAGAGTAGGTTGAATATTGTGCCCCTGCGCACTGATTGTATTGTGCGTATTCTCAAGTTAGCCTAGATGCAGCTGTCCATGAGAGCATCTGGCACTGCCATTGCTTTCTGTCAGTGCTCTTGTATGTTGTAAGCAGGTCCAAGGACCCACTTTCCCACCAGCATCAGGCCTTTGCAGGCAAGAAGTGAATAATAATGACTTTTCTGCCTCTCGGTGGAGCAAGTATGATTTTCTCTTATAAATGAGTTTCATTTTATAAGTGTCTAAAAGCTTCCTGTAAGTGTTTGGCTACCCTGATCCTGGAGATGGCAAAGGTCATCTGCTCTGTGCCGAGTAAAGCTCCCTGAGATTGGGGTGTGCCATGTTAGGGAGACACTAAATGCTATCATTTTCTCTCCCTTTAAGGTTTAGTTAGAGTCTCCAAATGAAATGAGTCTGGCCTATTTTCTGATCTTGTGAGACCTCTCAAAGCCTTGCTACAGCAACTCTGAAAATAGATGTCATTGTCCTTTATTCCTGCAGATGGCAGAGTTCCCCTTGGAGCCCATGTTGTGCAAGATGTTGATCATGTCTGTACATTTGGGATGCAGTGAGGAAATGTTAACTATAGTCTCTATGCTGTCTGTACAGAACGTGTTCTACAGACCAAAGGTAAGGAATTCAGTTTGTGCTGTAGTGTCTAGGCCTGGTTGCATGCTGGGATGGGGGAGTCTGGTATTGTTTATTGAATGCAGCATGAGTAATGGTACATGCATGCTGTCCCTAACCAGACTATAATGAAAGGGTTCACTGGGTCACATATTGCACAGCTAATTCTTTTCTTTGTTACATGTCTCTGAGCTGTGGATGTTTGCTGCCTTGGGAAATTGAAAGTTGGAGGATTTGCTCTCTTCCTCACAATAAATCAAACGCAGTATTAGAACTTGCTATCTCCTGCATTTGAATTTGGAGCCATTCTTGGAGGTAGCCTTTCCCTGTCCCAGGGAAAGAGAAATAGTTTCACAAAGAAGTTACCCATCAGAAGACCCTCCTGTGCTGAGCCTCTCCCTGCACCTCTAGCCAGCAGGTTGTGGTGGTGGCACAGCTGCTCCAAATCAGACTCCTCTTGGAATCTGGTATTTGCTCATTATGATGGCCTATTGGTATCTAGTCCAGTGACATCAGTTTTTGATCACTATCCCAAGGCTAGATCCATGGAACTGAGAAACGTGGACAGCTCTGTGGAGTCTGAGCTACTGCTCAGTGACCATCTGTTGAGTAGACGTGGTTATATCAGCAAAGCTGCATTCATCAGGGATATGAAAAGCCCACAGCCATGTCTGACAGGTGTGTGCCAACAATTGCCCTAGGTAGATGCAGCTATGTTGACAGAGTGTTTTTGTCAGTGTTGCTACTGTTGTTCAGGGACGTGATTTTTCCCAAACTTACATAAAAACACCTTGTGTTTGTGTGGGAAGCTGTGCCAGAATAGCTATACTGACATGATTATGTCAATATAATCTCTGTCATGTAGACATGACTCAGCCATTGAAAGTCCAATTTCAAAGTGACAAAACCTTTCTAGTTCTGTGTGTGTAGCACAATGCAGCCTGTAGCGTAAATGAGCCATGTGGTCAGTAGTATTATTTCAAGAATAGTTGGAGTGGGAAAACATAATGGTGCATCAGGAAAGATGTCATATTGCACTGCTCTACTCTAGCCCTCCCCTCTTGTGTGAGAGGAGAGAAGGAGTTTGCAGGGGGTCTGTGGTTTCAGACAGGAGCTGTGCTTGTCTTTTTCAGGTTAACTTTTTGTGTCATGTTGGTAAAGCCTTAATTATAGGGGCCCAGTTCAGCCATGGTGTGGGTGAGGGATTTCCCATTGACTTGGCAGTGCTAAGTCCAATCCTCAGTGCTTTGTATTTAATCCTTTACAAAAAAAGCCTGGATGCTGTGCATGTCAGCCTCACACTGGTTAAACACAGAGCTGTCCATTTCAGTAACACATAAGAACATACTGCAAGTGGTTCTAAAGAACCAGTGCTTTGTTACTAGGGATATATGATAGTGTCTTTTTAAGACAAATGTAATGGAAATGTGTTTTGTGTGTTAGGATAAACAAGCGCTTGCTGATCAGAAGAAAGCAAAGTTCCACCAGACGGAAGGGGACCACCTCACCCTGCTGGCAGTCTACAATTCCTGGAAGAATAATAAATTCTCAAATCCCTGGTGCTATGAGAATTTTATCCAGGCCCGGTCCTTGCGTAGGGCACAGGACATCCGTAAACAAATGCTGGGCATTATGGATAGGTGAGTCAATTCAACACGGGGCAAGAACTAGTTCTGCTTTGCTTGGCACTCTCATCCTTGGGTGATACAGTGTTTGTGCCTTGTACTCCCAAGTATGGGAGCCTTTTAAATTCTTTCATTACAACTCTCTTCTGGCAGACACAAGCTAGATGTGGTGTCATGTGGGAAGGCAACGGTGCGAGTCCAGAAGGCCATCTGCAGTGGTTTCTTCCGAAATGCAGCGAAGAAGGACCCCCAGGAGGGGTATCGGACTCTTATTGACCAGCAGGTGGTCTATATTCACCCATCCAGTGCTCTCTTCAACAGGCAACCAGAATGGTAAAAAAACAGGAAGCTTAATTCTAAATTTAATTCTCAGTCCTAAAAAGTTGTCTTCATGGCCTATCCATAAAATATAGGCAAAAATCGCTGTGGTCTGATACTTCAGTGATGGGCCTGAAATGAGACTAGAGAGCAAAGAGAGAGGCTGTGATCTGTCCTTGGCTCCTGAGCAGATGTGTATAGGTACGTAGGACAAGTGAGGTGCAGTGACTACTGCAAAACAAAACTGTCCTGGAGTTGATTGCTCCTGCCTCCAGCTGTCCTCTTGTGCCTCTCCTCCATGTATGGAGTCCAGAGCAGCCGCACAAGTCTGCAAGAGGGGGATCTTGACATGAAGCCAACCAGCTCCATGATGTGGGAGGTGGATGTTGGAGCCTTCTCCTGGGGAGTTTACAGTGAGAGTTCCGGGAAGCCTCGAGGTGACTTTGAAGGGGAAAGGAGAGTTAGGGAACTAGACCCAGGGGGACCTGTTTCAAGCACCCCTCACATGAAATAAGATTTCCAGCCCTGAGGACCTAGTCTTTGTTAAAAAGTGTTCATTTCCCTTCTGTATGCAACAATGTGACTGTCTCCTCTCTCTGCAGGGTGGTATATCACGAGTTGGTGCTGACCACCAAGGAGTATATGCGTGAAGTAACCACCATTGACCCGCGCTGGCTGGTGGAATTTGCACCAGCCTTCTTCAAAGTCTCTGATCCAACCAAACTGAGCAAACAGAAGAAGCAGCAACGTCTGGAGCCCTTGTACAATCGCTATGAGGAACCCAATGCCTGGAGGATCTCTCGTGCATTCAGGAGGCGATGAGCCTGGCTCTGGAATGAGCTGCTGTTAGTGAAAGTGTTCCTGGTAGCTGAGATTCTGCATTGTTTTAACACCCCCTCCCTCTCCCCCAGGGACACATGCAGTTTAACCCTGATCCGGACTAATTCAGTTTTTAGTTCATTTACTATCCATTTTGTAAATATCTTCCTTTTGGGCCAAAGGAGCTGTATGATATCACTGATTCATGTCCTCTGCCTTCCAACTCCTATGGTTTGAAGGTCGCTTTTCTCATGCCGTGACTCAGTCAAATGTATTATCATTTCCTTCCACTCTCAAGTATTTGAAAATCTGAAGGCTTAGAAATGTGGGCACTAAGGAACAATCCCAAACAATGAAGCCGCAATCTGAAACCTAGTTGTTTTTCAACCTGCTTGTCCTGCCTGCCTGCCTGCACATTTTGATGCTAGAATGCCTTAGGTTTCTAGCCACTCTGAAGAGGGATTGATTTCAACCAATACTCTTGTCACTGCTCTTGGACAGTGACCAGTTTTCTTTGGCTGGCTTCACCACTTGTGCTCAACCTCCTTCAACTTTACATTTTCTGACTTGCTGTAACCATTTGTCTCTTACTTGAAATGAAGAACTCCTGCAGCCATCTGTGGAAAGAGATTTGGAATCTGTGGCTTTGGAATAAGGCAAAAGAGATCCCCTGAAACCCAACCCAAATGTCTGTTATACTTGGACAATAGCACAGGTCAAACTGGTGGTCTTATCTCTCATCAGCATCTCCTATGCACTGAGGACTAGTATATCAGATGATAATTGACCACATCCAGTCTGCAGCACAGCTCAGTCTGTGAACCTAAATAGTTACAGATGTTTGAGAGAGATTTTTTACACAGTGTGTCATGTGGTCTATTTCTTCTGACAACATTAGGTGACATCACAACTGCTTTTATACAATATTCTCTTAGGGCTAAAAGAAGATTTCAGTGAAGATGTGATAGAACAGTTGTTATGAAAATGTAATTCCAGAGCAACTAGCTAATGTGTGTGGTGTTATGTTGAAGCTGTATATAAACTTGCCTTTATTTTCTTTCTATTATGGTAATGTCCATACTCAACCTGCCTTTTCAGAGCTGGAAATAACTAATTGGCTCCATAACTAGAGACACCCAGACTTTGTAATTTTTCTAAAGCCTGGGGTGTTTACTCAATTACTGTTGAAAAAGGTACAGAGGAGCTGACTGGTTTGAATTACAACTGACTGGGAGCTACAGGACAGCACAGCACTTGCTCGCCTGAAAAGTTGCTACATTTGAAATTTGCATCTGTCTATAAAGAGGGCAGTGAGTGGGATGGTGTAGATATTGTTTTTAATATGTTGTATAAATTCCCTAAGCTCTTGGGAAATTTTGCAAGAAACTTCTTAAAATAAACTTCTGAAACAGTCTGTTTCAGCTTGAAACATGGGGGGGGGGGGGGGGTTGTCTTTTGGTTGCAGTAGAATGGTTTCCAACCTGGTAAAGCGTCTTTGTGCAGCTGTAACTGTTATCCTGATTCCAGTGAAACTTTGTACTTGAACAGCATTTTTTTTTAAAAGCCAGTGGAAGTTGTGAGAGATGTATACACAAAGCCCAGGTCAGACAGCAGCCAGGTTCAGCTAGGGTTTCAAGGTAAGGGGTCTTCATTCCAAACTCTATTTCTCTCCCTGCTGGAACATCATTTTCTGTTCTTGTGGGTCCAGTCTTGCTGTAATTAGTGAATAATACACTCCTTGCATTTTCTGTTTGAACCTTTGGGTTCCCTGCCTATGAGCACTTGCCTTCCCGAATTTAACTATGAAACAGCTTGCTTATTTATACACCACCTTTTAGCAATAGACTTTGTAGACCTGTCCAGTTCAGAATAACTCAAAGCATCAAGTTCTCAGATGTATCCACTAACAGATGCTAGAAAATAGGTACCTCACCCCCTGTACTCATGGAATTAGACCTAGAAGGAAGCAAAGTTACTGCAAAGATTTCTAGTCTAACACTGTTTACTGATATTTGTAGATTCTAAGACTAGAAGGGATCTTATGGTGACCTGGTTTGACCCTCCTAGTTTGGCATAACTCAGGCCCATAGAGTTTTGCTTAGTGATTGTTCTGTGAGGTCACTTCCCACTTCATTAGATGTATGAAATGGATTAACCTTATGACCCACCCTACTGTGTATACACTTACAGCTAATATGCTATATTTTCCATTTCATGCATCTGATGAAGTGGGATAATGCCCATGAAAACTCATGTGATCAATAAATTTGTTAGTCTTTAAAGGTGCCACAGAACTTGTTTGTTTTCTTACCTAGAGTAGCATGGCTCCTCCTCTGGAACTCGTCTCTGTGAAGCCTGTCTGTGATTAGTCTAAAGAATAGTTCAATGGTGTTTTTGTACCTAAACTATGGGAAAATGAAGGTGGCCAAGGATCTGTGCTGAAAGGTTATACAGCAGTATAAGATAAAATGTAAATTCAAACTAATATCGTTGTACTCAGAGGTGTTGCCATTGCTGGGCACAGGGTGCATGGTCCCCAGTCACAGCGGCAGTGCCCCCAGTTCCCAACCCCAGCTGGCCCAGGGTCAGATCAAGCCCAAAGGGGTGGGACCCCAAGAGATTTTTGAGGCCAGTGAGGCCCTTATACTAGAATAAGTCCCAGTTTTTAGGCACTTGGATTCTGGTATCTGAGCAACTTTAGCTTTGGGGAGGTGTTTAAACAAAAAAAAGCTGCTTTTCTAGTGGAATAAGTGGGTGAATACTGACAGCCTTCTCCCCTATCCCTCTGTACCCCTGGGGATCAGTCAAATGAACCATCTCCATACACTTCTGGAGCCCTTGGCATGGTGCTGGGTGTGATGACCTAGAGCTTTCCATAAACATTCTGTGAGGGGATGTGCTAGCTCTAGCTTCTATTCTCATCACTGCCAGCAGTAGCAGGCACAGAGCAAAATGCCCTCAGGCTAGGGTGGCTTTCTGCTTCCTGTTGCATTTAGATAAAATGCTGGCTGGCACAAAGCCGTAAGCTGTAATTAAGAAGGGAAACCTCAACTGCCAAGCATCCTTGTTAACTTTATAGTTGCTGGCAGAGAGCTAGTTACTTAAGAGCAGGGAGAACAAGGGATGCAGATACAGGAACTCAACTATTTAAAATGCACAACTAGTGCTGCTCTGCTAGGAGGTAGACTGCCATCAGACACCTGTGCTCAGAGTCTGAGTAGGCAAACAGCTCAGTCCTGCCCTCTGGATACCATGGATCCAGCTGGTAGCTGCTTTATTCTTTGGTGAAGTCCAAGAAGTGGCAATCTGAAACACTGCTCTTCTCAGGAGCCTTTGGGCTCCAATATGCACAGGGCAGGAAGAGCTTCAAGCCCCTCCTCATCAAAGTCTCTGCAGACTTTCCACTTGGAGAAGCTAGGGGTGTTACTTCTGGAGGACTCTGATGAAAGCTGTTAACTGGTCTCAGGTAGGGATATGACCACTGGTTTAATAGTGTGATGCTCTTCTACCCCTAACTACACGATGCCCCTGCCTACTCACCTGAGTCTGCTGAGTTCAGCTGTGAATCATTTTGGACACACATCATCTAGTGTGCTTGTCCAGACTCCAGTCGCACATGGTGTGGATCTGCATGCCACTTCCTATATAGCACCTGCATACAGCCTACTTGTCACATAAAGTATCCTGGGTAAAAAAATATGAAACTTCTCTTTCTCACACATTCTCAGAATAAATCAACCTTTTGCCCTTAATCCAAGAAAGATAAATAAGACCTTTACAGACAGCCCCATACGTGTTCCATCTGTTATAGCAACTACCTTCCCCTCATTTAATGGGCTTGTTACCAGAGCCATTGTGACAGCAGCATGCTGCCATACAATGAGGGGCTTGTTTTCTCCTAATTCAGTTTTCATGAGATTTTGTGACAATTACACAGAGGGTCATGATGCTGACCCATTAGCAGTTTGGTGGAATTTCTCATTTATGAATGTATTGTTCTTTCAGGCCAGCTGGGAATATGGTAACTGAGCATCTGACTCTCAGAAATGTGGTTTATATGTGTATGTTCTGTAACATACATAAATCCTATAGCTGATCTGGTTATGCTCGTGGGGTGAAAAAGCCAGAACTGCTTTACCTGCAAATGAGTTTGTTTAAATTCAAAACAATCACTCAGTGCTTGTGGCTTGTGAGCAGCTGGTTCATTCAAAGTACAGTCCTACACTGAAAAATACCAATTGAGACAGCCTTTTCCTGTTTAATGGAGATATGCTGCTTGTCTCTGTTGGTTTTCTCTCCTTTCAGCAGAGATATTGACAAGAGGAAGCTACTTGCCTAAAGTCACACAGTGAAAGAGACCAGGCACCCTGACTCCCTGGCCTGTGTTCTGTCCATTCTTCCTTTACTGTGTGTTCAGTTAGCATGGCTTATGTGCTCACATACCCGGGGAACAGAATGGTGCTTGCTCCAGATCTGTTCAAAAATGGTCTCACATGGATCTGCTAGAATTGTGCTGGAAAGGATGTTTGTTCTCTCCAAGGTTGGCATGATTTTAGCACAAGGGATAGCCCTATTTAGAAGTGTAACTTTGCTATCAGAATCCATGAGAGCTTACAGAGAGTCCCTAGGATGGAGTACGATATATGGCAGTGTGCAGATGCAAACCCCGGTGTTGTGCTGTTTAGTCACAGCTGTATCAGGCAACTGATTTAAACTCCATTACTAGCAATGGTGTGATCAGAAAGTCTCCATGGCTCAAACACATCAGAGCATCAGTGTTTCTCTCCCAAGAATGCAATGACACGTAGCTGTTTTTCATTTTTCTGCAAGTTTGGAAAAATAAATTCAAGCCCCAATTTGATACCATTTCCATGTGATGAAGTTTGTGAAGAGATGGATACTACTGTATGCCCTTCCCTTCTCCATCTATTAACAACTTGATTCAACATGTGAGCCTGCATGTTTGCTTATCACTAGACCCATGTGACTGTTTTAAAAACCATGTTTTTTAAAGTCTCTGAGACTTAGGTAGCTCTTGCTTCATGTTTTCAAGCCCCCTCCCCCATTACTGAGGACTAGAAACTTCTTTTAAAAATGGGGGGGGGGTTGGACGGGGCTCAGATTCTCAGGCACTGTCTTGCTTCTGGGAGCTCCAAAGAGGTAGCCATGTTAGTCTAGTTCATCAAAACAAACAAGAAGCCTTGTGGCACTTTTAAAGACTAACTAATTTATTTCTCATATGAGCTTTCAACTAAAAAAAAAAAAAATCTCACTTTATCAGATGTTTGAAGATGGGGAATTTCCAGACAAAATCACTTGTTCTAATAAAACCAAGCAAAATCAGACAAGTACCCAGAAGTAAACTACAAGAGAAATCCGAGACAGAAAACAACAGAACACCACTGGTCATCACCTATAATCCCCAAGTCAAACCTCTACAGCACATCATCTAGGATCTTCAGCCTATGCTACAAGACAATTATTCACTCTCTGAAGTCTTGGGAGGCAGACCTCTCCTTGCTTAAAGACAGCCCCCAACTGTAAGCAGATACTCACCAGCAACTACAGACCAAACACAAATATTAAGGAAGGCATATATTCCTGCCATAATAAACCCTTTTGCCAACTTTGTCCACACATCTGCACAAATGACACCATCATAGGTCCTAAACAATTTGCTGTAACGGTCTGATCCGATCCTACGACACACTTCCCTGTGTTTATTTTCTTCTCACTCTGTAAGTTCTCCATCTTCAAGCATCTGACAAAGTGTTTTCAACCACGAAAGCTCATGCGATAAATACATTTTTTAATCTTTAAAAGTTCCACAAGACTCCTTGTTTGTTTTGTTGAACTAGAGTGACATGGCTACCCTTTTGGAACTCCTCCCAAAGCAGGAGTTCTGAGCAACTTCCTTTCAGACTATTTTTAATTATGAAAGAGAAACAGTGTTATTGTTCTAAGCTTCCTGTTGTGTATGAGGCTCTAGCCAAAGACTGACATCTATGAAGGCCTGCCTTGGGCCTTTGCATGTTTGTATTTGAGCAGATCAGAATAACATTAGGCACTGGTGTGTTTAGCATGTGTGGTTATGCTCGTGGGGTCTTTGTATTGGGCAGTCAGGTCGGGTGATGCTGGCATATCATGTGACAAGAACACTGACCTTTTCAACCTTGAGCACAGTCAGGTGACTGGTGGCAGGCAATAAATTCATCCTCTTTGCTCTAAGATTGTTAGTCAAGCTGTATAGTGATGGGGGATGTTTTAGACAGGTGCTTTTTAAGCCTAATGATAAGCTACTGGGTGTGCTTCCCTTTGTAACCTTGTGGTTCCAGGCAATCCCTGGGGCCCCCTAAAACTGCACAGCAGAAATTTAGTTTGAGGCTTTGCTAGCTAGGTTAAAATTACTGAATTCACAGGGATAATGGATGCAGCGCCTATGCCAGCTGAGGATGGTAGGAAAGGGCAGAAGAATAGAAATGTCAGTGTAGGCTATAGCCCTGTGTTCCCTGTGGCTGACTTGTGCCTGCTAGCATGAAGCAGAAAACTGCACCAACTGGTACTCTTCTTTTTTGGGGCTGTGGCCTTTTATTCTCCACCCCCTCACTTATTTTCCTAACTATTTCTGCCAGGGTAAGTTTCAGGAAGTAGAGTTTGCACAAACAGCAGACGTTAAAGCAACTCTCAGAAGGGGGAGCCTGAAAGTCAGGCACTTCCTAGCGGATGCTACCAGCTCCCAAATCGTTTACCATTAAGAAGCAGAAAAGTACAGCCTGTGAGAGAGAAACCGTGGGAAAGACACAAGCTGAGGAGCCTGGGATCCTGTTTCTATTGTGTGTAGACAGGTCGGGGGAAGTGGGGAATGTTTGCCTACAGCACCTTCTGTGGTCTCTAGCAGTCAGGCTGTAGTGGTGCTTTTTTAATTTTAAAATGGATAGCCATGTTAGTCTAGTCCAATGAAAAAACAACAAGGAGTTGTGTGGCACTTGAAGACTAACAGATTTATTTTTTGCATGAGTTTTTGTGGGAGAAGATCCCACTTCCTCAGATGCTTTGAAGATGGGTGAACTTACAGAAAGGAATGAAACTAAATGCAAGGGGGTGTAAAACATAGGACCAGGTCATAAAGTAACAGCAAATCAGAGCAGTTTACAGGCTCAAACCATGGGAAGCCTGAAGTCAAATTACCCTTTGTAATGGGAAAAGAATCCATAGTCTCGATTAAGTCCTGCTTTCACAGAATTTAGCTTGCATATTAATTTGAGTTCAGCTGTCTCTCTTCGAAGGTACAGCTCTAGTGGTGCTGCCTGCCCAGGTCCTTTCTATTTTCCTTGGCTAGAAGTATAGCCAGGAGAGGAATGATGTCTGTGATACAGATGGAGCAAAGCAGCAGCTTTCCTGGCATACAGGGGCTGAGGCAGCATTAGTTGTGTAGAACAGTGGTTTTCAAACTTTTTTTTTTTCTTGGGACCCAGTTGAATAAAATCACTTATGCCTGTGACCCAACAATTATATCTTTGAACAATACATTCTAGTCTTTTGGCTATGGCAGCAGCGGGTGGCACAACCCAGTGCCTGAGAGTCTGTGACCCAGTACTGGGTCCTGACCCCTAAGTTTGACAACCATTGGTGTAGAACAAGTCTCTGCCTTTCCCTGAGTCCAACAGGGGGAGCACTGAGCTAAGCTTTCAGGCTGGGAGAGCCAGATTTAGGAGTTTTCCCAGAGCAATGGGGACTGGTGGAGGTTTTGCCTCAGTGTGATCAAATCAAATCAAATCATAGGGCTGGAAGGGACCTCATGAGATCATTGAGTCCAACCCCCCTGGGAATTGAACCCAGGACCTTCTGCATGTTAAGCAGAGGTGCTAGCCACTGAGATCCTTCAGTTCAGATATTGAAGAATGTAGCCCATAAGATTTGGGTTCAGATGTACTCTAAATACAACTGCCAAATGCAAGCTTCATCCTGGAACCCTGATTTAAAAGCAATTGTATA
This sequence comes from Podocnemis expansa, assembly GCA_007922195.1. Lineage (NCBI taxonomy): Eukaryota > Metazoa > Chordata > Testudines > Podocnemididae > Podocnemis > Podocnemis expansa. The sequence continues at coordinate 21,492,400 of ML681990.1, forward strand.
AAGCTAATTCCAGCCACCTGCCTTACTCCTGTGTGAGTATCTGTAACAACAGTGGGCAAAGCAAACAAGGAGTCCTGTGGCACTTTTAAAGATGAACAGATTTATCACGTGAACTTGTATGAGCCCAAGCTCACTTTCTCAGATGAATTAAATGACTTCTCCTCTGGAAAAAGCAGGCAAGTTTCCTGCATTTTCAGCTCTTTTCCTCAGTTCCATGATTGACACATCTCGATCTCTAAATCATTCATTCTTCTAGGGGCATCAAACATGCACTTTGATGGGTCACACTCTCTTCCTAACAGAGTGCCCTGGAATTTTGAATTATGATGCATACAGCCCACTTGAAGTACATTTAAGTCAAATCTGGCCAGTCATAGCAAATGAGCCCTTCTTTAAGAGCTCTTTGTTCTATGGGTTCTAATTCAGTCACTTCAGGAGAGTTATTTGGACTAGTATTCAAGCAGAAAGCAGCAATTCTGTGGGCACAGCTGGGATCTAGCACTGGAAAGCTGCCCAGGAGGTTAGGTTGTTGCAGGAAGCTAGTTTCTGTGGCCCTAGACTGATGGAAGAGGCATCGCAGGTGGCATCTCCAAACAGGCATATGTAATCACATAGAACCAAAGCAAAAGTAGAATAACAGCAGAACCTGTGAGCAGCTTGAAGCTAGCTCAGAAAAGTGGAAACATGCAGCATGAAGTGACAGATCAGTGAGAAATAATGGAGGAGGGAATTGCAGAGACAGATGCAGCAGTTATGTGCTGAAATGAATAGGGCAGTGGCAAATTTTTCTCAAGGTCCCATTCCAAACTCTTAAGCAAAGTAGGCAGTCATGGACTAAGAGGGAAATTCCTCTCCTGGGTGAGTAGCTGGTTAAAAAACAGGAAATAAAGGGTAGGAATAAAGGGTCGATTTTTTTGAATAGCAAGTGGTAAGTTGCAGGGTCTCCCAGGTTCTGTACTGGGACCAGTGCCGATGAATATATTCATAAATGAGCTGGAAAAGGGGTAAACAGTGAGGTGGCAAAGTTTGCAGATGATATAAAATTTTTCAAGATCACTAAATCCAAAACTGATTGGGAAGAGTTGTAAAGAGATTAATGTAGAACATTGTGCTACAGCACAAAATGACAGTTAATGTTAGTAAGTACAAAGTAAAGCACATTTGGAAAACATAATCCTAACTATATCTTTATCTATAAATGGATGGGGTCTAAATTATAAAGCTGAAGAAACCTTGGAGTCATTGTGGATAGTTCTCTGAAAATATCTGCTCAATATGCAGAAGCTGTCAAAAAAGCTAACTATATTATGTATTATTAGTTTCTGTCTTATCTATTCTTTTCCTATCATAATGCTGCTGTATAATCCATGGTACGTGTACACCTTGAATACTGCATGCAGTTTTATTCACCTCATATCAAAAATATATATTAGAATTGGATAAGGTACAGAGAAGGGCAACAAAATTGATGAAAGGCATGGAACAGCTTCTGAATGACCACAGATTAAAAGGCTTGGCCCTCTCCATTTTAGAAAAGAGATGACAAAGAAGGGAGATCATAGATGTCTATAAAGTTGTGAAAGGTGTGGAGAAAGTGAATAAGGAATTCTTACTGAGGTCTTGAAAAATCACCAGAACCAAGAGCTATTATGAGGACCAAAAATATGACCAGGTTAAAAAAAGATAAATTTACGGAAGATAGGTACATCAATAACTATTTGTCAAGATGTTCAAGAATGCAACCTTATTCTCTATGCAACCCCAATCTTCTGACTACTCAGAAGCTGGGACTGGACAGCAGGGGGATCACTCAATAATTGCCCTTTTCTTCTAATTCCCTCTATACTCTAGAGGCAGAGCACTGGATCAGAAGCATATGATTCCTCTTTGCCTTCTCTGCGACCCCCTGCACTTGTTACTGTTCGAATCTAAACAACTGCTTTGATTTGCTGTAACAGTCTGACCTGATCCAATGACTTGTGCTCCCCTGCATTTATTCTTTTCCCATTCTGTAAGTTCCCCATTTTCAAGCATCTGACAAAATGAGATTTTCTCCCACGAAAACTAATGAGATAAATAAATTTGTTAGTCTTCAAAAGTGCCAACAGTCTCTGTTTGTTGTCCTCCTCGTTCTCACACTGACTCCTCCTGGAGCATCCCTCCTCTGGGTTGGGGTAGCTTAGGGTTAATGACATCAACCAGTCTCCTGGAGGGGCTGGGAGGGCAAATTCATTTGTGTTTGTAACTTAACATGCAGAAGGTCCTGGGTTCAATTCCCAGGGGGTTGGACTCGATGATCTCATGAGGTCCCTTCCAGCCCTATGACTTGACTTGACTTGACTTGACTTCATCATCATGGAGTCCTAAATGTAAAGTGTAGTTTGCTCCAGCATCCCAGCCTGTGTTATAGTGTCACTGCAATGTTCAGGGGGATTTCCTTGCCTGGCAGAGACAGACTGTAGGTTGGGACAGGATCCGAGCAGCTGTTGGGTATACTGTCTACTTAATGTGCTCCAGTCCCTTCTCCTGGCATTAATGGGAATGATGGGACAGTGTCCAGAGGAAAATAAACTCCAAATTGGTGAGCTGCTTTGTATGGGGACAGCATCAAGATGCTGTGCGTCACAAAAGCACAGAGCCAGCCTGAGTCTGATGGACTCAGCCGTAAGACAGAGGCCAGCAGGAAGAGGGCAATGTTTACTGACTGTTCAGCAGCAGTATGTGGAGCTGGTAAGAAGAAAGGTTCTTCTTCAGGTGCTGCTTACATCATTCAGACACAGGTGTCTACTTGCCACAGCGCGTGGTAATCCGGAAAGCCTTTTAGCTCTAGCCTGTCAGGTCATGGTCAGTGGCCAATGCCCCCTCCATGCTGCAACCACGGCTATATATGTGACCCTGACCCCAGAGGCAGCGCTGGGGGGGGGCAAGGGACCCCGGGCATGGGCCCAGCCCCCACCCCCAGCGGGCAGGCCTCCGCTCCAGCCAGAAGGCCTCACCCCCTGGCCAAGGATAGGGCCAGGGGGGCTGCGCCGCCACGGGCAGCTAGGCCGCAGTGCGGCCAGGCCAGAAGCGGTAGCTGGAGGCCAGGGCTGCGCCCTCAGCCATGCCCGCACCTGCGGGTGGCCAGGCCCCTGATCCCTGGCCGGGGATGGGGCTGCCCGCGGGTGTGGGCCTGCAGCCCCTTCCGGCCTGGCCCCCCCCTCCTGCCCTCTCGCTGGCCAGGGGCGGGGCCTGCTGGGCAGCCAGCCGGGCCACGGCGGCTGCGACCAGCTGGGGATTAGGCCCCGGATCCCTGGCCCGATTGGGCTGGAGATCCGGGGCACTGGAGCTGGGACCCGGGGCACATGCCCCGGGGTGCCCAGCACCAGCGACGCCCCTGCCTGATCCTGAGCCTCCCCATTCCTTCTTTCTGTGCTCTGCGACAGTACTGGAACAGCCTGTCCTTGCAATTAAGCAAGTGCCTGCCTCATCTAGTTATCTCTTGTTATCTTGTGAAAAATAATGCCAGGATTTAAACCCTGCACAGTTTGTTGCAAGGCATTCCTGATCAATGACCCCACACGAAAGATACCTCTCCTGCCTGGATGAGTCACACCAGATGGACAAATGTCCCATATGCAAGTTATTTAAGCAAAGAACTTGTAAAGATAGGGAAAGAAGGCTCCGAAATATCACCCAGGATTGGGCGGTGCAAATGACTGTAGGTACGCCTACCATTCCTAAGGACTCGCTGGCACAATGTGCCAGATTGGCACTGGAAAAAATCCAGCACTGCTCTCCAGCTATTAGTAAAAAGCCATGATCAGCCTCTGACTCGGCATTGCAAAGGTGCTGTGCCACCTTGATGCCTGCTACTCCTCTTTGGGGAAAGGATCCGGAACTCATCCCTGTCCCCTTGACACTGGAGGCATTTGTGGTGGTGAGAGTCCTCTTGGAACTGACATCCCCGGCACTGCGTAGGTTGGTGCAGTCAAAAGGGAAACCAGCCCTCTCAGCCAAGGAGTCGTCCTTCACGGCAAAAGCAGTACCAGCATCGGAGCCGACAGCAGATTACCCCCAGTACCAGAAACTGACACCGTCCTGGAGCCAGAGCAGGACTTGGCCAACGGGTACCTCTTTTCACCCGTACCTATATGCGAACCTTCGGTACCGTGTTCACAGGGATCAAGAAGAGCTAAATTGACTTCTGCTTCTTTGGCACTGGCAGATGATGAACCACAGTGCTATTGATCCCCATCATCCCCAGCACTGACCCTGGTGGGGGAGAAGCCGGCGGGTAAGCAGCGCCATAAGCGCTCCCCGACTCCTTGCCACCAAAGCAACTCATCTCCTGGCACCCAAGCGCATATGCCTGCGACACTGTCCCCCTCATTGACCCAGTCGGCACCGTGGGGGGGACAAGGAGCAGGCCCCAGAGTGGTTCTTATAGTGATGGTGGCTCCCAAAAGGAAAGAGGCTGCTCCAGGGCACACCACGACTCCACCCCACAATCGTTCCAGGAATGGTCTAGCAGACGGCTCAACTACCCTTCAGAGGATGAACCTGCATTCACTGCAACCCTCTGCACCGCCATCAGCTAGGACTCCTTGTTCCTTGGATGACTCAGATAATGAACCCAACTGCAGCACTACAGATTGTGAATTCAGATCAAATCATAGGGCTGGAAGGGACCTCATGAGATCATTGAGTCCACCCCCCTGGGAATTGAACCCAGGACCGTCTGCATGTTAAGCAGAGGTGCTAGCCACTACACTATTTGCAGGGATAATTCCTTCATCCTCTTCCCCAGAAGGAGCAACCTACCAAAGACCTTTAGTGTACAGGGACGACCCTCATGCCCAGCAGGATCTGCTTAGGCGCATGGCAGCAAACTTGAACTTGGATCTTGGGGTTGTGAAGGAACAGTGCAATCCTCTATTTGACCTGGGGGATGAAGCCCACCCTGCTAAGGTCTCAGTTCCTCTGCATGAGGGAGCATTGTGAAGGTGTAGTGGCAAACCACCTCCTCGATTTGTCCTGTGTCCAGAGTTGTGGACCAGAGGTACTATGTCCCAGCTGACAAATTCGCCTTCCTCTTAAACCACCCCATGCTGGGCTCCCTGGCAGTGGATGCAGTTAACCATAGGGAGAGACAGGGCCAACCAAGCTCTACTCCCAAAGATAAGGAAGCAAAGAAACTTGACCTTTTTGGTAAGAAGGTTTATTCCACCTCAACTTTCCACCTCCATATCGCAAACCACCATGCCCTCATGAGGAGATATGCATTCAACCTCTGGGCGGCACTAGAAAGATTTTGCAATGTGATTCCCAGGGAACACCTCAGGGATTTTGAGACACTGGTAGAGGAAGGGGTATTAGTTGCCTGTAACATATTAATGATATCAACAGATGCATCTGACACTGCCTCCAGCAACATAGCCTCTGCAATGTTTATGCACCATTCGGCCTGGTTACAGAGCTCTGTATTGTCTCATCAGATGCAGCTAATCATTCAGGACCTCCCATTCGAGGGTCCAGCCTTGTTTGCAGAATCCACTGATTCTAAACTACACAGGATGAAGGATTCCTTGGCCGCCCTAAAATCCCTGGGCATGTATGTGCCACAGGAGCTTAGGCGTCCCTTCAGGCTCCAACAATCCCAGCAACAATCCCAACAGCTCCAGCAACAAAATCAAGCACAGGGGTCATGCCAGAGGTCCTACCAGAGGGAAAGGAACCAAGTGTGCAAGGGCTCAAAATCCCAATCCTTGACCCAGACAACCCGCCAAGGGAACAGTAGTTCCTGATCAGCTGGCCAAAACAGCATTTTTGACCAAAAAACCAGAGGGCCCCCATCCCCCCCAGCCCCTGTTATTCAACAACTGACTGGCCTGCTTCTTACTCCAGTGGGCCAGCATCACAACAGACCATTGGATATTGGACACAACATCCAAAGGGTACTCAATTCAGTTCAAATCTATACTCTGAGACAGGAACCCGCCCCCTCACTTGCATCTTGGGGCTTCAGAGCTAGATCGTCTGTCACAAAGGGAATGCGAAAAACTACTTTTCCTAGAGGCATAGAAAGGGACCCAAGGAGTCAAGGGGGAAAGGGGCTATACTCCTGATACTTCCTAGTTCTCAAACCAAATGGCGACCTGAGACCCATCCTGGACCATAGGGCACTGGACAAACATCTAAGGAAAATAAAATTCCATATGGTTTCCCTCTCGCAAATCATCCCAGCTCTAGGCCAAGGGGACTGGCTCTCGGCCCTCAACTTAAAGGATGCTTACTTTCACATAGTGATAAGGCCAAAACACAGAAGGTTCCTCAGATTCATAGCGGGAGGCAAGCATTTTCAATTTGTGTCCTTCCCATTGGGGCTTGCCTTAGCTCCCAGAGTGTTCACAAAATGTGTGGTGGCAGTGGCGGCACATCTACGGAGGAGGGGTATAAAAATCTAGCCTTACCTCGATGACTGGCTAATAAAGGGAAGGTCCAAGTAGCAGGTTCGCCACAGCATTGCCATTGTAAAAAGTCTGTGTGGTCACCTGGGGCTTTGCATAAACTGAGAAAAATCAAAACCTGTCCCAACCTGCAGGATAGAATTCATCAGAGCCTTACTGGACTCCAGGGAAGGGAAAGCCTCACTTCCCCCAGTGAGATTTCAGTCCATGTGTTCACCATTTCAGAGCTTCGGAGGACCCCAGTCACCACAGCCAGATTTTGCCTGCAGTTACTAGGCTACATGGTGGCCTCGACCTCGGTGATAAGAACAGCCTGACTGAGAATGAAGCCGTTCCAGATCTGGGTAGCCATGGTCTTCCATCCTCAGAGACACCCTTTGAACAAGGTACTGTCAGTTCCTTGTGAGGTCCTAGAAACCCACGAAATATGGCAGGATCTGCTTTTTGCCAGAAGTGGGATTCCCTTCAAGACCTCAAATCCCAAGTGACTCTGATCACAGATGCATCAGACATGGCTTGGGGGGGCAACACATCTCAGAGGGACTTTCAACCCAAGGGACGTGGGCCGTCAGGCACAGGTCCCTTCACATAAACATGAAAGAACTCAGGGCCACTCGTTTAGCTTGCCAGGTCTTTCTGGACCTCATAAAGGGGAAAACACTCCAGGTTCTAACACAATACAATATCCATGTTTTACTCTAACTGTCAGGGAGGGATGTGCTCCTTAGCCCTCTGTGCTGAAGCCACCCGTCTATGGGAACTTGCCCTAAGACATAACTTCACCCCAATAGCAGCCCACTTGCCAGGGGTGGAAAACAGTACAGCAGATTCACTGAGCAGAACATCACAAGTGGTCTCTGCACACAGAGGTGATGTCCCACATCGTCAGCTCATGGGGTGTACCACAAATGGATCTGTTGGTGACACATCAGAATCAGAAGTGTCAACAATTCTGCTCCCTCAGAGGCCAAGAGAAGGGCTCAATTGCAGACACCTTTCTGATTTCATGGGGGGCTCATTGATGTATGCTTTTCCCCCAAGTCCCCTGATTTACTGGGAACTCATAAAGATAAAGGGGGATGGAGTGGACGTAATACTGATATCTCCAGACTGGCCCAGACAACACTGGTTCTTGATCCTGGGAGACCTATCAATACATACTCCATTTCACTTTCCACTCAGAGAGGACTTATTAACACAGAACTCGGGCATGCTACAGCACTCAGACTCAAGATTACTAAACCTGATGGCATGGAGGCTGCATGGCTAAATGACTCTGAGAGACTTTGCTCTGACAGAGTCAGGGAGATACTGATGGGCAGTAGGAGGCCCCCCACTAGCACCACCTATGCTTCTAAATGGAGATGTTTCTTCCTTTGGTCCAGAGAAAGAGGGGTGACACCAGAGTCAGCCCCCATCCACTGGATACTGTACTATCTGTTAACTCTCAAGGATAAGGGTTTGTCAACTTCCTCTCTGCGGGTTCACCTAGCAGCGATTTCAGCCTTTCATAGTAAAGTGGAAGGGGTTCCAGTCTTCTCCCACCCAACTGCCACTTGTTGACAGGATATACTCAAAACCTAGAGACCCCACTCCTGAGTGGGACTTAAATATGGTGCTCCAATGCCTGACAGAGCCCCCATATGTACCCTTGGACTTGTGTGCTTTCCTAGTCCTCTCGTGGAAAGTGGCTTTTCTAGTCGCCATAACCCTGCGAGAGGGGTCTCAGAGCTCAGAGCCCTCTCCTCGGAACCCCCATATACAAGATTCTTTGCAGACAAGGTGCTGTTACGTCCTCACTCTTTGTTTCTCCAGAAGGTGATCTCACCATTTCACCTGAACCAGAACATTTACCTCCCAGTGTTCTTTCCAGACCCTCAGGTCACAGAAAACCAAAGAAAGTGGCACATCCTGGATGTCAGACAAGCACTCCTGATCAATGTTCCCTCTAAGCTGCGGTGGCGCGCTGCAGCGCACCCCGCCGCAACCGCCAGCCCAGGGAAGGCAGCCGGCAGCGCACTGCCGGCTGCCAGACTGCTTCGAGGGAGCTCCTGAGGAGCAGGGAGTTTTGAAAACTCCCGCCCAGAAAAGCTCTAATGGAGCATGCCCAGAAAATCTGGGCATGCTCCGTAGAGCTTCTCTGGCCCAGGAGTTAGGGCTGGGCCTGCCTCGAGTCCAGCCCCGAGGTAAGTTTGAGGGGGCTGGGAGGGGGGGGCAAGCAGGAGCAGGGGGGCATGCTGCCGGGAGCGGGGGGGGTGGCGGGGGGGGGGCGAGTGGGAGTGGGGGGGATGATGCTGGGGCCAGGGGCCTAGCAGGAGCGGGAGGGGCTGTGGGGGGGCCAAGCGGGGCCGGGGGAGGGGCCGGGCCGGGGGCCCCGGGGGGGGGGGGAGCACAGCGAGCAACAGGAGTTGCTCAGCTGCTCTCTCCCCTTAGAGGGAACATTGCTCCTGATGTATATTGAACGTACACAGCCGTTCCGCAAGTCCTCTCAACACTTCATTGCCATTGCAGAGAGAAAAAGAGGCCAACCAGTGACAACAGAGTGCATTTCCAAATGGATAGTGAACTGTATTAAAGATTGCTACAGAAGGTCAGGTACACCCCTTCCGGAGAGAGTCCGGGCCCACTCAACAAGTGCCCAGGCTTCTTCTACGGCCTTCCTGGTGCAGGTCCCAATCCAGGAGATCTGCAACACAGCCATGTGGTCGTCAGTGCATACTTTCGTGATGCACTGTGCTATCATCCAACAGTAAGAGAGGATGCCCAGTTGGGCAGAGCCATACTCAATGTGGGTAAACTGTAACTCTGCCCACCTTCTGGGTATGGCTAGCAGTCACTTGTAACTGAATGATGTGAGCAGTGTTCAAAGAACAGTGGGTTACCGATGTAACCAGAGGCAGCTTTTGGGGTAAGCAAAGAAGGCAGCTGTCTAGGACCCCGAGCAGTAAGGGGGGCCCCACAGCGGCCACCTGCTTCACCTACCCTTGCTCCCATGGGGGAACAGAAGCACCACAGACCATCAAGGCTGGAGGCTGCTCCACCTGCCTTCCTCCCTGGCCTCCCCGCAGAGGGGGCAGAGCAGCCAGCCCAGCCTGCCCCCGCCCGGCCATGCCTCCCCAGGGGAGGAGACAGACAGCGCTGAGCTGCAGCATGTGGGGCTGGGGCCCTGGAGCAGCCACTCGGAAGAGTTCAGCCCCGGCTCCCATCTCCCCAGGCCCTGGATCAGGCCCATTCAGGCCTGGGGGGACGGGGGGGCGAAGTGGCCCAAACTCTTCGGAGCAGCTGCTCCAGGGCCCTGCTCCCGCACACCATAGCTCAGTGCCAGCCATCTCTGCCTCCTGGGGAGGCGTGGAGGGGGTGTAGGCTGGGCTGGCTGCTCCGCCCCCTCTGCAGGGAGGCTGGGCTGGCAGGCTGGTGGAGCAGCCTCTGGCCCTGGCAATCTGCAACCCCCGCAGGAGATGGAAGGGGGGCAGTTAGGGCAGCAGGGAGGACCAGGGCCCCAGGGAGGGTGGTAATGGGTGCTATAGGAGATGTCATAAAGGGCCCCCCTCTTAGGGCCCCCAATTGCCACCTCTGGATGTAACCATCCTTCTTTGAGATGGGCTGCTCACATACATACAGATACCTCCCACTGTCCCTGCTACTCAGAGTTGGTGAAAAGGAGGACTGGGAGGGTCAAGGTCAGGGTTGCATATATAGCCATGGTTGCGGCATAGAAGGGGTGTTGGCCACTGACCCTGACCTGACAGGCTAGGGCTAAAAGGCTTTCTGGATTAGCATGAACTGTGGCACATAGACACCTGTAACTGAATGTATGTGAGCAGCCCATCTCAAAGAAGGATGGTTACATCGGTAACCTACCAATCTGGAAACACATAACAATGAAGGAGGACGTATGTTCATAACACTTCCTCCATCATGTGACATCTGAGTCCAGAGCCGTTATGTTGGTTTTTGCCGCCCAGGGTGCATTATAAGCGGAATGCGCCCCTTGCCATTAGCAGGGGTTAGGGCTGGTTCCACAAAAGCCACCATTTAATAGAGTGGCTCTGTTGAGCCGCTCCACGCCACCCAGGGCTTTGCTCCATTGGACCTGCCATAGATATGGCTCTGTCTGAGTCCCTGGCCCAGGTCAGGGAATTGGGGGCCAGGCAAGAATCAACAGCCATGTGTGTGTCTCAGCTTACAGTGCTGTGACTTCTGCTTCCCTCATGGTGCTCGGGCACATTTTCAGACCCACAACAGGCTGTACCAGGCACTATAAATTATCGCATCTGATTGAAGCAACATGGAATAGAATCCTCCTTTCCTACTCACTTATGGCTCCAGCCTCAGTAGGAATGTTGCTGCTGCCTGTGTTCATCAGTATCTCTGTTCATTAATATTTCAAAGTCAGAGGGTTTGTTTATGTTACCAACCATTTCTGACGGAGCCTCAGCAGCCTGTATTGGATGCTAGCATAGTTCTGCATGGCCACCTTTTAATATTAGGATTAATTCCTTTATCCTGTGCAGCATATTCTAAGGACACAGCTGGGACAGACTGTAATGTTACATGTTAATTATTTAGTATGACCAGAAAGGAACTTTGCATCATACTCTGGGTAGCAGATTTATGATGCTTCCTGCTGGGTTTTGTATTATTCTACAGCAGGAGTGTGGGGCTACAGCAACAATAGAAACTGCTCTGAAAATAGAAAATCCACACCAGGAAAAGCTAAATCACAATGAAATTGTCTTGGAGAATTTCTTTCCAGCTAGTCCTGTAGCATAGTCATATTCTGATGGATAATTCACTAGGCTAGAACTAGAGGTTTAATCAGTAACAGTAGTGAAAGATGGTGAGAACTTCATAAATATACCTATTGTATCCATTTATCTGGCTGTTTGTCATGATCAGAATTCCAGTGAGAGAACCCGTGGATCTTTAGGGGTTTTCTTAAAGAAGATCACAGACAGCCTTTCTCAACGAATATGCTCATTACGGAGCAAAACTGTACTGTGAATTTTTCTAATGGGTTGGGGAGGTTGTGTGTTTTGCTATCTTTGATGCACTTTCAAGCAATTAATTGCAGCTAAGACTTTTAAGGAAATCTTCTGTAGTGACACAGGAACACAGGAGTCAAAGAGAAACCTCTGCTCTATTATTACCCTGCTGTGCTTTAGAATGACCTTCATAATGAAGTTCTAAATGGCAGCCATGTTAGTCTAGTTCAGCAAAACAAACAAGGAGACCTGTGGCACTTTTAAAGACTAACACATTTATATATCACATGAGCTTTTGTTTTTGTAATCCCACTTCATCAGATGTTTGAAAGCACTGTTGCCGTTTCAGTCACTAACAGTGCACCATTGTATGGGTCAGGCCCAGAATTTGACAGAGTGTTTATCTGGTAAAAATAATACTTGCCCCTTGGCAGGGGCGTCGCTGGTGCTGGGCACATGCCCTGAACCCCAGCACCAGTGCCCCAGATCTCCGGCTCAATTGGGCTGGAGATGTGGGGCCCAGCCGCCAGCGGCCGCATCCCCAGCCAGGGATCTGGGGCCCAGCTGCCAGCAGCCGCGTCCCCAGCCGGGGATCTGGGCCCCGGCCACCCACGGCCGCGGCAGCCCCGTCCCCCGCCAGGGATGTGGGGCCTGCCCTGTCCCAGGCCAGGGGGCAGGGCCTGGGCCCGTGCCCCGGGTCTCTCCAGCAGCCAGCAACGCCCCTGCCCCTCGGTATGGGCTTTAATATCTGAACAGCTCCCTCACTATTCACCTGCCTCATCAGTCTCTTGCTGATCTGGAAACAGAGTGGATTTATTGACTCCCAGGGCTCTGATCTGCTGAGTCTAAATCTCTGTCCTTCGGAGCTCACTCCTCAGTTATGAGACCCTGATTTTGCCAATTACCAGAAGTGCTTGGCATGTCTGTCACTTGTACCATAGTGACTTGAAAATCTAAAGAGAGACATGAGGTTCAAATTTCACCTGAAAGTGAATTAGTCCCAAAACCTCCCTGCACAAGGACTGGCAGGGTATAATAGCACAGAAATTGCAAGGTAATGTGTGTGCAAAGCACTTTGGGGTGCAGGGTCAGATGACTAGTTCGTCTATCCTGCCTTTCAGCAGTGGCTGGTGCCAGATGTCTCAGAGGGAATGAACAGAGCATAGCAGTTATCAAGTGATCCATCCCCCCGTTGTCCAATCCCAGCTTCTGGCAGGCGGAAGTCTAGGGCCACCCAGAGCACAAGGCTGCATCCTCGACCATCTTGGCTAGTAGTCACTTAAGAATCTATCCTCCATGAATGTATCTAATTCTTTTCTGAATTATAATACTTTTGCCCTCACAATGAGTTCCACAGGTTGATGGTGCATGGTATGAATAAATACTTTTTGTTTGTTTAAAAATGGCTGCCTATTAATTTCATTGGGAACCCCTGGCTTTTGTGTTATGTGAAAGGGGTAAATGCCATTTCCCTCTTCACTTTTTCCACACCCTTCCTGAGTTTATAAACCTCTGTCATACACTGGAAGGAAAAGGACACTATAAATGCAAGCAACCACTGTTCTGAATTTTCATGAGACAGCAAGTGCAGCACCAGAGAACACAGAGGGCCGGGCGAGCTCAGATCCTTTTTCACAGCTGCACAGTTTAGGTCCTAGAAGAGAGAAATGAATCTTTAAGAACACATAAGCTTTTTCTTGGGTAGTATGCAATGTTACCGCAAGGAAGAATTCCTGGGCTTCGAGACTGCTCCTGTCGTTACAGGTTTGATCTCGCATTTCCTAGACTGTTTATGAAGCTCAGCTGAGGGGGGTGACTGAGCCCCCGGCCTTCTCCCAGGATGCACTGAGGTGATGTCAGCCTGATGGCACCTTGCTCTATTATACTGGAAAATCTGCAGGGAGGGTCTCAGCAGTTTAGGTATAAGATGACCCCATTTGGCCCCAGGCTGCATCCCCATCCTTAGCATTCACAGTGACACTTTCCAGAAAGAGGGTGGTTGGTGGCTTGCAGGAGGTTCAGGAAAATACAGTTTTAATGAAAAATATAAAGCTGAGGTCCAGTGAGTGGCAAGAGGATTCCTCAGCCTGGAGAAGAATGTGGGTGATGTTCTCCACAGAGGCAGGTAGCTACAATCCTGGCATCAGGGGCAGTAGAAGACTACTGACGTTGCGTGCTGTCATACCAATGAGCCAGATGGCAACCGTCCTCTTCCCCACACCCTGGCTTACACTGAAGCAGATGGAAATGATAAGGATACAGTTATTTAAATAGCAAACATTCCTTCATCCCATGTCCCCCCCAAAACCCCCTTCATCCTGCAGCAATACCCCAGGGCAACCTCACAACCTCAGCTCTCAGCTTCACAGCAAGGAAGGGACTTCTGCAGCTAGAGCAAGTTCTAGCTGGGAGCCACTGCACCGTAGAATGCTCCAGGAGTTTCCAGACCACTGGCAGTGATTTCCCCTTGTGCAAACACTGCAGAGCCAAGATGTAACCAGGTAGATTTTCCAGCCAATGGTTCTGCAGCTTCCATATCCTGCACGTGCGTGCCTCTGGCTTCTTAGAGGGAGTTTAGATTCCTCAGTTCCTGCAAGGCTGGCTCAAGGGGCTGTGGTGCCCCGCTCTGGCTTTGTTTTGGCCCCCATGCCAGCTTTGGGGATGGGGATGGGGATGCAGAACCCAGCCTGTGCTCTGGGCCAGCTTGTCCCACCCCCAGGGAGGGGAAAAGCCAGCCCAGGGGGGAAGCAGGCCAGCCCAGAGGCCGGGATCCACTCTCCCGCCCCTCCCCTGGGCTAGCTGTTCCCTGCCCTGGGAGCAGAGCGGGCCAGTTGGGGGACTGGGCTCTGCTCTCCCACCCTGCCTCTGGGCCAGCCCTCTCCACCCCCAGGGCTGACCAGCCAGCCAGTGGAGGGGTGAGAGTGGAGCCCGGCCTCTGGGCTGGCCTGTTCGATCCCTGGGCTGGCTGTTCCCTGTCTTGGGGGCAAGGTGAGCTGGCAGAGAGTAGGGGCTTGGGGTGCCAGCGTGGTGCTGATGCCCGTAAGTTTCAGCGCCTCAAGCCAGTGCCTCACTGGCTCATGAGTAGAGCTGGCCCGAGTCCCTGCTAGCACTGGCCCCTTTCTAAGCTTTGCTAAGCACAGGGAATCCTGCACAAGCAAGTGGTCACATTCTCTGATGCTGAAGGCCACAGAGGCGGGAGGAAGCTATACAGATTTACAAGTTCTACAGGAGTAGCCACGTCAGTCTAATTCAACAAAACAAACAAATAGTCTTGTGGTGCTTTAAAGACTAACACATTTATTCTCAGGTTCAACTCAAGTCCTCCATCTTCAAGTATCTGACTAAGTGGGATCTTCTCCCACGAAAGCTTGTGTGATGAATAAATTTGTTAGTCTTTAAAAGTGCCACAAGACTCCTTGTTTGTTTTTGCTGTACAGGTTTGTTGAGTCAGGACTATGGTAAGCTCTCATGCATGCTGGGGAGTGGGGTGATAACTAGCAATGGAAAAATGCGGGGGGATGGACCTGATCCACATTTCCACTCTTACATGTCATTCCTTTAATCTGTGTGCATGGGAGAGGGGGGTGCAGGCAAACGAAGGTCAAAGCAGGAGCTGCGGGACTGGCATGGCTGCTCAAGTGCTTGGGATCAGGTGGGAACTAACTGAGGTTCAAGAGATGAATTGCCGGGATCCCTGTTCCCAGCCTGGAGCTGGCTGCCTCCCCTTCCTCTGTAAAGTCTCAGCAGCTCCCTTGCAGAGCACGCCCCCCCACACTTTTTCCTCCTATCCCTTCAATCCCTGCCCCCCCATTCCAGGTGAGCTTCCACCACTGTGGTGAGGGTCAAGGCCCATGCTCCAGGCTGGCAAGTCAGGGAGAGAAACTCAGCTCAGAAGTAAATTCCCCTGCTTGTGACCCTCCAGGGTTTCCTCCTTCTGATTGTGCTCCAGCTTGTGGCACTCTCCAGCAGAAGGACATGGCAGAAGGTTTGTGGTGGTGGGAACAGAACGGGGAGTATGAGGCTTTGGACAATCCGTCTCCTTTGGGGAAACCCACAGGCCATAAGGGGGGATACAGCTGTCTGCTAACATCCTCACACAGAGAACATGGAGGCAGGCTGGGGTGCAGTACAGAGGGTTGTTTTATTTGGGACTGATGATGGTGAATACAGACAGGCTTAGGGAGGGGGTAAAGAATCTGCCCAGTGTGGTGTCATCTCACACACCTTCTGTGTTCTGGGGATTACACAACATTCAACTGTCCTGAGCCAGCTCTTTCTGTCTGGCCATGTTTAATGGGAGTGTGCCAGCACCACATTCACTTGACCAGCCCCCCCCATAAGAACAACCAGTGTCTCAAGTCGTCGTGTTGAAATGACAAGATATGAAACCCCTTCTGACCCATTCCTTCCTGGTGTATTTTCCTCCTCAGCCTATCACTGCCCTCTCACCTGCTTCCACCAAATCAAATCATAGAGCTGGAAGGGACCTCATGAGATCATTGAGTCCAACCCCCTGGGAATTGAACCCAGGACCTTCTGCATGTTAAGCAGAGGTGTTAGCCACAACACACCACCCAGGGACTTGTGCAAAGTGCTCGAGCCTGGCTTCTTCAGGGCAGGACTCCTGGCACACACTTTACAAGGATGCAAATCCAAAGGTGCTCACTGAAGCCTGAAGCCACAGACCCTGCTGCTGATGAATGGAAAAGCCACAAAGGTGTGGGGCAGATATCATCACCTCTTCTGATGCACAGACATGCTCTTCCTCAGCCCTCCTGCAATGGAGCGGCTCTGTTGGGCCACTGACTTCCCTGTAAACAGGGACTTATGGAGTACTAGGATAGGAACACCTTAACGTACAGAAGAAATCCAGCCTGGTGCCAATGTGAATGCCAGCCATTCACTCTGGTGCTCTTGCCTGTGCAGCCTGGCAGGGAACAAAACAAAACACTCCATTTGCTCATTTTATGTTAAGTTCGTAAATCTGATAGTTGTCCCACCCTCGTTTCAGGAGCACTCAGCCCCGGGCCGGACTGGTCAACTCAAAGAGCATTTTCCATGTCTTGCTAAAGAGGGGAAACAACACTCGCAGTTTATGTATTGATAAAAGCACCTTTGAGCACACTGACAACGGCCCAGTCAGACTGTGACCTCTGGCAGGACTGACCGCAGGGTGGGCTGTAGGGTAATTCAGGTTTGGAGAAACGAGGCAGCAGGTTGAAGGAAGGGCTTTTCTGTAGTAACCCATGATGTTTGTAAAGGTTTTATCTGAAGAGCAGCTGATCTCAAATTCCAAAGGGTTAGCCATGTTAGTCTAGTGCAGCAAAACAAACAAAGAGTCTGGTGGTACTTTTAAAGACTAACAAATTTATTTAGCACATGAGCTTTCATGGGAGAAATCCGACTTTGTCAGACACTTGAAGACGAAATGGGACTCTCTTTAACAAAAGCTCAAGTGATAAATAAATGTGTTAGCCTTTAAAAGTGCCACAGGACTCCTTGTTTGTTTTGCTGATCCCAAATTGTTCACAGCTTTGGAGAATTCAAACTGTTGTCTTAGGCAGCTGGTGCAAGGGCCCTTTTATATTGTACATTGCTTACAATGAGCGATGACAGCAAATCATAAAAAGCCAAGTATGAAAAATAAACCACAGTGAGAAAAACATACTCCCAAATATTTGATAGGACACCGGCAAAGCACTGCTCTAGTGAGTCTGAAAGGTAGCTGGAGTTTACCTATAGACTCTGCTAAGTCCTAGGGCGGGGTAGGCAACCTCCTGGCACATGTGCCAACAGTGGCACCTGAGCCCATTCAGAGCAGCACACAGAACCCTCTGCAACACCACAGAAATTGCCTTTCCTGCCATCTAAAGTGCCCCAGGTGGCTTCTTTCAGGGGCTTCCACTGTGAGTGCATGACCTGCCACTACTCCTGCCTTGTGTCTCACCTGCTGGAAAGGGCTGCAGCAGGATGGGCGTATCTTGGGTTGGAGAACAAGAATCTGCAAGCTACTGAGCAGGAGCTGTCCCTTTGCAAGTGATCGCATAGGAGCAGGTCACAAGTGTATGGGGTGGATATCACTGATAGGTTCCATGACCTGCACTGAACACGGGCAGGAAATGCTAAGCCCCTGTCTGGCTCAATTAGGTCATACAAACCTGCAAGCTGATGCCAATGAGAGAAGCAGAGCAAGCTTAGAAAGGAGGCAGAAGTAGCCAGGGATCTGAATGAAGGGGCACCGGCCAAAGATATAGACCCATTTATTAATTATAGTATTTTTTACACGCATAAATAATAAAAATAAGTGATGCCAATGAGAAGGGCCTCTTTCTCCCTCGTTGGCGGGGTGATGGAGAAAGCGTGTTTGTTGCATGAGGAGATATGCAGGCGTGGGCTGAAGGCTGCAGAATCACTGTCGTTGCAAAGGGCCAGGGGAGGGGTAGGGTCCACAGAGCAGAAGAGAGGGTCTCATCAGGTTAGAGAGGAGCAGACTGAACATGGAATATCTCCATTGTCCCATGGGTCAGGGTTCAGGGAAAGTTTCCCCTCCAGACATTGCACCCAGTGCTGAAGCTAGGATCTCTGCCAGCTGCACAGAGGGTACGCCTGGAGAAATTAGCCTCTTAGGCAATATAAAGAGTTTTCCCTCTAAACTATGACACACAGCTGAGCCAACACCTTTCTGCACTCCTCCCTTACTCCTAGCGCAGGCCCATCTGGTAAGGACACAGATGAATGTTGAAGAGTGTGGCTTTTTTGCAAAACAGATGGCTCATCCCAGATGCCGAGATTATTTTCTAAACTGCAGGGTTTGCCCACCGGGTCCAGGGAAAGCTGGTCTGTCCAGCACTAATGGGTCTCTGAAAATTGCTGAGGAGGTTTTTGGTGGAAGCTCATCCACTGGTCGGTCAGGAGCAATCAGCAGTCCAGCTGCTGGCTTGGATATTGGAAACAATGGGCATCAGGATCCTTCTTCTGAGCCCACATCTCAGGCTTTGCTCTCTACCCTCAATCTCCAGTTGCCTCTATCCTCAAATCTCCTGGGTTACTCTGGCTCCAAGCCACATACCAGACCAGAGGAGTCCAGGGGGCTCTGTGGCTCACCCTCAGCAGCCTATCCCATCAAGCAGAGCAGAACCACATCAGTGCTGGCTAATAGCAGCTGGTCCCCTTCCTACTTGTGCCATTTTGTTGACAGGCTTCAGACACAAAACTGTCCAGAGATGAAGCATCCTGAGCAAGGCGGCAACAAGGCAGGAGCCCATACGTCCAAGGGAAGAAATGTTCCCCATTCCCACCAAGCAGTTTGTATGGAACAAAGTGTGAGCTAAAACCTCCAGCAGTCAACTGCCCTTCTGGGGACAGGACTTGAATTGCAAAAACCTGTTCCTAGCATGTAAGAGTTAGTGTAAGGAAGAACAATGCTAGTCAGAGAGGCGGGAATGTCTGGGGAAGAGAGGGACTTAACAACAGTTTCATAGAATCAAAAAATCAGAGGACCGATCCCACTAGGGTCTCCTTCTCCTCCCCCCGACCTCAGTGGGAGGTCAAGGCTGCAGGCAAGATAGACGCAGGGGATGTGACACAATCCTACATTTAGTTGACTGGAGGCAGCACCAACTCTGGCAGCAGGTAGTTGCCAGCTCAGGCGGCACTAAGTGGTTCCTGAATTGGTGAGAGAACCCGTTCCATTGCACTCAGCTTGGAGCCACCTCCTGGGTGCGTGAGATGCAGCCAAAGTCTTTCCGGGCCTCAGTGGCTGACTCGTTGGTCCAGGATGGGCTGGAATCATCTCTGCCTGTTTCAAAGGCAGTATTCAGGGAGTCTAGGGAGCCCCAGCTGGCCCAGAAATGTTCCCATGCTGATTGATTACTAACCACACGTCTCCATAGATACAAACCCAAAGGCTGTGCAGTCGGCTTTTGCTGGAATTAGTACGTGTAGCTCTTGCTGTAATGCTGGGAAGGGAGGCTCCCAAGGTCCTGGATGTAAGCAGTGCTCTCATCCAGGTGGGAGAGAGGAACTGTATCTTCCTCACTGATCTGCCGCTCAAACTCTGCTTTCAGGGTTGGTCGCTGATTGTCAGGAAAGGCCAGGGAGAAAAGGGCTTCGGGCTCACACACAAACTTGTACACATAGCGCTCTCCAGCAACCTGCAGGGATGAGATAAGGTGAATGCTACAGCATCTGTCCCATGGATCCAGCATGCGCTCTGCTCTCAGCAAACATAGCAGTGATGGGGTGAGAGCTGTTCAGTGGAGAATGATAGGGACCCTATAGAGCTAGGGAAGACACTTGGCTCCTCTAGAGTAGACCATCCTCATATCACAGATGGAGTTATCATCACTTCCTCTGCCATCCTCTTTGGCAGCTGCTCTAGTGCCACATGGAATAGCTCCAAGAAAAGGTGGCACTACAACCTGATGATCAGGCAGGGCAGATTGCAAACTCAGCTCTTCTCGTTGTGGAGTGGAAATGGGAGGATAGGGAAGAGCATTTTAATAGGAGTGATGGCTAAGTATTTAATGAGGAGCAGGATTTGCCATGGGTTATCTTAAATTGCTGAACTAACAATGTATTTCTAAGTTATGTCCAGGATACTCAGAGCTGTGGTTAGGTACCACCATCAGCCTTTGTCATTAAGAACAATACCATCCTCATTTGCCAGATAGTCCCATGACAGATGTCCTGATAATTGCTCTTTTTGGGAGCACCTGTGATGCAGTCAGCTCTTTCCAGAGAGTCAGGCAGGAATGGTTTTTGCCTTGTGGGTTCACACTCCAAAAAGATTTTGCCTCCCACCAAGCTCATTATTTTTCTGTTCTAGACAGTAATTCCTTGCTTGTCACTGCTGAGAAGGGTCTCCCTTGCTCCGCATTGCAGACATAGTGGAGAAAGAGCTACACCCGCCCCTTGGTTGTCCCCCTAGGGAGCCTGGATTCAGCTCTTTCAGCTCCTTCAACCTCTTTTCGCTTTCTCCTCCACAAATGGAGGGCCAGGGAGATGGTTGCAGGAGATAAGGAAACCTCTGGAGGTGGGGGCTCAGAACTTGCCAGGGGCCAGTCAAACCTTCAATCACAAGCGAGACAAATTTCAATACAGGCACAGCATTTCAATACAGGCATAGAACAAGGATCCTGTCACAAACTGACCTTCTGCATGATGCCCTTCTCATAATAGTAGCGAAGGGACCGGCTCAGCTTGTCATAGTTCATGGCTGGTCGGTTCTTTTGGATACCCCACAGCCTGGCAACCTGCAGGACAAAACACCAAGGTACATTAATGTCTGTGAGCCCTGAAGGAAGGAGCACATGACAAATGTGTTTCTGTCTGTCTAGGGGGATGTCCTGAGATCCGGGGCAGGTGTGAGGGAAGACTGCTGCTCAAAAGGCACCTGAAACAATAATTTATAGCAGCCAAATAACAGGATAAGAATAATAAATAGAGCACCTTTTACATTTCACTACATATAACAAGAACGGTGAGGCTGATAACCAGAAGCTTCCTTTCCATGACGAGACTGTGTATGTGTGTGCAAACATCCCCATGGCAACTGTATTGATGTAATAATGCATCCATACCTAAGGGGATGCTCCACCAACATATAAGCGCCTGCTAAAAATCACTTTGAACGTAGATTGACTAATCCATCAATGGGCAAATACCTTCAACAGCCAATTAATGACTTTCCTTGATCCCCCAACATTCAGACAGGAATTAAGATGGTTTGAGGATGCTGGGAGTCCTGGTTGTTGAGTGGCTCGGAGGCCTGATTGCTGAGTGGCTGCCCCATAGCCAGGGCATCACTGGGAAAAAACCATGCCACACAAAACCATCTTCAGCCCTGACTTATGAGCATGAAGTCATTATCCAAAACCCAGACTGAGAAAACACTTGTAAACAAATGTTAATAGTGATGTGACCCAGCAAAGTGACTCAGCCCATCTGCACTGCATATGTTGGTAAGAGGCTGAGGATAAGCTAGAGCAGCCACTAAAACACAGCTATAAATCGGATCCTGATGTTAATGGATGTTCCAGACATATTATCAGAGTTTATTGCTCTGTTTGGAACATGGTGGCACTAGAAATGATATCTTTGTTAATTGCAGTTTGAATCCTTACATCACCAGATTAGGGGGGCCATGGTTTCTCCCAGATTTTTATTTAAAATGCTGTATTGAATGAGGTGTACCCCTGCCCTGGATCTCAGAGACAGTATAATGGGTCCCAGAACCAACATGGGCCTGTTCAAGAGTAAAACCCCTTGGAAAGAGAAGACCACCTGGGAAACCAGCTGCATTTCCCAGCAACTCTGGGATCCTAGTGAGGGAAGGGGAAACTGCCAGTGCCGGCTCCTGTATCTGGGATCCACTGACCCAGGCTGTTCATCTGCCCTTGAGTTCAGGGGCCAGCTGTCATTAAGGCTGAGATTTTTAGGTGCTCAGCTGTTGTGGTTTCCTCCTTTAAAGCCCCAGCCAGTGGTGGCTACTTAGGGCAATTGCCATGAAGGAGGCTTTATTGACATGACAAAGGCCCCTGCCCCAAGGAATCCACAGAGTCGGTAACTTGGCCCAGCGGTCCCTCTTTTCAAAGGTGGAAGCTGAAGAGTTTTCACCTCTTCAGGCTCAATGAGCTTGAACTCCATCCCTCTGCCGGTCCAGGCGATGAAGTGGGAGTTGGTGGGATCATCCAGCAAAGCCACCAGGAACTGCCAAAGTTGAAGAGAACCCCTCCGCTGGTACGGGGGCCCTTCCCGGTACCCACCAACTTCTTGT
The DNA here is from genome assembly GCA_007922195.1 of Podocnemis expansa. Taxonomy (NCBI): domain Eukaryota; kingdom Metazoa; phylum Chordata; order Testudines; family Podocnemididae; genus Podocnemis; species Podocnemis expansa. The sequence goes on from ML681990.1 coordinate 21,514,611, forward strand.
TTGATGTCTCCTGCCGAACAGAACAAACACAAAGGGTTTTGCTATGTCGCTTCCTTCACCCTGCATTGTTTCTGTCTCTTGTGGAGGGACGAAGATGCAGAGAGGTCATCTCATTGGCCAGCCACAGAAGACAAAGCAGGCTCCATGCTGCCTACAGAGGTAACAGCAGAGATGCTTGGTAACTAAGATCTTCTCACCTGCTGTTTGCCTGAGACAAGACTCTGGCTAGAAACCTAGAGCCCAGAGTACAGTCTCAACAGTTGCTTTTTCTTTTTTTAACTGTTAGGGGCTGGGGCGTTTTACTATATTTCAGGGATCACTCCACAGTGTGAATGCAGTGAGATCCTGCTGCACTGCGACGTAACACCTATGCCCAGGTGAGACCCATCCTCCAGAGCTTGGTGCTAAAGGAACCAGCTGCCATCTGATTTCTGAGAGAACTCAGCTGAAATAGCTCTTTAAACCAAAAGTGCTTTTTCCCAGCCTCACTGCCCTTTTCAGAGACTTCTCCCTACCTCCCTCTACTCCCACCTCCCTGACCTGGGCTGTGGGGAATCACTAGCTACTCATTCAGGCCCAGGTTCAGAAATTTTGTTAACATGGAGACAGACAAACTGGCTGAGGCCCAGCATCAAAGCCTATTTATGTGATCTCCAGGCATGGCTGGCCCTTGAGGTCCCTAATGGGGTCAGGCATACTCCAAAGGGTATGAAGAGATGAGGCTACAATTGTTTCCAAGAAATACAGGTGCCAATATCCTGGGCAGATGCAGGGTCGAATTTCTAGTGTTTACAAGCTCAGGCTTGACTCCCTGTATCAGTAAAGCACATCTGAATGGTTTTAGCTTGTCTCTCATCCCATCCCCAATCCCACACACTTTGATCCTGGTGTGGGTGGTAGCCTGAGGCCAAGCTTAATTATTGAGTGAACCCATGTCAGAGGTGTTGCCATCTGGCTGCAGAGCGTCATTAACAACCAACCAGTGAGTCTAGGGGTGCGCAGGCAGGAGTGGGATCCATGGAATTATTGTCGACTGAAACTGGGTTGGTGAAGAAGCCAAGTTGTCCTGTGCTTGACTGACAGTAGGAAACAGCAGTGATTTTGGCCAGAAGATTGGGGGGTGTCTGGAGAGTTGAGTCTGTAACTGAGAGGCAGTGTTGACTTGAGGGACTGGGCCTCAATACTAACAACAAGGCCAGGAAACAAGGGGCCACCGTCTGGGTGGTCTTGGGTTCAACCCTGTGCAGAAATCAAGCGTTGTCCACCACGTTTCACTTGGCACAGGCAGGAGTAAAGAGGTGGAGGAATTCACCCCTGACTATGGAACAGAAGCTGAAATGTTTGCCGGCTGCTATGAAAGCTCAGAAAACACAGCCCAAGAGGCACAACATCAGGCATGACTCATACATCCAGGTGCAGCATTTCTTAATGAATAGGTTCAGGGGTTAAGCAGAGCTGGCAGTGTGCAAACCCTGGCTCACGTGGAGGCTCACATGGCTACATAGGGCATGGGGTAACCTCATCCTATCCCAAGATTTGGAAGACACACAGGTTTCCCTCTGACCTTCAAACTTCTCTGGGACAACAGAGACATCATCAGCAAAGGGCCTCATTTGCTTGTTGTAGCCATAACCTGGAAGAAAAAACAGTGGCAAATGCAATCAGAGAACCCAGCAAACCTGCACCACTGGAGTGAAGTCCACTGCAGGAGCAGATGAAAAGGAGACAGATTCCGGAGGATTTCTTACCTAATGTCCCTTCGGTATTCAGATGGCTTGGATACCCCTCAACGTTCAGGTACATAGAAGGACAGCCAGGAACATCTACAGAATGAGCGAGAAACACACGTCACTGCAGAGCACAAATCCCACCAGAGTGGTCCTGCATGCTTGATGCAGCAGGCTGACAACTGGCCTTGTGCCCTTCTAAGAGAAAACTGAGAGTCTAGTCTCAGCTCTTAGCCTGGTCCTAATCTTGTCCTCCCACCATATTTCCAACAGCCATGGATTAAATTAACACACAACTGTGATACCACCTAAAACACTGTTTTTGTCCTCCACGAAAGACAGAGTGGAAATATTAACACCACATACATTTGTTTGGTATTTCTCCTTCATTTAGGGTTTAGATTGATGTGACACAGGACTGTACTATGGCTGTTACAGCTGAACAGGTAGTTACATTGCTACAGTGCAGCTATGGACTGCAGGGACATACATAAATGTGTTAGTTTTTAAAGTGCCACAGGACTCCTTGTTTCTTTTGCTACACATTGCTTCTATGGACAGTCTGTTTCAGGTATATTGTTGCACTTAGGGTCTCTTTTTGGTTATCAGAGAAAGCTGCATGCAAAGATGGAGAGTTCCTATGAGCATCAGATGAAAGCAAGAAGGTTAAAAACAAGATGGGTGTAAAGAGGTCAATGAGGGTTAAAGGTTCTGCATTGTATGAGCTGAATGACTGGGTACTGTAACTTAAACCCTAAAATTTTCCAGCCCCAGCTGGAATGGGGGCAGGACCTGGGTGTTTTGGAAGAGTTTTCTCATGTTTCTCTTGTCCTCTTTTATAATGCAGTTGTCTTCCGTGCCGTGTTGCTGATGTGAAGGGCACTGGGGTACACTTAGCTGACTGCAGTCTGCATTGTACATTATTACAAACATAAACTAGACTCATACAAGCCATTCTGTGGAAAGCAGCATCCTTTTTACCAGTGTCTGTGCAGATGCACTCAGTGAGGGGCACTGTCTCCATGGCCAGAGAGAGAGAGTCAGAACCCTGTTGGGAGATTTCACTGAATTTATTTTTCCTAAGGAAAACCAGTCCAAAATAGCCACTAAAATGCCAGGAGACTTCAAGCAACCTTCTTGCTTCAAAGGGGGACTGGTCTAGTGTGGATCACGGCAGCATGTGCCCAAACCTTGACAGGAACCTCTTGGAAAATCAGCTTTTCCCTGAGAGAAACTAACTTCATTCCCTGACTAAGTTGGGTTCCCAAAAAGCAGCTGTCTTTGGAGATTATTAATAAACATTTCTGTAGTGCTGGGCTTCATTGTATTCTGGCCAAGGCATTTGTGGTGGAGGCACAACAGACAATAGGAAGACAGTGAACTCCCGAAGCAACAACGCTCCTGGTAAAGACCTGGGGCCTGGGCGCAGGCTCCGCCCCCTGGGTGCTGGCTCCACCCCCTTGCTCCAATCCAGAGGCAATGCCCTGGCTGGGGACGGGGCTGGGTGAGACAGTGGCTGCCACAGGCGGCCCAGCCGAGGAGATGCAGGAGCCGCTGCAGCTGGCCCAGACCTGGATACCCAGCTGGGGACCTGGCCTCCAGACATTCGGGGCACGGGTGCTGGGACTCGGGGCATGTGCCCCATGTGCCAGGTGCCAGCAACACCTCTGGTGAATACAGTTGATAAGAGAGTTCTGCTTAGCCAGCAGATGCACAGACAGCCTCTGTGCTGGGATTAAAACAAGCAAGGAGTCCTGTGGCACTTAAAGACTAACAAATTTATTTATCACGTGAGCTTTCATGGGAGAAAATCCCACTTCACCAAAGATTTTGAGTGGCTCCCTTCCTCCAAATTGGTGTTAGTGGCACAGATCTAAAAGAAATGATTTGTTTCTCAGAACAAAGCTGGTTTATCTGGCCGCATTAACCTCCAAACGGGGGAAGTCGTTTGTTTCTCATTTGTCCCTGACTTGCTTCAGGCAGCCGTCAGAGCCACACACCAGATCTAGTTACCAGCCGCCAGCTGATGTCAGCTGCCTATGAAAGAAAAGCATGGGGTGAAAGCTGACACCAGCGCCAGCCCAACTGGGAGCTCAGCTCCTTCCCCAGCCCTCCATTTTGTGAATGAAATTCCTCCGACTCCATTCAGAGGGAGAGAAGCAATCTGTGCCACGCTGCAGGGCGGGAGGAGGAAGGGAGCACAGTCAAGGTTATGTAATGCAATCTGTGGCCCTGGGGAGTGCTCCACTCCTGGAGCATTTGAAGGTCACTCATGCAGGAAGTCAGTCTCTGGTTGAATGCAGGGACCATGAATTCATTCTCTCTCCTAGTTCCAAACCATTTGACAGACTCTCCTTCTGCTGCTGGTGACAAAGGGCTTTCTGGTCCTTGTGTACCAGAGCAAAGGCTGCAGAGAACTAAACAAAACGCACAGGAGCTTGCAGCGTGCCCGGGCCCTGGGAGAATGACTTTCTGCAGAACCCACTTGTTATTCCCTCTGGTCACTGCTGCCTCCTAGGTCAGTGGCTTGCAAACTATGAATCAGGACCCAGAACTGGGTCTCAGACTCTCAGGTACTGGGTAGCAGCACCCCTTGCTGCTGCCACCAAAAGACTGGAATGCATTGCACAAAGATATAATTGTTGGGTCACAGACGTAAATCCTAAGAAATTGGGTCCTAAGAAAAAAGTTTGAAAACCACTGTTCTAGGTGACCAAAACTTTCCTAAGAGCCACGACATCACATTTCCTCCCTTTTGAGTGCAGGGACTTGTCATCTGGATAGCAATACCTGTTGCACAGAGGTCACCACCACCCCTATCCTGAAGCACCTGAGCACTTTCCTTGCAAAACAGAGGGCAACAGTGAAGTCCATAGTGGTCTTCACTAACAAGTGCCCTATTTTGCTCCATCTAATAATGCAAGAACAAGTGAGTGACACTGTGAGGACTTTTCGCAGAAGGCCAGATGAAAAGCTCGAAAGCTTGTCTCATTCACCAACATAAACTGGTTCAATAAAAGATCCTACCTCACTCTCCTTGTCACAAGAACAGGAAGATACATGAAACAGCCAAAAGGGAATCCTTGTTTTTTTTAAACACAGTACATATTTAAGCTGTGGAACTCATTGCCACATGATATTTTGAGGCCAACAGCTGGGTGTGGTTTGATTTTTATGCAAATCATGAAAATATCCAGAGTTACATTTAAAAAGATACAAATGTATAAAGGTGTTAAACACTTCCTTTTTCAGGGCATGAACCAACTTCTAAAACAAGTGTGTGGGGCTATGGGCAGATTATTACATAACTGCCCACTACAGGCTGTCTTACATCACTCGTTCCAAAGGGGTAGTAATGTTAGTCTAATTCAGCAAAACAAACAAGACATCTGGGGGCACTTAAAAGTCTAACAGATTTATTTATCACATGAGATTTAGTGGCAGAAAATCCCACTTTGCTGGACTCTTGAAAATGGGAAACTTACAGAATGGGAACAATATAAATTAGGTTTCCCATCTTCAGGAATCTGATGAAGCGGGATTTTCTCCCACAAAAGCTCATGCAATAAATAAATTTGTTGGTTTTTTTAAGTGCCACCAGAGTCTTTGTTTGTTTTACATTACTCACTAAACTGGGCACTGTTGCAGACAGGAGCCTGGCTAGATGGAGTCTAGGTCTGACCTAGAGTGGCCATTCCTATGTTGTGATGTGAAGGACACACACAGTTCTGTTCCCCTCTGTTTTTTGTCACTTACTGATTCATTCATTGGGCTGGGGACTCTGGATTGCTGACTGTGCATTGCTGAGGAGGGGTCAGAAGACCACAAGGCACCCCTAGAACTCTTCAAGAAAGCCAAAGAAACCAGAAACCGATGTGAGTGACTCACACTGACTGTGGACAGGTCTGGATCCAGACTCAGAATGGGCTCCTTCTTTTGAAGACTCACCTTTGGACTCCAACCAGAACATTACTAAAAATATATCAGAAGGCAAAAGTCCTGCTCAAAGTTCCCAGAGCCATCAGGATGAGATCACCATGGCCTGGCCAATTGCCAAAGCATGCTGCAGATTGCAACAGCTCCTACCAAGAAACATTCTGTGATCTTTCTAAGGAAGCAGAAATTATTTATTTTTGCTGTGATCAGACAGATTGTGGGGAGTGGCCCAAACACACAATATGGGACTTCAGCTTTTTTCTAGGGTCCATGTCAACCCAGTGAGCGTGCATGGCATGTCCATGGCCTTTTACAAATTTGGCTCAATATGAGCCCAATCCTGCATTGCTGATGGAGTTTTGCCATAGACCTCAATGGTCCAGGATCATCCAGCCCTTCTAGGGTTATGGGCAGCACAGAACCCGCTGCGGTTGGGCCAGCAGGACATGGCAGCATTGATAATACTGCCAGGCAGTTCTGAGGTTTCACTGGAAACTGCAAGACAGCAATTACGGGCTCATCATCATCTCAAAGGCAGCAGCTTTGCAAAGATCCTCTACTGTATCATTCAGGGAGAAAGGAATTTGCTCTGAAAGCACTAGTGTGGGGATAAGCAATGCAGGCGCAGTGAGCTACCTGTGGCTCTGTAACTGTCCCCTTCTGGCTCCCTGGCAATCTCCTCCAAGGAGCCAGGTGTGCTCTGGGGACTCCTGGCTGGCCTCAGCATCAGGGCCAAAGAAGGGGGCTCCTGGGTGGTGCAGGCCCCCATTTTTGGGGTGCCAAGGTTGCCCCCACCCTCCCACACAACCGCATGAGTCAGAAGTAGCCCAGTAGCTGTGCTTCTACCCCTAGCACTAGCAGGTGGCATGTGGATGGTGCATGCTCCCTCTGTGCCTCCATCCACTGGTGGGGTGGAGCAGTGCTCCCCGCCTACCCCCAGCTGGCCGCCCTCCCAAGAGCGGCCGGCGGAGAGCTGCAGCTTGTGTAGGTGGGGCCCTGGAATGGCCCGCTCCGTGGAGTTCAGGCTGATTCGACCCGGCCACTCCAGGCCTGAACAGAGGCCGCCTTGCCCCAAGGCCCTGAATTGGGCCTGTTCAGCTCTGGGGTGGCTCAGTCGAAATGGCCTAAACTCCGCGGAGGGGGCGCTCCAGGGGTCTGCCTCTGCAAGCTGCAGCTCTCTGCCAGCCACTCTTGGGAGGGACAGCTGGCTGGGGATTCTCTGCTGAGGAGGACAGACAGGCCTATAACTAGAAATGACCCTGAGAACACAAGGGTGTGCTGCTTGCCTGAAGCTAAGATACATGACATGGATATGAGGCTGAAGAGGATCCTAATGGGAGCAGAAAAGAATCCTCTATTGTCTTTCATGCGGGTATGAATGATATAGCTAGATTCTCACTGGAATGTATCAAAGGAGACTATGCCAGGCTGGGGAGGACTCTCAAGGAGCTGGAGGCTCAGGTGATCTTCAGTGGGATTCTGCCTGTCCCTAGAGGAGGACAACACAGCTGTGAGAAGATTCTGGCAGTTAACAGATGGCTCAGGCAGTGGTGTTACAAGGAGGGCTTTGGGATGTATGGACACTGGGAGGTGTTCATGGACAGAAGATTGTTTGCTTAGGATGGACTTCACCTGAGTAGGGAGAGAAACAGTCTTCTGAGAGGGAGGCTAGCTCAACTGATTAAGAGAGCTTTAAACTAGGGAGTGTGGGGAGATGGTTCGGAGATGCTTCGACAATCTCTACACCTGACACTAGCATTGAGAGGCAGGAAACTGAATTCAGAAAAGACAAAGATGTGGGAGGCAGTATGGATGTTAGAAAGGAGGGAAGCACAAATACTGGTCTGATGAGTGATGGCAGTAGTAAAAAAAGACTACATCGGGCAAAGAATGTGAGCAAAGCTGAGCAGCAAAAGCTAAAATGTTTATATACCAATGCAATAAGCCTAGGTAATAAAATGGAGGAACTCGAACTATTGGTAGAGGCATTGAAACTGGATATTATAGGGATAACAGAAACATGGTGGAATAGTAGTCACGACTGGTGTACGGGCATTGAAGGCTATGTGCTCTTTAGGAAAGACAGATGTAATGGCAAAGGTGGCGGTGTGGCATTGTATTTCAATAATGCAATAGAATGCAACAAAATTCAGAGTGATGGAATTAGTAGGACAGAATCTATCTGGCTCAAAATCACATTGGAGAAAAAAACTACTAGAGTTTCTCCTGGATTAGTGCTTGGGGTGTGTTACAGACTGCCGGGATCTGATCTGGACATGGATAGAGAACTCTTTAAGGCCTTTAAGGAAGTAAACACAACTGGGAACTCTGTGATTATGAGAGATTTTAACCTCCCAGATATAGACTGGGGGATATGCGCTAGCAGCAATAAAAGGGCCCAGATTTTCTTGGAGGTGATAGCAGATGAATTTCTCCATCAAGGAGTTTCCAAACCAACAAGGAGATGTGATTTTAGATTTGGTACTAGTCAATACTGAGGACCTCATAGAGGAATTAGTTGTAGGGGACAATGTAGGTTGTAGTAACCATGAGCTAAACCAATTTAAACTGAATGGAAGGGTAACAAAAATAAATCTGTGACCAGAGTCTTTGACTTCAAAAGGGCTAACTTCAAAAAATTAAGGGAATTAGCTAGGGAAGTGGACTGGAGCAAAGAATTCATGGATATGAACATTGAGGATGCTTGGAACTGCTTCAAGACAAAGCTGCAGGAACTATCTGAAGCCTCCATTCCAAAGAAGAGGAAAAAATTTTCAGGCATGGGTTCTAAACCAAGCTGGATGAATGTACATCTTAGACAGGCGATTAGGAGGAAACACAAGGCCTACAAGGAGTGGAAGATGGGAGGAATAGGAAAGGAGGGCTACCTTTTAGAGGTCAGAGCATGTAGGGATCAAGTGAGGAAGGCCAAAAGCCAAGCAGAGTTAGACCTTGCAAAGGGAATCAAAACCAACAGTAAAACGTTCTTCAGCCATATAAATACAAAGAAAACACAGAAGGATGAAGTTGGACCACTATATACTAAGGATGGGCTACAGATCAAGGATAATCTAGGCATGGCTGAATATCTAAATAAGTACTTTGCCTCCGTCTTCAATGAGTGTGATGGTGAGTTTGGGGACAGAGGTAGGGCAGCTAATTGGAATGAGAATGTAGCAGTGGAAATTACCATATCGGAGGTGGAAGCCAAGCTTCAGCTGCTTAATGGAACTAAATCAGGGGGTCCGGATAATGTCCATCCAAGAATATTGAACTTGCACATGAAATTGCCAGCCCTTCAGCAAGGACTTTTAAAGTATCGGTGAACACAGGGGTTGTACCTTATGACTGGAGAATTGCTAATGTAGTCCCTGTTTTCAAGAAAGGGAGTAAAAGGGATCCAGGTAACCAGAGGCCTGTTAATTTGACCTTAGCAGTATGCAAGGTCTTAGAGAAAATTTTGAAGGAGAAGGTACTTAAGGATATTGAGGAGAATGGTAACTGCGATAAAATACAACATGGCTTTACAAAAGGTAGATCATGCCAGGCCAACCTGATCGCCTCTTTTGAGAAGATAAAAGATTGTTTGGATAAAGGGAATGCAGTGGACCTAATTTACTTAGATTTCAGCAAGGCATTTGATACAGTTCCACACAGGGAATTACTAGTTAAACTGGGAAAGAGGGGGATTAATATGAAAATAGAAAAGTGGATAAAGAACTGGTTACAGGGGAGATTACAGAGGGTCATAGTGAAAGGTAAACTGTTTAGCTGGACGGAGGTTACTAGTGGAGTTCCCCAAGGATCGGTCCTGGGACCCATCTTATTCAACCTTTTTGTTACTGACTTTGGCCCAAAAAGTGGGAATGTGCTAATTAAGTTTGCAGACGACACCAAGCTGGGAGATATTGCCAATACAGAGGAGGATCGTGATAGCATACAGAATGATTTGGATGACCTTGTAAAGTGGAGCATTAGAAATAGGATGAAATTCAACAATGGGAAGTGCAAGGTCATGCACGTAGGGACAAATAACAGGAATTTTTCTTATAAGTTGGGAATGCATCAGCTGGAAGTGATGGGGGAGGAGAAGAACCTGGGCATACTGGTTGATCACAGAATGACAATGAGCAGCCAATGCAATGTGGCAGTGAAAAAAGCTAATGTGGTCCTGGGGTGCATCAGAAGGGGTATTTCCAGTAGAGATAGGGAGGTGTTAGTACTGTTATACAAGGTGCTGGTGCAACCTCACTTGGAGTATTGTGTACAGTTCTGGTCACCCATGTTTAGGAAAGATGAAGTCAAACTGGAACACGTGCAAAGAAGGGCTACAAGGATGAGTTGTGGAATGGAAAATCTTTCCTATGAGACACAATTTAATGAGCTTGGTTTGTTTAGTCTTCTCAAAAGAAGGCTGAGAGGAGATATGATTGTTCTTTGTAAATACATTAGAGGGATAAATACAGGGGAGGGAGAGGAATTATTTGAATACAGCGCCAGTGTGGACACAAGAACAAATGGATACAAACTGTCCTTCAGAAAATTTAGGCTTGAAATTAGACGCAGATTCCTAACCATCAGAGGAGTAAAGTTCTGGAATAGTTTACCAAGGGAAGTGGTGGGGACAAAAACCTTAGGTGCCTTCAAAACTGAGCTTGCTAAGTTTAAGGAGGGAATGGTATGATGTACAATGTAGCTTGGCCACTGTCTGTCTTTTACTACTGGTGATGGGTATGAGAGTGACCTGGGAAGGGGCACTAGATGGAGTGGGTTCTGAGTTATTACAGAGTTCTTCTTGACTGGCTGTTGTGTACTTGCCCTCATGCTCAGAGTTTAACTGATCGCCATATTTGGGGTTGGGAAGGAATTTTCCCCCAGGGCAGATTGGCTTCAGCGCTGGGTTTTTTTTTGCCTTCCTCTGTAGCACTGGGCATGGCTCACTTGCTGGTTGATTCTCTGTATTAAAGACTTTAAATCATGATTTGACGACTTTAATAGCTCAGTTATGGGTTAGAGGTTCATTGTAGGAGTGGGTCAGTGAGGTTTTATGGCCTGCAGTGTGCGGGAGGTCAGACTAGATGATCATATTGGTTCCTTCTGACCTTAGAGTGTATGAGTCTATGCAGCAGCGCTGCTCTGCCCCACCAGCAGAAGGAGGGACAGAAGGAGTGCTTGCCACCCTCACATGCCCCGCCAGTGCTAGGGGGCTGTGATGTGGCCACTGGGCTGGCTCCTGCTCATGCAGTTATGTGGGAGTGTAGGGGGGATCTGGCATTTCTCCACTTTTGCGCTGCCAACCCCTGCACTAGCGGAATGTCCTCTGTAATAGGGTGACTAGGCCCAGGGAGAGAGATTACACTTTGTGGCATCTCTCTGGTGCCTTCATCACTTAGGACTGTCAATAATAGGTAGTAAAGAACACACATTATGGTGCATTAATTCCCCAGCTCTGAAGGCAGAGAGAACCTCACCTCTAGCAGGACAGCATGCCTGTGACTAGGTTCAGGTGTAGGGGAAGGTGGCCACACCCAGCTCTTTGAGGTGTAATCCTAGGCTTCAGCAAAAGGTAAGGGACAAACTTGGGGAGTGACCCACTGACCTGTAATTCCCCCCCTGTTCCCCCCGAGACCTTCTGGGATATTCTGGCTCCTTCCCTTTGGGGATGGCACTATGTCATCCTAGGTGTTTATGCAGCACTCAGCACAACATGAGCAGAACCCCTAGGCAATATTCAAATAGAAACAATACATTAACAACATAAATTCCTACTGGACGGCTGCATCTGAGGGTTCCTCCTTCTGCAGCCTAGAAATTCAAGAGAATCCAAGGCCAGAATAGGTCATTGCATTCTGTTCATTCAAGTCTGACCTCTTGCATTGACTAGGCCAAAAGATCTCATCCATTAATTTCTGCATCAAGTCTACCAATTCTGTCTGAGCCAACATTTATCTTTTAGAAAGATCCAGTCTTGATTTTAAAACTTCATGCAAGGGAAAATCCACATCCCTAGGTAAATTGTTCCAATGGCTAATCACCCTCTCTGACAAAATGTGTTTTTTTTCCCCAGGTGGAATTTGTCTAGCTTCAGCTTACAACCAGAGTGTCTTTTGTGCCTTTTTCTGCTAAATTAAAGTGCCAGAAATGTTTTCCCTGTGTGTGTAGGTATTTGTCAACTGTGATCAACTCACCTCTTAACCATCTCTTGGATAAACTAAACAGACTGGACTTCCTGAGCTTATCACCAAGTCATGTTTTCCAGACCTCAAATCATTCTTGTAGTTCTTTCCCTCATGCTCTCAGGAAATCTCCATCAGACTCAGAGAACATGGAAACTGATACAGAAGGGTGCTTTCCCAGGGGAAAGGGAGGTTGTCAACCAAAGCACCTGTGCTCTGCTGCTCCACAGTATGCCAATGAAAAGTTAAAACAAAAAGGCTATTTCAAATCCCCATGAGAAGGTGCATCAGAAGCCAGCTCACCTGGCATCATCTGGTCTGCATGTATGGCTTCAAATAGGACAATTCTCTAGCCCTACCTGAGTCATATGCATAGTCTGCCTGTTCCTGCTTGATCACCACTCCTGTGGGGTACCGGTGGCCACTGCTGCTCCCCATTTGGCTTGCCTGCTCATACATAGGGTCATGGTACTCCTGTTTAAAGCTCTGCTGATGGTACTGTAGGCAGGGCTCGGACATCTGCCGCTGGTAGGCAACTGGTGCTTCTCGGGCCATATTCTGAGAGGAGGGGAAAGAACGGCACATCTCCGTAGGTGGCTGGTAGACGGAGCTAAAATGGGAGGAAAAGAGCCAATGTGGTGACTGCTTTCCATAATCACAAATTGTTCAGGACCCATGTGCAGTGGTAGAAGGAACAGAGTTTTCGGGGGTTGTGCCTTAATCAAGACAGAATCACACTCGAAGCTCCAGCAAGGAAAGGGCAGCACTGTGGGGTATTCCCAGGGGCTGTTGTACAGCCATCAGTCATATGGCATCTACAGCTATAGAGCTGAATGGGCTTCAGCCAACAGGCTTCCCTCACATGGGCACCAGGCAGCAGCTTTGGACCCAGGCTGCTAACAAGAGGGCAGGTTTATGATTGCTGGAAAGAGACAGCTTTGATTCAGCTACAGCTTTGGGGTGGGCAGGGGAGCCCCTTTGGTTGGAGGCTGCCTCCCACCTTGTCACTGCTGTGGTCACTCACCTGTGTTCCATGAGGTATCCACGACTGGACGTGGGCTGGGACGGCCCCCGAGGGCTCAGGAAGCTCCTGTCCTGTCTAGGGAAATGTTGAAGTGGTGACTGTATCGGTGTTCCTGGGTTTGGTGACTTGAGTCCAACTTGTCTGGTTTGGTCATAGGCACTGGGACAGTCAAACAGATATTGGAACATTACAATCTCCTGAGAGAGACGTATTCCGTTCACCTGGGGGAGAACGTGCCCCAGGCAGTCATACCGCACCTTCCTGGCAGTCACCAGGCAATGCAGTGCTGTCAGTAGTGAACTTCCCTCTTCTCACTGATCACTCTGATTGATCAATATAGGGGCACTTCCCAGCGCAAGAGGACAAGGCCTGGGAGGTGAAGAGCTTACAATGCAAATCCAAAGAAGTGCAGAGGAATGGTGGGGAGGTCACTACAGGGAGGATCTGGGAAGGGAAGGACGAAGGAGGAGAGGGAAAGTGCTTGGCAGACAAGAAGAGGAAAATTGTTCTAAGCATCGGGGCAGTCAAGACACCAATAAGGAGAGGCATGAAGGCCATGCAGGCACTGAGAATGGGTACAGTAGAAAGTGGCTACATTGTTGGGAGGGCTTCATTTTTAACCAGTAACTTTGCTGGCACTGATTTTCCAGGGCATAAATTACACTGCCCCATAAGCTAAGGCATGACCAGGGTGCTGCGGCCCAGCATTAAACGGGAAGTAACCCACCAATTAGTTTCACTAGCATGTCAGCAGAGACCCAGCAACCCACCATGACATGTTGCAGTAGCACACCCTTATCTTTAGTTACCCTTCGCTCCTTCAGCATGTGAGTGGCATTACCTGGCGTACAGGCACCGCTCGCCATTTTGATATTGAAATGGCTGCTTGTGGCTGCAGGACAATGCGGGGTCAGAACAGGGACTCTGTGGTTCCTTCTTGACTTTAGCAGGAGGACTGTGTAAAGCTACTGAGAGAGAGAAATAAACAGTCCAGTCAGAACTCCTTCTGAGACTGGGAAGAAGTCATTTGTGTTGTGGAGAAACTAAATGTAGCTGAGACACACATGCGCCTTGCCTGCCCTACTCACCTGGGTCCAGGTGAAACAATAATAGTGGGTGCAATTGTTCTTTGGAGTTTCCCAAGCTCTTCCCCAGACACCCCACTGCACCCCTTTCTTTGCACTAGCTGCTGTCACTCAGAATACTTACTTAGGTTCATACTGTGCCCGTACCCTGAAAGAAGCTAATCTGGGGAAGAGATTATGTTTAGTGTGAAATTCAAGGGCAGTCTGGGAAGGCGGGAGAGCAGCTAAATGCTAAAGGACTTGGGCAAGGGAGAGATGACAGGGTGTGTATGCGTCCCACTATTGTGTGCTAGAAACTGAAGGGTGACACATTCATAGTTTGCTTTTCAACACTGAAGACCCAAATTCTGGCTTTGCATCACACAAACCAGCCTGTCAGACTCACCTAGGTGTTAACAGTGTGTTATGAGTGACATCAGGAGTGTCACTGCCCCAGAAAAGAGATTTGGGGCACAGGGCCCTGATCCACTGTGCCCCCCGCAGTGCAGGCCCAATCTGGTCTGCTTTCCTTCCCAGGGGTCCAATCCAGCCCCTGCCAACCTGTGGGCCAGCCTGCTGCTGTCACTGGATGTAGGGTCTGGGTCATGTCCCTCGACCAAGTTGGCCTGCTGCTGTCACCACCAGGCACAGGGTTTGGGTCCCTGTCCCGGTCCTGAGTTGGCCTGCCACCAGGCGTAGGATCTGGGCCTCAGCCCTGGTCTCAGCCCTGAGCTGGTCTGCCGCTGCTGCTGGGCGCAGGGTCCATTCTGGCCTGCAACCATCAGGAATCCTGGCCCCTTCCTGGCCTGCTGCCCCCAAACCCGAGGTCCTGAGGCTGGGCTCGGGCTGGCTCGTCAGGCTGGGGGTCTGCTGCTGACTTCTCCTCACCATCTACCTGAGAGGAGGGGAATTTAAATTTTCCTTCTCTTCTCCTGCTCTACAGTATGTGCTGCAGAGCAGGAGCCTATCTGAGCTCCTTCCACACATGCGCAGAGGAGCTTGGGGCAGGCACAGGGGCTCAGGGCACAGACTGGAACACTGGGGGCCCATGTCCCCCCATTCCAAGTGCCAACAACACCCATGAGTGACATCATCATGCCTTTACGTTGAACCATTCTACTGACACAGTCTCACAATGTAAATTTTACAATATGCTAGTTTGTCCTGGAGGACAAACAGGATGAGATGGTTACCATAGAAATGGCTACATTGGCTGCTGAAGGATGTCCTTAGGGAAATTTTGTTACACTTATTGAGCCATCTTCACTGCTTAGTGCCGTACAGTATAGAAGAAAATGAGGACTAATACTTTCTGAGTGACTGGGGAGGCTAAATTCCATTTTTAAGTGGCTTAGACACTTGAGTCTCAATACCACTCACTCACTTTTAATGAGAGTTCAGTAAAAAGAACGAGAGTCCTGTGGCACCTAACAGATTTCTTTGGGCATAAGCTTTTGTGGGCTCCAACCTTCTTTGTCAGATGAATGGGTGTTCAGTTTCTCAGTCACCTAGGGCTCTTGAAAATTTTAGATATGTATGTGCCCAAAGATCAATACAGATAATATCAGGCCGGACCATAGGAATATCAGAGGTCATGCTAGTAATTTTTGGTTTTTTTATTTGGAAGATTAAACCCCTTCTTAATGAGCAGTAGCAACAAGGTACCACTTTATAACATAATGATTTCAGGTTATCTCTTAGAAACTGCCTAAGTGCAACACAAAGTACACACACCTGCACCACATTACACAGCATGTGACACTTGACAGCATTGCTTCAGACCAGTGGCACTGCTACCTTGGGGCCAGCAGGGCATCTCTGGCCCCAGCTAGCCTGAAGTGGCCCGGCCACTTCCAGCAAGTGCAGATGGCTCCTGGTGCTTCTTAAGAAGTGGCAAGGACTGTGTTCTGCTTCAAGCCCCCTCCAAGAGGCTCAAAGATGGGGACGGTCCACGCAGCTTTTTACAAGTGGCAGGGATGGTCTCCGCCACTCGGGGACCATCCCTGCTGCTTGTAAAAAGTGGTACGGACCATCCCTGGCTTCAAGCCCCTTTCAGAAAGCTCAAAGCTGGATTGGGCTCTATGCGCGGCTGGATCAGGCCCATATGCAGCCATCTAAGGGCCACTTGTGGGCCTCCAGAATCGCCCCTGCGTCAGACACCATACAACAATTAGGGAGGGACTGGGAAAAACAAGCAACTGGTCTGGTCCAACCTGCCAGGCAGTGAATGTACAGAGGAGATGCAGCAGCCTACCACAGGAGTATGTGTGCACTCCAAGTGTGTCTACACTATGGGCTCAAGTTGACTTAAGGAAGCTTAAGGCAACTTAAGCAAAGCCCTGGTCACATTTGGAGTTAATTAAGTTGACTTAAGGGCTTCCTTAAAGTCAACTTTAGGGGTTAAGTCAACTTTATTAAGTCAACTTAACACAATGTGGCCATTAAAGCCAACTTAATAAAGTCAACTTAGTGCAGTGGGGCCATTTAAGTCGACTTTATAAAGTCGACTTAAGCCAGGGGATCCATTTAAAGTTGACTTTATTAAGTCAACTTTAAATGGGTTCCCAGGCTTAAGTCGACTTTATAAAGTCAACTTAATGTAATGTGGCCTCACTAAGTCGACTTAATAAGGTCTACTTAAAGTCAACTTTAAGTAGACCTTATTAAGATGACGTAATAAAATCAACTTAGCTTTTGTAGTGTAGACATAGCCCCCTCCTTTCCCTTTCTATCTGCCACTGTTTCTAACCACAAGCCACCCTGTATTTTTGATAAGTATACAAAAGATCAGGACTGAGTATGCTGGCTATTTAATGTGTCATTAGGGACCGGAGTCCACATTCTATTGAGAGGAAAGGGGGCAGGTCACATTTTTTTTCTAAGCTGATTCAGACTGTCTGTAGCATCAGGCAGGCAGCTTTAAGACCCTCCCCATGATTCCCATTAGAGCAGGGGTCTCAAACTCAAATCACCATGAGGGCCACATGAGGACTAGCAGAGGGCCACACGAGGATTAGCACAGTAGCCCGAGGGCCGCACCACTGAAACCTTTCCATACAGTGATATTGCAAATATCAGTAATGAGCATGTCATTGTGGGCCACAGGAAATAGCTTTAGGGGCTGCATGCGGCCTGTGGGCCGTGTGTTTGAGACCCCTGTATTTGAGCCTTCTTTAACTCCACTATCCAAATCAAGGCCTAATTGTGGGATTTAATTTAGGTTTTGGGGAAATTGCTGTTTTTTTGTTTGGCCAAGAAGAGGGATGGAGGACATGGCAGAGCGCAGGAACAGCACCTGGTTGGCTCCATCTCAGCACCTCCTTTCCTTCCACTAATATTTGGGGAAGGGTTCTAAGAAGGAGGGAAAGATGCCTTTGGGAAGGTCAAGCTCCACAGTTCAAGGCCTGGATTGAAGTGCCAGCTGAGTAGTCTTTTGATCTTGTTTGTTTCCTCTGTGAAGTTGACACACTGAATCAGCTGCAGAATTAGGTACATGAGAGTTTCAGCTATTAGTCTCTTGCCTTAACCATTAAGCCACATTCCATCCCTGAGCCAGGAATAGAAATGGGGTGTCAGGTCCCTACTGTGACCACTAGGGATATGTCTACAGTGGAGGCTCTTTTAAGTCGACTTAACAAGGTTGACTTTAAGTCGACTTAAAGTCAACCTTGTTAAGTCAACTTAGAGCATCTATACTGAAAACTCCTGTAGACTGCCCACATCCACACTGGCAGGTGCTAGGTCAACTTAACACTTAAGTTGACCTTTTAAAGTTGACTTAAGGGCTACTCCCTATCTACACTGGCTTAAGTCAACTTAATAAGGTGGACTTAAGTCTTAAGTTGACCTTAAGAGGTGGAGTTCTTAAGTTGACTTAAGGAAGGTTAAGTCAATCTAAGGCTCCAGTGTAGACACACCCTAGGACAGTGGTTCTCAACCACTTTGTTGGGACACATTACTGTGTCACCACACAGTGGTAAGTGTGTCACAAAGAGCTGGGGAGATGGCTGGATTTGACCCTGTGGAGGTGGGCTGGCAAGTCCTGTGAGGTCGTGATATGCCACCAAGTGTGTTGCGACTTGCAAAAGGTTGAGAACCACTGCACCAGGAGACACTCTCTACTGAAGTTAAATTCATTATTTAGTCCTTATGTCATGACTAATTTCTGACATGAGTTTACATGTCAGCAGTAAGGATGCTAACCAGGCAGTTCTAGGTAAGCCTGCAATTTTGTCTCTTAGCTGGATGGGAGCTGCAGCACTGGATCTCAGCACCTGCCCAGATCATTTCCAGTCTCAGAGTTTCCTTTGTGGAATCTTCCATTCTAGCAGATTTGCCCATGAACTGTGGCATGTCAAAACCAGAGACTCTGGCAGTGAGCCAGTCTTTGCTGCCACATGTTACAGATTCATAAAGAGACTTAATTGACCTCAGAAGAACCAAGGAGAGAATCTCATAATGACCAGCTCAGTGAGTTGGCAGTGAAGAAGACAAGCTATTCTGTCCCATCTTCATCACTTCAGCCTGTGACTGTGGCCTGATGCAGGCGGGCAGAAATATTTCTGAGCTGGTTAGAATTTAATGAATAACAAACGTGGGTTGCAGTTTACAGGGTCAGGAAGTGGGATGCGGATATTGTTACTTCTTATGCATAATTAAATCCAGCAGGGAGCAAAACCTCTCTATAGGCTCTTCTGAGGAGCATGTCCCAGGCTGAGGGCCCCATGCAGCTAAAGGCACAAGGTAAGGACCTTCTGACTTTGTCTCTGCTGCTGCCTTCACTAGACATAGGATGGAAATGGTGCATGGGTTATGCCCTGTTTCGAACATTAAAAAAGGAAAGGGAAGGAATGGAAAGAAGAGACATAAGAAGTGGTGGGGTTAGGTACAATGACATGTGCACTCTTCCACCTGCTATACATTTGGTCTTCACTTGCTAGCTTCATTCCTGATTAAAAATTTCATCTTCTCTAGCTGATACTATACAGATACTGATAACCAGGGGGTTGGGTGCTCATAACACCCCTGAAAACCTAGGCAGGGTTCAGTACTGATCTGTGAATGGCTCAGACCCTTGCTCAGTTTATTTTAGTGCCAAGTAGCCTGAGAAGCGAATGTGCCAGTCAGTTTCATGCCAGACCCTTTGCCAACAGCAGCCTGCTCTTCCTGAAATGAGCCACACTGTGACCGATTGGGTGCACTCTGTCCTGGGGGATTACACTGCACACTCTCCCTGTTGCAGCTGGTGAAGGGAGCACAACATGCTTTACCCTTACAGCAGGGAGTCAAAGTTAATTATGAAACTCCTAGTGCTCCTGAGGTGGGAGAACAAGCCAGCCCCCTACCCCTGCCTTGAGAATACCCCTATAAAAACAAGAGCAGCACCAAAGTGTGATGGCCTGAGTTTGCTGCCAACAGTTGCCCTGTTTTTCATTTCCATCACATCCACTCATCATTCTCTAATTCTGCCACCTGTGCTCTGCAGCTACATTGAACTCTTCCCTGAGCCTCCCTGAGCACTCGGCACTTGGCCATTGTGAGCTCTCCAGGATGTTGGCTTGGTTTTTTAAAATCCTGAATGTTTTAGGCACTAACTTTCCTACTTTCTTGAAGACTTATAGCTGGAAAGAAGTGTTTGAAGGCAGCTCTGCTGTCAGTCACAGCAACCTAGGTCTGGAGTAGCTATGTTGTGTCACTCCAGGTTTATGCTACTGTAGCTGAAAGCAGATTTGGCCCTTGGAGTTTCTCTTCTACTCTGTGAGATGCTACAGATATTGCTCCAGACTCCCCAAGACCAACCTTCCTGGGGTAGAAGAGTTGGTAGCTGTAACAGGGTAGCTCCCCCCGATAGACAGGAGGGCTGGGGTGAGCCACCCCTGATTAGAGAATGAGCTACATCCAGGGCTGGATCAAGGCCCCAGGGAGTCCAGTGATGCCCATTCTTATTGCACCCCCCCCCCGCCCCTGCAGTGGTGCCCAGACTGGCAGGCTAGGTCCCAGGCTGATTGGGGTCTGGGGCTGTGGCCCAGATGGTGCTGTGGGAAGGCAGGGTCCAGGGCCCATGGCCCAGTCAGCCACCAGGGGTCCCTTGGGCCAGGGGCCACAGTCTGTGGCGCTCCTGTCTTGCTCCCAGGCTGGCTGGTCAGAACGGACTAGCTATCCTAGGGTTGGGGCAGGAAGGTTGATGGTGGGCAGCAGCAGTGCTCTGCTCAACCAGGGCAGGATTTTTGCAGGACCTCCTTTTAGGCCACAGCCCAGGCCTGCAGCTTCTAAAGCCCCTCCCTTCATCCAGCCCTGGCCACATCTGGGAGAGGTCAAGGTGCTTCTTTATAAAGAGCAGCAGGAAGCTACTATGAGGGAAAGCAGCCTGGAAAGTTGTAGAGAGACTATGAAGAGTTCCTGCTGGGGAGACCTTGAACCCAAGGGGCCTATGAGCAAGGAACTCCAGTGTAGAGATCTTGACTGAGAAAAGGGTTTGGGCCCAGGAGCCAGAACTGGAAGAGGGAAGACGGCTGAGAGCTTCAGCCAGGTAAAGTCTGGGAATACTGGGCCTGGCTTGTACTAGAGACCCTGCCTAGCAGAAGGGCTTGGGCCTGGAAGCCAGAGAGCTGAGAAAGACTGAGTTATAGCCACGTAAAGCCTGGGAGACGTTGACCTGACATCTAGCTCTGGGGGGAAAAGGGCTTGGAACAGAGCCATAACTTGCTATTTCAGCACCCGGGGTGCATTCCAATTGGAACGCACCCCTTGCAATTCGTGGCGCTTGGGGCCAGTGCCATGAAACATGCCTTTTAATAGAGTGGCTCTATTGAGCTGCTCTGGCACACCCGGGGCAAAGCCCCATTGGCCCCGCTGTAGTTACGGCCTTGGCTTGAAACTCCCTACATACAGTGAGAGAGGGACTGAATGGGAGTGGGAGTCTGGAGGCCCAGTATGTAAGAACCCTCTAGATGGTACTCCAGGAGGAGAATGTTGTAATAACCTGTGGAGTGTATGTTATTAAGGGGATCTGCTGGAGGAAGAAGTTGGTAACAGGCCACAGCAGTCTTTTGGTCACAAGAGTGGAGCCTGAGGTGGCGTTTGGTCGTGTTATAGAAGCCATATGGTAAAATATTGGCTAGAGACAGTAGAGGACTTGGGTTCCAGTCCCAAGTGCTCTCTGTGGAGGTGAGAACAGGGGGCCCTTTAAGCATAAACAAGCAAACAGCTGAGTCCAGGACTGAAGAAGGGCTGTGAGGGTCTGACTCTAGCCCACAGCAAGCCACTGCCCTGCACAAATTCATGCTTGATAAGAGGCTCACAGGTCTGCTAAATGCCACACACCCTTCACCTGCTCTGGCTGTCAGCCCAGGTCAGAAGAGCAGAGGTATTGGTTCTTCACATCACTCTGGACCTCCAAACTCTCAGGTAGAAATCAACACAAATACAGCTGCAACAGCATGGAGGCTCTCATTGTTTCTGGCCCCCATTTCTTATTGTTCAGGGCTTGATCATGCAGCCAAATCCAAGGCTTCCATCAATCACAGTGGATTGGCATGCTCAAAAGTAGCTCTTTGCACAGTCCAAACACAGAACAGGAATGAGTCCATCCCCCAACCAACCAGCCGCTCCAAGAAGCCTATCCCACACCTGGGAGAGATTCAGTGTCCAAAGCATGACATCTGTGCAAACAGTGCAGGTCCCAGGACAGAGAAGAAAGGTTTCTTTCCATAGCTCTGAAGCACTCCTTCCCTTTTCTGTATGTCTGACAGCTCAATTCGTTTTACAGAGTAAACAGAAATTATAGAACCAGCCGCAAAAATGCTGCTGTCTAGGGAGAGGAAAAAAACCCACTCTGCCCGGTACACTGAACTCCATTCAAGCCTCATGAAGCACAGTGTGCTAAGAGCGGCCAACCCTTTCCGGCCCCTAATAGCTAGAACAGACTATCACATTACAACTGGCTCATTCATTCAGAATGAGACATGGGACCAGCCCTCTCCTTGGCTTCAGGTCAGTGGGAGGAAGAAGTAAGTCCTATGACTTAGCAGGCACACTGGGCCAGTGCTGCAGAGCCAGATCACAGCAAGGCGGGCGAGAGGGTTACAATCAGAAAAGGGGCTCCAGGGTGGTGGGGTTTTTTTTGTTTTTTTTCCTGTGAGTAGAACCAGAAAAGGGAGGTAGAATCCAGAGTCTCATACCAATGGGGGGAAAGGAGCATCATCTCAGGAAAAGCACTGAGCTGTCTGGAAAGGCTTTAAACATCCATTTTCCTCTAGTCTCAGTTACTGTGAGGCCTACACACATGCAGGGGTCTGGGAAGGGGAGAGCAGGCTTCCTGTAGCTCTGACATGCCGGGTGAAATTCTGGCTGTGCCTCTCTCAGCCGGCCTGGAACACTGACTACTCAGGACAGTCTCTTATGTTTAGTCTCTTGCTCTCTCACCCAGCCCAGCATCAGCTTCTTATCTGAATGGATGAAACAAGAAGACAGCAGTTGCACTGGACAGCAAGCAGCAGGCTAAGTGGCTCCCACTTACAAAGTTAATTTGAATGAGAATCCAGCTAGGCCCTCAAAATGTCCCCCTGAGCCGTGTACACAGGGTTAGCACTGATGGGACTCCGAGGGTGTAAAAAGGCATGGATGTGAACTGAGAGCCAGGAACTCCTGGGCTCTTTTCCAAGCTCACTCAGAGACTTCCTGTGTGATAAAAAGCCTCAGCATCCTTGCATCTGTCTCCCATCTATAGTCATCCCTCTGGAGATGTGGTGAGCATTCCTCAGGGCCTGCTCAACCCTTGGATGATGGAAACTGCTAAGCAAGGACTGAGGGCCATTTATTCTATCTTGAGACAGCTCCTTGGTGTGGCACGACCCACATTGTACCAGACTCTCCTCCATGAACAGAAGCACTCAGGCCTGATAGTAGAATGAGTGTGTCTGATATAAATGCTCCTATATGTGTGCAAACACGCATGTGTGATTATTTCATTGACTGGTAAAATACAAAGATAAGGCTGGAGCACAGAGCTATTAAGGAAATGGAACACTCCTGAGGTCACCAGGATCTATAACAGAACGATCAGGTATGTTACACAATGTCTCCAGCCTTGGGCTTTGGGCAGCACCACCTCCAGCTAAACAGAGCCTGGCTCCTAACCCCAAACCCTGCCCAGGTGGCAGGTGCCAAAGCAAATTATCAGAGTCCTGAAGAAGTGATAATTAGGAGGTTCCCAGCTTCCTCAAAGAAGCTCTCACTGTACTTCCATTTATAGCCAAAGGTGTGTATGTGCGATAAGACTGCCCGCCTTTGGAGATTTAAAAGAGCTGTTAGTATTTTGTAACCCAACCCCCAAATCCTAGCCTTACTGTTAATGATCCACCTCAAGAGCTTTGCTTTAGAAACAACATCCTAACTTAAATTAATTGAGTTTAAATTATTTTTTTTTATGACTAAGGATGAATTTTTTCCCTTCTTTTATCATCGCTATTCTTTGCTGCCTCCAATGAGTACTTCTATCAACAAAACCTGTTTCCTTCAGCTTGGCAGCTATAGGTGAAGGTTTTACTTCTGCATCTCATGCCAGCGCCACTCCTTAGCTGCCTGAAATTGCCCAATTCACCACCATATACACCTGCCACCAAACACCAAGAGTCCACCTCACTGTTTGGGGACTGTGCCAAATGCTTTTGACTGAGACTATATACAGATATTGTTTTCATGTCTAAAAGGCGGTTGGTGGCCAGGGTTTTTGCAGTTATTATCCTGCTGCTTCAGATGGTGCAGGAGGGAACTAACTCCATTTGCTTTAGCTCTCCATGTGGTGCAGCAATCCTCTCATAGACATAGGTGTGTTTTGCTTAAGCATACCTTGCCCATAACACATTGCCATTGTACTTACGGTTTTCTGAATGAAAATCAGGCACAAATTGCTCATCACTGTCTGGAACTTGAGCTGCAAAGGGGGAGAAAGAGAGAGAAGGAGAATTAGATTTGGCACTTGTTTGCTCTAATTAAACAGTAAGTCAGAAATGAGTCTATGCATGTAAGATCAGAGCTTTCAGCTGGAAGGCACTTTAGAGTCCAAAGCTGGATTCCCTTAGGGATTACAAATGCTTTGATGCAATTCTTCCCCTGAAGATGTTAACAGAACACCCGCTTCCTTCTTTTCTTGGAAGTCAAGATGACTATTTAAGTTTATTTGCTTATTTCTGACTAGAGCTCATTATTTCCCACAAACACAACAGACAGGAATCTTATAGTGCTCCTGGTGGCACAAATAGCTACTGACTGATAAACTCAGGTTGGGAATTATATGTCCAGCTCCTGACAGGAGCAAGAAACATTTATTTCTCTGCACAGATGCAGCCTTTGCAAAGCAGCCATT
The DNA here is from genome assembly GCA_007922195.1 of Podocnemis expansa. NCBI lineage: Eukaryota > Metazoa > Chordata > Testudines > Podocnemididae > Podocnemis > Podocnemis expansa. The sequence goes on from ML681990.1 coordinate 21,538,904, forward strand.
CAACAAAAAAGATAGGTTAGGTCACAGGGGATGGCAACCTTTGCCATCCCCCATGCCAGCCATGCCCACTGCACCCTCAGCAGGTGCCAGGGGCGGAGCCAAAAGGGAGCAGGACCCGCTCCCACCCCCACCAGTGGTCGGCCTCTGGGTCCCAGCTGTGGCCCATTCTCGCCCCTGCTGGTGGGTTGCCTCCAGGTCCTGGCCATGGCTGGCTTCTGCCCCTGCTGGTAGGCAACTTCTGGCTCCGGAGTTGGAGCTGGAAACAGGCAGGTCAACCCAACCTGCTCCCCTCCAGCCCTGTCCAGCAGGGGGTGGGGTCAGCAGGGGCTAGGAGACCCACGCACCAGAGATTCTTTGTCCCTGCTGGCTGCGCTCCCCAAAGGGGAAGCATGGCCAGCGGGGGGCTGGAACCACAGCATGTGGCTCTTGCAGCCTGGCTGTGCAGTACTGTGGGAGTGGGCCCAGTGGGGGAGCCTGAGTGGCGCCATGTGCCATTTTTGGCACAGGTGCCGGGGGTTGCCAACCCCTGGGTTAGGAGAAGGCTGGAGTTCATAAGTCACTACAAGGAGAAGGAACATTTTATAGAACCAGAGTCTGCAACCTGCAGCTCCAGAGCTGCACGTGGATCTTTGGCTGCCCATTGGTGACTCCAGGCTCTGGGGCTCCCCAGCCATGGGGGGACCCTGCGTGCTGCCTGCTCCTGGCTCCAGGCCACCCCTGCTAACAGGTAGCCCTGTGGGCAGTGTACGCCAGGCTCTGGGCTCCCCCTTGGCCCCAGTGGACCCTGTGGGGAGCCTGCTCTTGGTTCTGTGCTCCATCTCTAGCAGACCCTGTAGTGGACTGCTACTGGTTCCAGGTTCCCCTTCCCTCTCCGCTAGAGGACCCTGTGGCAGAAGCCCTTGCCCAGCTCTCCCCACCCCCCATGAGGAGGATACACCCACTGCAGCTCTCAAAACCCTTGGTCATTGAAGGAGTTTTTAAAAATGGCTCTTCTTATCTTTTGAGTTGCCAACCCCTGTCATGGAATCATAGAACTGGAAGGGACCATGAGAGGTCATCGCATCCAGTCCCCTGCACTCATGGCAGGACCAAGTATCCTCTTAAACCATCCCTGACAGGTACTTGTCTAACTTGCTCTTAAAAAAACTTCCTATGATAGAGATTCAGCAACCTGCCTAGGCACCTTATTCCAGTGGTTAATCACCCTGACAGTTAGGAATTTTTTCTAATGTCCAACCTAAACCTCCCTTGCTGTAATTTAAGGCCATTGCTTCTTGTCCTATCATCAGCGGTTAAGGAGAATAATTTTTCTTCCTCTTCTTCATAACAACCTTTTAGATACTTGAAAATTGTTATCATGTCCCCTCTCAGTCTCCTCTTCTCCAGAATAAACAAACCCAGCTCTTTCAATCTTCCCTCATAAGTCAAGTGTTTCAGACCTTTAATCATTCTTCTTGCTCTTCTTTGTTCTTTTTCCAATTTGTCCACATCTTTCCTGAAATGAGGCGCCCAGAACTGGACACAATTCTATAGTTGAGGCTTAATCGTGGTGGAATAGAGCAGAAGAATTACTTCTCGTGTCTTACTTACAGTACTCCTGTTAATAGTCCCCAGAATGGCATTTGCTTTTTTTGCAACGGTGTATACTGTTAACTCATATTTAGCTCTACTTTGCCTATATATATATATATATGCATGCAAATAAAATATTTTATCATTTACTTTTTCATTACCATTTCTGTTATAATGTAATGTTTTTTCTCTTTATTTTTTATGGCATAGAGCCTCTGAATCTTGATGTAGTTTAGGGCCTCAGCATATCTTAATCTGGCCCTGCCTAAGTGGAGTACTTTGCAATTGCCTTTATTGGATTTCATTCTATTTACCTTTCAGAGAAGGCATTTAAGATCCATATGTGTGTGTATGAGAGAGAGAGAGAGAGAGAGCTGCCACTCTGCATGCATACTCTCTCAAGTGGGAAATTTAGAGAGAAAATTCTAGTGTATTGGCAGCTTATCTGACCTGCCAAACACCTGACCTCTCTTTTTACAAAAATATCACTAAACTGATCATGCCCCAGGAGACCTGCACTTGCTGCTACTGATACTAGAACAGGGGTCTGCAACCTGCAGCTCTGGAGCTGCACACAGCTTTTTGGCTGCCCCCTTGTGGATCTGGGCTCCGGACCCCACCTTGACACCAGGGGACCTTGCTGATGCCCTGCACCTGGCTCCAGGCTCCTCATCACAACTGGGGCACCCTGCAGGCAGCCCATTCCTGGTTCCAGGGTCCCTCCCTCAGCCATGGGACCCTGTGGCAGGCACCCTGACCCAGCTTCCTCCACCTCCCACCAGGAGCCTGTTCCCATTTCAGCTCTTGGTTGTTGAAGGAATTTTAAAAAATGGCTCTTTTTCTTTTGGGTTGCCAATCCCTGAAGCAGCCCCTGACCCTCAGTGTAAGGACAACAGCAGGTGCCTTGGTGGTTTCTGAATAATCCAGAGACTGATAAAGATTTTTGAATATTTCCCAGCACAGGATGTTCCTGAAAAGGATGAGGGATGAAATCGTTAAGAGCATTATCAATTCACTAGCAATAACAAGGCTTTGAGAATTAATGCCTCATCAAGTCACACTTGTTTGGCTGCAGGGATGAAAAGCCAGCAGCCTGGCAGTTTACAACTTGATGTCTCTTCATTGCCCAAAGGGCTAGAATTAATTTTTCCTATTTATATTCTTGTTATTTTTAAATAGAAACTTAGGCTTTGGAAAAAGTTGCAAAACATTATCTGTGGAGATCCTCACAGCAGAGACACTGTAACAAATGAAACAAACATGGAGTCTTGTGGCACTTTCAAAGACTAACAAATTTATTTATTTTCTCCCATGAAAGCTCATCCAATAAATAAATTTGTTAGTCTTTGAAAGTGCCACCAGACTTGTTGTTTGTTTTGCTCAGCTAGACTGACATGGCTACTTGGAGCTTAGAACAAAAGAAGAATCCTTCCCAGGGGGATGACTCTTTACTTCTTTCTGCTAAGAATTCTTTGCCATCACCTGAGTCGTTTTATAGCATAGACTTGTAAGTTTTCATGTAGATACCTCAACTCAGGTTGAGGCACTAAGAGAAAAGTAGACCTAAATTCACTTCGTGGGCTATGATCTGTGTAACTTTTCTGTTCACTTTTGCAAGGTGCTTGTGTAGTTTGACGCAAAATGTGCCATGCAAGGTTCCCTTTGAATGCTCTGCCTTATTGTTATGCTGTCATGTTTCCTGGAGTATCATATACGTGTACAGATGTCAAGAATGTTTCTAGGTATTTTACATGACTCAGGGATACTATATCTCAGCAGGGAGGCTGCAGAGGTACATGATAAAGACAATACAAATTAAGCTTTCTGGCTTAGGTGGAACAAAGGAGGTCACCTTGGCCCAGGAAGGGAAGGGCCTGAGCGGGGATGGAAAACAAATAGAGACACTTTGAACTGGAAGGGGCTTTTGGCCAGGGATTCTCTCCCTCTTGAAACATCTACAGGAAGGATTGGGCTCTGCCTAGGAATAGGCAGAGGCTGCCTGCTAAACCATCATTTAGCCAGATCTTGTGAGTAATCTTCTCAGTGTAGCTCTTGAAGATTTAATAATCAACTTGTGTGGCTCTTGACTCCCACAAGTTTCGCCACCCCTGCATGAATGATAGTTAGCATCTGACAAAGTGGGGTTCTCTCCAGGGCCATCCCTAGGGGGGTACTGACTTATGGCCAATCAGCCAGGGGGGAACCTCTTTCCCCTCTCCCACCACTGGGAGTGTGGGGCGGGCCAGCCCAGATGCCAGACTCCACTCTCCCACCCTGCCTCTGTGCCGGCCCTCCCTGTCTTCAAGGTGGAACATTTGGCCCAGGGATGGAAGAGTGGACCCCAGCCTCTGGGCCAGCCTGCCCCACCCCTGGCTTGGCTGTTCCAACCTGGGGGCACGGGAGGACAGGTTCCACACTCCCAACCCCGCTCCTCTGCCTTTAGCTTCCTGTTGAAGGCAGTCAAGCCGGGGTGGGGGACAGCGTGACACTGACAATTGCCCCTCTCGCCCCCCTCCCTGGGACAGCCCTGGTTCTCTCCCACAAAAGTTCACATGATAAATAAATTTGTTAGTCTTTAAAAGTGCCACCAGACTCCTTGTTTGTTTTGCTGGACTAGACTAAGACGGTTACGCTTTTGGACGATAGCATGCATCTTATACCTTTTATTTGATTGTGGTAACTCCTGACTCTTATTAAATGATTGTACATTGATTTGCTATATACTCACTTAAAATCATGTTTTAAGTAATAAACTAGTGTTCTCTTCCTGGTGTATATCTGGGGACTGGGGATGCTCGTTGGGGAGGACACACACTCACTGCCTGGGACTGATTACATGCAGGAGGCTGATGTGGACTGACTCAGGAGTGAGTGGTCACCTTGCATAGCAGGGTAAGGCAGGGAACAGGGGGTCACAGCAGCACACCAGACCAGATTCTGGGAGGGGAACGTCACATACGGCTTTTAACTGTGATTTTTGTACTAAGATGCACCAAGTTAGTTGTCGTAGCTGGTTACAAGTAACACTCTGTATCAAAGCATAGCAAATTTTCTGAATCACAATCATGTTTGCAGCAGTGCATGCTGGGAAATCTGTGCCTTTCTGTGGGATATAATACCCAGAGGACACGCACACACAGAGCAATGCATTCTGGGAAAACCTAATGCATGTGCAATTGGGAATAATGAGGCCCAGCCAGACTATATAAACATAATATAAATACTATCAGGGTGTCCTGTGTACTGTGTGATGAACTATTAACGGCAGCCATTTGGGTGCCAGCCTAGGTCTCTGTCTGGGAAAATCACTGTCACCACTTTGATTTCTAAGAAAGTTTAGACAATGCTATGCAGATCTTCACAAATCCTTTCTGGAGCCACTAACTGTTTAAAGGCTTATAGAGTGGTCAGAATCTTAATCGCCCAACTCGGGTGTTATTGTTTCAACTCTGTTTTTACAACAAACACATACTTTAAATTAAAAAGACTTAAATCTTACAATTCTCCTTTGCCATGATGCCAATGAGACACTTGATAATGGAGAGTAGCTAGTGTGCAGGGCAGCTGCCTATCATGCTGACTGCCAGTGCCTCGTTCTTATCTTTTGCTCCCCATCTATTTATAGCTACCTGTTTCTGGTCACATAACTCAAAATGTGAGCTTCCGGTAGCAGGAACTATCTTTTTGCTCTGGGTTTGAACAAGGGGCTCTGGTCCATAATTGAGTTGCCTAGAAATTATAGCAGTATAAATAATAATAAAATAGGGCAGAACTTATACAGTGAAGGACCAAGGACTGTAACATTTAACTAGGACTGCTGACACAGCAAGTTTTAAGGATGTGCCCTCGAAAGGCCTACAAACTTTATATTAAAGGTTTCGATAGTGCTATAGCCCACTACTGCACCACAAGAATTTGTTAACTTTATCATTTCCATTCTACTAATATCACAAATGTGTACCCTAAAGATAAAACAATGAGAGTCCTGTGGCACAGTAAAGACTAACAGATTTCTTTGGGCATAAGTTTTTGTGGGCTCCAACCCACATTGTCAGAGAGAACAGTTACTACTCTGTTCAGTTGCAGGGAGTATCTAGACCAGGATTTTTCCCTTGCTTCTGCATCTTTTATTTGTCAGGAAAAGCTTTAATGAACATTCCCCTCAAATGTTCAGAAAAGGAGCAATTCAGTCAGCTTTTCCAATTGTAATGAGTATATACAACCTCCCCCAAGGTCATTTGTGCCCATAGAAATAGAGGGCTAAAAGGGGCCCTGAGACATCCTCTAATCCAGGCCCCTGTTCTTAAAATCCTTCAGTGACAGCAATTCCACCATCTTCCTGGGAAGAAGGTTATTCCTGTGCTTAACCAGCCTCTCAGAAATTTTTTTTCTAATATTTATCCTAAATCTCCCTTGTTGCCATTTAAAATGAGTACTTTTTGTTCTACTTTCAGAGGACATGGAGAACAATTGATCACCATCCTCTTTATAACAGCCTTTAATATGTCTGAACACTATCAGATCACTCTCCCCACCTTCTTTTCTCAAGACTAAACACGCCCAGTTTTTTGAACCTCTCCTCTAAACTCAGGTTTTCGAAACCTTTTCTGATTTTTGTTTTTCTCCTCTGGAATCTCTACAATTTGTCCACATCCTTCTTAAACTGCGGTGCCCAGAACCAGACACAGTGCTTGAGCTGAGGCTTCATCAGTACCTCAGCCAATTTATCCTCCACTTCATAGTTGTGCATTTGATTTTTAATTCCTAAGTGAAGTACTTTGCACTTATCTTTATTGAATTTCATCTTCTTGATTTCAGACCAATTCTCCAGTTTGTCAAGATCATTTTGAATTTTAATCCTGTCCTCCTAAGTGTTTGAAACTCCTCCCAGTTTGGTGTCACATGCAGATTTTATAAGCACATTCTTCAGTCTATTATCCAAGTCATTAAAAAAATATATATATTAGTACCAGATCCAAGAGAGAACCCTATATGGCCTCACTAGATATAACTTCCTACTTTGACAATAAACCATTAATACCTATTCTTTGAATATACAGTCAGTCAAACAGCTTTGCCCCTACCTTATAGTAATTTCCTCTAGACCACACTTCCTTAGTTTGCTTATAAGACTGCCTTGTGCGACTGCATTAAAAGTCTTACTAAAATCAAGACATACCATGTCTACTGCCTTCCCACACCCACTAAATCAATAGCCCTCTCAAAGAAGGAAATCAGTTTGGTTTGATATGATTTGTTCTTGACCAATCAATGCTGGCTGGTCCCTAGGCCCCTATTATGCTCTATGGGTATGCACACTAGAGGCTCAGTTAAGTCGACATAACAAAGTCAATTTGAAGTCAATTTAAAATTGACCTTGTTAAGTTGATTTAGTGAGTCCACATTCCAGCTCCTGTAGACTGCCCACATTCATACTGACAGTTGCTAGGTCGACTTAACACTTAAGTTAGCCTTATTAAGTTGACTTAAGCTGGTGTAGATGGGACATAGCCTTTAAGTCAACTTAAGCATTAAGTACATCTTCCAAGGTGGTGTTATTAAGTTGATTTAAGGAAGCACTTAAGTCGACTTAATAAATTCCAAATGTGGACAGAGCTTTCCTTAGATCGACTTAAGGAAGGTTAAATCAACCTAAGGCTCCAGTGTAGACATACCATACTCTATGTGCTTTCCAATCAATTGATTAATAATGTGTTCAGTATCTTTCCAGGTGTTAAAGTTAAGCTAGACCCAACATGACTCTCCATGAGATTGCCCTCCACCTGGGACGTACAGTTTTGTTCAAGTTCTTCTCTAATGATCTTGTCCCTTAAAATGGGAAAAACAAACAAACATACAAATAAATAAATAAATAAATAAATAAAGGTACCAACCCAGCTTTGTCTTAAAAAACAACATCTAGCTTCCTTTATCCTCTAGAACATCTTTAATTTCTAAATGAGAGGACACACTTCTACCAAGAAGAGAAAAGAGATTGAGGGAACTAATATAGGAAGAGAATCCTGGTTTCAGCTTAGTGTTTGCTGCTCAGAAATTGGCCCTTGTACCAATACATAATTAACTCTTTTCCAGCCAGTCTGAGCATTCTTTGTGTAGAGATTTCAGCCCTAAAGCAACATACCTGAAGTTGCCCACACCCAAACAATTGCCTTAGAATAGCTGCACATCTGCATTCAATGTTGTTCCAACACCCCTTCCCCCAAGTTCAGCTTCCCACACAGAAGAATATGCCTCCAATTTTCAAATGAAAAGTCTCCAAAGCTATTGTTTTTCCGCCAAAATGGGAAGATCTAATTATCCGTCAAGTCATCTGCATTTCTTGCTTGCCTGCCCAGTTTGTCTGAACAAGTCTAGACAAACTGGCACCTCATCTATATTAGCTTTCCCCACTGCTATTGCCCCTGTCGGCCTGCACTGTGCTGGTCCAACATGTGAAAGATTAAAGAAAAATGCCAGTAATGACAAGACCAGTGGTAAACATGGAGGACAGTCAACAAGTTATAAACACAAGTCCACAAACAGAAGCTCCGTATGAGCCAATGCATCATATTTCCAAGTCGGGTTCTCTGGAGCTCTGCTGAGACATATTGCGCTCTATCAGTGCTCTCGCAAGCCATTCATCCTTCAGTCTCAAAGACCTCTGCATCCAGGGGACTAAGGCTGAAATGTACAGGGAAGCCCTGTCATGGGCAAGTGGTCCGGCTGTACACACTTCTGAAGAGACATAATCTCTCCTATCACCTTTAAACTTTGGAAACACTTGTATAGTTTGTCACTAAATGTTGAGGCTCATTCCATTTAATCAAGGTTCGAGGAGCTGGCTTGAGTGCAGAAGCACTTCTCTAGCAATCAATAATGTCCCAGTGGTTAGGCATGAGTGAGCTTGTAGGAGGGAAGGTGGAGTGGTTTCTGTCTTTCTTCACTGGAAGCAACAATTCACATTTTTGGGTTGAGAACAAACTACTCAGAAAAAAAATGTAGGCTAATCAAGGCAGGTTTATCACAGCATAAAAAGTACTCCTTTCCCTCCGAATGCTTGTTTCCATTGGATCACTCATGCATATTTAATAGGATAAGGCTAAGCACAGCTGCAGTTTCTGCCTTAGAAATCTAGTGAAACCTGAAAGCTAGAAACAAGGTGGTTTTGTCATATTCCCTCAGCAAATCTATAAAATTCAGGTTACTCCCTATGACAGACATGTGATTGTCTGTTGACATGTTATCAGTCACAGACTCTTGGACAATCCTCAGAGTGAATGCACATACATAGGACACAAACACATGTGACAATTTCCAGGGGGATAGGCATGTTAATCTGTGTACAGTAAAAAGAAGAGGTTACTTACCGGTAACCGGTGTTCTTTGAGAGGTGTGCTCCTGGCCATTCCCTTGTAGGTGTCTGCACGCCTCGTGCACAGCACGCCGGAACTTTTTTCCTTTCGAGTACTGGTAGGGCTGGCTGTAGCGCCCCCTGGAGTGGCGCCATCGCCATTCCCTATATAGCCACCAGCCAACCCTTCCCTCCACAATTCCTTCTTCCCAGACTGTCTGAGGGGAGGTGGGAGGGATTGGAATGGCCAGGAGCACACCTCTTGAAGAACACCGGTTACCGGTAAGTAACCTCTTCTTCTTCTTCGAGTGCTGCTCCTGTTCATTCCCTTGTAGGTGAGTATCTAGCCTTACCTTGGAGGTGGGAGACATTACAGGGATACAGACTGCAGCACCGCCCTTCCCACTGCCACATCCTGCCGAGCTTGCTGGGCGATGGCGTAGTGCTGCGCGAAGGTATGTGGGGAGGACCACGTCGCTGCCTTGCAGATATCCGCGATTGGGACTCCCGCCAGGAATGCCGCCGATGCCACCTGGGCCCTTGTCGAGTGGGCGGTCACTCGTGGCAGGTGTCTACCTTCCAGCTTGTAACATTCTTTGATGCAAGCTGCAATCCAAGAAGCAATCCTCTGCGTGGATACAGGTTGGCCTTTTAATCTGTTTACGATTGCCACGAAAAGCTGAGGTGTTTTGCGAAAAGGTCTCATCCTTTCAATATAAAAGACCAATGCCCTGCGCACATCCAAGGTGTGGAGGCGCCTATCCTCTGACGCGTGAGGTTTAGGATGAAAAACCGGCAGGTAAATGTCCTGGTTAACTTGGAATTGTGACACGACCTTGGGCCTAAAGGTCGGGTGTGGGCGCAGCTGTACCTTGTCCTTGAAGAACAGTGTATAAGGGGGCTCTGCCACCAGGGCTCGCAGCTCCGACACCCTCCTGGCTGACGTGATCACCACCAGAAACGCTACCTTCCAAGAGAGGTAGAGCAGCGAGCATGTTGCCAACGGCTCGAACGGGGGCCCGGCGAGTTGGGAGAGGACTAAGTTCAAGTCCCATTGAGCCGTCGGTAGCTTCATGGACAGGTACAACTTTGACAGTCCTTTCAGAAACCTCTTAACTATAGGGAGCGAGAACAGCAAGTCGTGCTCGGGGGTCTGACGAAAGGCTGCAATCGCCACCAAATGGACCTTGAGAGATGACAATAACAGCCCATTAGATTTCAAGTACTAGAGGTAATCTAATATGCCTTGAACAGGAAGCGCGGCTGGATCTTCCCCTTTATCCATAGTCCACTGCGCGAACCTGCGCCACTTGGCGGCGTATGTGACCCTTGTGGAACTTTTCCTGCTCCCACACAGGACCTCCCTCACCGGAGAAGAGCACAGCTGTTCACTGCTTGTCAACCACGAAGGAACCACCCATGGAGGTGCAACGCCTCCAGGTTGGGGTGGAGTAGCAGACCGTTGTCCTGGGATACAAGGTCTGGTTTGCAAGGCAGCTGGACAGGATTGCACCTCGACAGCCTCAGGAGGATTGAGAACCAGTATTGTCTTGGCCAGCCTGGGGCTACCAGTATGACCTCTGCTTTCTCCTCCTTTATTTTTTGCAACATCCTGGGGACTAAGAGCGTTGGTGGAAACGCATACAGCAGGCCGTCTTCCCAATGAACCTTGAAGGCTTCCGGCCTCGAACCCGGGCAGAGCCCTCTGAACGAACAGAACTCCTGGCACTTGGCATTGATCTGTGAGGCGAACAGGTCCAGACGGGGACAGCCCCACTTCCGGAAGAGAGACTCTACCACTTCCGGGTGGAGAGACCACTTGTGCGACTTAAACTTCCTGCTGAGCTCGTCCGCCAAGTAGTTCCGGAGGCGTGGTATGTACGAAGCTATTGGGCGTATCTTGTGGTGAATACAAAACTCCCACGGGTTCATGGCTTCTTGGCAGAGTTGTCTCGAACGTGTGCCGCCTTGTTTGTTGATGTAGAACATCGCTGTGGTATTGTCTGTCCGTACGGACACTGTTCGACCACGGAGGCGATCCCTGAACACCATGCACGCCAGGCGCACTGCTTTGAGCTCCTTGATATTGATATGCACATGGGAGTCTCCGCTCTCCCATAGGCCCTGAGTTTTGAGACGGCCCAAGTGCACTCCCCAGCCTAAGTCTGAGGCATCCGTCGTCAGGTGAACCGACGGGTAGGTGAGTTGAAAAAGGACCCTGGAGCAGAGGTTGGACTTGCGACCCCACCACTGAAGGGACGCTAGCACTGACGCTGGTACTGTGACCATTGTGTCTAAACTGTCTCTTGCTGGGCAGAACACACTTGCCAACCACAACTGGAGCGGGCGCATCTGTAGGCGGGCATGGTTGACCACAAATGTGCATGCCACCATAAGGCCCAGCAAGTGGAGGCACTCCCGCACAGAGGCTAGGGGAAACTTTGCTAAGGAGTCCACTGCCAGCCTGATCACTTGGAAGCGGGAGACAGGGAGGCTCACCCTTACGGACACCGAGTCCAGGACCGCCCCTATAAACTCTATTCTTTGCGCGAGCAGTAGCACCGACTTCTGTGTGTTCACCAAGAGGTCTAGCTGATTGAACAGGGACTGCGCCATTGATAAATGGGACAGCACTTCTTGATACGACTGCCCTGTGACCAGCCAATCGTCGAGGTACGGAAAGCGGGTGACCCCTTTCATAGAATCATAGAATCATAGGGTTGGAAGGGACCTCATAGGTCATCTAGTCCAACCCCCTGCCAGAGGCAGGACCACTCCCACTTAAACCATCCCAGTCAGGGTTTTGTCCAGCCGGGCCTTAAACACCTCTAAAGATGGAGACTCCACCACATCCCTCGGCAGCTCTCCTGGTAAAAAAGTTTCACCACTCTCCTGGTAAAAAAGTTTTTCCTAATATCCAGCCTCGACCTCCCTAACTGCAACTTGAGACCATTGCTCCTCGTTCTGTCCTCCGTTACTACCGAGAACAGTCGAGCTCCATCTTCCTTAGAGCATCCCTTCAAGTAGTTGAAGGTTGTTATCAAATCCCCCCTCAATCTTCTCTTCTGCAGACTAAATAAGCCTAATGCTTCCAGTCTTTCCTCATAGGGCTTGTGCTCTAGCCCTTTAATCATTTTGGTTGCCCTCCTCTGAACTCTCTCTAGCATGTCCCTGTCCTTTTTGTAGTGGGGAGCCCAAAACTGAACACAGTATTCTAGATGTGGCCTCACCAGTGCAGAATAGAGGGGAAGGATCACATCCCTTGATCTGCTGGTAATACTTCTTTTGATGCAGTCCAGTATGCCATTGGCCTTTTTGGCAGCAAGAGCACACTGCTGACTCATATCCAGCTTCCCATCCACCATGACCCCCAGGTCCTTTTCTATACTGCTGCTACTTAGCTGAATGTTTCCCAGCCTGTAGCAGTGCATAGGGTTTTTTGGTCCGAAATGCAGGATTTTATACTTATTCGTATTGAAGCTCATAAGGTTTCTATTGGCCCACTGTTCCAATTTATCTAGGTCTCCCTGAATCCTGTCCTTGCCCTCCAACGTGTCTACTGGTCCTCCCAGCTTGGTGTCATCCACAAACTTACTGAGAATGCAGTCTATTCCATCATCCAGATCACTGATGAAAATGTTGAACAGAACCGGCCCCAGGACCGACCCCTGGGGCACACCACTCGTGACCGGCTGCCAGCTAGACATGGAACCATTGATTCCTACACGCTGAAACCGTTGGTCTAGCCAGTTCTCTATCCACCTTATAGTCCACCTATCCAACCCATACTTCCTTAATTTGCCAATGAGAGTGCTGTGGGAACCTGTATCAAAAGCCTTGCTAAAATTAAGGTATATGACATCAACGGTTCTTCCTGCATCCAGAAAACTAGTCATCTGATCATAGAAGGAGATGAGATTGGTCAGGCATTATTTACCCTTGGTAAATCCATGCTGACTGTTCCTGATCACTTTATTTTCCTCTAAGTGTTTGAGGATGGATTCTTTGAGAATCTGCTCCATAATTTTTCCAGGGATTGAGGTGAGGCTGACTGGTCTATAATTCCCCGGATCCTCCTTTTTCCCTTTCTTGAAAATAGGCACTACATTTGCTTTTTTCCAATCCTCTGGCACCTCCCCCGTTCTCCATGAGTTTTGAAAGATAACGGACAGCGGTGCTGCTATCTCATCAGCCAATTCCCTTAGCACTCTTGGATGCAGTTCGTCCGGCCCCATGGACTTGTGCACATCCAGCTTCTTTAAGCAGTCCCTAACCTGACCTTCTGTCACCAAGGGCCTGTCTTCTTCTCTCCCAGCTGCCACACCCATGGTAGTGGGCTGGGAGCTGACCCTGCCTGTGAAAACTGAAGCAAAAAATGCATTGAGCACTTCAGCTTTTTCCTCATCCTCTGTCACAAGGATGCCTGCCCTATTCAGCAAGGGGCCTGCACCATCCCTGATCCTCTTCTTGTTATTAACATACTTGTAGAACCCCTTCTTGTTATCCTTTACATCCCTCGCTAGCCGCAACTCCATTTGTCCTTTGGCCTTTCTGATTTTATCCCTGCAGTCCCTAGCAATATCTTTATATGCCTCCTTGGTCATCTGACCAAGCTTCCACTTCCTGTAAGCTTCCTTTTTATGTTTAAGCTCAGAGCAGAGTTCTCTGCTAAGCCATTCTGGCTGCCTCACATGTTTGTTCTTTCCTTCTGAGGAATGCCGCTACCACCGCCAGGCACTTTGTGAGGACCTGCAGAGCTGCTGAAAGGCCGAACGAAAGTACGGGAACTGTAGATGCTTCCTCCCCACCATGAAGTGTAAGAACTTCCTGTGTCTTTGGTGGACCGCAATGTGGAAGTACACGTCCTGTAAGTCTATGGCGGCGTACCAATCGCCCGGATCCAGAGAGGGAACAATGGAGGAGGGGGACACCATGCGAAACCGAATTTTTCGAAGAAAGCGGTTGAGGCGCCTCAAATCTAGGATCGGCCGTAGACCCCCTTTTGCCTTTGGGATAAGGAAATAATGGGAGTAAAACCCTTTGCCCCTGCGGTTGGGAGGAACCTCTTCCACAGCCCCTTTCTGGAGCAGAGTCTGAACGTCCTCCAACAGTAACTGCTTGTGCGCCCGATCCCATGGGGAGGGTCATAATGCCGGGGGGGCCAGCGGGGGTAACGAAGACAATTGAAGGGAATAGCCCTCCTGAACTGTCTTGAGAACCCAACGGTCTTTTGTAATCTTGTGCCACTCTGGTACGTAATGGGAGAGTCTGTTAGCAAACAAAGGAGTCTTTGGATCTTCGGGGGTTGGTATGTCGTCCTTGTGCTGACCCTCAAAAGTTCTTTTTCTGACCCACCAGCTGTTGTGAACCTCCCTGGCCGCTAGGCTGGTGCCTGGTGGACCTACGGCCCCCTCTACCTCGCCACCTATCATCATCCTTGCGGCGGTGATATGGCCGCAGGGGAGGAGGAGGCTTAAAAGGCTTCCTCTGAATCGCTGGAGTATGGAGCCCCAGCAACTTAATCAAAGCCCTAGAGTCCTTTAGGGTCTGCAAGCGGGAGTCTGTTTGCTGGGAGAACAGCTCAGGTCCTTCAAACAGCAGGTCCTAGATAGTGGCCTGCACCTCCTGAGGCAGTCCTGAAGCCTGCAGCCATGAGCTCCTGTGCATCGTAACCCCCGAAGCCATGGAACAGGCTGCAGCGTCCACTGTGTCCAAGGCCAAATGCAACAAGGCTTTGGAAACCACTTTCCCTTCCTTAATAGAGGCTGACAAGGCCACTCTAGAGTCCTGTTCCAGCGAGTCTGAGAATTTCTCTAGGGCTGACCATGCATTAAACATATACCTGCTGAGGATAGCCTGCTGGTTAGTTATCCTCAACTGCAGCCCCCCCGTTGAATAAACCTTGTGACCGAACAAGTCCAGTTTCTTTGCCTCTTTGGATTTGGGCGTCGAGCCCAGGTGGCCCTGTCTTTCTCGCTTGTTTGCTGCGGCCACCACCAACGAGCCTGGGGTAGGGTGGGAATAAAAATGTTCGTACCCCTTAGAGGGGACAAAGTATTTCTTCTCCGCCCGCTTGGCCGTAGGAGGGATCAAGGCCGGGGTATGCCATAATGTCCTAGTGGTGCTCTGCACTGTCTTAATAAAAGGTAGGGCGATGCAGCTCGGGCCCTCTGGCAGGAGGATGTCCACCATGGGATCCACATCTTCCACAATCTCCTCTGCCTCTATGTTTAAGCCTTTGGCTACCCGGCGGAGTAGCTTTTGCATCATCCGGAATGGACAAGGGCTTGGCCCCTGCTACTGCCTCATCCGGAGGGGATGAGGAAGACTCCTCAAGCTCGAGACCACTGGACGGAGCTCTGGACTGTGCACTGCAGTGCCCGCTAGCCAGGCTGGCTTGGTCATGGTCGCCCCTCATAGACTCTACGTCTGATGCCTCACCAGCACTGGGCAGAGCACTCACTGAAGCAGACGGGGGTGGCCTGACATCTGATCCCGCCACAGGGGCCCCCAGACCATAGCCTGGACCCTGTTGGAAGGCCCACGGTGTCCAGAAAGGCCACTGTACGCCAGGCTGCCAACCCGACCACTGAGGGTGGAACGGGGGCACCGCAGGAACCGGCTGAGAGGGTTGCATAGCGGCCCCCTTGCACGAACCACACTGTCCCAACTCTTCCACGGAACTCGTAGACAGGCTACTCCACGGCGACCAAGGCAGTGCCAAGGATGACGGAACTGGGGAACGATGCCGACCTTCATCGCAGCAATCTCAGTACCGACGGGATGGTGAAGCGCTGTGCTGAGACGCCACCGGGGAACGGTACCAAGGTGCTCCAGCCACCGCCACGACGGCCGGTGGTACCAGAGAACAGTGCCGCAGTGGAGGAGTCGGTGCCGGACCAATTCCCGGCCCGCAGCACAGAGGGGGGTTGGCTTCCCCCAAGACGGTACTGATCTCGGTATGGAGGGGGCCGGTGCTGTGGCCGTCGGGGCCGACTGTCCCGACAGCTCCTGCGCTGCCGCAAAGGCCTCTGGCGTAGACGGCAGCACTATGTCCTCCTCCAAAATATCCCTAGTGGGTGAGGAGGTTGAAGCAGGCTGTGCAGCCTTTCCCGTCAATCCTGCACCAAGGCAGGGAATAGGGAGTGGGTCAGGCCAATGCGGCTCTGACCAGAGTCCTTCTGGAGCGCCATATCACGGCGCGGAGAGCGCCCCCTGTCCGTCTTCTTTTTCTTCGCCGGCATTGGAGACGACGAGCGGTGCCGTGAATCCCGGTGCAGCTTGGAGCGGCCGGGCTTCGGTGCCGACATCGGTGCCAACGACGCCGGAGCACTCTGCACCGACGGTGCCGTGCTCAACCCCGAATCGCTGGGGGCGGGGCACAGCACTTCCTCCATCATATGGAGCTTAAGTCTCTGGACCCTGTCCTTTTGAGTCCGCAGCTTGAAGCCCCAACAAATCTTGCACCTCTCTGCAAGATGCGCTTCCCCCAGGCACAGTAAACAGCTGATGTGCGGGTCGTCGATGGGCATGGGCTTCTTACACTGCCCACTAGTCTTGAAGCCCGGCATAGCCTGACCCCAAGCCCAGGGTGGGTGCCAGCTATCTACAACTAACTAAATGCTAACTATTAACTAACTATAACTACACTAACAGGTACTCCTGAGCAATGAAGTTGCCACGGAAGACACTGCTTACGCAGTAGATGTTCCAGCGACTGACAGGGCGGTAAGAAGGAACTGAGGAGGGAAGGGTTGGCTGGTGGCTATATAGGGAATGGTGATGGCGCCACTCCAGGGGACGCTACAGCCGGCCCTACAGCTACTCTAAAGGAAAAAAGTTCCGACGTGCCGTGCACGAGGCATGCAGACACCTACAAGGGAATGGACAGGAGCAGCACTCGAAGAACAACAACAAGAGTCCTAAGGCACCTTAAAGACTAAAGAATTTCTTTGGGCATAAGTTTCGTAGGCTCCAACCCACTTCGTCAGATGCATGCATCTGGGTTGGAGCCCACAAAAGCTTATGCCCGAAGAAATTTGTTAGTCTTTAAGGTGTCCCAGGACTCTCATTGTTTTTACAAACAAGAGTGGAACAAGAGGCAAGAATCCTTTGCATCAAAAACATCGTGTTAATGAAGCTCTGTGACAGAATCAGGGAACCAGCATCCTACAGGGGGGTTAGTGCAGCCAGAAGTACCACAAGAGAACAACCCCTGCTAGCTCCATTAAATATATTTCCAACAGTGGAAGAAGTTAGAACTAGACTAGAGGGACATGCAGCTGCATAAACACAGAAGATCTCAGGGCCCCCAATTATCCTGTCAACAGAACACACACAATTCCCACTGTCCTGTCCTACTGATGAGGCAGTTGGGCCCCAGAACTTTAGAGGGACTCTGTCAACTTGAAAACACATTTCAAGCAGATACATTTATTTCCCTAGGTTATGAGGAACATTCAATATTATGGAATATTATGCTTTTTATTCACTCTCTGTGCTTCTCTTTGCTGAGTGAGGAAACTCATGGATTCTAAAGCCATAAGGGTTTCTACTGATCATCTCTAGTCTAACCTCCTGTATAACACAGGTCAGAGAACTTTTCCCAACTATTTCCTAGAGCAGAGCTTTTAGAAAAACATCCAATCTTAATTTAAGAGTTGTCAGTGTTGGAGAATCCACTATGACTATTGTCCCAATGGTTAATTAGTCTCACAGTTAAAAATTTTTATCTTATTTCCAAACTCAATTTATCTAGCTTCCACTTCATAGAACCACAGAACTGGAAGGTATCATGAGAGGTCATTGAGTCCAGTCCTCTGCATTCATGGCAGGACCGAGTACCCTCTTAAACCATCTGTGACAGGTCCTTGTCTAAACTGCTCTTAAAAACTTCCAATGATGGAGATTTCTCAACCTGCCTAGGCAACTTATTCCAGTGGTTAATCACCCTGACAGTTAGGAATTTTTCCCTAATGTCCAACTTAAACCTCTCTTGCTGTAATTTAAGCCCATTGCTTCTTGTCCTGTCATTAGCCATTAAGGAGAACAATTTTTCTTCCTCCTCATTGTGACAACCTCTTAGGTACTTGAAAACTGTTATCATGTCCCCTCTCAGTCTCTTTTCCAGACTAAACAAACCCAGTTCTCTCAGTCTTCCCTCATAAGTGAAGTGTTCCATACCTCTAATCATTCATGTTGCTCTTCTCTGGACTTTCTCCAATTTGTCCACATCTTTCCTGAAATGAGTCCAGTCACTGAATTGTGTTTATACCTATCTCTGCAAGACGGAAGAGCCCAAATCAAATATTTGTTCCCCATGTGGGCATTTGCAGACAGTAATCAAGTAAGCCCTTACCTATCTGTTTGTTAAGGAAAATACATTGAGTTCCTTGAGTCGGCCACTGTAAAGCAGGCTTTCTAATGCTTTAATCATTTTCATAGCTCTTCTTTGAACTCTCTCCAATTTACCAAAATTCTTCTTGAACTGGGGGACCAGAACTGGACAAAGTATTCCAGCAGCAGTCACATCAGTGCCAGATACAGAAGGAAAATAATCCCTCTACCCTTAGTTGATATTTTGCTGTTTTTGCATGCTGGAACACATTAGCTCTTTTGGTCACAACATCACACTGAGAACTCAAGTCCAGCTGATTATCCATCATGACCCTCAAATATTTTTCAGAATCCCTGCTTCCCCGGATAGAGCCCCCCTTTCAGTAGGTATGGCTTCAGTCTTTGTTCCTACAGGTACACATTTACATTTAGCCATATTCAGATACTTATTGTTGGCTTGTGCCCACATTACCAAGTGAACCAGATCACTCCGAATCAATGACTATTTACCACTGCCCCTTTTTAATGTTGGCAAACTTTATCTGTGATAACTTTATGAGTTTTTTTTTCCAGGCCGTTGTTAAAGATATTAAATAGCATAAAGCCAAAGAGTAAATTCATAGAATGTCACCCTTTCAAAAATTCATGGATGTGCACCTAGCCCAAGAGTCTGGAACCCAAAAGATAAGAAGAGCCATTTAAAAAAAATTCCTTCAGTAACCAAGTGTTTTAAGAACTACAGTGGATGTAGCCTCCTGTTGGGGGAGCTGGGCCAGGACACCTGCCATAGGGTCCCCTGGAGTGTAAGAACCTGGAACCAGGAGCAGGACCCTTGCAGGGTCCCCTGGTAGTAGTAGGGAATCCAGAACCTGGCACAGGCTAACCACAGGGTCCCCTAGTGGTGGTCAGGAGCCATAAGCAGGCCACTGTCAGGGTATTCTGGTGGCAGTGGGGCCTGGAGCCACAAGAGGTCAGCTTTAGAGCTGCATACAGCTCCAAAGCCTCAGGTTGCAGACCCCTGATCTAGCCAATGGTTCACCTTTTGTTTCTAGTGTCACCATCAGGTTTAGGGAACTGCATTGCTTGGATTTTGAACCTCTCCAAAACAACTGTTTGTCTGAATTGTATTTTAAAGGTGGAAACATTTATGTTTTTATAAAACTTTGTTTCTTTTAAAAGAAAATACAAGTTAAACTTGAGACCAAATTCAATTTGACAGTATCCCTTTAAGCATTTTTGTATGAAACAAATTAAAGAATCAATCCATTGAATGTAGTGAGATGTTCTAGTTATACCACAAAGGAAAAAATACACATAGCTATGTAAATATTAATCTGAACAATCTGTATGGAAAATGAGAGCCAGACAGCAGCATCTCATCTGCTAAGGTTTAAAATGAGATGATCAAAATCCTATATAAACTTTAAAATAGAAGTAAAGGAGACCTAACAAGAAGATGTGGAATTAGGCCAGGGTAGGCAACCCAAAAGATAAGAAGAGCCATTTTTAAAAATGTCTTCAAAAACCAAGTGTTTTGAAAGCTGCAATGGGTGTAGCTTCCTAGTGGCGGGTGGGGGGAGCTAGGCCAGGGTGCCTGTTGCAGGGTCCCCTGGTGAGGGTGGGGATGTGGGGGAGGAGATCCAGGAATGGGCTGCTCTCAGGGTCCCCTGGTGGGGGGGTGGGCACAGTCTGAAGACACAGGGAGGCAGCTAAAGAGCCACATGCAGCTCTGGAGATACAGTTGCAGATACCTGGATTAGGCAATGAGTTTCAGTCTGAATGAAGCGAATATTTTATGAGAAGGGCTGTGCAGTTCAGAAATGGAGACTTGCAATCTCACTGTATTTAAAACCATGCATGTAGAAGAAATATCTTGACATGATTAACAAAAGCAGCTCTTGATGTGAAACAAACAAACAAGGGGTATGTCTACACTTACAGTTTAAATAGAAATAATAGTGATTATTTTGATTTAAAGTAGTGCATGTCTACACTAGCTTTCCTTATTTTGAAACGAGGCACTCCCTCATTTTAAAATAAGGAACAGTCATTTCAAAATAATAAAACCTCACTTTATAGCGAAATGATGGCTAAATTTAAATTATTATGTCGAAATAACACAGTATAGCTGCATTATTTCAATGTAACTGTTATTTTGATTTAACACTTTTTGCCCTTCTCCTGCCCAGGGTGCCTTCCTTCTTCTATATATTGGGTGGGGGCATGGCCCTTCTTTGGGGCTATCTCGCCAAACCTCCCATGGTGCCCATCTACTAAATTGAACTAGCAAGTCCTGTCCATGGACATGCTATTTCAACTTGGGTTTCTAGCAGGGACACGTTAAATTGATTTAACTTAAATCGATTTAATGATTTTTATTTCAATTCAATTAGATGGATTTAAATTAAATTGATTTAACAATCTAAGTGTAGACATAGCCAAGGAGTCCTGTGATGGACTATGTACTTGGCCATCCATTCTGATTTCCAGGGGCAATCTCCTGAAATATATTTTGTATCATGGCACCAAGACTCAGGAAAAATGCATCTCATGTACGCACATATGTATGACAAATCTACTTCCTCTGCCTATTTCTCTGTCTAGCAGAGAGAAGCAACATGGAGAAGTTCTACATCTACATTTGCTCTGTTTGTGCATTTTAAATCTTAGATTTGAACAGCAGAGATCTAATTTGATCACTTGCTAGTAGTTGGTTTATTTTTTATACAGTTTTGCTTTTTGTTGAAAAGGTGCTTTTTAGAACTATGAACTGCGGTTTACAAACAATGGGGGAAACATGATGTATTTACTGACTTTTGCCCTTGACCACTAGAGAAACGTGAATTTTATGTGAAAAGACTAACTTTTGTGTTTCTAATACAGATGAAGGAGAAATTTTTGTTCTGTTAAAAGTTATCTAGTCTAGTGTGCACTGCAGAGGTCCATGATCTACAAGCAACTCTCTAATCTTGGCAGGTCCACACATGGGGCCACTGTCACAAGCAAGTCTCAGTAGTGTTCTGATATATCGGTAGGTGAATCCTGAAAACAGATAATAGCATAATGGCAATTTGTAGTGGAGACAGCCTGTTAATCACTAACTCACTCAGTTTCACTTTGTAATGTGGACAGGTTTTAGGCCGTCTGGGTTCCATTTATGTATTTACAAAATATACTAGTGCTGTAGTAGAACATTACTAATTTGCATTAATAATCAGGAGACCCACTGAGAATTAAAGACATTTACAAATCTGGGAGTAAATCAACAATAAAATTGCAAGTGTAAAGCACCGCAAACTGAACTGTTTGTTTATTTTGACAATTGTAGCTTTTTATTTTTATTTGCTCAAGTGACTAGCTAGGGTGTGCAGGAATGTCCTAGATTCACAGGGTTGGAAGGGATCTCATGAGGTAATCTAGTCCAACCCACTGCTAAAAACAGGACCACTCCCACTAGATCATCCCAGCCAGGGTTTGGTTTAAGCGGGCCTCAAATGTTTCCAAAGATGGAGATCGCAGATCGAGGGATGTGATCATTCCCCTCTATTCTGCACTAGTGAGGCCACATCTGGAATACTGTGTCCAGTTTTGGGCTCCCCACTACAAAAAGGACATGGACAAATTAGAGAGAGTCCAGAGGAGGGTCAACCAAAATGATCAAAGGGCTGGAGCACAAGCCCTATGAAGAAAGACTGAAGGAACTAGGCTTATTTAGCCTGCAGAAGAGAAGACTGAGGGGGGATTTGATAGCAACCTTCAACTACTTGAAGGGTTGCTCCAAGGAGGAGGGAGCTCGACTGTTCTCGGTAGTAACAGAGGGCAGAACGAGAAGCAATGGTTTCAAGTTACAGCTGGGGCGGTCCAGGCTGGATATTAGGAAAAACTTCCTTACTAGGCGAGTGGTGAAGCATTGGAATAAGTTGCCTAGGGAGGTGGTGGAATCTCCATCTCTGGAGATGTTCAAGTCCCAGCTGGACAAAACACTGACTGGGATGATCTAATGGGAGTGGTCCTGCTTTTTTTGGCAGGGGGTTGGACTAGATGACCTCGTGGGGTCCCTTCCAACCCTATGATTCTATGATTCTACCACCACCCTAGGTAACTCATTCCAATGCTTCACCACTCTCCTAGTGAGAAAGCTTTTCCTAATATCCCACCTCGACCTCCCCCAGGGCCATCCCTAAGGGGGGATGTGGGGCCCCAGGCCAATCAGCCTCTGTGCTGTCCCCCCAACCCGCTGCACTGGGGGGCAGGGCCATCCAGCCAGAGCAGAGCCCGACCCTGGGCCAGCCCACTCTGCCCCTGGTACAGCTGTTCTACCCCCTAGGGGCGGGGTAAGCCGGCCAAAAGCGGAGGCCAGATTCCACACTCCCCGCCCCCTGCACTGCCTTTGGCTTCCTGTTGAAGGTAGTCGGGAGGGGGCAGGAGGCAGCATGGGGCCTGCACTGCTGCCACCCCCATAGCTGCACTGCCTCCCACCTCCTCCTGACTGCCTTCAGCACGGAGCCAAAGGCAGCGTGGGGGACCAGAAGTGTGGAACCCAGTCTCCGCTTTTGACTGGTTCGCTCCACCCCCAGGATGGGAGAACAGCTGTTTGTGAGGGGGGCAGCAGTGTGGGCCCCATGCTGCCCTACTCACAGCAGGATAGCATGGGGCCCATGGAACCAGGAGGCCCAGGGCAATCACCCGCTCTTGCCACTCCCCCCGCCCCCCCCAGGACAGCCCTGAACACCCCAGCTGCAACTTGAAAGCATTGTTCCTTGTTCTGTCCTCTGTTACTATTGAGAACAGCTTAGCTCCCTCCTCTTTGGAGCACCCCTTCAAGTAGTTGAAGGTTGCTGTCAAATCCCCTCTCAGTCTTCTCTTCTGCAGACTAAATAAGCCTAGTTCCTTCAGTCTTTCTTTGTAAGTCATGTGCCCCAACCCCCTAATCATTTTTGTTGCCCTCCATTGGACTCTTTTGAATTTGTCAACATCCTTTCTGTAGTGCGGAGCCCAAAACTGGACGCAGTATTCCAGATGCGGCCTCACCAGTGCTGAATAGAGAGAAATAATTACATCCCTCAATCTGCGGGCAACGCTCCTACTGATACAGCCCAATATGCCATTGGTCTTTTGGCAACAAGAACACTTTCTTGACTCATATCCGGCTTCCCATCCAACATAACCCCCAGGTCCCTTTCTACACTGCTGCTATTTAGGCGATTGGTCCCCAGCCTGTAGCAGTACATGGGATTTTTCTGTCCTAAATGCAGGACTTTGCACCTATCCTTGTTGAACCTCATGAGATTTCTTTTGGCCCACTGCTCCAATTTGTCTAGGTCGCCCTGAATCCTATCCCTGCCCTCCATCATGCCTACCATTCCCCCCAGCTTGGTGTCATCCGTGAATTTACTGAGTGTGCAATCTATCCCATCATCCAGATCATTAATGAAGATGTTGAACCGAACCAGCCCCAGGATGGACTCCTGGGGCACTCCACTTGTTACTGGCTGCCAGCTGGTCATTGAGCCATTGATCCCTACCAACTGAGCCCAATGCTCTAGCCAGCTTTCTATCCACCTCACATCTATTCATCCAAACCATTCTTACTTAAGCTGCTGACAAGAATGCTGTAGGAAACTGTATCAAAAGCTTTGCTAAAGTCAAGGTATATCACATTGATGGCTAATCCTGCATCCACATGTCCTGTAAAGTCATGAAGCTATAATTAACAGTATGGGCCTAGAGCAAAAAAGCATTATTTAGGCCACTAAAGTCTCTGCTGTGGCATAGTTGTAAATGTGAACAACCGGGTTTGCAATCAGCAAAGTGCACATTAACAAGACTTTCCTGCATTCATTCCTTTACCTCACAGGGGGCTGCAAGGACCCAGAGCCTAATTTACAGACATTAATACATATTATTCATAGCATTGATATGATCAGTCAGCTCAGCCCTGAGAATAGTGTCTCTTTGCTGATGCTACAGGAGGAGGAAAACTCACTTGGTTTCTTGTGGAGCTAGAAACTAGGAGCTAGTGTTCTCACCTTCATTAGAGCAGTGGGTTTATTTTAGTTTATTAAAGGAAAAAAGAGAAGTTTCTGATCTGGACCAAGTCCTAACTTTTAGGCAGTATTTAGGCAGCCAGCACATCACTTGTATATTAACTGATTAAAGAGAGATTTTTATGCTGCCACCATCTCTCTCCTCGACCAAAACTAATGGGGGAAACTGATACCGAAAGAGACTATAAGCACTAATCGGAGACTATAAGCACTAATCGTTGCCATGCTGGACTGGACCAACACTGTTCTTATTCAAGGGCTGCAAGTGTTCCATTTGCAAAATTTTCCATCTGTATTGTCAAGAAAAGTGATGTGGTGACATTAGATCATGCAGTCTGAGGAATAGTAAGATGCAGCACAATGTCTAGCTGCAGAGATATGTTCCCAGGGAAGCTCTAGGTTCATATTTAAATCTAGTTATGAAACTTGCAAATTAATAGTTTTTGGGTAAGTTATTTTGTCCTTTTTTTCAGTTAATGCTGCAAACTAAAGTTCAAGGCTAATGAAAATCATGTAAGGGAGTGAAACCATACAAACAAGGCTTTCTCTGAGCTCACAAATACATGGAGAAGAAGGTGCAAGGCCCTGACCTGAGCAAGGTCTGTAGCCATCAGTGTCAAGTTCCACTGTCAGCTACTCAACAGAGGGCTACAGTCCAAAGTTGCCAGCTGCTGCTCCAACCATTCCCCAGCCCTGAAAACGAAGTACACAGCTTCTTCCCCACAAGTCTGCCCTGTGGGTGTGGGCATGTGGGTTTATAATGGACTTCTCTGGAATGGAGAGGGGAACTGAAGAAGGGATGAGCAGCCCCATGGAAAGATGGAAGTGCCTCAAAGGGGACTGAACAGAGAAATGGATGGATGCAAACTGCCCCTCTGAGGTTTCACCGGCAAAGCATCAGTGCTGAGAAAAGCTGAAGTAACAGGCTGTGCAAAATACCGGGCAGAGGGTTCCCACCTGCCAGAAGGGAGTTTTCCCTCCCTGAATGTTGAGACTCACAGTGACAAATGGGTACCACTAACCATAGGCTGAACTCGGAGGAGTTGACAGGGCTCCCTGGGGACGTCCACTGGGATACTTTACCTAGGAACATCCTGGATTGCCACTGGGGGTCACTCTTGTTGCACACAGATACAGCAGGAAGCATATTTTTGCAGGAACTCTTAAACACAGGCATAAAAAAGGTAGTTCAATGCAATTTAAAGCTATCTTTCTTAGTGCACCACGAAGTGGGGGGAAGTGGGGCCTTATTGTGTCTCCAGCAGAAGCTGAACTGCAACAGAGGCAGTAGCAGCGGGCACAAAAGCAGCTGTCTGATCAACACAGATTAGGAAGGGAAAGGATTTTTTGCTACACATTTTTGGTAACCTGTTTTTAACATTCCAGGAGAATGTGATCATTTCATTTTCTCCAGCCAGGATGATGCTGATAACGCAATGGGAGCTAAAAAGTGCAATGCAAATGGCTCAGGCTGATTCACAAGAAGCCATGATGAGCGGCAAATAAGTATTGCTTGGACAAATAGCAACTATGAATTCTGCTTCTGCCATTGCTCCCATGGGTCCAGCTCCCCTAGGGCTCCAGCATATCTGCCACCATGCTAACAATTTGATGCCCAACTCTGCTCAAAGCCAGGCTACATGACCACAATGGTTAGAATGCTGACAACACTGAGAACTTTCTTTGCATTGGCATCTTCATTCTTGCCACCACCAGCAGAGGTGAAATAGTGGGAAACTGCAGGTAATGTAGATGGAGGAAATGAAAACAGCTGCAGGGGTCTGGAGAACATAGGACAGAAGTGGAATCAGAGTGGGATCCAAGGGGATAGAACCAAAAACAACATGTTGACTTGAATGGTCAGTGGAAATTATGGAATAAATTATTAGGAAACATTTGTCAGACTCCAAGACAGTCTCCCAGGGACATAGCTAGAGTGAGGGTGGCAACCAGCAATTGTATGCACACACTCTTATGATTAAGCTAAGGGCCAAGTCTGCTTTCTGTAGTACACTAACAGGAACAGAGCCTGAGGCCTTGCTCAGCCCTTACACACAGCTGGGTCACTAGCACCGTAAGGAGACAGCAGAGAGCATGTCCATAAGAGATCTGACAAACGACCAAGCACCTGTCCGTTGCCATAAAAACAATTGTCTTTGAGACAATACAGACCGTTGACCTCAGCACAGGCCTGGCTTGTGTTTTATTATTATTTCTTACAAGTATTTCCTGGGCCTTTGAACAGCAGGAAAATAAGTATTGACTGAAAATGCTTGTCCCCCAAAGCGTCTCTCAAATTGCTGCTGAAAAACGCTGCTAGTGCTGAATGGACAAAACCATTTTCAGCTGCACTGCAGAAAGTGTGATAGAGACCATATGCCTCTATTGGCTTTAAAGGACAGAGGTAAGAAAGAACTAGCCAGCTGCTTGACTGCTAGGATACTCGGACTGGCTGCCAGCTACGTCCACTAAAGGTGGAAGCCCAGCAACCTGAGTCACTTAAAACTAGACAGCACAAAGTACTCCAAAAATATACCATGGAGAATAACCCAGCCAGCACTGGCCCAAATAATAGACTTGACTTGAGCCAGTAAAACTCTGCCAGCTCAAATTACTGTTATTTAAAATAGTCGGCATGGCTCTGAGCAGAACCAAGAGGGAGGAAAAAAAAATTCCTACAGAGTTCAAAGAGTGATCGGTCGCTTCGAGAAATCCGTCATCTAAAGTGACTATTGAGGGGACTCCAGTAGTTGGGCATAATACCAAGGTGGCCAGAGGTTAAAATTCAGTTTGAGCAACAGATGAGCTGAGTTTGGTGCTCTCAGTCTATTGCTCAGAGAACCTGTGTTTGTTCAGTTCTTGTTTAACAGAGCACCATGGCCAGCTGCCTGTCCTGAGGTGCTAGATAGTTTAACTCAGGGTAATACAACAGACAACAGTCCATATCTCAGCCCCGCAGAATCTGCTCTGAGGTGGAGAAAGTAAATGGAAGGGGCATCACTGGAATGCAACTCTGGGGTATGATGGGGAGGGCAGTGGGAGGATGCACTTGCAAACACTGATCGGCTGGGTGCCCTGAAGTCAGAGCTGTCAGTTTCATTTTCATGAGAACCCTAATTCTCCAAATTCATTAGTCCTCTCACATAATTGCAAAAGAGACCGGGAAATCCGCTTTCATCCTCTTTGCCCCTGAATCCCCAGCCGTGTTTCCAAGAGAGCTGGGAGGGGAACTAAATGGGCTTCTCATAGCCATTGTCCAGGTTTATTTTAGTCACTTAAATGTTGTATGTCATTACTTGCCTGTCTTATTCCGTAACACTTACAGGCTCCCAACTGTCACAAATAACACTTTCAGATCAGAGGCACACAAAGAAGAATATTTCTCCCTACCATGCTCTTCCAGTAATTCTAAAAATGGAGGAGTAGCAAAATGAAGTCAGACAAGAAGGAAAATACAGAAACTTTTCTCCAGGGAAGCCTTTGCATCTGTGGGTTTTGAGACACATTTATAAAAGTTTTGGCTCAAAATTAGTTCCAGAGTCACCTATTGCTAGCATCATACCGTCACAATTTTTCACTCTAAGATGCTCCAATTCAGACAGAAAGTGATGTGGAAAAAAGCTTCAAAGTTATGGTTATAAGGCCTGGGATTCCTGTGTCTGCGAAAAAAGACTTACATATGTGCAGCGATTTGGTGTTTTATGCCAGTGCAATGTGGTAAGTGGGCCCTGCCTGCTGCTTTAAAAACCTCCTGAATTAAACTAATTGTAGAACAAATATAAGTTACAAGCTTCAGTTTTTTGTTTTGTGCATAGCTGGATGCTTGGAAAAAACTAATTCCTGATTTTATATTTACAAGTTGGCTTCTTCCTGCAGTTTTCTATTATAAAAGTAACTGCAGGAGCCTTTAACAATAAAACTAGATTTCTCAATTATGTGAGGTGGAGGCAGAGAATGTATAAAATATTTCCAGGTTTTGCCTTTTTTTAAATTATACATTTTATTTAAATTTGTCAGTTTTTCCTTGCACTGTACAAAGGTATGTCCAGAGTTTAAAACTGTCTAAATTTAACATAGAAATGCTAGCAGGTATGCAGACATTAGATAATTGATTATCAGTCATGTCAGCAAATCATTTGAAATACCAGCAACTACAGAAAACAAACAAATAACCCGCTTAAGAGGGGAGCTCTCCTTGGGAAAGCCTTGAAATTGGGATGTAAATCCTCAGCCCGGATGCTGTTTATTTCATTTAGAAATTTACAGCTTGCCAGATTAGTGGAAGAGCCAATTCATCACAGACTTACAGTCTAAGGAATGGAACCTGGATTGCTAAAACATGTGCAGAATCTCACCTGAAGTGCCAGTTGGACTCTGATTAGATCCAGTGGGCTAGATTTAAAATCCTAGCAGTTCTGCACACTTTCTAAGGGAACTGTGTCTGCAGAAAGAGTCTCTCACTTGTTGACAAAGTAATACAATTATTTTTGTTATAATTGTTCAGTTCTTACAGTGTAGCTGGTCTGTAAATAAGTGAGAAGCTCTGGATTTCCCTTTAGTTTGAGCTGGAAGTTGAAATTTGTGAAAGACAAAGAGGTGGTGAGAATGGAAAGTCCTTGGGGTTTGGTATTATGCAGGCAGCTTCACAGGGCTCTGCCAATGAGGACCATATAAGGTCCCATCTCTGCCACAGATGGTGTTCTCTTAGCTCCTTTGTATATGGTGTAATGGGTGATTTTTCTTGGCGGGGATTGAAATGTCTCCACCTGCTCTATCAACTCCACTACCCAAAAATCCAAACATTCAATATTCAAAAATAACAGCTCCAAAATCAGCTCCAAACATTCAATAATCAAGAATAACAACTTTGTATTTTCATCAAACGACACCATAGCACTTTATGAACTTTAATGGCCTGGCTAAAATGTGTCTGTATTATCCCGCAAGGGGGGGGGAGGGGGAATGTGGGCTTGTGGTTATACCGTGCAACAAAGTATCAGGAGACATTCATTGCTCTGTGACCTTGAGCAAATCACCAAGATGCTCCATGCCTGAGTGTTTCCATATATGTGGAGGAGGGGTTTGTAATTATGTACCATCACAGAAGCTTAATTCATCACTGTCAGTAAAGTGCTTTGAGATCTTTGGATAGCAGATTACTATAGAAGTGCAAAGGATTAATATTTATGATGAATTTGCAAATGGAGAAGTTGGAACTCAGAGATGTGAATTAGCTTGTTCAAGGTCACACAGAAAGCTGGTGACAAAACTGGGAAACAGAACCATAAGTTCTTTCTTGCAGTCCAGCTCTCTAACCATTAGGCAGCTGTTCCACAACTGTCACCCAACATACTCCCAGGCAGAGAGGCATAATTTCTTCACTATATTTTTATGGTTTGCATTACTTATCTACACCCTTAGCTGTGAAACCTTACATATTACATATTTTATATCTTATATCGACCGTTAGCTGTGAGACCTTACATATTAAATGTCTTATCTCTGCCCTTAGCTGTGAGACCTTACATATTAAATGTCTTATGTCCACCTTAAATGTGAGACCTTACATATTACATATCTTATCTCTGTCCTTAGCTGTGGGACCTTACATATTACATATCTTCACCTTAGCTGTGAGACCTTATATGTTACATATTGTATCTCCACCCTTAGCTGGGAGAGCTAAATGTGGCCTCCCCATCCCTCTTCAGTAATTTCACAAATTAGTTACTGCAGCACATGCTCTTACTCATGGGAATACTGTGTCAGAGAATCTGTGCAAGCTCTTTGGACTTTAATAGTGTAAATTTTAAAACAACTATTGGAGAGGAAAAGGCCCAGAACCTAAAATTCACCAGAACCCGCATCCAACATGCAGTCCTTTTACTGATACCGTTGCAGTTTTTGAGAGTTAAAAGAACCTCTTTCATAATTTGAGCGTCTGAATGGTATTTATATAGCTGGACTTCAAACAAATCCACTTTTCCCCCCTTTGTAATGCGAATGGAGTGGATATTCTAACCCCAGACTGCTGGCCTCCAGATTATATTTTACATCCAGGAAATTAAGTCCTGAATTCCTGAACACTGCTTGATTCTTCTTCTCACTTTGGTTTTAACTGAATAGAAAACATTACTTTTTAAATTAAAACCAACGTACATATATAAATTAAAGTATCAACAACATACCAAGTGCTCTCTGAGCCACAAGAGTATTTCTTCAGCTATTAAGTATATTAAACAAACATTTTAACTCTTTTGGAGGATGGACGGCTGGTAGTCCTATAGTTAAAGCAAATACAAAAGGCCACTTTGAATTAGTTGCAGTTTAAATGAACTGGGCTTCTAGCGGTTTGATAATTTCCCTTCAGTGAAGTCAAAAGGCAAAAGAGTAGATATCAAAATTGAATATACAGTTTTAGAGAGACAAAGAAATTCCAAGACAACCCCCTCAAGAGCACCGGCTTTTTTGAAAGTGCATTTTGCTCCCCAAACTGAAGGTAACATTTCATTGTTTAT
Source organism: Podocnemis expansa (assembly GCA_007922195.1). Lineage (NCBI taxonomy): Eukaryota > Metazoa > Chordata > Testudines > Podocnemididae > Podocnemis > Podocnemis expansa. The sequence continues at coordinate 21,569,728 of ML681990.1, forward strand.
TTAAGAAATAATCAGTGTTTTGGCAACTAACGATAATTAACACAAAATCTGAGTCGTTGCCAGCAGACATTGAAAATGGGCCAAGGGCCAAGTTCCATTCATAAGAGAATACCTAGCACAATAGTGTGATTCATAATCTTTGACTTACACGAGACCAGAGGCTGGCAAGGCCGACAAATATATCTAATGCTTGGAACTATGCAAACAAAGTAAAAGAGAGAACAGAGCCAGCGCCAAAGACAAACAAGCCAAAGACAAACAGGAGAGGAAGGAGCGCCTACCTTCTGTCAGCCAAGTCTCCTGAAACTGGCTCAGATCCTGGAAGAGATCTGCAAGAAAAGTGAAAGGTGCCTTTACCAGAAGGCGGGCCTGGGCTGCACTGCCAGCGGGATGCTCCAGGGTGGATGATGCCCGAGAGGAAAGAAACACAAACACGGCAGGGCCTTGGGGAGTGAAGCAGAGGGAGGGGATGGGCTGGGCCCTACCCACGAGATCTGCCCCTCCCCTCTGCCCCCACCCACTGCCCCCCATGGGGCGCTGCTGCCGCTGTTACCTTCCGAGTCCTGAGGGGGTGCTAAGCCTGGGTCCATGGGTCTCCTGGTGCCCATCAGAGCTCGGCCGCCGAGGGCCCCATTTCCGGACGATTTCTGCAGCAAAGGAAAAAAACAGCCTGAGAAAGTCCTGGCGGGACTCGGCCCTGAGCCCTCCCCGCGGGGCTGGGCACGGCCGCATCTCAGCCGGCCGGGGGGCTTCACTCACGTGCGGGAAAGTGTAAGGCACTTGCTGGTCCAAGTATCCTTTCATCCTCCCGGCCATGCGGCAGCTCCTGGCGGGGACCTGCGGAGGGAACCTGCTGCACCAGGGCCGGGGCCAAGCCGGAGCCCCGCGGAGACCCGGAGGCACCTGCTGTACCGGAGCCAGGGCTGCCCCCCCGACCATCCTCCCCCCGCCTGGCTCACAGATTCAGCCCCTGCCTAAAGCCGCGGCCCCACCTTCCTCCCGCAGCCCCGGCGCATGTGGAAGGGAGCAGCCGGCCAAACTTGCGCCAGCCAAGGGGCAGGTGATGCCTCGCTCCCCAATGGACATTGCACCCGCTGTGCCCCCGGGCTCTCACCTGAGCGGGACTCCCGCTCCCAGAGCCGCGCCGCCCCTAGGGCTGGGGGTGCGGAGGTTGCCCCTGTCCCGCTCGCTTTCGGCTCAGACAGTTGGGAGCCCGGAGGGAGGCTCCCATTGGTGCGTTTCCTCCTTCCTAGGCACCGCTTTCTTGCTTCTTTGTTTCATTGACTTTGTGAATGGAGCCCCGGGCTGGGACACGCCCGCCAATCACAGCTCTGCTTGGCCCTCACCCAGAGCCCGGGAGAGCGGCTGAGGCTTCCAGAACCAATCAGATCGCGGCACTCCGCGATTCATTCAAGGCCGCGGCTTCCATTCATAAAAAAACTCCCAAAGTTCATTCATAAAGGTCTGCAAGGACGGTGAGCCAGAGCGGGGAAAACGTGCGTGCACGGCACGGCGTTTGCGCGGCTCGCACCATGAGGCTCTCCCGGGACTTAGACAGGCCCACGCCGGCCAGCTCGTCCTCGCTTGGGAATCATTTTAGAGCAGCTTTTAGAGTATCCAGAAGACTCTTGTTATGAAAGGTTTTTTTTTTCCTTTCAGCCTCCCCCCCCCCCGCCCCAAGTTTCATTGACATTTTGAAAATCTAACTTACACTTTTATAATTGACTTCTGTCCGGTTGTACTCGAAGGTAGCCCTGGCTTCCAACATCAGTTTTGATAGTATACAATAAAATAAAACAAAATCCCTGTTCCTGAGATTGCACACACAGCGATGAGCACCTGGATATGCAGCCAACATTTGTGTGTGCAAATCAAACACTCCATCTCTTGCATTTACATGCTCAAATATCGTTTGCACGTACAAACAAAGAACTTCTTTCATGAACCTCTGTAGATTCAGGTTTATAAATGTCTCCTTTAAAATTCCATGGAACTAGATAGTGTTCTGGGGGAAAGTATTCCCTAAACAAAGATTGAGACTGGTGAGAAAATTGAAAGAAAGAAAAGAAAAGAAAAGAAAAATGATCTGTAAATGTATGTATAGAAATGGCACATGGTGGTGGTGTGCACAGTGTGGAATCCCAGTATGGTAGATTAAAGAGAGATATTCATTCTCTCTCTCTCTGTCCCTGTCTGGTATGTGAATGCCTCAGCAATTTAGTGTAACAGTCAATTAAACATTTTTGAACCTTTCTGCCAAATCAGGTTGTAGTTCCAATTTCAAAAGGGATAGCCATGTCAGTCTAGTCCAGTAAAAAAACAACAAGGAGTTGTGTGGCACTTTAAGACAAAGTGCCACACAACTCCTTGTTGTAGGTCCAATGTTTTCAGGGTGTAACATCTGATAACAGCTGAATCACAGCTCCACACTGTCTGCATAGACAACACTGAACAGTGATTTAACCCTGTCAGAAACAGTTTGCAGCATAGGTCCTTCCCTCTGCTCCCCAACAATGACAGTTGTATAGTTTAGATTGGACTTTAATATATTAATTTATTCCTTAATGGGGGAGATTACAATGTAGAGATTGCAGCTCAGGCAAATTACCTGGATATTTTCAGTTTCAGTGAATTTGTAGCTATTTGGTAAAATCTATAATAACAACCAGGCTACAAATAGTAAGCTGTGTTTAATAGGAAGGATGAGACTGAATGAGAGAACCCTCCCAGTTAGGTTATTATTGGTCTATATGTTTCATGTGTGTTTAAAATAATTAAGGTGCAACAGCTACCCCTGCTATTCACTCTCATGTGTGCCAACTGCAGTAAAGCAACAACTTAACTTTTACTGGTGGCACATTTCCTGGGTGAGAGATAATGGAGCCTCTGTTATTTGAGCAGTGACTTCAACCTACAGTTGCATGCTGAACTCTAAACCGGATGGGATTTGCTAGTGCAATATTTATTTACTTTACAGCATTTTAATTTCCCACCCAGCTGGCAGTAACAGAATCGCAGGAGGAAGGAGCAGCCTCAGTAAACATCTTCTTTTTACTTACTGTATCAATCTGCAGCAGTCTTTACTCTCTCTTTCTCTCTCTCTCACACACACACATACCCACACACACACCAGAGAGAAAAACTGAGTAACTCTAGTCTTTTGTGTTCAAATACACAGACTGGCATTCACCCACTTTCATACTGTTCTAATTCCTCAAAGGATTGTTTGCTCATTGCAACAGACATATCCTTTCAAAAGAAAAATCCATGCACTCCTCTTGTCAGAACTAGTGCAGCTTACTCTCAGTCTCACACTGAATGGCCACCTCTGATTCACCCAGCTACAAAATAGGTACTGATCTATCAGTTAGAGCAGGCAAAGGTATTTGGATGTTTGCTGGCTGTATCACCCCCTGGGGTACTATGAGCTATGAAACTGATAACGCTTGTTCCATCAGCCCTGTGAATCAGTGGCTCTAGCAAACCGAGCACAGGAGAGTAGGGTTTTTCCCCACATCTTGTCAATTTCCAAAAGGATAGCAGTGTTTAGTCTAGTCCAGCAAAAAAAACCAAACAAACAAAAAAAAAAAACCCAAGGAGTCGTGTGGCACTTTAAAACTAACAGATTTATTTTTCTCATGAGCTTTCATGGGAGAAAATCCCACTTCATCAGATGCTTCGAAGATGTGTGAACTTATTCTGTAAGTTCACCTTTCTTCGAAGCATCTGACAAAGTGGGATTTTCTCCCACGAAAGCTCATGAGAAAAATAAATCTGTTAGTCTTAAAGTGCCACACGACTCCTTGGTTTTTTTTTTCCCCCACAGTCATTTGTACGTGTTAGACTGTGAGCTGTTGAGGCCAGGGACTGTCATTTACTACATATTGTCCAGCACCCAGCACAATGGTGCTCTGACGTGGCTGAGGCCAGGCATTACTACAGTGTAAATGGTGGGTTGCCTACCAGTAACTGTCCTTCTTCGAGATGGGCCACTCGCATACATTCAGTATTAGGTGTGTACGTGCCACAGTGCACAATTGGCTGGAACTTTTTAGCCTTAGCCTGTCAGAGCAGGGTTGGCAGCCCCTTTGGCTACTCCCATGGCTACATATATGACCCCAACCTTTATCCTCCTCAGTCCCTTCTAGTCGTCAACTCCAATTAGCAGGGATGGTGGGAGGATCCTGAATGTATGCAAGCAGCCCCTCTTGAAGAGGGGTGGTTACTGGTAAGTAACCCCTCATTCTTTTTTGAGCACTGCTCGCATCATTCAGTATTAGGTGACTAGTAGCTGTACTTTGGATGGTAAGCGGAGTTGAGTTTTTCTGCCTTCAGCACGGCTACCCCTATAAAGGAGAAGCAAGGCATGGAAGGGAGCCTGAATGGTAGACCTTCCATCCTACAGAGGGGAATGTACTGTTAACCCTTTACTTCATCTGAGAAAACACTGCACAAGGGAAAAGAGCGAGATGTTGTGTGTCATCCTTCCTGGGAGGCTTGAAGTATTCGTATGGGGCCTTCCTAACTCGTTTTGGATGCCCTCAATGTTGAATATGGTTAAACAAGCAAGGAAGATGGAAGAAGGGCCATGCTTCATCTACCCATTGCATGACAAATGACTGTCACGTCCCAGAGGATAACAGAGAGGATAAAAGCACCCGCTCCACAGTAGTGGGGTTTGACACTTTTACTTGTGAGTGTCTAGGCTGGTTCGACAAGACCAAGGCATTGAGAGCACATCAAGGATGGTATTCGCTAATCGTGTCTTTGTGGGCGCAGTCCCAACTTGATGAGGGAGACCCCTTCTGACAGATATTGATTAACCAGGAGGAGGGGAAGTCAGTAATGGCGCCCTGCCGGTCCTAGGGGCGAGCATGACTTCTGAGTCCCTTTGGTGTGAGGGGGAAGAACAGTAATTTTGACCCACAGATGTCATTGGTTTGAGATCTGTAATTTTCTAGTGTAATCACTGGTTGAGCACTGTTGAGGTGGGCCCAGGTATGGCCTCCTCTCCATCCCAGGTATGGTCTCCTCGCCATCCCTCTCCATCCCAGGTATGGTCTCCTCTCCCCACTCCCACCCCAGAAGCAGACTGTCCCTGAGGGGAGTGGGCCGATGAATGTCCCTGATGAGTTAGAGAGAAGGAATGGCTCCGAGCAGATGCCCTATATCCATATTTCTGGTTCTTCATCTCAGGGTCCTCCTTTCAGTAGGGTCCTGACCTAAGAAATCCCAACCACCACCAGAAGGGGAAAGGGAACCTTTAGTGGTTGCAACTAAGAAAGGAGGATAGCAGGGGTAAGGGATCAAGGTGTTTTTCTCGGGCCTAGCCAGTCTCTATTGATGCAGAAACCGACTACCCATATTTCCTAGCCTTCTCTTGCCCAGCTCTCTAGATACGAGCAAGATAGGAGAATAGAGAGCATGAGAGGGATAGTCCCTATTGTTAGTAGGAATCCCTCCGTTTCTCTGTAACAGGTGCTCAGGGTACATAGGTTCTCCGGTGACCTTTTTTAATTATATTTTGGGCCACCTGTGGGACGTAAAGAGATGAAGCCTGGAAGCTGTGGAGCTGTCCTATACCTGAGTATGGTTCGGTCTCGAGGGAACCAGGCAACATTGTGTAGTCTCTGGGAGTGGTCACATGGCAGGCTTATTTTGAAACAACAGAGGTTGTTTCGAAATAAGAAACACCATGTTTACATGACGTTCTGTTGTTTTGAAACAACAGCATTGTTTTGAAACAACTTAAACCTCATTTGGTGACAAAACAACATTGTTTCAAAATGATTGTTTCAAAACAATCCCGTCAGAACATGTTGTTTCGAAACAACGGTGCCTCGTTTTGAAATAACTGTTGTCCAAACATGCTATTTCGCTTTGAGTTTTTTCCTTAATTCGAATTAACATTTTCTTAATTCGAATTAACTTATTTGGAAATAAGGCATTACTTTGATACAAGTTGTTTCGAAACAACATGTATCGAAATAACCCCCTGTGTGTGAACATAGCCTCTGTGTTTGTGAGTGCCCTGTGGTATTGGGGGGGATCTCCCCCAATGTAAAAAATGGGCTGTATGCTTCTATTTTCCCTCTGGTGGAGGAGAACTTATGTGTCCCGCCACTTATCAGATAGCAGAGGGTGGAGGGGAAAAGGAGGGAAATGCACCTAAGAGAACAGTTGAGAGTCCCCCCTTCAAAAAGAGAGAAGGAAGGGTTACCATTCTGAAGAACTAGGCCCTTGTCCACTAAAGGGAATTCTGTCTACAGGTGAACTATGTGGTATATTGTCCGCTTTGTTTGAGAACCTCAGTGGTACATACCACCACGTGATGGATTTGTCCCATCCTGTATGGGCTGTTAGGGCACACAGGATACAGATGAGACCTCTTTATAGGCTATCCCTGAAATTGCAGGTGTCCCCACTATCTCTGGGTGAGGGATTTCCTTCAAGGCCCTGGTAACCATCAGTCCCCCTGTGGGGAAGCGGAGGACCTGTAGTGGGAAGGGGAGGGGTAAGTGTTACATGTATTACCATTTGAGCAATGGTGGTTGACCAAGGTAATAACGTAGGCTGGCCTTGAGCAGCAAAGGCTCAATTTGGCATAGTGCTGCTAGTGGGAGCGAAGAGTCATCCCAGCACAGGTCTACAAAGGGATCAAGGAACCCCAAGAGGTCTGTAAGGGATCTGGATGAAGGCAGGGAGAGGAAGAGGGACAGAAAGATCCCATGGGGGGCATCCCTATAGGGGACCGATGGGACTAACGCTAGTGCCCCATGTTTGCTGTTTCTCTCAATTGGGTTTGAAGGGGGCAGGGTAGGGAAGTATTAGAGTGTTCCCTGTCTCCTTTGCAGATGGAAGGAAGGGTCTCTCCATGCCCGAATGACATATGGGAGTATCCCTGGGCAGGCCCATCTAAGCGTATGGTGATAGGGCAACCCAATCATGCATTACAAGCGGTTAGGAAGGGTTAAGGGTTTTTGTTGCTCCTTCCCTTGCCTCAGGGGTTCAGAGGGATGAGGTCCTTGGGTCTCCATCTGCAGGGTTGGGGGGTGTTAAGAGTCTCCCCCCTTACCCAGCCATGTTGGGTTATCCTACCCCAGCTCTGATGTGGGTGAAAAACAGGACTGCGGCGAGTAAAAGTAGAGGCTAAGTCCTGTGTGGAGAAGTGAGTTAAAACATCTGAATGTCAAAGGGGACTCAGTACTTCTGCATGTGTCCGAGCTGACTCAGGCTCTAGCATGAATGGAGCCAGAGCTCGTGTGAGAAGGACTGCTGGCAAGAGAGAGAATGAAAGCTCAGTTCCCTGGAGTAAAATTCAGCTACGGAGTAGTTGATTTTGCACTGAAGAAAGAACCCCTTGTGCACCCATATATCTCGGGCTTTAGCGTGAGCAAGGCTGGAGGAGAAAACTCAGTTTGTATCCAGTGTGGGTGGTGTATTGGAGAATGGGTAGGGCGATTTTGAGCCGGAAGCCGGGAATCAGGCTTGCAGGCCAGGGACTAGCAGTAGCTGGGAGAAAAAGTGATGGGGCCTCAGGGCCCTACACTTCCCCTTGAGCAAGGTCATTCCACACTGGCAAGGAGATCTCAAACGGCAGGTATACCACTCCTCCTTTTCTAACCACAGAGGGAGTTCCTGTCAGGGTCCCTGCCACTGATTCCTGGGAGGATGCTGAGGGTCAACAAAGTGGGTGAAGCTTGAGGGGTGAGCCACTAGGGCCCCTTTGGCATGGGGCCACAGCACTCTAGCAGGGTGCAACTGATGGTGTAGGGGATCTTGAACCCCAGGAGGACTGATCTTCCCTCTCACACTACAGGGAGGCTTTGCTTTAGTGCCTCTGCCACCAGTGCCCATGCTGCTGCTGAGGGCTAGGAGTGTGACTAGGCACCTGTGGGGGGAACATGCCCAAGCATCTGAGGCCCATTCTTGAGTCCCTCATGCTGCACTGCAGATGGTCTGTTGCCTCCACAGACAGAGACCATCCCTCAAAAGGGAGGTCCTGAATGGTGTCCTGCATGTTGAGGCAAGCCTGTCTCCTGCAGCCACGCTGCATGTCTCATGACAACAGCCGATGCTATGCCACGGCTCGCCGTCTCTGAGTCATCCCACACTGCCAAAAGGGCACCTTGGAATGTTAGCATGCCCCCCTCCCCCCCCACAAAGGAGTCATAGTCCTCCCGCTGTTCCCGGGGGAGGAGACTCTGGAGTCTCCTCCTGGAGTCCCAGATGTCTAAGGTATATCGTCCCACCAGTGCTTGGTGGTTTGAAATGTGGAGCTGGAAGACAGAGGTTGAGCCCATGAGGTCCAGCCCCCTCGCCTCTTTGGATCTCCACATGGGATCTGGGAAAGGTTTGCTCACGCGCCCTAAGGTGGCTTCCATCACCGGGGAGCTCGCTGTTGGGTGGTCAATTAAGAAGTGGAAACTCTCCACTGGGACCCGATATTTATGACCTGCTATATCTGAGACCGGAGGAATTGAAGTGGGGGTCTCCCAACATACTCTGGTGAGGTCATGCACACTAGGGTGCAAGGGGACCACAATCACATCTGGGGGAGACGTAAGCCCTGAATCAAATAAGTGGTCTTGATTCCCACTGATGGGTTCGACCTCCAAGCTTATGTGTGCTGTTACCTGGCAAAGGAGGTTGTAGAAGGCACTAGTGTCCTCCCTGTAGGACCATGGTCTAGGACTTAAAAGCCCTGTCAGGGTTTGCGGGCAATGGTGATGTGGTCCTAGGCCCTTCAGTACCACAGGAGGATTCCTCCAAGGAGGCTTCCTGTGGTGGGGACCACTTGCATGGTCGGTACCGGGAGGGGCCTGGTGCCAGCAATCCCTCACAGGCCTGTCTGCCCCTGTGTGAAGGGGTTACTTCCTCAGTGCTCGGGGAGAGTGTTGTTTCCTGGTGCCAAGGGGGTCAGACTTGCCTCGTCACTGGTGTGAGAAAGGGCTGGGGCAATCGGTGCTGGTGATGAGGCGGCACTACAGTGCCAGGGAGAAGGAGAACGCTCTCTTGGGCAGGGGCGTCTCTGCCCCAGGGAGGGACCTGGGGCATGGCCCCAGGCCCCCTCCCCAGCACTCAGGCCACACCCCCTGGACACAGGCCATGCCCCCTGGCCAGGGACAGGGCCGAAAGCGGCCACGTGCCGCCACGGGTGGCTGGGCCCCGCATCCCCAGCCGGGGACGGGACCAGAGCAGCCGCTGCTGCTGCAGGTGGCCGAGACTCGGGTCCCTGGCTGGGGAAGGGGCTGCCACAGCCGAGGGTGACTGGGCCCCGGATCCCCGGTTAGGGACGGGGCCAGGAGCGGCCTCCACGGTCAAGCCCTGGATCCCCAGCTGGGGATGGGGCTGCTGCAGCCGCGGGCGGCTGGGGCCCAGATCTCTGGCATGACTGGGACGGAGACTGGGGGGGGGGGCACCAGACCCGAGGCACTTGCACTAGGATTTGGGACAGGTGCCCCGGCTGCCCAGCATCAGTGATGCCCCTGCTCTTGGGCACTTGGCTGTAGGGCCCAGACCAATACTGGTGGGCCCTTCAGAGCAGTGAGAGACTCCCTTCATCTCCGGTACCAAGGGACTCAATACCGTTATGGGAGACAGGGACCAGTAACATGTCAGAGCAGCCCATGTTCCTGAGAGGAAAGCTGGTTTCCCTCTCTGCTTCTGAGGCTTGGGTGGCGGAGGTGAAGGCAAAAGCAAGAGAGCTTTTACCACCTCAAAAGCTTCTGGGGTGGAGAGGACTTTCATGGCCTCCGGACTCTGGTCCCAAGAGTGGACCGTTTGGGGATAGCTGGAGCGGCACCTGCTCTTCAGCACTGAGGTGGATGCCGAGTGCATCATCTTGTGCTCCCAAGGGGAGCAGCACCAAGACAGCTCTGGTGCCAATTTGCTCTAAGGAAGACCCCCATTCTCCAAGGACAGGCTGCCATGCTTCGTACAGGGCCAACACATGGCACATCTGTCCTTCAAGGTTCCCAGTTTAAAAGACCGACAGATGGAGCAATCGATAGCCTGGTGGGATTCACCCAGGCACCATAGTCACTTCTTATGGGGGTCATCCCTTGGAAAGGCCTTGCCACAAGAAGCACAAGGTTTGAAGCCTCGCATTGTTGGCAGCAGTTGGGAGCAGTCTTCCAGCTTCTGGTTTGTAAGCTTGGTAAAAGCAGCGGTTTGCAGTGGAACCATTTCCACAAACAGATCTTTGAAGCTGAACAGGCAGAATAGGCAGGCACTTGTGTAATTAAAAGGAGTGGGCTATTCTGTAACTGTTGCTGAGGGCAGAAAAAGGAACTGAGGAGGATCAGGGTTGGGGACATATATATAGCCATGGGAGTGGCCGGAGGGGGCGTTGGCCACTGACTCTACTCTGACAGGCTAGGCTAAAAAGTTTCCGGAATTGTGCACTGCAGCGCACAGATACCTAATACTAAATGATGTGAGCAGCACTCGAAGAAGAGTGATAGATGACTATATACATGACGCAAAGGTGGGCATGGTTATATATGACATACCTCCATACCTGTCTGCTTGGATCACACTCATGGGCAGTGTAATGGGAAGTAGAAGACTCAGAGAAAATGTCTGATTCACTTTCCGTGGAGATCACAGACTCTTTCTCAGGAGACAGGCAGTGGAAATTGCATCCATTCAGCTCCCTGTGCAGACCCTTCCTTTGAGCCATCACAGCAGTTAGGTGACAGAAACATTTTTAGCCTTCCCAGGGTAATTATGCCCTGGTCTGGATGTCATGACCTTGCAGAAAGTTTTCTTCAGCCCAAAGATCAGCCGCAGTAGTCATGGTGTGACCTCTGGCTCCCAGCAGGCCAGGCACCTGAATGAGGTGTGAACTTCAAAGTTTAGTGCCCCAAGCTGCTGTACAGAGCAACTGGCAAGAAAGGACTTTGCAAAGATCTGCATTTGTGACTTTATTTTCATTTATTTAGTTATGCCAATGTAATTCCAGCTGCCCTGCTCCACAGGAGCACTCGTATTCCAATATAAAGGAGGTTTTTTTTTTCTGTTTTGTTTAAAACCCTTCCCAAGCAACAAAAGCGAAGCTAAAAATAATCACCCACACAAGAATAAGTTTTGTGGCACTTAAAGACTAACAGATTTATTTATCACATGAGCTTTCGTGGGAGAATATGCCACTTTGTCAAATGCTCTGAAGAGCGAAGTGGGATATTCTCCCACAAAAGCTCATGTGATAAATAAATGTTAGTCTTTAAGTGCCACAAGACTCCTCGCTTTTTTCACTTTACTAGACTAACACGGCTGCCCCTTTGGAACAAGAATAAGAGTGGGAGTTATAACAGTACAACCACGTCTTAGCTTAAAATACCAGTATGACGTTCCTCTAAAGAAGAACCCTTATAATATTTGGAAGGAAAGACTGAAGCCAGACCTAAGAACGTATTACTCTGGGGAGAAAATCATGTCAGCTAGCTGGTTACAATACATTTTGCCTTGGCACTGCAGATGGAACCAACCTGCATTATTGATACTACAGAATTAGTCCTATACATTATTAAGAATTATTTCTGCTACATAATTGGAGAGATCAGGGTTGTAACACAAGCTGGGGACTGGATTAGGTTAAGAGGAAGGCTGGTCCTTTAATTATGGCAATGGGCTAGGACTCAGAGTTCAATTCCATCTCCATCAGAGCCTCCCTTTCTGACCTTGGGCCAGTCATTTAATCTCTCCTTCCTCTAAAATAGGGATAATTCTACTTTCCAGGATGATAAAATCATTAATGCTTGAATGGCGCTCCTACACCATAACAATGGGAGGCCATAGAAAAGCCTTTTAAAAAAACCACAATTATGTTTTTAACCCTGGTAGGTATTGAGGCTAAAAATAGTTCCATAACCTGGCTGCAACATGTTTACTCATGACCACACAGGTAATAAAGAGTGGGCTAAAGCCATAGCTTTGTTTGTAGTACAGCCAAGCCCTGTAAGGAGCACTGATGATGAATGTGTGACCTGCTAAGGTGGGCTCAAATGCATTCACTTGCCCCTCTCCAGTGCCAAACAGAGAAACCTCTGCAGAAAAAAGCTGGTGAGCCAGGATCCAGTCTGTTCAGGACTCACAGCTAAAATGGCTCAAGAGTTCCCATCCCACATTAAACTACCACTCAGCATAAACATAACAATGAACTTTATTAACTAACTAAACAAACCTTATTCTAAGAAAACATGATGAATTTAAACAAAACAGCAAGAAACCCAAGAGTACCAAAGTTCAGGTGGAGTCACTCCTATCTCAATTGCAGTCTTTTAAGTCCTTGAGGCTTGAATGCAGAACGTAAGCAATCCTCATCCTCTCTAGCTGCAGGAATCTTCAGGCAGATGCCATGCAGTCCTTTCTTCCTCCTGTGTAGCCAGCACCATGCAATCAGGTCACTGGCCATCCAACTCTCAGTTCCACTGCAGACAACTCCCCTGCAGAGCAGTCCAAAGTAGAGAGAAAACATCTTGCAGTCCTCTCCTGCTCAGCTCCTTTCACTGAGTCCCTTACCTGATGTACTCTGGAGCTCTCTGTTTGCTCCTCTCCAGGCTAGTCCTCTCAGGCTTCTTCCTGGGTATGCAACTCCAACACAACAATAAAACTTGTGGAGGATGCTCAATGTGCTCCCACACCCTGTTACCAGAAGGTTCTGGCTTCTGGGCTGCAAAATCTGCCTAGCAGCATAACCCAGCCATAAAGGATCCCTGAAAGAGATTGCACCTTTTTAGGCAGATGGGTTACAAATGCAAGAGGATCTATCAGAAATCTTTTTTGTGTTTTTCCATCCTGTTTCCCACTGTCATCTTGGCCCCTCCTCAGCCACACTTAAATCAAATACTCTTTCTCCAGCAGTAAGGCAAGCCTGTGAGTGAGCAGTTCCATTGCTGCAACTAAACCATCTGTAGGGGGTGAGGGTAGAGACAGCAACAATCCAGGATGTTCCCTTCCCCCATCACCTGTGCTGAAAGTGGGGCGAGAAAAGAAGTTTTTTCAGTTAACTGAACTTAAAAATGGTTTTAGGGCCTGGGGTCTTGTCTCACAACAGTTTTTACCTTGCTATAATTCTACTGGCTTTGCTGGGATTAGACCTGATTACACCAATGCAAATAAGAAGATAATCAGACCCTAAATATTCAGCAGCAGATTTCTCCCGTCCTTTTATTTTGGTATAAAAACTCTCAGGGTAAAGAGGCTGCATTCCATAAGGAAGTGAAGTCTTTGGGCTGTAGTTGAAAGGGGGGATGGGCTGGGGATGGGGGACAGGAGGGTGCAATTCTGCCTGTGCAGTGAAGACAGACATTTTTCCCAAGTGGAACGCCACTCATATTAGTAAGTAGGTGTTGAATGAAGGCTGTTACTTTTCACACTAACAAAGGGCAGAAAATGGTGCTATGTGCCACAGGGGACCTTCTGGCTAGAAGCTGAGCAATGCTTTGTAAATTGTAACCCTGCTGGTGATTTCCAAGATGAACTAAAACAAACAAGGAGTCCTGTGGCACTTAAAGACTAACAAATTTTATTTACTGTATAAGCTTTCATGGGAGACAATCCCACTTTGTTAGATGCTTTGAAGATGGGGAAACTTACAGAATGGGAGAAAATAAATGCAGGGAAGTGTAAGTCATGGGATCAGGTCACAGGGTAACAGCAAATCAAAGCTGTTGTTAAGACTTTCCTCTTACTGCAACAGGTGATTTGACCTCATCTTCCTGTCCTATATGCTGTTCCCTAGTGTTTGAATCTTAACAACAGTTTTGATTTGCTGTTACTGTGTGACCTGATCCCATGACTTACACTTCCCTGCATTTATTTCCTCCCATTGTGTAAATTCCCCCACCTTCAAAGCATCTGATGAAGTTGGATTTTCTCCTGTGAAAGCTCATGAAATAACTAAATTTGTTAGTCATTAAGCATCACAGGACTCTTTGTTTGCTTTACTGAACTAGACTAACATGACTGTCTCTTTGGAACAAGATTAACTAGGATTTCAGCTCATATTTGCTTATGATAATCTCAGTCCACATCAAATCTAATTCTGAGTACTGCCGAAAGGAATCCTACAGCCAGGACAAGAGTGAAAAATGGACACGGAGGGCACAAACAAGAATAGAAATGGAAGCCCAGGCTGTATGTAACTTCTGGCGTCCTTCCATTACTACAAAGGAATGTAGCGAGGCTGGAGATGTTTCATTTTACTACAGAGCCATTCAAATAGCTCAAGTCATGGCTCAGCCTCTTTTAAGAACCCCTCCTCCTCCACAATTACAATTGGTCATATTTTATTGTATTTTTCTCCATTTTCTGGGGGGTGGGTGTGACTGGTTTAAAATGCAGAGGGGTAGCTGGGTTAGTCTACATGTTGTAAAGACAATGAAAGTCCTGTGGCACATGTAACAGGATGCACATTTGTGCACCCTGGGTTATGATCTATATCAGGTGTGGCCAAACTGCAGCTTGGGAGCCACATGTGGCTCTTGAATGAAAAAGTGTGGCTCCTGGAAGAATGTCAGCAAACCAGTTTAGGAAACCAGCCCCAGCCTAGGAGTTCAGGAGTGCGTCGGGGACAGTGGGGAGAAGTGGTGGCATGGTTGGGGATGGAGAGGAGAAGTGCAGCATGGCCAGGGATGGTGGGGAGAAGCATGGCATGGTTGGGATTTTTAAAAAACTCAGCACTAGCCTGAAGTCTTCTACATCAAGCAACAGCTAAGTTTTTACCATATAGGCATAATTTTCATGGTAATCTTAACTTATTATTAGAATCTGACGTTAGTAGAATCAATATTTGCCCTCTTTTTATGATAAAATTAAAGTGTGTAGTGAATTTTAAACTTAGTAATTTTGGAATAGGTAAAAGTATGTGGCTATATGCCTCAGTGCGGCTCTTGAAGGTTTAATAATCAACTTGTGTGGCTCGTGAGTTCCGTAAGTTTGGCCACCCCTGATCTATATGATTTTCCTGTTCACTTGTATGCTGTGCTTGTATCATTTGTTGCCAGTTACACCATGCAATGTTTCTTTATGGATGTGCATAACCTATTCTGCATGATTAGTATGATATCAGGTTTCCTACAACCTCATGCATACGTACAGAGGTGTAACATGTTTCCCATGGCTCAGGGGGTGGGTAGACAGAACTCTCTCCCAGCAACATGTAAATGGCCACAGCTGTAAGCAAACAAGTACCTGGAGAAGGTAACAAAGACTATGCTAATTGAGGTGGCTCAGACCAGACAAAGAGATCACCTCTGCCCACAACGGGGCTGGGGGGAGTGAAAACAAAGAGAGACACAACAATTTGGGGCTTTTTGCCTAGGAGTTTCCATCTTGAAACAACTTCAAGTAAGATCTGGGCCCTGGCTGGCCTCAGGTACAAACATCTGACAGCCAAACAACGTGAGCATAAACTTAGACTATGAGGTCAGTTTAGGTACAGATATTAGGTTTGTTTTACCTTTTATTTTCTTGTGGTCACTCCTGATTCATTTATATTGTGATTCTGCCATGATTGCTTATATTCTAGCTTAGAATTATAATCTGATCAATAAACTAGTAGTTGTTTTATCTAAAGCTGTGTGATCTTTAAAGGGTGTGGGTGAGGATGGCTCGGCACAATCCATTTCTTTGTTAAATGGACGGACTTGAGCATATGGTGATTGGGAGTGAGTTCCAATCTCTGTTGATAGTGGCTCCCATGGTGGTATCTGGGGCTGGAGGAGCTTGCCTGTTGACTGTCTCTCAGGTAGCCAGAGGGCATACACCCACTGCTTGGGATTGATTGCACATAAGAGGCTGGAGTGAGTGGTCATTTGGCAAAGCAGGGCAAATCATTGTTCAGGAGTGGGGATGGCGGGGGGTGCACAGCAACACACCAGACTGGATCTGGTGAACAGACTGTCACACACCCTGACTAACAAATTTCTTTGGGCATAGGCTTTCAAGGCCTGCAACCTACTTTGTCAGACTGATGAAGTGGGTTGCAGCCCACAAAAGCTTATGCCTGAAAAAATTAGTTAATCTTTAAGGTGCCACAGGACTTCTGTTGTTTTTTGTTTAATATGAAGACATTTGGAACCTAATATCTCAGGCAAGGGCTGACTCTGCTGCCCTGTCCCTTGTGCAGTCATTTACCTCAATGCAAAGTTGGTGTAAAACATTTCTGGATCAGACGAACAGCAAAGTGCACCACCTTGTACTGGTGTGAATGACTCCCAAGGTGTGGTGCAGCAGCGCGTCAGGCAGTTTGTGGATGTGAATATATGACACTGGCAGTGCAGTTTCCCTCGCTCTCAAAAATCCTCATCTCAAAGAAAATCATTTTAAAGGATTGATTAAACTTATTAGGGGACTAGAAACTGATCTCTGCTCTCCCCGGTGCCTATCTAGGCCAGTTCTTAGAAGTCTGAGTCAGAAAAATGATCCAAAGCTTTAATTAGAAACCCTTCCTGTTTTGCTTGTGCACAAGTTTTTCTTACCTCCAAGGCACAATTTTTTTTATGACAACCATACCTCCCTGTTAGGCATTGTTGTATGTGTTTATGGAAGGCTGTTCTTTGAGAAGCCAGGCCAGGCTGCCACAGTCATTTAAATCCTGGAAGATATGAACCTGAGACATGCATCTCTATGCTTGAGCTAAAGAGCTAGACCCTGTAGATGGGAGACAGGGTTGTGAGAGACACGACTTTAGGGAGCTGCTGTTGTTTTGTCCACTGTTCTCCCTGATTCTGCTTGGAGCAGGCCTAAATACAATAAACGAAGGACAGCAGCCATGTCAGAACTGGTGTGAAACATTTAATATAAAAGCCTAATTCAGACAAGGATTATGTCATCCAGGTCCTCTTGTCTGTTATATATGGTCTCCTCAAGCCATCCACTTGGGATGGATCACTTGATGATCACCTGTTCTACTCATTCCTTCTGAAGGACCTGGCATTGGCCACTGTTGGAAGACAGGCTACGTGGCTAGATGGGCCATTGGTCTGACCCAGCATGACCAACCTTATGTGCTGGTGACATCAAATGTAAATTATTATTTATTTGCTGTAATGCCAATGTTTGGTTCATTGTTAAGGTTTCAGATCTAAGGTGTTCAGATCCACTTGGAAACTGGCTTTAATACAGGCCTAAGGCACCAGCATTCTAAGAGGCTGGAAAAAAGCGATGCCTTGAAAGTTTATCATAACTTTATTATTATGGAGAGTAGCCGTGGCTTACTGGGTCAGATAGGCTGTTAGTGCT
Organism: Podocnemis expansa; assembly: GCA_007922195.1. Lineage (NCBI taxonomy): Eukaryota > Metazoa > Chordata > Testudines > Podocnemididae > Podocnemis > Podocnemis expansa. Next base: position 21,586,978 of record ML681990.1, read on the forward strand.
AGAAACAGCTTCAGTACAGGTATGGCTCAAGTTCAGACCCAATGGGCAGAAAGATCAGTTAGGATCTGAGACTTTAGTCTGCTTTCTAATTAATTCAGCTCTAGACAGTGTGGCTGTGATGGCTAGTCAACACATGTGAGGTGTTTGCAGGGATGTTAAAGAAAGAATGGAATTAAATACATACAACATCGCCAAATGTCATTTAAGGGAGGAGTTGTTACCCATCTTCAGTTATGCAAAGGGTGTAAAAGGCAAGAAGAGAAAGAAACAAAATAGGGCATAGCTAGTAGTGACCCAATGAAATAAAGGAAAGGAAAGTTATGGCTGAGTATCAGGAAACATTTCCCATTGGCAAGTCCAGCACAAGGGTTTTTGTTGCTCTAGGCAAACTAATATTTTGGTGTCCCCATCAGAAGGCAAAACTTTAATTTAGAGACAATATATTAATATATTAGTATGTTTCTAAATAAAGAAAAAATTCACTTCCATCACCCCTTAAAGCCTGGTGCCCTGGGTGACCACCTCGTTCACCTATATGGTCGAGCTGGCACTGCCTATTGGTGAGTCCTAGACTACTGAAGTGGCGAAAGCACCGTTTCCAACAGAGCAAGCCCTGGAAAAGGCACTGTAAGGAGGAATCTTGCACAGAGCCCTGGGAGAGGGACAGAAGGACCAGCCAGGCCTTTCCCATCGAGCATCTCCTATGATACTATTATTTCAATGGCAGACTGTTACAGGGGAGAGTTTCCCTTCCTCTGATGACTGCAGGTCTCAAAAATGTGGTTGTCCTCATTCTGCGTGCAGGCTGACTATTGCCATTCACACTCAGCCTAATGAAAATCATCACCTGTACTCATTGCATATTACCCAGAATCACCATTAAGAAAGGTAATAAAGCAAACAGTTTCTGCAGAAAAATGCTCTGTACAGCGCAGACCTATATGTCCCTGATCATGTTCTCAGCCCCCAAGGAGATGGGCTGTGCTCTGATTTGGATTGTGCTCCATGAACACACTCAGTCATCTTGGCTGGAGGAATCAGAGAAGTGAAATGAACCTGCTTCTTCTCTCCCAATTCTTGGTTCTCCTTCAGGCTTTGACTCCCACCATGGCTACCATCAGTCATTTTGGGGGTAGTAGTGGTTGTAGAAAGGCACTGAGAGGAATGGGGGTCCAGCTTTGCAATGTACGAGACTCTGCTCTGCAAGAAGGGGGAAGCCAGGACAGGAAAGTCTGTGAATGGGTGTCTGGCTGTCTCCCTCACCTCCAGGCCTGCTGCTTGAGAAAGAACTAGGGTGAGCTCTCCAGCTGCAGAGCTTCATGTGACGTGGGGCTCTCAGGCAGCAAGCCCCAAGGAGCTGTTTTGCTTTGCTGAGCTTCCAGAGGGTACTTGTCCTCACCTGAATGCAGAAAGCATGTTGGGACCCTAAAAGGCCTGTCTGTTCGCTTCTGCCAGAATCATGCTACCTAACGGCTGCTTCTCTCTGTCTTTAACAGGCCTTGGGCAAGATGAAGTCAGAGTGAAATACACCCCATGCAAAGAGCAAGCCCAGGACTGAAGTCACTTCCATGTCCAAGGGGTGACTGTCACCCAGACAAGAGCAAGTTACTCAGCTCCACAGCTGTGGTTTATTACAGATTAGGCTGCAACAAAGCTACAGCTTTGGTTATTAGAAACCAACTTGCTGGGTGCTGGCTTTGACCCACTGTTGGAAGAGGCAATTTTGAGCAAGATGTTTCATGAGCATCTGAGGTAGAAGGCAAGTGGCGTGTGATTCAGTTCAGCTCACCTCCACCCTGATAACTTGGTATCACGGGAGAGGTTCCCTCACCCTTTGTAATTGAGATGGTGGAAAGCCAGTGACTTCTCACAGATGTTTTTCCCTGGTGTCCTTGCCTTAAACACCCCCTCCTGTATTACTGCGCTGTATGCTATTTGCCTTCACACCAGAGCTGGCTGCCCTGAATTGGTGGCTTTATTCCAGTATCTACTCAGAATGCACTCTGCTTAATTTGTAATGAAAGAGGTGCCGGGGTTGAAACCATTTTTTTACTTTGATAGCTGATGTAGCAAAGCCAGCAGTGCTAAGGCTGTGAATGGCCAAAGCCAGAGGTGCTTGGGCTCCGCCTGTCAAACCATGGCACAAATTAAACACCACTTTTAGGAAGAGAGGGGCTGGGATGTAAACTATTATTACCTCTCATAATAACAGCATTGGGCATTGCAAAATGCCTGAATAGTCCAGAGAATCATGGCCTTCACAGTCTCTGGGTTACCTCAGAGCATTACTGCTAGCCTTTAGCCCTTATGAATACAGACCAGATAACCAAAGCATCCTAGCCATAGGCTCACCAGCCATGTCAGTAATGCTTTGAGAGGCTGCCATCTTGTGGCATGTTAGAGAGTGAATGGCGAGTGTCAGGCTTTTGGGAAGCAGCTGTCAGGACAAAGGGAATGGAAGGGCATGGTTGTTGCTCATCCCAGTCTGTAGGGAAGGATAAAAGATGGTATACTCTTGAATAATGCTCTGGGCCCCAGCTGCCAGTATCCCAGATCTGGACTCTTGGCTTCTCTGAATCCTTGGGCGGGTCTTTTTCATCTGCAGATATTATAAAGCAGGGGTGGCCAAACTTATGGAACTCAAGAGCCACACAAGTTGATTATTAAACCTCCAAAAGCGAAACTGAGGCACATAGCCATATACTTTTACCTACTAAATTGATTTGCTGACGTTCTTCTGCGAGCCACACTTTTTCATTCAAGAGCCACATGTGGCTCCCGAGCCGCAGTTTGGCCACAACTGTTATAAAGGTTGAAAGAAAACCATCCCCATTTGAGACTGCAAGCAAATGTTCTGTAGGGTCCAGGGTGAAGTTTGGGTTGTACAAAGAGAGCCTACTACATAGCAAAAGGTTGCCTTTCCCTTTTTCAGCTATGTGTGAGTCAGAGCAAGCAGGGGCGTCGCTGGCGCTGGGCACATGGGGCACATGCCCCGAATCCTGGCGCCAGTGCCCCAGGTCTAGTAGGGTCCCACCTCTCCCGGTCTCCGGCCCGATTGGGCTGGAGAGCCAGGGTCCAGCCGCCCATGGCCACAGCAGCCCTGTCCCCAGCTGGGGATCCAGGGCTCAGCTGTCTGCGGCCACGGAGGCTGCTTCTGGCCCTGTCCCTGTCCCCAGCCAGGGATCTGAGGCTCAGCTGCCTGCAGCAGCGGCAGCCACTCCGGCCCCATCCCCAGCTGGGGATGCAAGGTCCAGCCGACTGTGGCGGCACGCAGTGCCTTCCAGCCCTGTCCCTGGCCAGGGGGTGGGGCCTGCGGGCTGGGCCTGGGCCGGTGCCCTGGGTCCCTCCCCAGGGCAGCAATGCCCCTGAGAACAAGTGTGAACCAATACGTGAGTGGCACTGAGAGTGGCAGTAAAACAAACAAGGAGTCCTGTGGCACTTAAAGACTAACAAATTTATTTATTGCATGAGCTTTCATGGGAGAAAATCCCACTTTGTCAGATGCTTTGAAGATGGGATAACTTACAGAATGGGAGGAAATAAATGCAGGGAAGTGTAAGTCATGGGATCAGGACACACGGTAACAGCACATCAAAGTCATTAAGTTTCAAACACTGGGGAGCAACATATAGGAGAGGAAGATGAGGTCAAATCACCTGTTGTAATGAGAGAAAAATCAAAGTCCCTGTTGAGCTGTGAAGCAATGCAATCAAATTTGCAAATAAATTTGATCTCCACAGCTTCTCTTTGATGCCTTGATCTGGTATTCATCTGTCTGAGCACGGCAATTAGTATAATCAATGGAGTGATCAGGAAGCTTGAAATGCTAACCCACAAGTTTTAGAATGCTGTGGTTTCTGATGTCAGATTGTGAGAGACAGCATGTGTGTTATAGTAAATTCACTGTTTTGATTAAATGTGTTTTCACTGTGACTATATTTGTGCACATGCACGTGTGTGCACAGGTGTGCCTGTGTGCAAAGCATGAGATACATGAGAGCTGCCTGATTATTTGGGGCTACTGTCTATAGTGCCCAATCTCTTTGCCAGGGAATTCAATGAGAATTTTGCCATGGATTCAATGATCGCAGAATATGACCCAAAGTTCACAGTTTTGCAAAGGGCTTTGAGACCTGCACCAAATACCAACAAGTCGGGTCAGTAGATAATTTTTATGAATATCTGAGCTGAAGTTTAACACACAAGGAGTCCTGTGGCACTTTTAAAGACTAAATTTATTTATTATGTGAGCTTTTGTGGAAGAAAATCCAGTGCTGGAAATAGGAATTTTGGTGCCTGGGGCACAATCAGAGCAGAATGTGCCCTTAGAATGAGCAGCGCCTGGACCAAGCAGTGCAGAATGTTCCCTTTGATCGAGTGGCAAAATGGAGCTGCTTCAGGGTGCCCAGGACAAAGCAGGGGCATTGCTGGCGCTGGGCACCTGGGGCACATGCCCCAAATCCCAGCGCCAGTGCCCCGGGTCTGGTGGGCCCCCCTGGTCTCTGGCCTGGTCTCTGGCTCAGCCGCCTGCAGCCGCGGCAGCCCTGTCCCCAGCTGGGGATCCGGGGCTCGACTGCGGAGGCGGCTCCTGGCCCCATCCCCAGCCGGGTATCCGGGGTCCTGCTGCCTGCAGCTGCAGCTACAGCCGCCCCATCCCCGGTGGGGGATCTGGGGCTCAGCCAGCCACAGCCACAGCAGCCCCATCCCCATTTGGGGATCCGGGGCTCAACCGCTCACAGCAGCGGCGGCCGTTCCATTCCCATCCCTGGCTGGGGATGCAGGCCCCAGCCACCCACGGCCACTCCGGCCATGTCCCGGGCTGGGGATGCGGGGCCCAGCCACCCACGGCCACTTCCGGCCCCAGCCCCAGCTGGGGATGTGGGCCCAGCTGCCTGCGGCGGCACGCAGCGGTTTCTGGCCCTGTCCCCAGCCAGGGGGCATGGCCTGCGACAAGGGGGAGGGACTGCGGGCTGGGGGCAGGGCTTGGAGCCGTGCCCCAGATCCCTCCACGGGGCAGCGACGCCTCTGGGGCAAAGGCCTGGTTGTCCTGCCCTAGTTACGGCCCTGAGAAAATCCCACTTCATTGGATGCTTTGAAAATGGGGGAATTTATAGAAAGGGAGGAAAATAAATGCAGGGAAGTGTAAGTCATAGGTTTAGGTCATACTGAAACAGCAAATCAAAGCAGTTCTTAAGATTCAAACACCAGGGAACAGCATATAGAGGAAAATGAGGTCAAATCACCTGTTGTAAGGAGAAAAAAATCCAAAGTCCTTATTTAGACCCGAAGCTTACTTAACCCTGAGCTGAAGATTGAATCTCACTAGGAACAGTAATCAAAGAGAAGTTCCCACTTCAATCTGCTGGGCACAATTACTAAGAAATGACTCCTCCTGTACAGGGAAGTTGTGCCTGGCTGTTCCTGCTAGGTGAAATTCCCTCCAGGGCCGTGGGCTGGGTGAAGGCCTAAACCTCTGACAGCTGAAGTGGCCTTTGGCCACTCAGTCTGATGCCATCTGCACAGAGCTGAATTCATGCTCTGGGTGAATCTTTCCCTCTAGATTACTGTGTCCACCTCACATCTTGGAGTGGATTCATGTAAACACTACAAGCCAAAGGAAAATCCATGGGAACACAATGCTGACAGCTCTTGCGGTTTTATTGTGAGTCCAGTGATATTTGATGTTCCTCCTAAAAGACCAGCTCCTGGCAAGTTTGTAGCAGTGAAAAGCTGGAAAACATGAACCATAAAGACTCATTAATTGGAAAGTAATCAATAAAATCCTAAATTTCTTTTAAAAAAATAATCATGATTTTCAAGCCAATCTCATGAGTTCTGGGGGCCCAACTCATGAGTTTTGAATGTATGGAATTTGCTATAGTGGGAACAGACAGGTTGGTGCATCTCTTGGTCTCTAGGAAATAACCAGGATATGCTGGGCAGGATTCACCAAGCTACTCATGGGTTCCCATGAGCCCTATTCAGGCTGTAATTAGCAAGGAAGAGAGCAAAAGCATAAAAATGACTAAAGTAAAGAGATGTCTTCCCCCCGTTGGTCTTGGCAATTTAGTCTAATTATTTGAGATGTTTCACTCATATTATGAGCTCCTCGGCTGGAAATAAAAAGCAGGTAGCACATTGCCTTAAGAGCAAAGAAACCCATTAAGCAATGATACAAAAGATGCAGTAATAGAATAAAGCTGTAATTATCATAACATGACTGACCTCATTGGTGAGTTAAGTGTCTCAATGTGAAACATAGGCTACTTATCCCTGCCAAGGTCATTTCTCTGATTTATCCCTCAACGACAACAATAGCTTTGTGGAGGGATCATGCCCCAGAGTGAGCTAGCCAATGAATCTTTTCTTCAACTCATACAATTAAAATAGAAACAAAATAGACGTTGACAGTCTTACGGCAGGACATTGCCTCATTCAGGAGTGGGGAAAACACTGAAAGCTTGTGTCGTTTGTGCAAAAGGATCTGATGCCAGGATGGGAAAATTCAGGCTGAGCAAAGGAATCACAGAGTCATAGAAGTTATAGATAGAAGAGACCTATTAGATCATCTGATTCACCCGCCTGCCAGATCCAGACTTGTCCCTGTTGTGTTTGTTTGTGAGGTTTGTCCAGCTATCAACATCCCAAGCAGCCAGATGTGAGCACAGAGTTCCAGTGTCCATCCTTCCCAGCCCAGACATTAACACTCAGGATGATTAATTACCCCCAGTTACTTTTTCTTGCAGTCATGACCCTTCCTGCCACCACCAGGCCAGTGGGATTCTGCCTCTGTGAAAGTACTGAAGGGAAATATAAAATGGAAGGCAATTGGCTCTTGTTCCCTCAGGGCTAGCCATGGATTTACCCCCCAAAATCTGATCTATGTCACTTGAATTCAATGTTATTTTCTTCTCTTTGTGGCAATTAAGTTCTGTGCTTTAATACCCTCCTGCCCCCTGAGCCTGTTGGTCTGAGAAAAGCCAGCTCTGGTTCTTAGTGCTTTGCCCTGGAAATTGCATCATTTATGGTTAGCACAAGGCAGATTTCTCGGTCATGGATCCTGACACAAATAGGAAGAAATGGCAAATTTCTTAAAAATATTGCAAATTGAGGTTTGAAAAGAAACCCGTTTTTCAGGAGGGAGGCACGAACAGACCTTCAGTTTTATAAAAATAATAACATACAGCTGGATGAAGAGCTCAGGTTTCCTAACATCTGGAGTGAAACCAGCCCAGACACTCTTCAATACCCTGTTGTTCCCTGCACAGGAATATCCTGCATAAGGTGTTAAGTCTACTCATTGCCTATTGATACTAGCCATCTTTGTCTAACAAGGTCATGCTGTGATGCCTGAGAAAACACAGAGCTCCTAACACTAGAAACATGTTTTCAAACCTGTGTGCAGTTTGGGATGGAACTCCACATGTAGCGTCCTGTGGGAATAGAGGTCGGAAAGTAGGAGTCTGCCTCCCACTTTTTCCCTGGGTTATATCTAGGTGAGTGACTGGTGACGGCAAATTGGCTTTTCACCTTGCAAGGAGATGAAATGGACAAGGCAGATGATTGTAAAAGGGGAAGCCTCAGTGCATGAATGAGTATCACTGCAAGCGACTGCTCCAAAGTCCCTGGTTACCATTTTCATGAATGTTCACGTAACATTCTGGCAGAGTGTGCTCTAGAGTCTCTAATCCCCGGTTGGGACCAGTCCACTGCCTCAAAGATAGCACTCTGTTACTACTGCACTCACTTGGCTACTCCTTTAGTGCCTTTGATGGTGGTCTGGGCAGTGGTGCAAAGTCTGAAGTGCAAACCCTGCTGATCGCCCATTTGGGTGAGCAGGTGTGCATCTTTGTTATTTCTGCAAGGCTCTCCTATTACAAACATTTTGCTCAGACTGTAATTAAAGCCCTTCAGTCTGCCTTGCTGACAAGCCTGTGAATTCTGCCCTTTCGGGCAGGTGACAATCTTTCCTTCAGGCTGATATGAAGCAACATGGGTGGGAACCCTGCTGCACATGTTATGATCTGACCTGCTCTACAAAGGCAAGTTGCAGCTGAGCATGGAGCACCACGGCTGAGCTATCCTCATTGCTATGGCAGAAGGAGGAACAGTCATGTGTGACTTCATACTCTAGCTAGCTATCATTATGCATAGCCCTGAACTTACACTATTGCATTTATACTGCATCCATCACTTTAGCACTGGGACCCAGGGGTTGTATCAATTCTTGTTGATATCATTCAGCGATTGAAACGGCTCTCTTTCTAATCTGTTCTGGGTTTGGGAGAGCATATTAGACCAGTGGTTCTCAACCTTTTATAGGTTGCTACGCACTTGGTAGCTTGTGTGACCTTACAGAATGCACTGGCCCACTTCTACCAGGCTGAATCTGGCCCCTGCCCCAGCTCTCCATGACATACTTACCTCTGTATGGTGACACAGTAATGTGTCCTGACACAGCAGTTGAGATCTGCTGCATTAGACACAGCACAGATAAAAAATATATAAAGTGCCATTGAGAGCTGTACAGCAAGCATTGTCTAGACATGTCAACTGCCATTGATCATACCAATATTAGAAATCATCTTGTAGGCCTCATGTGGAAAAAGATCCTATTGGCTTTGCCTGGAATTTGTCTTCATAAAGGACAGCAGGATCAGGCTAGTCCTTTGTCATGATCAGCAAGAATCTTTTGGAATGTGTTAACTGAAATAACTAAATCAGAAGAAACTCATGCTCCTATTGTGTGCTTTCCCAGCTGTGAATGCTATAGAAAGATGGACTGCAATTATGATCACAAAACAACTCATATTTTCTGTAGAGCCTTTCACTCTACAGGTTCCCGAAGCACTTACTGTCTCTAACTATACATGCCAGCTGTGGTGTTTTGGACTACCTAGGGTCATTGGGGTTTTCCTCGCACCTAAACGACTCTCCCATTTATCATTATGACAACCCCAATGACCACCACTGACAGCTACACACCTTTGGTGTAAAAATAGCACTGTTTAGCAGCAAGAAGAAGCAGGACACAGAAAAAGAGAACAGTCCTGCATCCAAGTGAAACTGTGCTGCAGAGTTTAGGTTGGCAGAACTGTAAACCGATTAGACCAGTTGTGTTCACACTCCAATGATTTCAAAAGTGTCATGGGACCTTCAAGAACCACAAAGGATCAGCACTATGATTTTACACCACATCCAACACACTGTCTATGTTTGGTATTAGAGGACCGGTCTTCACTGGGCGGAGGATTTTGGCAGCAATCGAAGTGAGATATGCAAAGTACCCTTGCGTATTTCACTTTGACTGTCTAATGCAGGGGTCTCAAACATGCAGCCCCCAAAGCTATTTCCTGCAGCCCGCAACAACACCATCATTACTGATATTTACAATATCATTGTATGGAAAGGTTTCAGTGGTGCGGCCCTTGGGCTAATGTACTAGTCCTCATGCTGCCCTGTGCTAGTCCTCATGCGGCCCTTGTGGTGATTTGAGTTTGAGAACCCTGTTCGAATGCCTACTAACCACAGGGTCTCCACAATGCTAGTCCATAGGAAATGCTTTCCCATCAAATCAGCACTGTGCTATTTGCTGGTAGGTCTTAACAAATTAACCTCTGGCTAATTCTGGGTTTGACTGAGTGTGTCTTTACAGGCACTCAATCAAACTAGCACAATCAATGCTACTCTGTTGGAGATGTGGATGATAGTATAGGGTACCAGGCTGTGCCCTTGCCCATGCACAGATACTAGCTCAAAGGAGGCGATGGCAACTCCACTTCTAACAGGCCTATATGTTGGTGGAGCTCTCGTATTTCATAATCTGACTGAGCTTGAGAGATGTGGTAGAGTAAGAACAAAGCCTCTATGATTCCTAGAGACTCAACTGCCTCTTACCTCTAATATGTTATTCAGGGTCAGACCAATGGGTTTTGGCACCCTAGGCAAACTATGACTTTGATGCCCACACCAGAGGGTAATACTTTTGTTTATAAGAGATAAAATATTTATTTTTAAATAGAGAAAAACAATTCTGTCTAATTGGCACCCTTAAAGCCTGGCACACTAGGCGACTGCCTAGTTCACCTTATATGGTGGGGCTGGCCCTGATGCTATTTCATTTTAATAATGTAAGCCACTGACTAGATGTTGATCTACATCCAGAGATGTGTCACTGTCAGAGAGCTGACTGAATCATATGCTGCCCCCAAGGCCTTTATTCCAGAGAGGTGCAGCATTACCACTAGCCAGAATAGTTGAGCGAAGCAATCCCAGTTCCTAGAAGGATATTTGATGGCATCCCGTCTGCAGACAAAATCTGGAGAAATGAGAGGTCTGTGCCTAGGGATGCCCAGCAACAGCACTGGTATAATCAATCCACATTCCTAGAAATGGTGAATATAATTGGCAGAAGCTAAATTGCAAACAGCAGATTCTTAATCAAAACCCACTAGGAAGTTCAGTTCTTCACGCACAACTTTGTAAAGTGGAAAGTGACTGCAGAATTGCACTGAGAATTGCAGACTAATCTGTGCTAAGCTGTGTAATAGCATAAATGTCTTATTAGCAACTCAAAGAAAAATTTCGTCTTTCATTTTCAAGGGGTGGCCCAGAGGCAAGAAGACAGGAACTCCTTAACAGGGCACAGGATTCTGCTTGTGAGACTCAGTGTTTACAAACAGTCCTGTAAGGCTGTTGCTGACTACAACTAACGTAACCCCTAAATCACAAGGAGACAGCAACGGATGGGTGGTTTGCACCTCTGCAGCTGTACCTTAGATCCAACATGAAGACTCTGGAGAAACCTGTTTTCCAGCCAAAATGTCCTTTTTAGGTATTCATGCCAGCTCCTTTTTATAATCTTTGGAATGGGAGAAGACGGTTCAGGCACTTTGTCTGCAGGAAGGAAGCCATTAAATTATTAGCACTTTGAGAAATTAAATGATATAACTTATGGCAGAATAAGTTTAGCAAAATGTTATAATGTAAGAAAACAATTAAAAAGAGTTATATAAGGTTGGGTGGCTTCTTTATTGCAATAGAGTGAGCAGTTAATTGATTGTCATCTTGTTATAATGCACCAGGGCAGTTGTGGCAGCAAATAGAGATGTGTCTGCTAGGGAAGTGCTAAGGCAAAATGCAGAGAAAGGGAAATGTCTCTGGGGGAAGTGGGAGGGAATGAGAGCAGACAGCAGTCTGCCATCCTCTGTTCCACTCCTTGTACCCTCTGGTGAGAGAACTGGGCTAGAGTGCTTTCCTCTTCCTCCTGTCTCTTATCTTTTACCTCCAAGTCTCAATGCTTCAGCATTTCATTTTCCACTTTGCCATGATGCAGAGAGCAGGTGTGCAACAGAAGTGGGTCCCTAATAGGGCAGGATCAACAGAGGAGAGCAGCCAACACAAGTAGCAGAGCAGCTTGGGCAGCCAAAGCCACCAAAGCACCAGTTTCTTCAAACACTCCAGCTCCCTCCAGTGCCTCTCTGCTTTCACTCCATAGCACAGGTTTCTCAAGAGTGAGGCAAGGCCCACATGAAGAGTGTGGCTCTGTGAATAAACAGAAGCCCTCCTGCTCCAGGGCTCTATAGCCAACTCCTTTCACAGAATTGCTGGGTAAGATCATAAGAGGACCCTGCCTTTCCAGGCATGCACAAACAGAGGGAGACATGGCTCCTGCCCCAAAGCATTCACTATCTAATTACAGTGGAGGAAATGAAACTGCAAGCATCAACCCAGAAGTAAAACAGCTTGTGTGTCATTCTGTTTGCTGCCTGGGAATGAAACTGGAGGGCAGACCGCCCACTCCTTTCAGTCTGAAGGGGTGACTTCTTTGCTATCAAGAAGTGGCACTTGCAGAGTTAATCTTGTAGGAATTACTACCCCAGATGCTGAATCTTCTGTGTCATCTTTCATAAGGCACGTCCTTTGGATGCAATCACTTGTGTCCCTCTGTGCCCTAGATTGATCCACAAACAAAGCAGGAAGGTTCACGCTGTCTGTGTTCAAAGGAGAGAATGTGTCAGGACGGATCAGGGTCCTGGCTATTGTGACAGGAACAGTTAACTGACTTAGATTTGGCAAGGGCAGCCTTCCACATCTGCATACACACTCATTCCATCTCTGGCAAGGGAGTGGGGCATAAGACTTTCAAAAGGGGACCAAGAGTTAAGATGCCTGGGATCCAATTCATGGCTCTATCACTGAGCTGCTCGCTGGCCTTGGGCAAGTTGCTTACCCCCCTGCCATGTGTCAGTGTCCCATCTATAAAATGGAAACCATAAGAACGTAAGAAGGGCTCAGGGCTGGATTAACAAAGGGGCTTTCAAGGCTGCAGCCTTGGATTAAGGGTGGCCCTGCTGCACACTGCCCTGAAAAAGTAAATTAGGCATTGGCCAATGGGCGTAGAGCATCTCTGGTGGCCAGCCCGAGTGCCGCCAGCTCACTTTGTATCATTGGACTGGCCAGTCTGCTGGGCCAGAGCACTGCTTAGCCAGTGTGGCTGGCTGGTCTGCAGGCCTCCCCAGCACCAGCTGGACCCAAATGCTGAGCACAAGCCTGCTCCATCCTGCCCCTGCAGCTGGCCAGTCTGCAGGCCAGGGTTCCTCCCATCAGTGTCTGGGCCCAAGCACTAAACACTGGACTGCCAGACCCTGCCCTTTCTTTGCGGCTGGCTGGTCTGCCGGCCTCAACACCCAGAGCTGTCCAGGCCTCAGTACCAAGTACCAGCCCACGCTGCACTGTCCTTGCAGTTGGCCAGTCTGTAGGTCCCAAACCCACCACAGTGCTGAGCACTGACCTGTCCAGTGTATCTGGTGGATCTGCTGGGCTCCAGCACCAATGCACCTGAGAGGTGCCCTGTCCCCAGGCAGAGCACCACCATGGTGGTAGTGAGGGCCCACGAAAGGTGGTGCTGGAAGGTCTCTAGCCCTGGATACCATCTCTGCCAGTGGCCACAGCCCAACACTTCAAAGGGATTGAACAAAACAAGGCAATATTGAGTGATCCACTGACTGTCATCCAGTCCCTGCTGCAGCAGTCTGAGGCTAGGGACACCCAGAACATGGGATTGTGTTACTGAGCATGTTGACCAATACCATTGATGACTGTATCCTCCATGAACTTATCCAAACCTTTTATGAACCCAGTCATACTTTGGCCTTCACAACACCCCCTGGCAGGGCCGCCCCTGGGGGGTGTGGAGCCCCGGGCAAATCGCTGTCTGCAGGGTCAAATCAAATCAAATCAAATCATAGGGCTGGAAGGGACCTCATGAGATCATCGAGTCCAACCCCCTGGGAATTGAACCCAGGACCCCATAGCTTCCCCTGCACTGGGGGGGCAGGGCCGGCCAGCCCAGAGGGGAGGGGCAGGCCTGCTTCTCCCCTCCACTGGCTCTTCCCCATCCAGGGTACAGGGCGAGCCACCCCAAGGTGGCAGCTGGGTTCAGTGCTCTCACTCTCCCCCCCACCTGCGGCCAAGCGCGCTGCCTTCGGCTCTGTGCCAGAAGCAGCAGTGGAGGGGGGCAGGAGGCAGCGCGGCTGGGGGGGCAGCGGTATGGGCCCTAGGCTGCCTCTTGCCCCCTCCCCACAGCCTCCAGTACAGAAATGAAGGCAGCACGTGGCTGTGGGTGGAGAGGGAAGAGTGAGAGCACTGAACCTGGCTGCTGCTTTTGGCTAGCTTGCCCTGTCCCCCTGATGGGGAAGAGCTGGCCGTGGAGGGGCAGTTGTTTGGGCCCTGCGCTGCCCTGCTCCCGGCAGGACATTGTAGGGCCCGCGAAACCATGGGGCCCAGGATGACGCCCCTTTCGCTCTCCCCTAAGGATGGTCTTGCCCCCTGGCAAATGCGCTCCACAGTAGGCTGTGCCTTGTCTGAGGACACATGTCCTTATAGAATCATAGAATCATAGGGTTGGAAGGGACCCCACGAGGTCATCTAGTCCAACCCCCTGCCAAAAAAAGCAGGACCACTCCCATTAGATCATCCCAGTCAGTGTTTTGTCCAGCTGGGACTTGAACACCTCCAGAGATGGAGATTCCACCACCTCCCTAGGCAACTTATTCCAATGCTTCACCACTCGCCTAGTAAGGAAGTTTTTCCTAATATCCAGCCTGGACCGCCCCAGCTGTAACTTGAAGCCATTGCTTCTCGTTCTGCCCTCTGTTACTACCGAGAACAGTCGAGCTCCCTCCTCCTTGGAGCAACCCTTCAAGTAGTTGAAGGTTGCTATCAAATCCCCCCTCAGTCTTCTCTTCTGCAGGCTAAATAAGCCTAGTTCCTTCAGTCTTTCTTCATAGGGCTTGTGCTCCAGCCCTTTGATCATTTTGGTTGCCCTCCTCTGGACTCTCTCTAATTTGTCCATGTCCTTTTTGTAGTGGGGAGCCCAAAACTGGACACAGTATTCCAGATGTGGCCTCACTAGTGCAGAATAGAGGGGAATGATCACATCCCTTGATCTGCTGGTAACACTTCTTCTGATGCAGCCCAGTATGCCATTGGCCTTTTTGGCAGCAAGAGCACACTGCTGACTCATATCCAGCTTCCCATCCACCATGACTCCCAGGTCCTTTTCTCCAGTGCTGCTATTTAGCTGATCACTCCCCAGCCTGTAGCAGTACATGGGGTTTTTTCGTCCCAAGTGCAGGATTTTACACTTATCCTTGTTGAACCTCATGAGATTCGTCTTGGCCCACTGCTCCAGTTTGTCTAGGTCTCCCTGAATCCTGTCTCTGCCCTCTAGGGTGTCTACCGTTCCCCCCAGTTTGGTATCATCTGCAAACTTACTAAGTGTGCAGTCTATCCCATCATCCAGATCATTAATGAAAACATTGAACAGAACTGGCCCCAGGACCGACCCCTGGGGCACACCACTTGTTACTGCCTGCCAACTTGACATGGAGCCATTGATTCCTACGCGCTGAAACCGTTGTTCTAGCCAGTTTTCTATCCACCTTACAGTCCATGCATCTAACCCATACTTCCTTAATTTGCCAATGAGAATGCTGTGGGAAACCGTATCAAAAGCCTTGCTAAAGTCAAGGTATATCACATCAACGGCTCTTCCCGCATCCACAAATCCAGTCATCTCATCATAGAAGGCGAGGAGGTTGGTCAGGCATGATTTACCCTTGGTAAATCCATGCTGACTGTTCCTGATTACTCTACGTTCCTCCAAGTGTTTCAGGATGGATTCTTTGAGAAGCTGCTCCATGATTTTTCCAGGGATTGAGGTGAGGCTGACAGGTCTGTAATTCCCTGGATCCTCCTTTTTGCCTTTCTTGAAGATAGGTACTATATTTGCTTTTTTCCAGTCCTCTGGCACCTCCCCCGTTCGCCACGAGTTTTCAAAGATAATGGCCAACGGTACTGCTATCTCATCAGCCAGCTCCCTCAGCACCCTCGGATGCAGTTCATCCGGCCCCATGGACTTGTGCACATCTAGTTTCTTTAAGCAGTCCCTAACCTGACCTTCTGTCACCAAGGGCCTCTCTTCTTCTCCCCAGTCCCCCGTACCTAGTGTAGTGGGCTGGGAGCTGACCCTGCTTGTGAAAACAGAAGTAAAAAAAGCATTGAGCACTTCAGCTTTTTCCTCATCCTCTGTCACGAGGATGCCTGCCCCATTCAGTAAGGGACCTACACCACCCCTGATCCTCTTCTTGTTATTGATATACTTGTAGAACCCCTTCCTGTTATCCTTCACATCCCTTGCTAGTCGCAACTCCATTTGTCCTTTGGCCTTTTATGCCTGTTTTGAACTTGCTGCCTGGTTTGTGTGTTTTGTGAAGGGGTAATTAACATTCCTTTATTCACTTTCTTCTCTTCAGTCATGATTTTTATGGACTTCTATCATATCCTCCCTTAGTCATCACTTTTCTTAAATGAATAATCAAATCATTTTACTCTTTCTTCATGTAGAAAATGATCCATACCCCCTAATCATTTTTGTTACCTTTCTCTGTACTTTTTCCAATTCTAATATCTCTTTTAAAAGGGGGCATACACAACCACAGGCAGCACTCAAGATGTGGGTGTTACATGGTTTTATACAGTGACATATGATATTTTCTGTCTTATTATCTGTTCCTTTCCTAATAGTTCATAATACATCTTTTTTGTCTGCTGCTACCTATTGAAGAGATGTTTTTGGAGAACTATACTTGATGTCTCTTAGGCTCTCTTTCTTGATTGATAACAGCTAATTTAGACCTCATTCCTCATTATTTGTGTGCGTAGTTGAGATTATGATTTCCAGTGTGTATTATTTTGTATTTATCAACATTGCATTTCATCTGCCATTTTGTTTTCCTATAACCTAGTTTTGTGAGAGCCTTTTGTAACTCTTCACAGTGACCTCTGGTTTTGACTATCTTGAGTAATTTAGTATTGTCTGCAGATTTTGCCACCTCACTATTTACCTCGTTTTCCAGAACATTAGGAATATGTTGAATAGTGCTGGCTCCAGTACAGATCTTGGATGTCCCCCAGATATTTAACTCTCTCTGCTGTGAAAAATGGCTGTTTATTGCTACCCTTTGTTTCTTATCTTGTAACCGGTCACTGGCCCAGGGGACAATCTTCCCCCCTTCCCTCTTATTGCATGACTGCTTAGTTTGCTTAAAAGCATTGGTGAGGGACCTTGTCAAAGGCTTTCTGAAAGTCCAAGTACCCAATATCCACTGAATCACTCTTGTCCATGTGTCTACTGAACCCCTCAAGGACTTCTAATAGATTCATGAGACATGATCTCCTTTTACAAAAGCTGTGTTTACTTTTCCCAAAATATCATGTTCATTTGATAATTCTGTTCTTTACTGTTTCAACCAATCTGCCTAGTTCTGCAATTAGGCTTACTGACCTTTAATTGCCAGGATTGCCTCTGGAGCTTTTTTTAAAAATTAGCATTACATTAGCTATTCTCCAGTTATCTGGTATAGAAGTTGATTTAGATGATAGGTTACGTATCACAGTTAATCTGCTCAGGGGCCTTGGGCCCCATCCAGCCCCCTACTCACCGCCTCTTGTGGGAGTGGGCCCTGAGACCAGAGGGTGCTACCACTCCAGTGGTGAGGTGGCCCCTGATGCAGCCCCACAGGACCATAGGCCCTAGAGAGCTGCGCTGCAGTGCTGGGCCAGAGTGGAGGCTGTGGCTGTGCCAGCTGGGTCCGCCACCTGGGTGGAGAAAGCAGGTGCTGGCCCAGCCTGCCTCACCCCATTTCCAGAAGTGGACCAGCTGGCCCAGGGTCATAGGCACAGAGCCTGGTCTCTGGCTCCAGGGCTCCCCCTCCAGTGCTGGCAGGGCAGGAGCACTCTCAGCACTTTTGTCTTACCAGTGCTGAGCAGGGCAGGGGAAACCAGATTATCTTAGCAGTTTTAGGGGCTGGAGACAAGGACCCCCCTTTTGGCCAGGTCACAGAACTTTAGCCCTTTTAGTCCCTGCAATAATCCGGCCCTGCCTGCATTGGTCTTATAGCCCTATGGAAACACGCTCTGACTGGGATCTTAGGCAGCACTCCCTTCTGTAGCAAGCAGGAGGGGGGCAGTGGGTCGATTTGAAAGCCCCATGGGCCACTTTTGGCTCCTGGGCCATAGGCTGATAAATTAAACGATCAGTTTGTTCCAAAACATCCTCTGTTGACACCTCTATCTAGGATAGTTCCTCAGCTTTGTCACCTAAAATGAATGGCTCAGGTGTGGAAATCTCCCTCACATCCTCTGCAGTGAAGACTGATACAAAGAATTTGTTTAGCTTCTCTGCAATGGCTGTGTCTTCCTTGAGTACTCTTGAGCACTTCAGTTGTCCAGGGACCTCACTGATTTTTAGTAGGCTTCCTACTTCTGATGTACTTAAAAAATGTTGCTACTAGATTTTGTGTCTTTTTCTAGATGTTCTTCAAATTTTTTTGTGGTCTGCTGAATTATTCTTCTATACTTAACTTGCCAGAGTTGATCCTCCTTTCTGGTTTTGTTAGGTAGGATCTGTTTTCCAGTTTTAAAAGACATCATTTTTTTCTAGCTGCCTCTTTTACTCTGTTATTTAGTCATTGTGACTTTGTTTCATCATCTTGCTGTTTTGTTGTGTTTTTTATTTGGGGTATACACAAAGTTTGAACCTCTATCATGATCTTTTTTAAAGTTTCCATAGAGCTTGCAGGCATTGCACTCTTGTGATTTTTCCCTTTTAGCTTCCAATTATCGAGATTCTTCATTTTTGTGTAGCTCCCCTTTGTGAAGTTAAATACTACTGTGTTGTGTTTCTTTGGTATTTTCCTCTCTATAAAGATACTAAATTTAATTAAATTACAGTTGGTATTACTGAGTGATTCAGCTCTGTTCACCAGATCCTTGGACCAGATCCTGTGTGCCATTCAGCACTAAATCAAGATTTGTCTCTCTGCTTGGAGGTTCCAGCACTAGCTGCTTCAAAAAGAAATCATTAATAATGTCTAGAAACTTTATCTTTGCATCCCTTCCTGAGGCGACATATTTCCATTCAATATGAGGATAATTGAAATCCCACATTATTATTAGGTTTTCTGTTTGTGTAGGCCATCTAACCAATCTGACCATCACCAGCCTGGTCAGATGGTCAGTACTCAAGCAGGGAGTTTCTATCCACAGAGATTCTATGTCACAGTTTGATTCATTTAAGATTTTTACTATATTTTACTCAATGCTTTCTGTCACAGCTAGTGCCACTTCCCCATCAACATGACCTACTCTGTCATTCCTACATATTTTGTACCCTGCTATTACTGTGTTCCATTTATTATTGTCATTCTATGAAGTTTTTGTGATGCCTGTTATATCAATATCCTCTTTTAATACCAGGCACATAAGTTGACCCATCTTATTATTTAGATTTCTAGCATTTGTATACCAGTACCTATAAAATTTGTCAAGATTTAGTTGTCTGTCTTCATGAGATATAATGAATAGGACACTTGTTTATGTCATCAAGATCCAAAGGGGTAGCCGTGCTAGTCTAGTTCAGAAAAACAAACAAACAAGGCGTCCTGTGGCACTTGAAGACTAACAAATTAATTTGTTAGTCTTTAAGTGCCACAGGATGCCTTGTTTGTTTGTTTATGTGATTGTTTCTCCCTAACACCAGCCTTCTAGATTATTAGTTTCTATCCTTTCCCCTTTAGTAAATCTTCCCCTTAGGGATGGGTCTGTCTGAACCATGTACTCCTCTGCCCATGTTGCTTTTACCCCATGGAACTTACTTGTGTTTATAGGGTCTAAGCAACTTCATTAATTAGTTTTTGAAAAACACTGAAAGGGGAGAGAAGATGGCAAAATATTACTGTGTGATGGAAGGGGAGAGGAACTG
Source organism: Podocnemis expansa (assembly GCA_007922195.1). Lineage (NCBI taxonomy): Eukaryota > Metazoa > Chordata > Testudines > Podocnemididae > Podocnemis > Podocnemis expansa. Next base: position 21,606,305 of record ML681990.1, read on the forward strand.
TAGCTAGGAGACAGGTGAACTCTTTTGGGGGATTCTCCTTCTGGTGAGATTTAGCTCTTAAATCACATAGCTTCCTTTAGGGAACAAAAAAACATGTTTATTGTAAACTCTGTCTTAGAATCTGTGACTTGTTTGCTGCAACTTCCCCCTTGCACAGGGATGATCCTATAGAAAAATGGACTAACTCTTCAACAGGTAGGTATTGGAGTAGCTCCATTGGAGTAAGTAGATGTAATGCCTGCCAAGGATCTGACCCAATACACAACAACATCAAAAAAGAACTTTGCTATCAGCTTCCACTATGTCCCCAGCCCAGCGCAAGCTGACATGCAGAACTAAAGTGGAAAGAATGTAATCAGATAAGCTGTAAAGGAAAAGAAGAAGGGATGAACAATTACACAGCACTCAGGAAAGGTAAAGAAGGGGTGCCCCAATGCAAACATCATTGGTGGGGAAGGTGGATGGGGTCTGTGGGCAAGTAAGTGAGAGCAAAGGAACTGATAGGAGGTACTAGCAACTCTGCCCATCGGCTGAAGTAGTCACCAATAAAATCTAATCAATGAAATCCCTTTTAAGTTGGTTGGATCACTGACCCAGAAAATAGCTCCCCTGCAGAAAAGGAAATGATAGTCAATAAAGTGAGAAGTCAATGGGAAAAATCTATTAAAGAGAGTGAGCTACCAGGAGACCTTTGGTGTTAACTGAAACCTTTTGGAAAGGAGCCACAAAACTCACAGCAGACTTTTAACCCTCCAAATCCCAGGTTACCAAAGTGCAACCAACATTCATGCCATGCACATAGCAAATGGTACAATCCATGTCCTGGCTGTACCCCTGCCTTCTCCTGCCAAATCCCAGCAACTCTGAAAACTGCCATGGAGTTTCTCTGCACTAAAGAAATCAGCCTAAAACCACTTTCTGCTCTACTGGACTATTCCCAGAATCATCCCCTGTCCTGATTGCTTTATTCCATCTAAAGAGCAGAGCAATATGTACCCCCCTCTAAAGAACCATTTGTGTGTCCACCCCAGCATATCTCTCAAGTGCCTATCAGCCTTGACTCTTTGTGCTCATTAAAGATATCATGGAACTGCTCAAGAGTGCACTCTCCATTCCCAGTTGCACCTGCACAAGGATGCTGTAACAATTTGTGTAGTGGGTGCTGAAAGTCAGTGAGCCAAATTGTGAAACCTGTATATGATGGAAACCTCTTCCAGCCGGTGCCACAAAGCTGCACCTTTAATAGCGCGGCTCTATTGAGCCGCTTCGGGCCACCCGGGGCTTTGCCCTGTCAGTCCCACCATACTTACGGCTCTGGCTTTAAGTCAGGGATGTCAAACTCATTTGCTATGGTGGGGCAGATTCGACTTAAATGTGCTTCAGATGGGCTGAATGTACCATAAATCAAAATACTAGGCCATCTTGTGGCATCGTGGAGCGTTGTGTATGTGAAACTGCGCTCCACAATATCATGCTCTTTCTCTCTCTGTTAGGGAGAGAGTGTGGCAGCAGCTTCCCTGGGACTTGAAATTGGGGGGGGTCTAAGGGGAGGTATAGTGGGGTGCTCACTACATTGGTATAACACTGTTACTAGCTGACAACGGGGGGTGGGCGGCGGTGCTAGGGAAATCCCTGTGGTCTCACAAAGAGCAGTCTAACATACCCAGTGCTCCGTGATGTCATAAGACCTGACATCCCACAGCATTGCGGAGCACTAGGTACATGAGACCTGTTATGGAAAGTGTGGTTCCATAGAGTGCAGTCATGGGCTGGATGGAGGAGCTTTGCAGACTGCATGTTTGACACCCCTGCTGTAAGTTTACCCTCTAGAAAGCAAGCATAGCTAGGGCCAGAGTCACGACGTAAGGAAAAGAGAAAGGAGTCTTCCATGTTGTCACAGTCACGTCTCTGTACACAGGGGAAAAGTCAGTGAGCAGCAGTAAGACTTATAGCTTTTAGATTGTCCACAGGGGGTATTGGCTAGTGGAGTGGGTTGCAGCATGACCAGGAATCTGGACATATTGGAGGGCCTGAGGAGAATGTGCAGAGATCAAGACCATGTTTCACAGCTCTGGGTTTTCCTTGCAGCTTGTGTGCTCTGGTCCTGTCTTCACACATTTAAGAGTAGTTATCAGCTGCTGACTGCATTTATTTTCTGAGAGTTCATGAAACATACAAACTGCAAAGATGTGCTCAGGGCTCTCTGCAGCAACTGCACAGGTGACCAGTCTGCTGTGTTTCTGCTTCTGTTACATTTGTCTAGTGATTCCTTTTCTCTGGATAGTCTGGATTATGTCATGAACTGGACAGGACACATTTTGTAACATTAAAAATTGCAACCTTGTCCCCAAATGTAGAGAGACGTTTTGTAAAGAAATATGAAAGATGAGCTGGTCAAAAGATTAAAATCTCTTTTAATGAAAATGTTGTAAAATTTTGGAGTTGTTTTAATATCAGAACATTCAAAAGGACCTATTTTTCATTTTTTCAAAACTGTTCACAATTAATAAAAGGGCTGTTTTGGGGGTAGGGTTGAAAAATGTGTAGGAAACATTATTAAAATGGTGTTTGAAATCTTTCATATGCCAAAAACCTATTTTACAGACAGCAATAATAAATTCAACCAAAAATGGAAAGTCTATTCAAGTAAAAGAGGTATATTCATCATGAAAAATTTTAGTTTTGAAAAACTAACCAAAAAATTAATATGAATTTTTTTAACTGGCTCCATTAAAGTTGGCTTTAATACAGCTTGAGTTTGCAGCACACAGGTAGTATGGTCTATAATTTTATTTGTAGGGAGCAGCATGTAACTGGCATCTTCTGCTCTGGACAGTGATTTATTTGCATGGGGAAAGCCAGGGAAACTTGTCGTATGTAATGGAAAAAGAAAATAGAAAATGCTCAAGAGAACAATCCTGTGCTGTCTGGTGGACTGGATGGATGATCCATCCTCAGGTCTTTTCTGAGATGTATGTGCTAAAAGTCACCACCACCAGATGGCAGTATTGGAAGTAATATCTAGCACTCAAAGCTCCCATGCCACCAAACTGTTCCTAGGGATGGTACTTCATGTACATTGTGTTCCCACTTGAGGCTGGCAACTCTTCCTGTTTTCACCCACCCACTCAAATACTCTATCCCTGTGCTAGCTTCCTCCTTCTCTTGGGAATATCTAGGTTTTTTTACCATGTCCTTAAGTAGGACCAGCACAGACTGAGGGGAGGTGGTTGAGGTCTGGGATGTCTTGTCTCTGAGATGATAAAGGGTTTCTCTTTAACAGGCACTCTGAGTTGTGTTTTATTAGCATCCCTCAGTCATTACTCATGCCAGGGCTGTAGTGCAGCTTTATGTGTTAACAAAAGGAAAAATAAAACACGGAGCTTGTTGTGGAAGGGGCCTTATCTCCCATGGGCCTGTCATATCACTGTGTCTCCCATCACGGAGCTGGGCAACACGGTTGGCAGAGCGCTGGAGTGATTCAGATTTTCTCTCCACACCTTTTCCCCATTGATCTTTATGTTTGGTTCCCCCTCAGCATGTAGTCTTTTTCCAGATCTGAATGAAATTAAAATATTTACATTTGTTTCAAGGCTTCCTCCTTAAATGATGCTGGGAATGTTGATTCCCATGAAATACTGAGGTGACCCAACTTGTCTCTCCTGATGAGCTACAGCAGGCCCTTGAACCTTCAATGTAGTCACTTCATATGGCAGCTTTGTGTGTAAGCTTCACACACACACACACACACACACACACACACACACACACACACACACGTACATACGTTCTGCAACTTGGTACGATATAATTACCAGTCCTTTCATGTGTTGCTTGAGTCAGCCTAGTGGCCAACTAGGCTGGGCACAAGGAGGGAGCCAGGCCTTTTTTGGTTGCGATCCGATGCTCCAAGATGACAGTTGCAGAATGAGACCCAAAGTTCCTATGTTCTTACCAGAGGCAGCCTCTGGCAATTGGGAGCCCTAGGCGAAGACCCTTTATGGGGCCCTCTATGGACCCCCAATACCGCCTTCACTGGGCTCTGAGCCCCCGTTGCTGCCCTAACCCCCCCCCCCCAGGGGCAGAGGAGAAGCAGGGGCTGCGGACCACCAGGTCCAAAAGCTTTGCTGCTCACCAGCCTGTATACCGGCCAGACTGAACTCTCTCCAGGGGTGGCGGAGCAGTGCTCTCCGCCTACTCCCAGCCGGTTGCTTTGAGTTCAGGCTGCTTTGCACCCAGCCACCTTAGGTCTGGAAGCGGCCAGAACTCTTCAGAGTGCACTGCTCCAGGGGGCCCCACTCCCCACAAGCCGCAGTGCCATGCCAGCCGCTCTCCTCCCTCTCCCTGGGGAGGCACGGTGGGCTGGGAGTAGGTGGGGAGTGCTGCTCTGCCCCGGCTGGAGAGAGGCTGATCTGGCAAGTGGGTGGCAAAGCTTTTGGACCTGGTGGTCTGCCACTCTCTGCTTCTCCACTACCCCATGAGTGCACAGGTAAGTGAAGCAGGTGGCAGTTATAGAGCCCCCTTTCAGCTTGGGGGCCCTAGGCCACTGCCTACTTCGCTTACCCCAGAAGCTGCCATCTGGTTCTTACCCATCTTTTATATTTGCTGGCCCTCATGTAAGTCTATGGGATTTGCTATGTCATGTTGCTTCAGGGTTCCTATGAGATCACTGGTCACCAGTCACTTGCAGACTTGATTGCATTTTGTTCTTTTCTTTCTGGGATGGTTTCAGTTTGCTTTAATCAGAGACGTCTGCATTGTTCAGCCAGTTAGATGGTACTTGTGGTTCATCAGGATGGGCTGGTGCTTGAGACTGGCCCCTTCACAAACACACATCCTTCATTCACACACTGTTCACACCTTTAGATGAACATACACAGCATACGCCTAAACCAGGTTTCATCAAGTATACAAAATGGAGTTCAGCATTTAAGCAGGAGTTCCAAACTGACAATATGGAGTCTTGTTGGACATTGGTTATAATGTGAATTACACAGGGTTACAGAATTATTTTGCTTATGACACTAAAGGACGTATACACAACATTAACTAACATATACTTAAAGGTAAATGTACTTAATTTTCTATCTGTGCCCCTACAATTAGAAAAGAGCTTTTCAGACAAGGTTAGGTTTGTGACTGAATTGCTTCCGTATGTCTCTGTTGTGCTGTAAAAGCCATTACCATCATGGAGGCTCACCCCAGACACAACTGTCTTTGGGGACCCTTCACCCTGGGGCTGCCAGGCATCAGTCAGCACTGCTCAAAAATACCAGCATCCTGGGAAGGGGAAGAGGAGTGAGTGGGAATCCAGTCTCAGGGGTTTTCAGCAATTAATATGCTGGCAACTCTACTTCACCCCACAGGCATGGATACTGTAAAAGGTCTCTTCACCATAAGCAGCTGCGCTAGGTAAATTCTCCTCACTATGGGACAGTTGTAGAAAGGGTACCCCTCACAAGTTCTGCTGCTCCACAGGATTCACTGGCCTTCACAGTGTACTTTAATATTATGCCAAGATCCAAAGGGGTAGCCATGTTAGTCTAGTTCAGTAAAACAAACAAACAAGGCGTCGTGTGGCACTTAAAGACTAACAGATTTATGCAAGAAATTAATTTATTAGTCTTTAAGTGCCACAGGACCCCTTGTTTGTTTGTTTTACTTTAATATTTTGTGATCCTTGTGCCCCAAAGCACCATGGGGAATGGGGCTTTTCAGAAAATAAAAGGCTCAAGATACCTGCTTAGGCAGGCAGAGAGTCCTTTAACAGAGGGGTTCTCAACCTCTTTTGTTCTACGACATGGTTGGCAGCAAGAGCAACTGTCTGTGACACAGGGGCCCCCTCTCACCGCTGAAAAAGGCTGCTGCTGATGGATGTTTCAGGAGCACCTCAAACCTGCCCCTGGCCTCCTGCATCCAAGAAAAAAGCCACTACCAGCAGTTTTGGCAGTAGCTCAACCCCAGGGAGGCTCCTACTGCTGAAGAAAAACCAGTGCTGCTGGGTCTTTCATTGGCAGCGCAGAAAAAAGAAAAAAGCAGAGATGGCCCCTGCCATCCCTGGAAGCTGCAGCCCAGTCCCCTCCCACACCAAGCCTTCCGGTTGCTGCTGACCCCTGCCACCAGTATTGTTTCAGCAGTGGTGGTGTGGGGGAAGAGTTTCCTTTGGCAGTGAGAGGAGTTGCAGCAACACACTCAGCCACGTGCCATGACAAACTTTTGTGTGCGACACAGCAGTTGGGAACCATTGCTTTAACATATATGTTAACAATGTTACTGGTGGAAATGTGTTTTTAACTTTGGGAAATCATTCCTAAGTCCTTTATTTAAGGAGGATATCATTACAGCATCTCCCAAGAGACCCTTAGAGTCTTATTAGCCATCTATTGACTTCCTAGGCATGGGACCAAGCTGACGTCTATGATGGAAAATGTGAGACAAGAGCTGTGGGTTGCACCGTGAAAGGGCCAGAAGACAAGGTAACCAAGAGCTCAGCAGCTGTTCCAGGCAGGACGGAAATCCCCCTTGTTTGGGATGTGGGTTTGAGAAGCCACACAGCTCACCCCAGCTCCCACCTGGGATCAAACAGAGAATAACAGGAAACCTAGAGCATTAGTTCTGAAGGGACTCCGCTGCTTACTGGGTTGGGGGAGAACTGCTCCTGTTTTCTTTGAGGAATGACACAGGGCAGGGGGATGTCTCAGAGATAGAAAATAAAGGAAACAGCCTTAGAAATATACAGTGATAAACTTTAAACAAAAATTAAAAATTAATTGTTTCATCAGCACTGGATTTCTTTGTGCAGAGTAACTCCCTGGACCCTGTCTGCTTTCCCAGCAAGTAGCACAAACATCCTCCCCCAACCTGCCCCCGGCCTGGTGTTTACATGTCCCATTTGTGCAATGCAATGTGCTTCTCACCAGTTCCATACCAGCAATGGGAGGGGAAGACAGGAGCTGCAAGGTAAAGACAGCTCTGAGTTTATTGAGTGGCTGAAGAGCTCTCTCCGGCAACATCACATGGCTACGCAAGCACTCTGACAGCTGCACTGATACAGCTATGGTGCTGTCAGTTTTAGATGTGGACTAGATGAGACTTCACTAGAGCTGATTTGTGAGACATGATAGAATAAAGCCAGCTTCTGACTGAGCTCAGGCTGGTGCATGGTTTGGTTTCTTCCCCATCATGCACGAGCAATGCTGCTGACCTCCTCAAGCCGGCCCTGTGGGTTGTGGCACTGGGGCATGGAGTCAATGTAGTTACATTTTTTGCACTGGTAGATTAAGTGCTCTGAAGAGCTATGTCTACACTACAGGGCTTTATTAAGCCAGCTTAATAAAGTCCACCTTCTCAGTGTGGCCAGGGCTTTGTTTAAGTCAACTTAAGGGGCTTTAAGTCGACTTATACCTGTAGTGTAGACATAGCAAAGAAGGGGTTTGAGCATTTATGCCTGACTTGATTCACTCCAGATTAATGGACATAAAGGTCCACTGAAACCCTGCCACATCTTGCACTCATGCAGCCACTCCAAAAGCACAGGCTGCTAGGGACACATAGCTTTATAAAGCAAGAAGTCTGTAATGCATTCCCTCTGTCTCTGCCCCAGGAGTCCATTCTGGACTGTTGTGTCAGGCTCTGGGCCCCTCTCTTTGCAGATCCATGTTGGTAGATGTTAGTATGTTTAATGGTTAAGAAGTGACACACAGTTTGATGCAGGTAGGTGGGGGCTGCTCACCCCACCTGATCAACTGGGGCAGTATTTTCCATCATCAGTGTTTTATTTGGGGTTTCCTTTTCAGCTACCTCTGTCTGAGCCCTGTAGAGTCCCCTGAGCTGAGCCAGCCAACCCCCCACAGTTCCTCCAGTTTACTCCAGCTGAGAACAAAGTGATTAATGAAGCCAGAACACATCCTCTTTCCCCAGGATCCAGGGAGAGGCACAGCTGAATAAATACCCCACATTATTCTGTCCTGCCCTGTGGGAAGTGAAAGCATAGCTAATGAAGAGAAGTGCTAGGATACTTATCTCCACACTCTGGATCCCATAACTAAATACAACAGGACACAGGCTGAAGAGAAGGATTTATAAAGATGAGGTTATGTTCCCAGGCTGAAGGTGCAGGTGTTCAGGATTCCCTCTGGTGGGGAAGCTAAGGGATGGGGGCAAGAATAACCAATGATTTCATTTTGTTGTAGATCCTAATCTGTGGAGTGCAGGCTGATTTTATTTACACTTCTGGTAACAAGACAGTGCCACACACAACATGTCCCAGTGCTGTCCCCTGTGAAAGTGAGTGCAAAGGCTCTGCCTGCTCCTGTCAGATAGAAACTTGTCTCTAGTCCTAGCTAGCCAGCAGGTGATGGATGGGGTAATCAGGTAGGGTGGGTGACTGTGGGCCCAATCAGAAACTCACAGTCACACATGGAAGCTTTTATTAACCCAGCTTCTGGGGCTCCTAGGGCCTCAGGCTGGAGTCTGTTTGGGGTTGTCTGTTGAAGTAAAAGTTTTTTCTTCCTCTTAGGAGCTGGGACTCCTCAAAGCTGATAGCTATAAGCTGGGGGGAGAGTCTCCTTATGAAAGGCTTTTCCTGCTGGGACAGGCTCCTTCCCTCATTTTGCAGATAGGCAAATTTTAGCCCAGAAAAATGCAGGACTTGCCAAGGCTCTGGTAATGCATTTATTTAGTTCAATGATAAAAGGCACTGGCTGAACCTGGAAGGTAGGCAGTGTGCTTTTCTTTTAAGCAGAATAGCCTTTTAAACTCAATGGAGATGGTAGAGGTGGTGGACAAGGGACTGACAAGAGCAGAGGCTTATCTTTCTGGCCTGACAGTGAATGGATCCAGCCTGTATGAGGCAAGGAGAGGACATGAATTCCAAATACAGGGACCTTGTTCAGAGAACATCATGCTGGCAATCCCTAGAGAGTTAAGCTAAGAGACTGTGAGCTAAAGGGTTGCAGTTGATCTCAACACATTAAGAGCTGATATTTAAAAAAAAAAAAAAAATTGGTTACAGCATGTAGAACTTCATAGCTCAAAGTCCACACTAGTGATATAGCCAGAAATAGATTTGCTGAACCATGGCTCCCAACCTCTACACCTCACTCGAGCCACTAGATGTTACTCCTATCTCAGACTGGCAAAGAGAACCCAGCAGTCCTACTCTATAAATCAATCCCTTGGTGGTGAAAGTGCTAACTGCAAACAGCATTTCACGATTCTCAGCTGCCATTCATTTCTCGTCTTATTTCTGTCTTGACACTTTGGTTGGGAAGGCCTGGAGCTAACCAACTGAAGGTGTGTCACTTGTGGTAGTGGCATGGGTGTAATTTGATTTGGGATTTGGCATAGGCAGCTACAGTCAGGCCAATGGAGCTGCATGTGGAGGAGACAAATCCATGCCTGCCTGAGGCCTAGTTTGAGGGGGAGACAAATTCTTCCCATGGGATTTGGTGTTTGGAGAGGGAGAGATGATCAGAAATCTCACATCCCGCTACCCCAAATGTGGGGAGAAAAGAAAGTTCCCTTGGTTGGGTCCAAACTGAGCAGCATCTGCTGTGTGTGTCATGATCTGAGGACAGTTCATATCCTTTGCATCTGGAAGACATCAGAGCCAACTCAGCAGGGAGAAAGAAGAGGAAAAAGAGGGTATCAAATCTGAAAAAGGTGTTTGTGGAGGATTTCTTGTCAGCCCAGCAGTGAGTGCACAGGGTTTGTGGCCTTCGAGCCAAGAGAAGAATAGTGCACAAGGTCACTAACAATCACAGACTTCAGAGAAGGGGAAAATGCTTTAGCTCCTACTATCCATCTCCCTGCCAAAGCAGGATTGGTCCCTATGATAGTCACTAATTGCATCTCCACCCTCTCCTCTGGATCTTCAGGCACTTCTAATACATTGTGCAGCATGGTGCCTTCCTTTGGTGCTGTAGTAAGAGGCTGGCAGTTAGGTGGGAATTTAACAGTATTTCCAAGGTTACTGCCACTGGTGAAAATGAAGCCATTTCACAGGACTGTAACCCTAGCAAAGCCAGGATTTAAGCACTGAATGGAAGGTGCAGCACTGTTTTAAAGGGGAGACAGCATGAAACCAAATGTGTGCTGCACCCATGAGTCCCTCCTTTGTTAACTTGTCCAAGCTCTGAAACCTCCATCATGGGTCTGTTGAGTCTAAATATGAGGCCTTGACAAACAGATGTTTCTGGTCACCATGGCAACCATTTTAGTAGTCTGGTGCCTAGCTCCACTGTAGAAACCTAATGGAGGAGCTCTCTCTGGAGACCAAAAGTAAAATTGCTTGCACCTTGCTGTGAGGCACTTTTGTCCACCCCTGCTTCATATCCAAGAAGATACCAGGAACACACAGAAAGGGGAGTCCATGGTTTTATGTGACTTTGTTAGGAGAAATCTCAGAATCAGCACAAAGGCTACGTTCACACACAGGGGGTTATTTTGATACAAGTTGTATTGAAATAAGGGGTTATTTTGAAATAAGTTAATTTGAATTAACAGTTTGTTAATTCGAATTAAGGAAAAAAGCTCAAAGTGAAATAGCATGTTCAGACAACAGTTATTTCGAAGCGAGTCACCGTTGTTTCAAAACAACATGTTCGGACGGCATTGTTTTGAAATTATTTTTTAGAAACAATGTTGTTTCATCCCCACGTGGGGTTTAAGTTGTTTCGAAACAATGCCGTTGTTTCGAAACAACAGAACCCATTGTTTTGAAACAACGGTGCGTCATGTGAACATGGCCTTTCTTATTTCGAAACAACCTCTGTTGTTTCGAAATAAGACTGCTGTGTGAACACACCCAAACTGATTGGCTAACATCCTAATGTTCTAATTCTACTGTTATGGCAACAAGTGAGCTGGGTTACTACAGCAACCCAGGCAATTAGATGAAACACACAAATACAAAACAAACTCATCTCCTGAAGATGGGCCCAGCAGATGCAGGACAGGATAAGTTGCTGTTAGTGTAAGCGTACCTCTTCCCTATACATATTTGCTGGGACAGACTAACCGTGTTTTGGATGAGACTTAGAAAAATAGAGTTTGACTATAACAGATGATTTCAGCTCCTCAGGGGGGAACTACAGCCTCTAGATGACTCATCACACATAGAGATCTTTATTGTCACTTCTGGGATATATCACACCAGTCCCAAACTGCTTCCCCATGTGGGAATGCTCTGATAAAAGGCTAATGTGACCCAATGCAGGTTAGCAAAGAACAAAGGGCGAATATATAGATGCTTGGCCTGATGCAGATTCTTTTCTGAGTTTCTCTCAGACCCTTAATATTATTTCCTGAGAAATTCTGTATTTCATGGTGGCTCAGATTTGCCATACAGCTAAAGGGATGTTCTTGCCTTAACTCGTTTAGCTACAGGTTACTGTCAATTTACCTCTAGCTCTCTGCATGCTCTCAGTGTAGTTCTCTGGCCCTAAGCCCTTTACTTTATTTGGTGTTTCCAAGGGTCTGCTGAGTTCTCCAAGAATAAAAAATTTACTGCCACATCAAACATTCCCATACCCTAACTGACCAGAGCTGCTTGGTCCCTTCTTGCCGGCTAAGTTGCCTGCATCATCCAGTCCAAAGAAAGAGTTTGAGTTCATAAAATATTCTGCCCCACTGCTTGGCCCAGCAGCCCCAGCACAGGCCTGTTTTAGCATCAGAAAGGATGCATTTCCAGGTTTTATTGCTTTGTTGGATATTTTGGGACAGAATTTGTCACAAAATAAGAAAGCATCTAACAGCATGAAAACTCCATTAAAATTCTTTCCTGGTGCTGTAGATGGTTGAGCAGGAGATGGTATGTGAGAAAGGGGGACATTTTTCTTGTACCTTACCAGATTTTATAGATTTCCACCTTGAATATAATTCTCTAATTTTGGATAAAGGGAAAATAGCAAAGCAAGAAGGAACAAAAGTAAAGTCTTTAAGTGAGACCATAGTGTGTGGATCTCTTCCGTAACAGGCTATATCAATTCTGCCTCACAAAATGGCAGTTGCCTCTGCAGTTTTCTAGAAAGGCACTATACAGAAAACAAGATCACACTTCTTATATCACTTCATGTACCACAAATGTTTCTATATTATGACAGAATGAGCATTTGTAATGGGTTGGGAGTGCTCTTGAGCAGCTTGCTGGGATAATTCTGGCTGCACCCTATACTCAGGGTGGTGGGATAAGCTTTGCGGAAACCCGATTAATTATCAGTATGATATGTTCCTTTCTTCCAGGCTCTGCCAACACATAGCCTATATTTACACTGCAGCTGCTCTTGCTACAGTGATGTGTGCCCTCCCAGGGTGGGGGGGAAAGCAATAGGGCTGCTTATTAAACTTGGGCATCCCTTACTGTTGAAGCACCACTGTGCACCAGTGCATGCCAGTCTCCAGGCAGACTGAATCTTGGAGCAATTCTGCAGCCAGGATGGGGCCCAAGAGAGGGAAGAGAGAGGGGCATGACTAGAAAGAAAAACAGAGTATAAATATTTTAAAAGGAAATTAAAATGAAATGGAGTTAATTTATTTTCATGTTGTACTTAGCTTCTGAAGTGTGTCAAAGGGCCTTGGATTAGAAAATAGAGTAAATCTTCCGTAATCTTTTTGTTTAAAGCCCACAGAGAAAACAGAGCTGTTGATTTAAGATATCCAGCACAGGCTTGGGGGAACCTGCTGAAGGCTCCTGCTGTTTGGGGTCACAGGTCACACGATGCAGCCCACTGCCTTGGGATCAAGCTCCAGGTTCTTGAATGATGGAAAAAACGTTTGACGCCTTTCCTCGGCAAGCCTCACTCGCTAACACGGGCCAGCTGAGTGAACACAAACAGAGGCGCTGTAACCGGCACAAATCCCAGCTTCCTCTGAAATTTCCAAGCCTCTTTTTTCCTGTCAGATTCCAGACAGATGAAATTTTCCTGGCAAGGACCCATTCCTGGCAGCATCTCTCCCCTGAATCATGGTAAATCAGGATCTGAGGTTTAACTGATTGACAGCCTAAACGAGAGGTCCAGGGAAAGTGCCCTGCTCTAGAGGTTAAATGATTGACAGCCAAACGAGAGGTCCGGGGAAAGTGCCCTGCTCTAGAGGTTGAACAAAACCCCAGCTGCCCATCTTTCTCTCCTTCTTTATTTTTGGTGGAGTTCTTTTACATATTTTCTGGATACCCAGACTCCAATTTGGATCCAAGGCTGCCAGGCTTGCTGGCCCAAGTGATACTGTTATTCAAATGATAGTGTCAGCACTGAACACATTCCTCAGATCAGAAATCATCTCAGCCTGATCCTGGTTAATTACAGACTCCTGCTTTCATTTCTCTCAATTCTTAGCAGCCATAACACATTACATCACTGCTTGTCAATGATCTGGAGCATTGTACTGGTGGGAATGGGACTGGGGAACTCTACTACAGGCACAGTGTATTGGGGACAAAGGACAGAGAATAGCTTAGTGCCTCTTGCTGTCTGAAAAAGAGACCCTGGAACACTCACCTGCTCAGGCAGGTGATTTACACTGAGAGACAGAAAGACCCTCCCGCCTCTACGTATCTTGCTGGAATTTAGACCACTGGGAATGATGGGATATTCATTGTCATCTGCTGGCTATATAGGCTGCATGAAAGGAGGTGGTCATATCCTAATGGATTTTGACTGTATTGGAGCTGGTGTGAATTTCCCCCTTGCTGGCTGTGGCAGCAGTGAGACCAAGGAACTCCCTCATTTGTAGAACTGGCCCCTGCAGGACAGAGATAAGGCACATTGTGGGGAGCTTTCTGGAAAAGTTTGACCAGCTGCTGCTGCCCATACTGTACCTTTCTGAGAAAGGAAGGCCTTCACCTCCCCAGCTGTCAAGCTGGCACCAAATTTTCTCTTTAAAGTGGAACTCCAGAGGAAGCAAGCAAATCTTGTACTTTAGAAGCATTATTGAGACATTTGGCTGCTTTTCCCCAGTGGAGAATAAAATTCTTTCACCTTCATGTGCAAAGATCACACAGGGCCCAGTATGACCCTCCTGTCATAAGATGGCCGGCTTCAGTCTTTGAAGTAGATCAAGTACCCCTTTGCCAGAACAGATGCCCCTCTTTGCCCAGTTAGGGGAAAGCAGTAGCTGAGACCTAGAAAGACCAGGGGCAGTTCTGGTGGGTCAGAGCAGACTGGTTCAGGCAGGATAGGCAGGTAAGAGCTGTCAGAGACTGGGGGACTGGAAGAGTGCTGGATGGATGTGGAAGGTGGGTTCCTGGGAGAAGTCTGAAGGCAGGAGAAAGTAGCATTTGATGGTTGGTGTCCTCCAGACAGAGAGCCAGGGCCAGAGGGCAGGGACTGGCCGAAGGCAGAATCAGCACCAGTAGGAATAGTTTTCTGGCTTGAAAGCAGAGCGTGGGAGCCAATGTTTGGAGAGCTGGACTCACAGGAACTGTGAGAGCCAGGAGTAAGGGATGCTATGGAGATTCCTGCTGGGAAGAGTGAGGTTGTGCTCCATGTCAAAGAGCTGGGGTGGTCATCTTGGTACAAGGACAATAGAAGACTGACAGTCCAGGCATCTCTGGTGTAGTGTGTGCAAAGGATGACGTGTCTTTGTCTTAATGACTGCTTGCATTGGGCTGAGAAATGGACCACAAGTTAAAAATGGACTATGCTGTAATACCCCTGCCACAAGGTGGGGGGGGCAGTATTGAGACAAGAGAGCCTAAAGTAAAATTATCGGGTTACCTAAGGGGGAAACCAAAGCAGGCATGCATGCCGATTATGCCACAACCTGTGGTAGGAAGTGTAGCTTCCAGGTGGGCCTACCTTGTGATGCCCCTCTAATTTCTTACCATATGAGAAAGGAGGGCAATGGGGGTGGGAAGGAAGGAGACAATGCCAGGGCCCCCTGTAGCTGGCAGCCCTGAGTGACTCCTAAATAGTGGATTGCTCTCCGACAGCAACACCTTCACTAGCAGAATCTGGCAGGAACCATGGAGTTTGGAGAGCAATAAGCTGCTGCATGGAGTTATGACCCCAGACCTGGGGTTTAGATCCTTGATTTGAACTGAAAAAACAAGATGAATTTTTTCATTGCACTTCACCATTTCTCTTCTATGTTGGGTTATCAATAATAATAAATAAGTCAAAGGAGTTTTTGAAATTCATTAAAGCTCTGAAATAAGCCAAAATAAATTCCATCCTCAGGAAAGGAAGGGCTGCCGCTTGGGCACCTGCTGTGTGAACCCCACAGACTGGGATGAACATTCCAGGGGTTCCACAACAACAGCCTGTTCTACAGATTGCCCATGGGATGAAGTGAAGTGAGATGCAAAGTCAAACCAGGACTGCACAGCCACAGACCCTTTTAAGTAAAGGCTCATCTAAGGAGGTGAGGTATCTAGGGTGGCCTGGAACTCCACAGAGAGTGTGACCTTGCTGCTCATGTAGATCAGGCAGAAGGCAGTGCCTCCAGCCCAACCCTCCTCATTGTATTCGTTTATAGTGGTATTTTTATGAAACTCTGCTGTATTCTGCCACAGCTGACAGAAAACAGACCCTGTGTCTAGGTCAGGTGGCCCCCTCAGAATAGTCCATCCCCCCAAGGGGACTCACAGCAAAAAATACACAGCTTATGTTTTGAATTATTTTCCATTTTAAATGGCAACTGAAAAAGGCTAGAAAAGCCTCTGGCCAATCATGAAAAGATAATTGTATTTTATGACATAATTCCTGGCACATGGCAGCAGGCAGCAAAGCACAGCCAAGAGCTCACCTATTGCGGCACAGAAATGGGAAACCAGCAGACAGTTTAAACTCATGATTTACTCTGTCTGCAAACACTAGGCATTTGCATTAGCCTGCAATTCTACACTGGAAAAAACAAAAGCGGATGTTCAGCAAGTGTGACATAATATGTGAATGACACTCCAGCTGGGATATGTTCAGTCTAAAGAGGAGAGAGACTGGGCTGAACAGAGAGCTGTGTATGCACTTACCAGACAGTTTAACTAGTAACTGACAAATTGGATGAGTAGAGAGTACACAAGGACTCCTATCTGCCAGTATTTCGGAGCAATTATTTAGTCCCACAGAAAGGAGTGCCACTAGAAAAGCAGCCATGAGCTCTAGCCAGTGCAAAAGGCAGTGCTTAATTTGGGACAGGGCTGAGCCTCGGCACCTCCTGGTTTGGCAGTTCATAGCGATGCCACCTCTGGGCTTACTACATCAGTTATGAATGCAAAAAAATTGCTTGAGTTCTGGCACCTCTTTCATTACAAAGTAAGCACTGGCAGAAGACAGCAGTTTGTCTCTCTATGGGCAGGAGATGCTATGAAAGCCCATTGCTCCATGCTTTGCACTTACCAGACGTAGATGTTGATTCAGCACTTCAGGTCTAGGTAATAAGAGAGAAACCGTTTGATAGTTTGGAATCTGAGGTGTCTATGTAACATACCCCTGCTGTCCTCATCTGCCAGAGCAAGGCAATATGGTGGGCAGCACTGGCTGGCTGGCCAATGAGTGCAGCCCCAATCCATCTTTGACACAAAAAAGATGGAGTCTTAATCATGGTGCAAGTTCTGATGACTGAAGTCTGTGACTTCCACCCATTTGAGTGCCCCTGCCCTCACCTCTGTAGGTGACCAGCAGGTTAGACTGAGGATTGAACATCTTGCTTTCCTGGCTTAGTCACTGACTACTAGTGTGACTCTGAGGACATCACTGAATTCTCAGTGCCTCAGTTCACTCATCTGTCTCATGAGATCAAAAATGGGCACTTTGCAGGTGGGCTGTGAGGCTTAGCTAATGAATGTTTACAAACCACTTTGAGGTTGCAAGATGGGAGAAGAAAAGACTACAGGTGACTTAAACTGTTCCATAATTCTCTGGCTGAAAGACCCAGTGCAGGCAGAGAGAGGGCAGGCCGGAAGAAAGCTGGGGAAAAGACAAGCTGCATGCACAGTTTTGCTGACAGTCCATGAAGCTAGGATTTCCGTACAATGGGAGATGCGTGGCAATTCAGACACCGTAATATCTTCATTAGTTTACATTTTATGACGCCACCTCAGTAAATCCTAGGCACCTTACACTCTGTAAAGCAGAGAGGCCCAAACTCTCCTTCCCTCACACTTTAAACTTACATACATCCTCCCCCACACCATGTACTTTCTGCAGTATCAGCAATGGCCTGGTGTTTTGAAATGCTGAGCACCCCAAAATGCAGGAAGTAAGTGAGAGCTACTCGTGTTCTGAACCTTTGAAAATCTAACTTAAATAACTAGCATATGTCAAAGGTTGCTTTACGAAGAAGGCTATAGAGTGTAGTTGCAGGACTGGGCTCATGGTGGAATGATCTATTTGTTGCAGGATATATATTCCCTCTGCACTAGCAACCACCATTTGTACCTGCTGAATGGAGCATTTTCTTTTCATTGCCACCAGAAAGACACCTGCTATGCAACTCTGCCGCATGTCCAGTGCATCTCTGAACAGGGCAGTGTAGGTTTTTACTTGAAAGACCTCATATGCTTAAATACCATGAGCTCATCCATTTTCTTGGCATCTTCTCATTTTGGTTTTGGCATAGCGATAGTGACATTTCTGCAGAGGGAAGATAGTAATAAAAGGGAGCTCATTTTTCTCCCTAAAATAATGCTACTCAAGTTAGCCCAAACAGCTGCCAAAGAAAGTGGAATTTTTGCCAAGTTTCATGTTTGGATTTATGTGCATAATCCAAATCCAACATTATTAACCTTACATTGTTTTCCAAATTTTGTGTTATACCCTTTGCATGTGTAAAAGATGGCAAAGCAACTTCTCCTGTGAACATCTGGTAGATAATGTTCAGAAGACCAGCCTTCAACTGGCTTTGGGACATTTGGCCCCAAATCTGTGGCTCCTTCTCCAGTTCTAGAGTCCCACGCACCAAATTTCATCTCCAGCTGCTCTTTCAATTTCTTGATGACTGCAGACTTCTCAAAGTATAAAAAAGACAATGATTAATAACTAGTAATGACACACTTTGAGCCTGATTCTAAGCCTTCATTGGTATAAATGAGTGTAGAAAGGGCAATGTTGATAAGTCATGGGACTGGAACTCTGAAGCTATTGATTCAGTTCACAATTCTATCACAGGCTCCCTGTATCGCCTGGAGCAAGTTATTTATTTATGTTCTCTGTGTCTCAGTTCTTTGTCTGTAAAATAGGGATATTATTTCCTTTTCCACTCTGTCTCCCTTTTCTATTTAGATTATAAACTTCTTGGACAGAGAGACTCTCCCTTACTAATGCGTTGGTGTAGTACCCAGCACAACGAGAGCCCTGATTTTAGCTGAGGCCTCTAGAATTGCCACATACAAATAGTAGGTTCAAGTGATATCAGAGTCTGGTCCCTTATATTTGTGTTTGGGTTTTATTCTGCCTCTGCCCATTTCTCTGAGCTTCTGAGCACCCCTGCTACAAAATCAGGACAGTTTTCCATAGGCAAGATATTGCTCAAAAGGCACTTACATGGGAAGAATTTAATTCTTGCAATAGGAAGACTTTTTTAAAATGCTTATTTATTTAGAGTTTGAATGGCTGGAAACTTCTTCCCAGTGTGTGCATTAAAGACTTCCTGCCTGGAGTGTCTGAAGGACTCTGAGAATTCACAGGATATTAAACAGATTCGTAATGGAACCTAACAGTATAAACATGTCTTGAGTGCAGACAGGAATGCTACAGACCCTTACTTGGTGTAATGTAAAACATACACCAGTTGTGTCTGTGTTCCCTGTTCCAAATAAACAAGAGAGAGAAGTCTCTAAGATCTTTCTCTTGGTGGCAGAAGTTTCCCATCTTCTTCATTTCCCCGTTTTACAGCCATTATTTAAAGGCGTGATATTTAAATAACACTTATTTGTAACATGATTTGGCTGAAGCAAAGCTACTTGCAGTTAGGAAGTACCCTCCACCTGAGACATGCTAGGAGGCCTTGTGAATAATAAAGCCTTGTATTTTCCTGATAGACCATATGGTTTGTATTGTTGAGTATATGCATGTGTGTTGGCATGTCTTTAAGCTGAGACATGCTCACAAGTCAGAACAAATTTTAATTTAGATTTGTATCCTCTTTATATATATAAAGATGACTGGATAGTGTAGTGGTTAAGCGCGCCCTAGTAGTTAATACCGACGCCCTTTGATACGGGAGACCGGGGTTCAAATCCCGGTGGGTTCCTATCTACCTTCCCAGTAGGGGTCCTTGGGTGAAAAGACCCCCTAACGCCTCACTTGCCTACCTCGAATATGAGAGTGACACGAACTAAGAGAGTCATGCCGGCTCGGACGTCGCCCGGATTAACAAGGTCCGCGCCAGATGTTGGGGAACCAGGACAATCTGACGATAAGTGGGCTACTGGAACAAACCATGCATGGATGAGACAAGAGAACCTGGAATTGATGGAATGCTACTACAACAGCAGACCTAATGAGAGGGGATATATGAAACGTATGAGGGAACTATGGATGGACAAAAGACCTACATCCACACTAACTGAGAAACAGCTAGTTACCCAACGCTTCAACATAGTAAAGAGGCAGCTGCTCTCACAACTGGAGATAGACCAACTGCACGTTACCTCCCACACTCAAGAAGAAGCCCCAGAAGAACAACTAGATGTGCAGCCACCACCTGAAGCTGGAACTTCCCTGCCACCCCCTCCATTACAGAACACAGCAGCTGATATGAGGCATAAGATCATGGATAAACTAGCTACAGTCAATCCTCGAGACTGATTACCAAGGCTCGTGGGAGAAGTACCATCAGATAGTATGCTAGAAGATGCCAATAGAGCCCTAATGACAATTCCTACTACCACCATCACTGAAACCAATGAACTGGTATATGCAACAGCCTCTGTAATCCTGGAGATGCTTGGCTACATGATCAAGAAGAACAGCAATACATACCCTCCCTGGAAAATGAGGTTGGAGGATAAGATCAAGGCAACCCAGAGAGAAGTTAGCCAGCTGGTGGAACTACAGAAGGGTGTAGAGATTAAGGATAAGACTCGGCTACTGAGAAAATACAAGGGCCTGACTCCATCTGAAGCCCTAGAGACTGCTAAGCAAAGGCTCACAGCACTGGCCACCAGGCTAAGGAGATACACTAGAGAAGCAGAGGCCAAAAAGATAAATGCCCTGTTCTCCAAAGAACCATCCAAGGTGTACTCCCAACTGCAGTGCAACAACACAATAACAGCAGAGCCACCAACAGCAGAAACTGAACAGTACTGGAAGAACATCTGGGAGAAAGAGAAGACTCATAACACCAGTGCAAAGTGGCTTCAGGACCTGAGAACAGACCACAGCAATCTCCCAGAACACGAACCAGTCACCATCACAATAGCCGACATCCAACAGCGGGTCAAGAACATGAAGAGCTGGACAGCACCTGGCCCGGACATGATCCACACCTACTGGCTAAAGAAACTAACAGCAGTGCATGAACGCCTAGCAGCACAGATGAACCAGCTGCTAGCAGCAGGCTCCCACCCAGACTGGCTAACACAAGGAAGGACAGTGCTGATCATGAAAGACCCCCAAAAGGGAACAGCACCGTCCAACTACCGGCCAATAACCTGCCTCCCCACAACATGGAAAGTCCTATCAGGCATCATAGCCGCCAAGCTACAGGACCACGTGGGCCAGTACATGAGCACAGCTCAGAAGGGCATTGGGAACAACACCAGAGGCTCAAAACACCAGCTGCTCATAGATAGAGCAGTCACCCAAGACTCAAGGTCTAGACAGACCAATCTGAGCACAGCCTGGATTGACTACAGGAAAGTCTACAACTCAATGCCGCACACATGGATCTGTGAATGTCTGGCGCTATACAAAGTCAACAGGACACTAAGGACCTTCCTCAAGAACTCAATGGGACTGTGGAAGACAACACTGGAAGTCAACTCAAGACAGCTTGCACAAGTGGCCATCAAGTGCGGCATATACCAAGGTGATGCGCTGTCCCCGCTGCTGTTCTGCATTGGCTTGAACCCCCTCAGCCAGATAATCACAAGGACTGGATATGGATACAAGTTCAAGAGTGGAACTACCATCAGCCACCTCCTCTACATGGATGACATCAAGCTGTATGCTAAGAATGAACGAGACATCGACTCGCTAATCCACCTGACACGGATCTACAGTGAGGATATTGGGATGTCATTCGGACTGGAGAAGTGTGGCCGGATGGTAGTAAAGAGAGGAAAGGTAGTCAAGACTGATGGGGTGGAACTACCAGCAGGCCACATAGCAGACATACAGACCAGCTACAAGTACCTTGGCATCCCACAGTCACATGGGACTCACGATGAGGAGGCAAGGCAGACAGCAACATCCAAGTACCACCAAAGGATAAGACAGGTCCTGAAGAGCCAGCTCAATGGGAAGAACAAGATCCACGCCATCAACAGGTACACCCTGCCAGTCATCAGATACCCTGCCGGTATAGTGAGCTGGCCAAAGGAGGACATGGAGGCTGCCGATGTGAAGACCCGGAAGCTCCTCACAATGTACGGAGGTTTCCACCCCAAGTCCAACACCCAGAGACTGTACGCCAGCCGGAAAGAAGGTGGGCGGGGTTTGGTCAGTGTCAAAGCCACTGTCCTGGATGAAACCCAGAGCATCCAGGAGTACATCAGTAAGATGGCACCCAAAGATGAGCTGCTGAGAGAATGCCTGAGGCAGCAGCAGCAGACATGGGAGGAAGATCAAGCAGAAGAAGTGCCATGGCAAGACAAGACCCTGCATGGAATGTACCATCGACAGATAGCTGAGGTGGCTGACATTGGGAAATCCTACCAGTGGCTGGAAAAAGCTGGACTAAAAGACAGCACTGAGGCACTGATCATAGCAGCACAAGAACAGGCACTGAGCACCAGATCCATTGAAGCAGGGGTCTACCACACTAGACAGGACCCAAGGTGCAGACTGTGCAGAGAGGCCTCAGAGACAGTCCAACACATAGTGGCAGGATGTAAGATGCAGGCAGGAACAGCATACACTGAACGGCATAACCAAGTAGCTGGCATTGTGTACAGGAACATCTGCACAGTGTATGGGCTAGACCCTCCCAAGACCAGATGGGAGATCCCACAGAAGATCGTGGAGAATAACAGGGCTAAGATCCTGTGGGACTTCCAGATCCAGACAGACAGGCAGGTACTGGCCAATCAACCAGACATCGTGCTAATAGACAAGGACCAGAAGACAGCGGTGGTGATAGATGTAGCAGTGCCAAGTGACAGTAACATCAGGAAGAAGGAGTATGAGAAGCTGGAGAAGTACCAGGGCCTGAAAGAGGAACTAGAGCGGATGTGGAAAGTGAAGGCCAAAGTGGTCCCGGTGGTGGTAGGAGCACTCGGGGCTGTGACTCCTAAGCTGGGAGAGTGGCTCCACCAGATCCCAGGAACAACATCAGAGCTCTCTGTCCAGAAGAGTGCAGTGCTAGGAACAGCTAAGATACTGTGCAGAACCCTCAAACTCCCAGGCCTCTGGTAGAGGACCCAAGGTTGAGGATGACACATACCACCCATAGGGGTGAGAGAGGAATTTTTTTGGAAATTCCTTGTACAATGAAACATTTTTTCTCTGCTGTTTGTCCTGATGTCAGCTTGTCCTCTTTTATATACTTGAGCTCTTTTCCAGCTGCCTTTGTTCTGCTCCCTTGCCTTCAGAGCAGATGAATGGCTTCCATCAGTAGATACCACTGCCACAAGATTACTGTTAGTGGGATGGGGCCAGGGCAGCAGAGAGCCACCATCCTGGCACAGTCTGGAAAGGGGAGATATCTCTCTGCAATGTTCTGCTGGCACTTGGAAGATGTGACAGTGCATGTAGACCTTGGCACCCGACAGGTGTCTGCACGTCCTGTGTGGTTGCAGAGTACAGAGAGATGTGAGGGATCTGGATCATGTCTTGGTCCCATGATGGTTGTCAGAGACAGCAATTGAAACATTAGTCAAAGCTGTTTCCCCCACTGCCCTTATGTGAACTGTGAAGTGCCCTAAAGAGGTGGGCATCTTGCTGAACTAGACATGTCTTCCATATTCACAACTTGTCCCACAAAGGCTGTGTTCACACAGCACTCTTATTTCGAAACAACAGAGGTTGTTTCAAAATAAGAAATACCCTGTTCACAAGACGCACGGTTGTTTCGAAACAACGGCGTTGTTTCAAAACAACTTAAACCCCATTTGGGGGCGAAACAATACAGTCTGAACATGTTGTTTCCAAACAACAGTGACTTGTTTCGAAATAACTGTTGCCTGAAACTGCTATTTCACTTTGAGCTTTTTTCCTTAATTTAAATTAACAAACTGTTAATTTGAATTAAGTTATTTCAAAATAAGGCATTATTTCGATACAAGTTGTTTCGACACAACTTGTATCGAAATAATGCCTGTGTGTGAACACAGCCATAGTGCGCATCTCAGCCTAGCCACTCTGAGATGTAGGAACATCACAAACCAAGCTATTTGGTGCCAAAGGAAACATGTTATCTTGATTCCTGATCTTCTGTGAACTTAAGGATTTTTCTTGATCTTGTTGCATCCAGAATGGCAGTGAATCTCGATGTCAATGTAATAAATGGAGTCTTGCATTAATTGGTGTAAATTCCTCTGACTAGGAATCCCCTACGGCTTTTGGACAGGTCATGAGGCAGGCTAATTTTTTATTTTTGGACCAGAAGCACTCAGGCAAAGAAAGGTATTGCAATGCCAGCCTTGGGCACCCGTGGAATTAGACCTGCTCCAAAAATTCCTGTTGAAACATTTTTTGACTAAATGAAAATGTTTGCAAAAAATACCCCCTGAAATTATCAAAATTGACCAACAAAATAATTTCACTTTGTCCAAAAAATTTCAGAGGGAAAAAGACCATCTCTGCAAGCGACTTCTTGCGGTTCTCAGTTGACTTGGCAAATCCCAGAACATTCTGATCTGTCAACCCTGACTATGGGAGCAGACATCTGTGTCCCTGTACAGGCAACTTGTTCTCACCCTCTATGGTACAGCAAAGGTGCCTACCTGCAACCTCCCAACTTGCCTGATAGTCACTTCTCTTGGGTGGAGACACATCGCTCTCCTTTCTGATCAGGATGAACAGTTCCCTGGCCTCACTGTTATTCTTAGCAGAGATAGGCTGCCCAAGCAACACTGCCTGTTTTCTCTTCAGAGATGGGTAACAGTGTGACTGCTCACAGCTTTCTCTTCAGAGATGGGTAACAGTGTGACTGACCACTCAAATGCTAATAAGTCTACCCAAGATCATCCCACTCCTCAGATGTGCTCTGCCAGGAGCAATCTTTTAACACCTCTCCCAAAAGGTTTCCTTATGGTTTCAAACAATCACAACCTCAGCTCAGAACAAGCACTCAGGGTTAGGGGTCTCAGTAGGCGCAGTCCTTCCAACACCTCCTTCAGAACTCGTGCTGTCTTCAGACAACGGGTCCTGTGTGTTCACTGGATCAGGAAGAAGGCCTCACACCTGCTTAAAACCAGGTTATTTATCCAAAAATCTTTCTTTGTCTGTTGGTCCCTGGAGAATCCAGTTTGAACCAGTCTATGTGATTTTGAAGGGCTGGTAATGGACAAATTATATTAGCATGCCCCTCCTATTATAAAAGGTGCATACAATTACACAAGAACACATACACAATTGTGTTTCTCATGCCTTGGATCCCAATGATATTAAGCTTAATTTTATAAGATTTAATTTAAGTCAAGAACATTCACTCAGGATATTGCAGGAAATTGTCAGCCTACCCCTCTGTCTTTTACCCCTCTCTCCAACCCCACTTTCTGGTTGTTTAGATCATGGATGGAGCAAAGAACTTAGATTTGCTGATTTTCTTCTCCCCAGCCAAAGGAGGAATCTGTGTTCAGAACCTACTAATGTTATCATTTTATGATCATCCTTGATGAGAGAAATATAGATCAATGAGGGCAGGAGGTGAGATTAATGCATGAAATTGCAAGGAAGTATGCTCAGAGAATAATGAAAGGGGGAAATCTTGTTTGGAGAGACATCAAAGAAAGTGACCATCTCTTCTGTGGTCTTGCTGGATTAGCATTCACAGCAGAGATAACCCCTGGAACCTAAGGAATAGAGACTGTGCATGTGAGAGCCCCTGAATGGCAGGCAACCATAGTTTGGGAATTTCGGGTGCTGGAAACCATTTAACTAAACTAAAAATTGAAAACAAAAAAGCATAAGCGTCAAATCAAACTTGCCTCCTGATTTTGGCTTCAAACCCAGGAGCCCACAGCATGAGTAAGAGGGATTTAAAATAAACTAAACATTTTCCTCTTTAAAGGGAAAGCAAGAAACATGACGAGAGTCTCCCTGGCATGAAGTCACCCTCCTCTCTGTTACCCTTTTCCAGTATCTCCCTTTGCAATCTGCTCTAGAGGATCAGCTAGACAACCAGTTGCTTATGGTTGTAAAAAAACAGAGAGAGCGAGAGAGAGTGCAAAATGGTGGGGGGAAAGGTCTGGCCCTGAATAAAAGCAGCTCCTTTATGGCTAAATTAAAGCAATGTGGCAATGTAGAAGACAAGGGTGGGGAAAGGAAGCCGCGTGGCTCTGCAGACACCTGCCTGCACCCACCACTGCAATGAATATTGCTCCATCATAACTCACAAATACAACCTGAAAGTTGATAGCCTGACACTGAGATTGGTTTACCGTCAGCACCCGGCAGGTTCAAGTCAGACAGAAGCCTTTCTACTATAATCACTAAGAGAAAATGGATTTCCTGTCTACTCAGTTAAAGGTTGTACTGCTGCTGAGATCCCAGTGTTTACAGTCCATTCACTAATGCAGACATATAATATTTCTTGGAAGGGCATTACCCTTTCCCCAAGGGGTGGGAATTACACAGAATATGAGATAGTGGCTGATGTAACTTTATATAAGTGCTGGCTGAGGGGGGAAAAAAGGAAGGCCTGTGTCTGTTTCATGCAATATTGAAGTTTAACCAGAGTTAAGATACATTTGAGTTGGAAAGTGAGGGATTTTACTGGAAGCAAGATTAGTATGTGTAGAACAAGAATGGATTGATCAGATGACTGGTTACAAACAGATTCTTTCAATGGCTTTTTTTAAATCGCCCAGGCTGTGTAGTCAGAACATTGGCATCACACACACGGGGCCTCTGGGTTCTTTTCATGAGGTCAGGTATTAGGAGAGGGCACTGGGGCAGCAGCTCATGCTCTGAGAAGTTTTAGGGGTATAACAGGGAGGTCAGGAGCCCAGCAGCCCCACAAAGGGTCAGGCATTTTGCATGAGAATTATGCATTCAGCTTGGCTCTGGGCAAGCAGGCGGTCTTGGGATCAATTAACATTGGCAGCCTGCCAGGGGTCTCTAATGATGCCTGCTGAACTTATGGCTGCTCTCTGGCCCCTGACGGCTGGTTCCAGTTGTGCGTGGTCAATGGCGTGGGTGGTGAGGAGCTAACAGGGGAAGAGAGGTAGCAGAAGCTTCTGTGGCAGACAAGAACTTTGTTTGGGGAGGCTAATACCACTCCCCTGTGCACACCTTAGATGCCCCCTTGCCCAGCAGTCCTTGCTACTCACAAACCACCTGCCGCTGTTTGAGGGGACAAGGGAGGGGACAAGCCTCCTCCCTACACCTGTTTGGGAGGGTCTGGAGTCGATTGATTGCCTGACAAACACATTAAATCCCCACATCCATATGTCTGTGTTAAAAGTGGTTACCACAATGAGGTGCAACCCCGCTAAGGCCTTTGAGCGCTACCATGATATCAATGCATGCAAGCTGTGTTGCAAGTATGCAAGTTATCCTATAACTAATTAGTGTAAAACCTCATAAACAAAGCTGCACAAATCTGGGCAGCTGTCTTAGGTGCCGGAACCCTGAGTGCAGGGGGTGCGAAGTGGTTTCCATTATATACGGTGCTTCAGGTTTAGTTCAATGGCTTTCAGCACTCACATTATACAAATTGTACTGGCTCCCTGAACAGCCAGGGAACCCCTTTAACAATGATGGTCAGTGTTTTGTGCCAATAAGAAGATTACATTATTGGGAAAGTGCAGTTTGACTGCAAACGATTACATTTTCAGTATGAAATATTAAGAAATTGCCTGACTTTTCTGGCCGAGATATCAAGTCTGCTGTATTTTCAATAGAACAGTTCTCCAGCCTCCATAGAAATATGCAGCTTGCCCATCTGTTGTGTATTAACCTTTGAACTCCTTAACCAAACATTAGGCTTGCCGGTTATGTGATCAGGTGTATCCATTGAAATGGGATGAAAAAATTGGGAGGTTATTTTTTCAAATTACATCAGTGGAGACTTATTTCTGCTGCACAGCAGTGCAGTGTGCTGTCTGAGACAGTGTATCAACATTACTACATTGGACATAGGAAGCAATGCTTCCCTCTTCATGTATACATTCACTGTAAAACATGCAAAAATAAAATCCACATAAGAAACTTTCTGTTGTTCAGGTAATAGGAACATCATGACCTTGAAGAGCTTAATATTCAGAAAGGAGCTGTTGGTATCATTGGTGCCACCATTTATTAGAAAACATCTGCTCAGTTGAATATAGAGGGCAGTGTCTCTAAGTCTCTTTGGTAGCTGGAGCAGTCCTTCCCATTTGGCAAGTGATTTCCTTCTCTGCCTTTAAATCCCTGCTCCAAACAAATTTCTTCCATTACATCTTTCAAAAATGACTTCTGCAAGATTCCTACACATCCTGGACTTCAGATCAACTTCTAAATCCCTTGGTGTGTATTCATGAGATGTTTTGTCCATGCTAGATTGTAAACTAATCAGGAAATGGATCCTGTCTCACTATGTTTGTATACTGGTGAGGATGCTCTCTCCTAATCATAATAGTAGTAATTCAATAATAATAATAATGGTAGGTACACAGTTGTAACCTTTAATGTATAAGTAGCCTAAGGAATAATGTGTTGAATGTCTTAATGTTGAGATTTTGAAATGAGTCAAGGGGATTTAGAGATGGCTCATAATTTAAAAATAATAAAATTTCAATTAATTTATCTACTACAAAAGGAATAGATACAACTATTGATAAAGCTGGCATTATTTGGTGTAAATTTATGCCCATTATGTTTCATTAGGAAGGATTTATGGGATCTAGCAGTGCAGTGGGTGATATAATAGCTATTGACCATAGGTCTCCTAGGTTTAATCTGACCTAAGTCATCAATGGAAAAAAGTGTGACAGAGTAACCGTATTCTTGATGGACTTTTATCATTTCTTTACTTCATTTATGGAAATCTTCCTTCAAGGCAGATCAGGAACTGGAATAGCAAGGGATGCTCCAAGTTAGCAGAGAAATACTTCGACTGGTCATTGAGAACAGCGGAGGATGTTGTGGGTAAAGGCTAAGGGTGCTTTATTGAGGGGGCAGAGGACTAGGGCATCTGAGGAGATGCCAAGGTTATTTTACAGAGATCCCACAATCAGCTGTCACTAAATTTGTGCAACATGTCTTGGAAAGGCTGTTACTCTGTCTGCATGTTGCTGAAACAGAAGCCATACCAACGCGTCCTCAGGGATGGAGGACACAGGGCAAAAGATAAAGAAGAAACACTTTAAGGAGTTTTATCAAAACCTTTCAAAATATGATTTCTGTGAAATATTTTTCTTCTCCTTTGTGTGAACTATAGAGTTATTTTTGACCTTCTTATCAAGTTGGATGGACCTTTAACTCCAGGAGTTGTTTTTCTCCACTTTCTGCATGATTTATTCAGGGGTGGCCAAACTTATGGAACTCAAGAACCACACAAGTTGATTATTAAACCTTCAAGAGCCACACTGAGGCATAAAGCCATATACTTTTACCTGCTAAACTGATTTGCTAACATTCTTCCGCGAGCCACACTTTTTCATTCAAGAGCCACATGTGGCTCCCAAGTAACAGTTTGGCCACACCTGATTTATATATTGTTAGTCAACAAGTGAAATTCAAGCCTGTAAGACTGAGGCAGTTACTGGCTGTCATGATTTTAGTTTGATTGGTTTTACTGTTATCTTCTTAATCTGCCCCCCCCCCAAGCCAAAATGTTTTACGTGCCCTAAACTGAGCCACTGTTAGTGTTGTTATTCCCCTTCTTCCCCGCCTCCACTAAATCCCTTCCTCCAATACTGTCACCTTAATTCATTGTGTCCTTTTAAAATGCAGAATGTAATTCTGTAATTCTGTCAGGGCAGGGAGCATGTTTTCCTATGTTGTCTTGGAAGTGCCCCACACACTTTTATAGAATAATTACAAGTAACAATGAATGTGTTTTCAGGTGGTACAGTCTCTGAGCCATGGATCTTTGTCCAAGTTCTCCAGCACCATAGCTTTCTGTACTTGTAATGTGTTCTTTTGGTTTAGTAGTTCTGGTTAATTTCTTCTGCCCATTGTTAAGATACACAGAAAACTACAATCCAAGTTCCTTTTCTTCAGAGTTTTCATGCACAGGTAGCATTACGTTTATTTTCTGCCTTTTTCTTTGTGACTAATATACAATATATTGTAACAGAGTTTTTGTGCTGGCTGGGTCTTTATGTGTCTGACCCATCCACCCACAGTTCTTAGAGGATGTGGCTTCTCCTTGGCCTTCTCCCTGGTCCTGACCTGGGGGAGTAAGTAAAACTGAGGTCAGGAGAGGAGGTGGTTTTTGGAAGTAAGCAGCACCACAAGCTGCACAAGGGAGCTGCCTCTGTCTCCTCTTTCAGTAATAGATACAAGTTCTGTTGTTTACCTACCTCGTGTTCATGTCTTCATTCAAGGAACTGTCTGTTTGTGGTGAACCCCAAGAAAGACCATCAGAGCAATGAAGCTGTTAGTGTAAAGCAGGGTTCTCAAACACATGGCCTGTGGGCCACATGTGGCCCCTAAAGCTATTTCCTGTGGCCCACAATGACACTATCATTACCAATATTTGCAATATCGTTGTATGAAAAGGTTTCAGTGGTGTGACCCTTGGGCTAATGTACTAGTCCTCATGCAGCCTTATACTAGTCCTCATGCAGCCCTCATGGTGATTTGAGTTTTGAGACCCCTGGTGTAAAGGAATGCTAAATGGTCTTATACTACACAGTCAGTAGGTGGCAGTGTGTGTAAAAGATCTTATTTATGCTAACCTCTACAGTACCTGGTAGAGAATTAAAGGATTTTGTAAGTGAACACATCTGCAGTAAATTTCACTCTGAACGATTCTCTGTAGCCTGTGCATATGTGGTACAGGAGATGACATGGTGTCAGAAGTAAGCTAGCAACAGAGGAGAACAGAAACACACAAAAGCTCATGCAATAAATAAACGTGTTAGTTTTTAAAAGTGCCACAGAACTCCTTTGTTTTGATTTTGATGAAATATACTAACTCAACTACCTCTCTGGAAGAAGTAACAAAGCATCAAAGGTTTCAAATAGAAGAAAAAAGGCAACTTAGGTTGCAGGATCTCATCAATATGCCACTCCCCAGTGTCCCAGAGAGCTTAGCTTTGAAAGATCTTTGCAGTATTTTTAAGACAATTAAGAATGATTGTTCCAATTTTGGAAAAGTATGTATCTCCAAAATGACCAGGCATGAAGAACATATCCAAATCAGATAAAAAGGCAAAAAGAGCTTATAAATGCTTTTACAACAGATAACACTCAGTTAGTGAACTGGCAGGTCTACAACTGGTGACTGTTTTCAGGTTAAACTGGATGGAGAAAAAGGATGGACAACTCCCTCTACCACAAAGAAAAAGGATTCCGTGCCTAGATCATATGACATACTGGAGGTTTTTTAAAAGAAACAATTGACATCCACAGTTCTTCAGAAAAAAAAAAAACATTTAACAGAGCAAATTCTACAGGTGGCAGATGCAGAACAAGATGCCAATGACAGGTCATCGACTCCAGTTCCCGGCACTCATGGCAGGACCTCTTAAACCATCCCTGACAGGTGTTTGTCCAACCTGCTCTGAAAAACCTCCAATGTAGGAGATTCCACAACTTGCGGAGGCAACTTATTTCAGCGTTTAATCACCCTGACAGTTAGGAATTTTTTCTTAATGTCTAGGCTGAAACCCCCTTGCTGTAATTTGAGCTCGTTGCTTCTTGTCCTATCATCTGTGATTAAGGAGAATAACTTTTCTCCTTCCTCATAACATCCTTTTAGGTATTTTGAAAACTACTATCATATCCCCTCCCAGTCTCCTTTTTTTTTTTTTTGACTAAACAAACCCAGCTCTTTCAATCTTCCCTCATAGGTCAAATGTTCCAGACCTCTAATCAGTTTTGTTGCCCTTCTCTGGACTTTCTCCAGTTTTTCCACATCCTTTATGAAATGAGGCACCCAAAACTGGACACAGTACTCAAGTTGATGATTAAAGGATTTTAGAGCAACCACAGCTATTGCAACCAACAGATAGCCAGATGGTCCTGCCACAAGTGCAGGGAACTGGACTAGATGACCTGCCATGATCCCTTCCAGTTTCTATAATTCTGTGATTCTATGATAAAGTTGTTACCAACTCTGGAACTATAATTAGAAAACCAGTATTATTTGGAAACACTTTAGAGACTGATACTCACTGCACTTCAAAGCTAGCATGTTAGTGTAAATTTTGTAAATGGTAGGAATGTAGAACTTGGAGGGAGATATAATGGAATGCTAAATTGTAGTACACTGTTCAGCCACTAGGTGACACTGTTTGTAATAGACCTTATTCAGGCTGGCCTTAGCCGTATCAGGCAGAACATTAAAAGTGAACACATCTGGTGTGTATCTCGCTCAGAAGAAAGCTCTATGGCCTGTCCATATATGATAAAGGAGCATGACAATTATCTCAGGAATGCAGAATTCCTGAGGGGGGGTGTGTCAGAATGGTGCCCCTGCAAGCAGGCTGTGAGCTGTGTTTTGCCCGTTTGCTGATCCCATACATTTTTGGGTGACTCAGCCTGGCTGCAAGCTATGTATACAGAAATGCTCACCCACAGGGCTTATCTCTATGTTTTATAATGTCAAATGGGAGTGACCCTTTTGAAGTTTGCATGTCTGCAGCCCAGATGTAGACACCTGGCTCAGTGCAGATGGTGGAATTTTTTTTCATTTCCTCTGTAAGATAAATTGCTTCAGGATTTGTTAGAGACGTTACAGGCTAAAAGCAAGCACCCAAGAAAGACCCTTTAGGGAATAGCAGGAATGTGCTCCAAAAGGCTGAGCCTGTCCCTTTATGTGGATGCCACTTAGAATTTCAGGTGACACAATCATTCCTTCATCAGCTTAATACACAACTGCCTCATGCATTTTAGGAACCCAGTTTTTATCACAAGCTTCTGGGTTTGGCTTATTGGTCTCCGGAAGATACTGGCAAAATTCTGTGGTGCCCTGTTTTCAACTGCCTGATGCAAAATGGCTTGTATGGCAGTGATATAACGACAACTTGTTCCCATCTTTGTATCAAAGGGGATATCAAATCAAGATCATTTCTGTCCATCTCCATTAGTGGAAGTAGCTATGCTGTCATGTTAGGGCTGTCTACACAAGAGAATTGGGCTAGGATAACTTCCCTTATGTCCATACACAGATTGTCATATAACCATATCTCACTCCACTTAAATCATAAAAAATAAACTGTTTTACAATAGACACAATTCCGCTTTGGTGGGAGTTGCTCTTTTTTAATGACAGTGTGGAAATATTGACTTTCCACTGTAACTATGCCAGTTCAATTTGTCCTCCCACTACATCAGTTCACATCTGGTAAGCAGTCTATAGCTTTCTGCATTGTACTCCCCCGAGGTCAGCTGGAGTGATGTCCCTGCTCTGCTTAAAAGCTGCTTGCACATAAATCAGAGACCCTATTTGAGAGCCAATTTCATTGCAAGCATCCAGAAACTAAAACATCATGAGTGCTATGCTACCTGCCTTCATGCAGCACCATACTAGGACCATCTACCATGCCGCACTTACACCAATCGTTTAAAGACAATTGTTCAATGTTTGATTGACACTATAGGGTTGTGAGATGATAACCTGGGGGACTGTCACCATATTAACAAAACTAACACAGTAGTGTATCAGACAAGGTGACCGCTGTGTGCAGGAGACCTGTTGCACTGTCGTTATGGCCATTATGGCCTGGGGCTGGCATGAAAGTGTAATAGAAAAATTTATCTATTTGATATGTGAAGCAGCAGCTGGAACTTGGGATGTTGGACTCTTCCAGTACAGGAGACCTGAAGAAGAGCTCTGTGTAAGATTGAAAGCTTCCGTTTCACTAACAGAAGCTGGTTTAATAAAAGATAGTACCTCACTCACCTTTTCTCTCTAATATCCTGTAACTCACACGGCTACAACAGCATTGCACAAACCTGGGGCATTTTGTAAGGTTCCTTGTAATAGCTCATCATTCTCATTGCTGTGTTCAGAATAATAGCACTAAAGATCCTAAAAGTGAATTAGATAAATAACTAAGGCTATGTCTACACTTATGAATGCTATTTCAAACTGAGTTAGTTCAAATTAATTAATTCAAGCTAATTGTAATTAATAAAACTATTTTTGTTCAAATTAGCATGTCCACACTAGATAACTAAATCAAACTAGCATGTCCATGCACAGGACTTGCTAGTTCAGCTTAGGAGGAGGGCATCATGGGAAAAGTGGCAACATGGCACCCAAAAAGTGCCATGCCCCCACCCAAGCCATAAAAAGAGGAGGAAGAAGGTCAAACTGCCTTTAGTTCGAACTAATACAGCTCCATTGGGTTAGTTCAAACTAATAAGTTCAAACTAACTTAGTTTGAACTAACTGGCAGGTTTTACAAATTCAAAGTAAGCTTTCCTTAGTTCGAAATAAGGAAAGCCAGTGTGGCCATGGACTAATTTAGCTCGAATTAAACCTTCTTAATTTGAACTGAATTCCTAGAGTAGACATAGCCTAACTGATTGTATGAAATGATTTATCAACCACACCAGCAAGACAGTGGGCTTATTCCAACTCCTCCAACATCACTGTACCGGCAGGATATTGACTGACAATACATACAGTTGATGAAGCACATGATAAAACTATTATACATTCATTGAATGAAAATACCTGCACTGTAGGAGTCTGTTACCTAGAAACTACTGAAATCTGCTATTCACATTTAATACTTTCATGAGTCTTATACTACTTCCACAAAAACAAACTAGGAGTCCTGTGGCATTTAAAGATGAAGTTTTTAAGTGCCACAGGACTCCTTGTTTGCTTAATTGAACTAAACTAAAACAGCTGCCCCTTCGTAACTTCCTTCCACAAAGTTATCTTCATGCTGCTGTCTGATTGTCAGCATAGAAAAATCAGTCTGTTTTGTGTTCTTACCCAGCACCCAGCATCACTGTATTTGAACCAAAAGAGACCAGGCTGCGAACATATGATTCAGATCTATGCTGTGTTTCACTCTTAATGTATATAAAAAGTCTACACAGTTTTGTGTCCAGTTTCAGGCAGTAAGTAGGCATGTTGTCTAAAAGCTACAGATGACTAATGTGAAAAATCCCACAGCCAGGCTGACATGGCATGAACCAAATTCAGACTCAAATAACATCATATTCAGTGTTTCAAAATGCAATCTATTCTGCTGGCAGATTAAATCAAATTTTAAATATGCTTATTTAACATATTTGGGCAGCAGAATTGCCATCTTATTATCTGACGGCTTGGCTAATAGGGACATTCAACAAAATTAATCTGAGTTAACTAAGGATGAGAATTTAAAGTGGATTTGTTAAATTTAAGGAAAAATATGTTTGGATGCTCTAATTCAAAATTAAGTGGCCTTAATTTGGTCTGTCTTAATTCACTTCAAAGTGAATTCAGCTTCAGCAAATTAGGCTAAAATTCATTACGGTCACTTCAGTGCTGAATGAATGTGTCCACAAAGAGGTGTAATGCAGTTTAATTTATTCACTTTAAATTCAGATCTTTAGTTAATTCAGGTGATTTTTCCTGAACATCCCCATGTAGAGAAACCCTGTAATAGCAGTAGTGCCTGCCTAAAGGTCCTAATCAAGAATCATGGCCCTGCTGTGCAATGCACTGTGAACACACACAGCACTGAAGACCCTCCTATGGCCTGCTTCTGGCCCTATACAACTATATAGTGACACAAATCATGGAGGAACATGGACAGGAGCTAACATTTAAATCTCAAATAATGACTCTTAGGCTATGTCTACATCTAAATGCTTAGTTTGGCCTTGCTTAGTCCAAACTAAGCAGTTTGGAGTTAGTTTGAACTAACCATGGGCGAGCTGGAACTAGCTAGTACTTTTTAATGCAAATTAACCACATTGTTTTAGTTCAAACTAAAAAATGGCTACATCATTCTAGTTTGAACTAGAATTCGAACTAAGTTAAAACTAAGCGGTTAGTCTGAACTAAGTTTTGTTTAGTTCAAACTAAAAATATTTTTAGTTTGAACTAGGCAAAGTCTAGTGTAGGCAGGGATCAAATTAGTCCGGATTAAGTGTCCTTAATCCAGACTAATTTGCTAGTGTAGACATAGCCTTAGTGTTCCATGAAAACTCTGATGTGCAGCAAGGAAATAGCCTCCAGCTGCAAGTGCATAGTGGAAACCTGTGTACAGCATGGATCAAACTTCTACCAAAACCTCCTGCACCAGACAGGAAGCAAAGTTTAAATCATCATTACTCCAAAGAGGGGATGTCCTCTCAGAACTGTTTGTCGGGAGAGTTGTGTAATAGAGCTCAGCTTCAGGATGTGCTGCCACCATTTCATATGATAAGGTATCTCTTGATTATGCAGGCTCGAGGTTGCATTGAAAAAACATTGTCTAATTTCCTTTTCTGAACAGCTCGAAGGCTGAGACCAGATCTCCGTGATAAAAAGAGGCATTGTCCACCTCATGAAACTTTGGCATCCATTACACAGAATAAATTGACAGAGGAAAAGGAACTCAGGAAGGGCAAGTAATTTAATGTTGTGTCATACGATTGCAGCTTGCCCAAACTTATTGTGCTTACTAGGAAGGGAATAGTTACCTGCCCCAGGAGGATCACAGATTTTCTAGGAAAAAGAGCAGTGGTTGTGACTGAGTGGATCCTATGGACACACAAACCCTACACATTTTGTTTTGCTCGCTACTCTTCAGCATCTTATTTTCTCCTCCTTTGCAATGGACCCCTTGGGAGGATGTGTAGAAGACATCCCAGCTTTCCCTCCAGTCATTGCAAGCAGATTCAAACAATTTTACTATTGTGGAGACTCAGTATTCTCTCTGAGATCTTCTCCCCTCACAGTGTTGGGAAAAAGCACGAACAGGTGGGCTTAAGAAACATTAGTGAGGATCTGTCATAAGTTTAAAAAGTGTTTGAAGGGAAACGGAGCTGTTGCTTTCAATTTTTCACTTGACTGTCTCCCTGATGAAATACAGTCATATCCACTTAAGTAATGCCTTCTGGAAAAGGAAGTGTCATGTTTTTATTGGACACCTTTACTACCAGGCTTGGTGAAAAGTGCAGTTGTGAGCAAGTATCCATTCCTTAGGCCTTTCACCAGCTTGTAATGCTGAAAGAGAAGGGCTCCGAATTAGAGAACCTCAGTTTCAGCAGCAGGAGCTACATTACATGGAAATAGTTTAGGGTCATGAGTGGCCCCTCTAGACCCAGGTATAATTTATGAAGGGAGATGTTATTGTATGTGTTGTAAGGCTGTTTCTCCAAATTAAATATGTGATTTAGACCAGACTGTTAATTTAGTTCAATCAAGTTCACTTTCAGCGTCAAAGGCGAATGTGAACGTGACAAAGTAATGGGAAATTCCCCAGTAGGATGGCAGTTCAAAGCATATCCATCATGTTAATGATCACAAGGGACTTCAGGGAAAGACCAAAGTCTTCAAAGGAAATGCAGAGACAGTACAATATTCTTAAAGCCACTGTTGAAGGAATTTCCTCTTGTGTCTTGAGCTGGAACTACAGAATCACAAAGGCCTTATCTAGACCAGAAAAATAGACTGATTTAACAATTTGTTAGCTAGTCATGGTGACAAAAACAGTCAACACATTTGTAAATGTGACATTCACAACATGGAACCTAATCTACTCAACAGCTCTTCCCTCACACACCAAAAAAATCCTTGTGACCAATCACCAAAATCAAGAGAATACTCCGGTGTTTTTTACCCCAAAAGGAAAATGAGACAGAGACTCCATGAAATCTGCTAGTCCCTTAATTTTATGTGAAAGGTGTTCAATACTACAAGAATGGGCAGTAGCCTAAAACCAAAGATAGATTTACCTTGTCTACACTAGGTGAAAAATCCTCCCTGACAATTACGTTAGCAGAAACATTACTGGTTTTCCTGAATTGGACATGGATACACTGACAAGAAGGCCACAGAATATTAGAAGCCAACTCTTTCAGATCAGTGGTTCTCAACCACTGTGTCAGCACACATTACTGTACTAAGAGAGTCAGGGAGATGGCTGGATTTGGCAGGGGGTGTGGGGTGGGGAGCTGGTGTCTCCTGTGGGTCGCAATATGCTGCCAAGTGTGTCACAACCTGAAAAAGGTTGAGAACCACTGCTCTAGATCACAAGTCTTATCACCCACTGGTCTTGTAAATGAATGAAAGTTTTCTCTCTCACACAGAAAATCTGTCATTTCCTCTTGACTCAGGCCACTGTGCACTTGCTTAGCACACCAGTTACTTGTCCTTAGTCTCTAAGGAATAATGACTGTAAAGTATTTCTTCTCAGAGATCCGTTGATTTTAGGGGCAGAAAAGCTTTGGTAGCAACGTGCTTTCCTTTTATTAATATTAAATTGGCTGGGTTTCAATATAATTGAATGTTCCCTTGTTCTTGTAAAAGGAGAGATGGCAAATAGAAGAGAAGGTCAGATTTTCAAATATATTGCTGCACCTAAAGATGCAGATAGGCACCTAGAATGATGTTTAAGTGTCTAGGCTTTCAGCTCCCATTCAAATCAACAGGATATTCTGTTTGCCTTTTTTTTCCCCACCATCACTTAGCATTAAGCAGAGGTTTCCAATGAGCTGTCTACATTCATGTCCAGATCATTTTCTTGAGTAGTTATAATTAATATAGAATCCAGCAATGTGTGCATAGCTGAAATGATATTTTCCAGTGTGCATTGTTTGAATTAATTAGCATTGACTAAGAACAACTTCTTATACAAGTACACAGAAGAAATTAACTAGAACTTATCTGTCCATTTGCCTTTGAACTCTCTGCCTAATGGATTTGTTTGCCACTAGCCTTGACCAAGACACTATTTCTAAGGAATGAATTGAAATCATTCATCTGAAGCTAGAATTCTGAACACAGTGACACAAATTTCCTTGAAAAAAGTTTCTATCTCACAATTTTGTAGTTATTGTTGCCTTAGAAATGCTTTTGCAGAGGCAGAACAATAGAGTTCATAATGATTCACATGGTTTCGTGATTTCTACAGAGGAACTGGGATTAATTTCAAAAGGGATAGCCATGTTAGTCTAGTCCAGTAAAAAAACAACAAGGAGTTGTGCGGCACTTTAAGACTAACAGATTTATTTTTTGCATGAGCTTTCGTGAGAGAAGATCCCACTTCCTCAGATGCTTGTTCACCCATCTTTGAAGCATCTGAGGAAGTGGGATCTTCTCCCACAAAAGCTCATGCAAAAATAAATCTGTTAGTCTTAAAGTCCCACACAACTCCTTGTTGTTTTTTTACTGTGATTAATATCAGAGTAATAAACTCCCTGCTCTTGCCCAGACAGGTTCAGCTATCCTGCCTGCTAATTACTACTATCTTTAGTAGCATTATTACCAGAGACATCTAGCTATTACTATGGACTTCTGATTAGGACACCTCATTGGGTGGGGCACTGTCTCACCTGAGACAAAAGGCTATTTAAAAAAAAAGTTTGAAAAGATTTTGACATAAAATAACAAACATAAGAAAAATACAAAATGTCAGTCATAGCTCATCTTTAGCAGGGGCGTTGCTGGCATCGGGCTTACAGGCTTGAGCCCTGAGCCCTGGTGCCAGAGCCCTGGGTCTGCCGTGGCAGCATGCATACAGCATTGGAGCCCCAGGCCCTGGTGCCCGAGCCCCGGCTCTTTTCCCAGGCCAAAGGCGCTCCTGATCTTTAGTTTATCCCTTTGTTCTGTATTTGGTAAGTTCTGTGGTCATCAGTTCAGAACTTTAACTCCTAGGCACCTGTGATTTTGCACCCCCATGGTGGCTCAGGTCACGTGGGCTGGGTGGTGTGCCCTCCCTCTCAACGGGTCATGCGGGCCAAATGGTGTGCCCTGCCTCTCACCTAGCCAAGCGACACGCCAAGCTGAGCGGAAGGCTTGGCTGGCCCTGGCTGAGCTGTGGGCCTGGTTGCTGAGCTGGGCTGGGCCACACTGGACCACAAGCTGGTCAAGGGGCATGGGCTGAGCAGCTGCCCGCAGGCAACTCAGGTTGAGCCACAGGCTGGCCCCAAGCTGGTGGGCCATGGGCTGGCCAAGGGGCCCCTACCCCTCTCGTCCCCTCCAAGCCTGTTCCTAGCCCCCTGCCCCCAATGCTGTCGCTAGCCCCCCCCCTTACCTTTTCCTGTGAGCGGGGCCAGGCAAAATAGCTTCCTGCCTTAATCCACCCTGGGCTATTTGCCTATGCAGAGCAGGGCAGAAAATTTAAAATAGGCTCCTGGCCCCAGCCCAACGGCCCTTGGCACCCTAGGTGACTGCCTAGGTCACCTCTATGGAAGGACCAGCCCTGGCTGAACACTTCCCACTTGTGCAACAACTGACTCAGGTAAGCAGCAGCTCAGGCATTCACTAACATCAGGCACCCTCTGTTTCCTGGGATGCCTCTAATAAAGTCCCAAAGGTGTTAACTGTGTCAGTCTAGTTCAGCAAAACAAGCAAGGAGTCCTGTGGCACTTTTACAGAATTCTGTAAGTTCCCTGTCTTCAAAGTATCTGATGAAATGGGATTTTTTTTCCCCATGAAAGCTCATGGGATAAATAAATGTGTTAATCTTTAAAAGTGCCACAGGTCTGTGCTACAAGAGACACCACAGTGGTTCTCAACTCACCAGAAGCTACAGTTCCAGGAAGCTGGGTCCTTTTGTATGAGGTTATTAAATGGCAGTGTTTGAGTTTTTAAGAGATATGTTGTTAGCCGATCGTTAATCTGGTGAATGGCTGATAGGCTGTTAGTTAATGGCTTCATACAAGAGCTCCCTGTGTGTGGGCTGTCTCAGTGTGTGCAATTACCTGAGACACCCTTTCACGACTGAATGAATTGACACAACCATGGATCCACTGAGAGCGAAGGCATTTGAGTGAAGTTTATTGTAAAGAAGCACGATGAAAAGTACAAACTTACAAGTACCACTGATGAGTACTTAACATACATCTGCCCTAATGCAATGCTAAGTCACCACTTGGCAGCAGAAATGCTGCCATCCTAGAGGCCAGATAAAGTTATTCCCTCTGACCTTCATCTTCAAACACTTTTATGGACAGGTTTTGCTTTGACCCTTCTTACGTAGGTAGTTGCCACCCTCTGAGGGCATTTAGTCTTTTCCATCTCCATGTAACATCTTAAGCCATCATCAAAACATCATAATCTATTACATTATTTTGATATTAACCTGATTGAATTGTCCTCATTATCTACTGTGAATGATATATGATGTTTTGGTACTCTCTCTTATAGTATTTGGAAGTAGCAGAATACCAGGTGCATCTGAATCTTAATTAGCTACTGTTAATTTTCCATGACCTGTACTTTCACATCCTTCACCATACATTGGTTTGAGTTTTTTATCTTGGCCTAGTTCTCCAGGCCAAAGGCCTCATTTTTTGGCTTGTTATATTAGCCTTATGTTTTAGGCTCTACATTATATATGTATAATGGTATTAGCCTTATTCATGTTCAATTTTGCACAGTGATGAGTATTTTGGCCTTAATCCAGCAAACCATTTATAAGCACATGCTTAACTTTTAGCTTTGGAGCAGTCCCATTGACTCCTCGTGAGATCCAGGTTGTGCAGGATGCAATCCCTTGTGTGGAAAACGAGCATAGTAGGGTACTGATATACTAACCACAGGCTCATAGAACCAGGCAGGAGCAGAAGAAAGCACTCAGGGGTGTTAAAACATTTCACTTCAGGGATTTGGTGTTAGTCTGAAATATGATGGAAATTATTTAGGATTCAGCTAGATTCTCTGTGGCTGTATGGTTAAACAGAAATAATAGAACTGAAATGGGGTAAGACTATAAAGCTGGCTCATTTTATGGGATGGGGGAAAAAATCAAATCCTTGTTCCAGGATGGAAATAGTTCAGTGTTCAGAGCCAGCAGCCAGAATGCAGACATTAATAAAGAGATGTGCTTAGAGCCAGGACTTGGGATACTCCTACAATGTCATATGGGCTAGGTCATGCTGATTCCATTAATCAGATATTAATCCTAACTCTGATGTCACTGCAGAGCTATTATCAGATTCCGTGCAGGTTTCTGGTCTCAGTCTCTTTCCCCGCAACCCAATTGCCCCCAACTCCTCTATTTTTTGTGGCCTTCTACATTACTTCCCTGTTTGCCTATTCTTGCATAGTGAGTGTAGTTTGTGGTCCAGACAGATTTATACAGAGACCATATAATGTAGCAGCCATCTCTCTCAATGCTCAAAGACTCAAGCTGTTCTAGGAAATAGTCACTTATTTCAAAATCACTTTAAAATTAAGCAAATGACAAAGCATTAAAATGTTTTTTAAACCATCTTATGGGACCATGGGGTGGGGCACATAGATTTCCTCCTTTTCAGAGCTGCTGTTTTTTGGAACTTTATCCAAGCAATGCTGCTCTGAATTGTCAGATTATTTATTCACAGCCTGGATTTAGTCTTTTTTTTTTTTCCTGGCTTCTAATAACTATAGATGTGGCCAGTTCATCAGCCATCTGCAAGTGATGAGAAAAAAAAATCATGCTATCTATCAAATAAAATCCCTAGAGATTTAGGTCTGGCTAGCTGGGTGATTGCCACTGACCCAGTTGTGTGCTGAGGGCAGCCTGAGGTCAGCTAGGCCACTTGCACCCTGGTGGCAGGGTGTTCTCAGGGAGGGATTTTACAAAATTAATTTCCCCCCACAACTCAACAGAGCCTAGAGCCTAGAGCCTATTTGATGAGGGAATAGTGTTAGATCCAAGTTGTTTCTCAAGGGATTTGTCAAGCTTGGTGGAAAATAGTGTATTTTGGGGAAGATTGTTTATCTGGGCCATGCTATAGGAGGTTGCTATTTACAATTCAAAAGGAAATAAATATTTATTCATGCCAGCTGACTACCTCAACTAGCCAGCAGAAGGCCATCTGACCAGCCCAGGGCTGCTGTTTGCTCAACTTAGAATAATGTGTTGGGCCTGTCACAGAGCAGCTAGAGAGCTGGATACAAAATTAATAATGGGTGTTTTCATGTTATGTTTGTAAAATATTTCAGGT
This sequence comes from Podocnemis expansa, assembly GCA_007922195.1. Classification (NCBI taxonomy): domain Eukaryota; kingdom Metazoa; phylum Chordata; order Testudines; family Podocnemididae; genus Podocnemis; species Podocnemis expansa. The sequence continues at coordinate 21,648,808 of ML681990.1, forward strand.
AAGAGCTTTCAGGCCAGGGAATATCATTTGGTTGAGCAAGGCACTGTGCACATGACCTTTGGGCCTCTGGTCCCTGACTGTGGCCAGGAAGTGATACCACAAGACAAATTACAGGTAAGACCATAGAACTGTGTTTTGAGTTGGGCTAGGTGAGGGGGATGGCAGAGGTGTCGCTGGCCCAGGGAGGGACCCGGGGCACGGGCCCAGGCCCTGCCCCCGGCCCAAAGGTCCTGCCCCCAGCCCAGAGGCTCTGCCCCCTGGCTGGGGACAGGGCCAGAAGCTGGCATGCCGCCACAGGCGGCTAGACCCCGCATCCCTGGCTGGGGACAGGGACGGAAGTGGCCACAGGCGGCTAGACCCCGCATTCCCAGCCAGGCACAGGGATGGAAGTGGCCGAGGGAGGCCGGGCCCTGGATCCCCGGCCAGGGACGGGGCCGCGGTGGCCACCAGCTGCTGGGCCCCGGATCTCCGGCCCAATTGGGCCGGAGATCCGGGGCACCGGCACTGGAATTCAGGGCACGTGCCCCGGATGCCCAGCACCAGCGACGCCTCTGGGGGATGGGTTATGTGGTATTTTTCTGGGTCCTGGATTGGTTGTGTTTTCCCATGGTCAGGTGGGTTAGCAGAGCCACGTTGACTCCTTACTGCTCTTTCAATTCCCTCTGAAGCATCAAGAAAAAATAATCTACCATCAACAGAGGGCCCAGCTCTTTCATGCTCCTGGTGCAGTTTGGTGCCCCCAAGACTATGCAGGATTTTAGAGGACAGTAGGCCCATACAATAGTCCCCTCCCCAGCACAGCAGGGAGCACGACATCTGCTGCAAGTGATGGAATGGCCCTTCCCTGGAAGCAAAGCTGGAGGAAGATTATGTTGGGGAAACTGTATGTAAGGCAGGTCTAGAAGTTGTGCCGCACAGCTTCTAAGGGGGGACATCTAATCTGCATGGGTTTTGTATTTGCATGAGCACAAAGAGCATATTAGCAGAGTATCACTATGGGTACAGGGCAAGATGGGTAATGGTATTTGGGTTGATTTGATCACAGATCTGTCATAGCTGTAATTCTACTGAAGAGAAACATGAAATACTGTCTTTTGTAATATGCTACTCTCTTGATTGTTCAAACTCTGTTTAGGTTAGTTGAAGGGTAAAAGTTACCATTAGCAAAAAAAAAGAGCCTGGTGGCGTTAAGAAATGGGTGGGGGAGTAGCATTAGCTTATGTGAGCGAAGCCTGAGGCATTGCCTTACCTCCTGCCCTACTGTGAAAGGATAAGAGGGTGAGCAGGCTTTTGTGAAGCCTTTCTTTGTTATTTTAATGGAAGAAGCTGTTTACAGTTACTCTGAGTTTAAGAGCTGAAATCTCTGAGAGAGGAGACCCTCTCTCTGAGCTGAAATCACTGAAGAGCAGCCAGCAGAGGGCAAGACAGCGTAAGTGAGCAGCGGGCGGAGCCAGCAGCCAGTGAGAGCAGCCAGTGCAGGGCTGGACAGCGTGAGTGACCAGCAGGCAGAGCCAGCGGATGGTGCAGGCAGATGGAGTGAGTAACCAATGCGTGGTGCCGGTGGACAGCTGGCGTGAAAGACATTCCCTATGTACCCTGGGGTTTGTTGGGAACCTTGTTCTGCACTGATTCTCTGTGTCACTGCTGATTTTTGTTATTGGGCCTTTTACATTCTGTTTTTATTACTATTAAAAGTTCTGTCTACTACACTCAGACTCGTGCTTCTGAGTGGGGAAGCACTACCCCTTTGGGCTGCCCAGGAAAAAGTGCATGATCTCCCAGAAAATTGGGTGGGGGCTCCAGCCAGTTGGTGATGCAACATTATTTGGAAACCCCTGGATATAGAACCAGCTCTTGTTCTGCATCTTGCCCTGGCAGAAAGGTTACATGTAGATGTAGAATTTTATTCAGGGAAGATATGTTAGTGGGATCGTCCATGGACTCAGCTGCTTCCCTTTCATTAATCTAGTCATAGTGAAACTGGCATTTGTATGTGTTTTTCTTTTATTCTCCTTGCCCCCTCGTCTACCAGCAGCCACATCCTAGTGGTAGCCAGCAACAAGAATGGCTATTCTTCTTGTGAATTCACAGACTCTTTCTTTACTTCGGCTTCCCAAAATTACAGTTTAAAGACATATATTTTCTCAGCTGGCATGTATAGATTCCCATTCACTTCTGGAATTGGAACCAGAATGCATATGTCCCAGGCCATTTCTTTCCTCACCTGACTTGGGGAATGCGTGTCAGTAAGTCTGTCTATATGAGCCCAATATTTGAGACTTTCTGTGTATTGCTCAGTTGAAAATTCCTGGAGTTTTGCAGTGATGGTAATTTCATATAAAGTTTAGAGTGTGTGAAATTGCAAAGCCATTAACATTTTTTTTCAAAAAGGCACCTTCACAAGCTGATGTGTGTGTGGAGGGGAGTGTCAAAAGAGGAAGTGCTACTTTATAAGAACATCAGAATAACTATACTGAGTTAGACTAACAGTCCACCTAGCCCAGTATCCAGTAAGGATCATCAAAATTTCACAGAAATGGAAATTGTGAGGGATTGGCAACCATGGAGAAGAAATTAGAGTCCATTTTATGTATAAGGTCAGACTAGAATAGATGATTATAATGGTCCCATCTGGCCTCAAAATCTGTGATTCCAAGAATCTAGAGACAATGCTCTTCCTGCTTTTGTTAGTGCATTTTAAGTAAAAGATTCACAAATATGGTGATACAGCAGTATTTTTTCTGAGTGTGAGCAGAAAGCACCATTCCTCGTGGGTCTCTTTGAATAGGCTTTCTATGGGAAAACAGCCTCATTTCTCTGCCTGCCTGCACTTCCTATGGAAGTATCTGCTTACCAATCTCAGACCTGTCAGATTCTTCCTATGATAGGTAAGTGCCTGTGCACAGAATATTTACTGAGAATCAGGTATGGGAAGCATTGCCAAAAATCCTCAAATATTTCACTTCCTTTCTGTGAGGAGAATAAATCCTGGTGTGTATTTCTGAGGAGAATAATTGCAGGTCAGAGCTTTTGCTCCCAGATGACTGATTTTGCCTAAAGATTGCTGGCACCAAAGGTTCAAGGGTCAAATGCTTTGATGTCAGGAGTGAAATGTGCCTTCAAAAACACTTAAATTGCAGAATAAGCAGATGGTTTCATGTGGAAACTCCAGCATCAAATGGGCCTGGATCACAGTTGACTTGTATACTATTTCTTAAGAGTCAGTCCTGTTTGAGAGCTGTGATTTAGGGCACATGCTGAGATCTTGTTGACTCACTTTGTAGCGCTGTGGAACTGGAATCCAACCTACCTCTGTGAGCTTCTTCTCCATGAAGGAAGATTTATTATTACTCTATTTTCAAGGTGAGGTGTAAGCCTGAATTGCATTTTGGTTGGACCTGCTCTGTCAGTCAAAGCCTTTGTAGGTTTCAGCATAGAGCAGGCTTTTGTATGCAGTTTAGGAACTTCTCAAACATGGTTTTGAGGCTGGTGCACATACCACTACTGCCCTCCCAGTGGATGAGGACATCGGCATGAAAGCACACATGCACCACATGGAGTTTCCCATTTCTCAGAATGAAGATGAGTTGTCTGGGCTACTAAACTGCGTATCTAACTCACACAAAGATCTGGCTTGTTTTCTAGGAATTATCCTCTTCAGAGAGTTTGTTAATCAAATGTTTATTGGACACTGCATCATCAACCAGCAGCATCCAGAAATTAAGAGCCTTAAACAGAAAGAGCTTTTCTCTTGAACATTTGTTGGGAGTTTGAGTTAAACAAATTTTAAATAAAAGCCAAGTACAGAATCTTAAGCAAACAGAAAACATGAAAGTCCCTGTTTAGGTTACAACAAACAGCCCCTTGCAGCCTGGGTTCTGCCTTTATCTAGTGCAGTGATTTCCAGCCTTTTTGGCTCAAGGGCCACAGATACCATTTTTACAATCTGAAGGCCACTAGTCTCCGCTTGCAACCTCCTCCCCCTTTCTCCCCCAACTGCACCCAAATGGAAGGAGTTCAGTGAAGCGCTGACTCCTTCCTCATTGATCTCCCATCCCTTTGACTGCAGCAGAGAAACCCCATGCCTCCTGTAGCTCTCTGTGCTCCATCCGGGTCCTTAGACAGTGACTCCCCTCTGCAGCCAGGGTGATGGGAGATGAGTACTCGCCTTCCTTTGGCGATACCTGAGCACCTACAGACCCAGGGAAAGCACTTGGCTATGCTCCCTGTGACACGTGCAGGGAGCTGAGCACTGATGTCCTGTCCCCTTGGCTACAGAAAAAGTCCTTCACTGGTCTTGCAGCCCCATAGCAATATGCTCTGCCTGAGTCCTTACTTAGCAGCACCCTATGCAGACAGCTGGAGGGGAGTAGCAGACCACTCTGAAAGCTCCCATGGGCCACTTTTGGGCCATGGGTTGGGAACCACTGATCTAGTGAGTTCTTGGCTTTCAGGTTCAATCCTTAGCAATGACTGTTATCTGTCAGGAAACCACCATTATTACCCCAGGTCTTTATTCCTGCAGCATAGAGATCTCTCCATGAGACTAAAGGAAGGCCTCAACTTACAGAAATGCACTATCCAACAAATACTAACACAAGGACTGATGTCAGAAAAAAATGAAGCTGATATCTCATTTCTGTAATAGTCTGACATCACAATAGGCTAGCTAATGCAGTGCTCCCTTCATCATTAAAAGGAGCTAGTGGGGAGGGTTTGCCAGTTCATGACTACACTGTGAATCCTTTTCCTTTTCCATTGTGAAATTCTTTTTTAAAATGCAGTTATTTTAATTTTTCTTTGCTGCACAGGGTTTGTGTGAGCACTTTCTAGATGGAGAATCCTAGACAGAGACTCCAAGCAGGTTGGGGTTGGCCACCTCTCTCCACCTGCCTAAGCAGTGACTTAGAACATACCTCTGAAACAGGGGACTTAACGTGTGTTTGATTAACAGTAAAGACCCATGAACACAGAACTCAAGGCAGTGGAGTTGGCTCTGTGAAGCTTTTCAATTCTGAAACTTCATCTGTTTTTGTTAAGGATGTACAGGAATTGTGTGCATACTACCAATAAAGTGAAATAGGAAAGAACATCCTGAGACTATGTGCACTCATTGTCTCACAAGGTGAAATTTATTGTGGTGCACAGTGCCAGCACAAGGGCTATGTGTAAATTAGAGGGCTCAGTTGACTTAACAAGGTCAACTTAAAGTCAACTTCATTAAGTCAATTTAGAGAGTCCACATTTTTACGTCAACTTTGTTTAATTGACATAAGCCAGAGTAGCCACCAAAGTCGACTTAATAAAGCTGAATTTAAGCAGGTCCCCTGGCTTACATCGACTTTATTAAGTCAACTTAAGTGGTACCCTGGTTTAAGTAAACCTAATAAAGTTGACTTAGCCAGCCACATTTCGTTTAGTCAACTTAATAAAGTCAACTTAACTGTTAAAGCTGACTTTAAGGGCAGGAGTTATTAACTCAACTTAAGCAAGCACTTAAGTTGACTTAATTAATGCCAAATGTGGCCATGGAGTTGCTTAAATTGCCTTAAACCAGATTAAGTTAACTTGAGCCTCCAGTATAGATATAGCCAAGGACTTACGTTCTCACATTAGGAGGAGACTGTAGAGCTAGGATATGTATACAGGCCTCCAGCTTATGTTCTTAAAGGTTTTCATGAACTTTTTGAGTATTACAGGCCATTATTTCTCTTGTCTGAACATCTCCCAAGCTGCCGTGACATTTCATTTTCATCTGATGAATGCTGGTAAAGTTGTTAGGAATTTTAGTTTTTCAAGCATACGATAGAAATATGAATAATAACAAGTATGCAGTATTGCCATAGCCATGTTGGTCTCAGGATATTGGAGAGAAAAGGTTAATGAGGTAGTATGTTCTATTTGACCAACTTTTGTTGGTGAGAGAGACAAAATTTTGAACTTACACAGAGCTCTTCTTCAGGACTTCTAACACCAACAGAAGTTGGTCCTCCCAGAAAAAAAAAAAATAGCTCTCCCACCTCGTCTCTTGATTAATGGAAAGTTTTAGAGACTTTAAAAAAATGGAAGATAAAGATATATCCTCTAAAATTTCACTTCAGACCTATATTATCATATGGGGTTTATTGTTTGAACAGAGAATATAATGTATAACTTCTTCCTTACCAAGTCGCTCTATTTTTAAAATAATTATACGTAAAAAGGCATTTTAACTTTTGTGTTGTCATCAGTCATACAAAGATTGAAGATGTTAAAACAAAGGGATTGAATGGATGATTTTGTTCAGTGCACAAAGATTCTCAGCACTGGAAAAGGATCTCAGACTCTTAGTTATTTTAACTTTTGTATTTATTTTTTGGACATCTTTTGCGATGTGTAAGAGGGTCATAATTTTTTGAATTGATGAGCAGATTTGAAACTGAGCACCAACCCTTTCTGAAAAGCTTAAGCTTATGGGAATAAAGAACAGAGAGTGGAGTTTGCTAGAGTATTTAGCATCTGTCCAACTTAAAACTCATTAACAGTGCATTAGAGTAACACCAAAATGCAAACAGTATTTTACTGGCTTGCAGGTATGTGCAAATAGCAGACACGATCTGATAGCAAATAGATGTTACCTTAAAATGTTTAAAAATGAATTTCAGTCTTAAAAGTCAACATTTCATATATCGTTCTAAGAAAGAGAGAGAGTCTGTTACAATATGGAAACATTACATTAGAATACATAAAATGAAAGGATTAGACTTTATAGAAACAGGCACTATATTTTTTCTAAAACTATTCATAATCTGATATAACACAAAATTTGGTGAAAAAGGGCCCATTTCAGGTGGCATGGTTGTGATAGCTGAGGGCTGTCAAGGCACTTACAGATCCTGAGACAAAAGCAGAAAAAAGTATTGGCAAATTTAATGGGATTATTTACATTATAAAAGGGGGCAACTGGGTGTTTCAGCATTCAGGGCTCATTTTGTTGGTGAAGTGCCCTGTTGGCAATGTGGCAGAGAAATGTGTTAAATAAAGAGGTGACTAAGCCTTGAGAAACACTCAGGCAGTTCTAAATGGAATGCTAACACTGTGATATCATTTCAGTATGTTTTTGACTTGGAATCATATTGGTCCTTTTGCAGTATATTTGCAACAAAATACTTGCATCAGATAGATTATAACCCAGATGAATTAGGTTCTAACCACAGTTACTCTGGACTCTTACTTTGTACCAGGAGGCTCTGCAATGTGACACCATTCTTGCAGAGATTTCCCCTTCTAAGCTACTAGGAAGCCCAGGGCATGCTCAATGGCCTATATGGTAAATAACTGTTGTGCATGAAGATGGCAGTCTTGCACTTCGCTTAGAAGCTGTTTACTGATTAAAACCAAGGTAAATAGGCACCACTGATGTAAAATTGCCAAAAAGTTTATGTATTGCTTTGGCTGGATTCCATCCTCAGACCCATCTCAGTATATTTCATAAAACAAGCTAGCTATTAGAGTGCTAGTGTAGATCAACAGAGGTCACTAAGGGTTAATTTCTGCTCATCTTTCATTTTAAGCACCTAAATGAATGGCTAGATTTTTAAAGGAGCTTAACAGCCAGTGTGCACCCACTGTGCTGAGTGCTCTTCAAAATCTAGTCACTTTTGTTGACACTTAAATAGAAGCTGTGCAGTTCTCCACTTCCTTTCATGAGCTTTGGGGCTGGCTGGGATGGACAATAGAGCTGGATGAATATTGCAGAAAAATGTTCATGAACCTTCACTTGAGTTCCAAACAGCTGGTCAGTTTTACAATGTTTTTGCCCTTTTTATTCACTATTTGTGAACATTTACGTGAACATGTTTTTGCTTACTTGGTAGTTTTTCATATCAGCGCCTGGATTCACATGCTGAAGAGGCTGTGCACAAACAAAATAATTCGTTACTGTTTCCTTTTCTTCACTTGTTTGCTGTTTTCCCTTGTTTTAAGAAGTTTTGTCATCCAATCAGGAAGCAGAAATAATACCACGCAGCATAGGCAGACATCACATAGCACAGCCAGTGAGGGTGAACAATTTCCAGACAACAATTCATAGGCTAAATTTTGCTTGTATAAACTGTTTAAACAAACTATTGCAAACAGTGAATACATTCACAAATACCTGTCTGTCTATGCAAAGTTTGGAAACAGAATAAAAGGATGTAGTTGGTTAGATGATTAATTACTAATTTAATCAATCTGAATATTAATTAGGAATGCTTGTGTAGTAAATATTTACCCACAGAAAATTATAGACACACATATTCATACCAAATTCACATATACCTACCTGCATGCTTGTTGGAAGAAGGTTTTAATCCCAAGAGAAAAAGAAACAAGAAGTTAAGACTGATAAATTCAGCTGATCATTTCACAGCATGCTATTCCCTGCTGTTCCCAGATAATTCTGAGTTCTGAGAAAGGAAAGAGCAGGTAATACCTCAAGCCATTCCAGAAACAACTGTGTTTCTCCAGTCAGAAAAGAGGAGCTTTCTTCAAGAAGATAGAACTATATTTATGTTGGTGTCCAGGGCAGAGCAGTAATGACTCGTGACAGTCAAGATGCTCTAACCTCATTATACTTGGTTTGATACTTGGTGGTGGTAGTAGTGATGGAAATACTCACTGAAAGTGAGATTTATGTTTTGATTTCAGGATCTACACTAAGATTCATTAAACAAACCTTCAGCATCTCATTTGCACAAACAAATCAGCAAGGTACCTGCAATCTGGGTTCTAATTGGAGCCTTTATCCATGTGATCCCTTCCAAAACTGGTAGAGGCGTATAAAGAATTTGGGACCACACTTTCATTTTATATTCCCACCACTCTCCAGACTAGCTTATTACCAAAGTATTCATCACTCTTAGGGTGATGCATTAAGAAAGCACTTCTGTGCAATATCCACATCCTTTACGGTTTGATAAACAGAAGTAGGCAAAGAAAGAAGTTGGATAAGGTTGGGTAGCTATGTTTCTGCTTAGCTGAACCCTAAACTGGTGCTTCTAAACTGCATCTTTTTAGGGCTTCAGTAAGGCCACTATTGGTTCTTAATAATCCAGCTCTACTCAGCTTTACTTCTGTTTCCTAGTCAGTGGGTTTAGTTACTATTTTGAAGAACTGCTGGACTGCCAAGTGGTGAGAGCCCAGGTCAGTCAGATCCTTCTCTGGATTCTCCTGTGTGCCCTTTACAGTCACCAAGGCATATGAAGTCATCACTCCACTTCCAGAGTCATAGGGGGATGAGATGATTTTAGCAGGGATGGACACCTGTTAATGACACAGCTACTGCTGAATTGTGCGGCAACAGTTCTCCGCCTGACAACCCTTCCTGTGTTTTTCAGTGCATGACTGTTTTGGAGGAGCTACTCAGAGCTTGGGGAGGCAGCAGAGTCCACATCTTCTGTGTCATGCTCCTGAGGGGACACAGGCTGCCCGCCCTTCACGCGTTTCCACTTCATCCTTCGGTTTTGAAACCACACTTTAACCTTGATGAGAAAAGAAAGGAATTAGTCATCATCTCCCTTATATTTCTGTCTATGCAAGCATCTCTGCAGGGTGGGTGGGTGGGTATAGCCATGTTGGTCCCAGCCGATTACAGAGGTAAGGTGGGTGAGGTAATATCTTATTGATTTCCAAAGGGATAGCCGTGTTAGTCTAGTCCAGCAAATAAACAACATGAAGTCGTGTGAACTGACTTCTGTTCACAAGAGAGTCACAAGCTTTTGAGTTTACACAGAGCTCTTCTTCAGAGTGCTGTTTATGGTTTGAAAGCTACTCTCTCTCACAAATAGAGTTGGTCCAATGAACAATACTACACCACTCTTCCTGTCTCTATGTATGCACCTGTCCATCTCCCTGCTATGTTTCCAGTAGGCTTATCTGGGTTAGTTAAGCATGTACAGTCTGTTTCCTTTTCTTCACTTGATTGATTCATTTATTGCCCAATTATTAAACCTTGATAGAAGAACTCCTTGTAAGAGCAAACCAGGAAACCTTAAAGTCCATGCTCCTCTCACCCTCATCCTCCCTAGTTATTTCACAACATTCTCTTAGCCTAGAAAGAAGACATTTCATCAAATAAAAATCGATTATGCTCTCACACCTGTACCCTCATTTCATTTACCACTGGGCTCCCTGAGATGCCATAGTATTTATGAACCTTGAGGTCTCAGATCACCTCAGTTCTGTTTACCAGACCTGTGAGTTGCCACACAGCCTCTCTTAAGTACCAGCCTTTGGGTTTGTGCCAGTCAATGGGAATAGGTCATCTTAAGGCTCTTAGACCCCAGTCACCCCAAAAATTTTTTTGCAGCTTAAAATTGTGTTTATATATGTATGTTTTAACCAAACACCAGAAATCAGCTTCTCAATTATCTCAGTGCTCAAATGCATTTGTCACATTTGCTACAAAGCTTTTCAGGTTTTGTATAAATATTTATGTATGTTTGAAAAAGTGAAAATGGGTGCAGACAGGCATAGTCTTGTTGGGGTGTAGAGCTGAAGCAGCAGATATTCAAGAAATACCTGTCTCTCGGTGAGGTCCAGATTCACAGCTATCTCATATCTTCTGAGCCTTGTCAAGTAATTATGGTGAGCAAATTCAGCTTCTAATTCCCTCAGTTGCTCCTTGGTGAAAGCTGTCCTCTCTTTCCGTGCTTTGCTGCTGACTTCTGGTTTGTTATTGGAGTCATGGTTTTCTAAGAGACAAGCAGATTTTATGTGCAAGCTGCATCAAAGAGAACTAATATACTCTTGGTTCCCAAGTGAAAGTGAGTTTAATGATTTGACTTCATCCCACTTTGCAATATCAGTCATACAACTTGTTACTATTGTTAGTCTGAGACACAGCACTGATGGGAGTCTGGGGGCATTGGCACAGGTCTGGGAGCACAAGCCTGGAATGGCAGGGACTGTGGGGCAGGACGGAGGGGCAAGCTGTGTGGAGGAAGCTTCAACATCACATGGCTGCACAGTGCTTGTCTCTAGCTAATGCAATCAAGCTTTAACTTTTGTTTATATACACACTATCACCTACAAAGTCTACCGTTTCCTTAGATTTTAGTTAGAAATTCGTCTTAACACTGATGCATTTAATGAGGTGTGCGGTGACCTCTACTGGTTATGCATGTGTAGTGAGTTATTTTGCAAACATCAGTGCTCTGCAGTATGATGAGGAAGCAAAAGTAATATAACTTCTCACCCTGAAGAAGCAATGGCCTCAAACTAGTTGCTGGCTTTAAGCAGGGTTCACAATACCAACCCTATTGGGTCTAGTGCCTGCAGGTTCCCCTGGAAATGGGTTTGGGATGGGAACATAAATAACCATAGAAAAATTCTCAGTAGAGTGAGTACAACACTGGGGAGAGTGGAGGTGGAGGGAGACACTGGTGATTTCCAGAGCTGGCCTTGCAATTTCTAGCTGGAGAACTGCTGCCGAGGCCACATTTAAAATGCTCTGCTAGTGATCATACCAAAAAGTGAGAGTCTGATTTTAAATGAATAATTATTATATATTTCTAGGTAACAGAGAGGGACAGCTCCTCTGTTTTGGTTCATAAAGCCAACATCCTTCTGCTGGGAACAATTTCCACAGGTCCCAGCAACCAGATAGAAGCTGGTTGGTTTCAGCAGAACTGAATGAAGTTCTGTTGCCAGAGAAAAATTTCTCTTATTTCAAGGCTTTGTTTTTTCAAAATCTATAATTGTTTAATGATGCCATTTCCCATTGTGTTTCCATCACTGTCTGACACGAAAAACTCCACCCATCAGGGAGCATCTGGTTACTTCATTGAGAAGACAGGAACTCCGGCAATGCTGGAAGAATGAGGAGGGGAAGGGATGTAAGACCACCTGTGGAAGGCAGTGTACAGCTTGCCATGATGCCCCAAACATTTGGGCCTTGTTGAGTTTTGGGTTTTTGCAGCAAATTTTCCCTGTAGAGCTCGACTTTGTTCTTTAAGCAGCCTCTAGCTCTGTCTTTTGTCAATATTTTCACCCTTTAGGCAAGTCAGCATGAATATGTGGTGACATCAGGGCTCGAAAACACTTCACAGTGAAAACAATAGCTTTGGAACATAACTGAGATGCAGCAACTTCAGCAAGGTTAATAAATACATATCAATGAATATACATTTCATCAGGTCTTTGCTGCATATTAACCATTCCATCCACCCCTTATTATAAAGCCCATCAGATTTCAGTTTTCCATATAGCCAACAAACCCTTCCTGGGGGTGGGGGGTAGACTTTGAGAACTCAGAATCCTATAGCCTTTTTGGAAAAAGAAGGGGCCTGTTCTGTGGATTAATGTTCACATCTTTTTTAGACCCGTATAAAGCACTCTATGTGTGCTAAGTATAGTGATACTATTATTGAGGTATTTCAAGGGGATGCACAAAAGAAAGTTGAAGTAGCAATATAGATATAAAAACAGTGTCTGTATAACACAACAACATTTACCAAAGGCTTAATTTGTTTGTCAAAGGAAACCAATTGAAATAATCCATTACTTTTAAATTTAGGATTCATAATGTGTTCAATCTCAGTGCCACTCATCGGAAATGGAGAGCTTACATGCAACTCCCATTAGCAATAATTTCTTCCAGGAAATACCAACATTACCTGCTGAAATTGTTCTTGGCTATGCTTATAAAAAATATTTTTTCATTCACAGTAACCTGCAAAGGGTAGCTTCATCTTTAACCCCCCATCTAAACAACAAAGTAAAGGAAAAAATCATCCCAGAAGATTCTATCAAGCATCAAACCCAGTCATAAAAAAAAAATTCCATCGAGGCATTTCCCTAAATAAACAGACCAGTTCACATCATTCCCCAAAGGTCAACAAATTTGGGTTTGACAGAGCAGCAGGAGGAAGCAAATTTCATAGCTGAGGACCCCATGCCGAGAACCTCTTGCTGTTGGCTCCTGAGAGCTTTCAGCTAAGGAGATTTCCAGGTGAGCTTTGCACTCTAGGAGAAGCGTGAGGAGAACTGCAGTCTCTGAGGTAGCCAGGACCCAAATTATGAAAAGCTGCAGGGACTGAAGCCAGTAACACAAATTGTATCTCAAAGCAAATTAGCACTAAGTGTAGTCCCGGCAAGCAGGGAGTAACATTGTGCACCAGCTGAAGTTCCCCAGTTTGCCTCATGTGAAGGTATTATTTCTAAACAAGGGTAATTTACTGGCCTTTTTAAAGAGAAGCTATTTCAGTCATTTTTAATTTATATGAACTCTGTTCCTCAGGCTAACTATCTTGGGAAACAGAATAAGCTGTGTAACTTAGGTCTTGTGACATGACCCATATGCCACACACACAGCTGTGAAAGGGACTGACTGCCTAATGATGCTTATGGGTTTTTTGCCTTTCCAAAAGTGGAAATTGGCTCTAATATCCTTTGGAGTTTTGGCCATCGGATGTGGAAAATGTATAATACATATGAAATATTACAAGCTCTTGCTTTGGGAAGCTTTTTGCCTCCAGCACAATCCATAGATTCCAGTTCAGAAGGTCCTCTAGCATCACCAGAGAAGATACATTGGCATTTATCACAAACAGTGAACATTTTCACACCTCCTCCCTGGATGTCAAGCTTGTTATCTGTGGCTTTACCAAACAAGCTCTCCCCCCAAAGGTCTGTAGTGCAACAAAGACACATGGAAGTCAAAAAGTACTTGTGTCTTTGTGCCATAATATTTCCAAGACAAGTTCTCTATCAGTCTTTGCACATGGAGGATGTGGGGATATGGTGACAAGTTTCCTATAAAGGAAAATGAACCAGATTGTAAATCTGGAGTCAATTCCCTGAAATAAGGGGATTTAGTCTGGCTTTACAACTGTATGATTGAAATCAGAATCTGGCTCCATGCGAAGAAAGTGTGAGAGACCTAGTGACTCAGCAACAGTGCTCACCTAGCTTCACCTGCTGCATCTGCCATGCTGATTAGCATTAGACACAGAAGCGACTCTGCAAATAATTTCCAGTAAGGTTCTCTGTCACCCGTAACTCATAAGCTGCCTGTCTCTCTGCTGCTGTTCAGCATTGAACGCTGCAGCATGCTGGAGTACAGCTGATGAGAGCAGAAAGGTGTGTGTAACATTTTGTAACAGCTGAGATTTCAGGGCTGTGAAATGCTTGCTTTGAAACTGGGACTTGAATACTGAATTGAGAAACCTATAGGAAACATGTCCCAGCCATGGTAAGTGTTGTTTTGGGTCAGAGTCTAGTGTGCTGTCCTGACCCTGACAGTGGCCAGTGCCAGAGGCTTCAAAACAAGGAACAAGAAACTTCACAGTTGTCAGATGCAGGACAAACTGCTTCCCTCCTTGCCCATAAAGGGGTCTCATCTTAACCCCCAATAGTGTTATTGGCTTAAGCACTGAAGTATGAAGGACAATTAGGAGTGCATGAACAGGGGCACACTTGGTTGCTAGATGTGCAAAAGGCTTCACAGACAGGCCCTACACACATGGAGTTTTAGTCTTATAACTCCTGACATTTTGTTAATGTCTATGGTTTTTTTTCCTCTCGGTTAAAAAAAATGGAGTATCTGTAAGGCCCAGCCGGACAAAACCATGACTGGGATGGTTTAGTGGGAGTGGTCCTGCCTCTGGCAGGGGATTGGACTAGATGACCTATGAGGTCCCTTCCAACCCTATGGTTCTATGATTCTATGTATAATGTATTTGAAATAATGGTTTCTTATACTAAAGGCTTTTTGCAGCATATTTATTCTAACTACTTAAATACAATAGCAAGATGTTGAAAGATTTGCGAACATGTCGCAGGATTCCAAAATCTCAGCGAACAGATTGCGGGTGTGTCTTGTGGCTTTCACCATGGGCATTCATGTCATCCAAGTGAAATGATTTCATAACTAGCTGGAATATTTGACATCTGTTCTTAAAGTAACTAGGAGTTCTTATCAATTTCATCTCAGGGAATCAGCCTCACTGATATTTTAATCAGTCAAAATTATTTCAGTTGTAGCTCCTCTACCCAAGATAACATGATCAACATTTAGCCAAGTTCCAAAGGGGCAGCCATGTTTGTCTAGTTCAGTAAAACAAACAAGGAGTCCTGTGGCACTTAAAGACTAACAAATTGCTCATGCAGTAAATAAATTTGTTAGTCTTTAAGTGCCACAGGACTCCGTGGTTGTTTCAATGATCAACGTTTAGTTTTCCTTTGGTTCTTCAGACGTCATGAAGAAAGTTTTTGTAGTTGTTTTATTACAATGAAGTTAATCATAATTTCCAAATCACTGAGTCTTCCTGGATTCTGACAACACTTAGTTGTTTAGCTTGATTTAGCATTATTTCTTCTAGCATAATTTAAAACACGCTTTAATTGCTAAAGTTAAAGGTTTGATGTAAAGGAACATCCCAAAGCCAGCACAGGGCTGGGGCAATAAATGCCACTTGATGGCTTTTGAAATGCTTTCTTCCTGCCTTAACTGTTCTTGTATCAGCAGGCAGCTGCCTGTAGAAAATGTAGTCAAGCTCAGCTGGTGAACTGACATTTTACGGTATATATCCTCTGAAAAGACATTTGTCTGGATTACATAGGTTCCATGGTCCTGGTTTAAAGAAAGAGGTGCAGGCAAGATCACTATGAAAGGTAAAAGGATAGTCTTTTTTTCTTCTTCCCAGGTTCAGGTGAGTGCTACTCAAATAAGTGCAGGCAGGATACACTGAAATTTGGAACAGAGACTTTACAAACATATTGCAAATAATACGAAAGATAACACTGAGACTTCAACAGCTTCAGCATTTGTCTGCTGCAAGCAATGCAGGATGGATTCTTGGGACAGTTTTCACATTATTTATTTGCTGTTTGTAGAACACCCTCAGCATGCTGGCTACTTTAAAAACAACTGAAACTCTCAAGGTACCTGCCCCAAAGATCCTACTACAGAAATTAATAGTGGCAGTGCAGAAGCAAACGAAAGAGGGATAAGGAGGCTGGGAATGTGTGGTGTGAATGAATTCAGCAGCATTTTATTAGCTCTGCCGAGTTCTTCCCTGTGATATTTTTAAGTTAGTCTTGATGATTTCCAGTTGTCCTGTAGTTAACATCTCAGCATGTCTGAGAGTTTGCTGAGGAGAAGATACATCTATGGGTTATAGGCCAGTTGGAAAAGATGCTTCACACTAATAGCTCATAACTGATTGATTTATGTAACTGAAATTTGCAAAGTGCTTTGAGATCCTTGGTGAAAGGCATTCTAGATATCCAGTGGATGTACTATTATTTATTAATGAGCTGCAGAAATGTGCTGCATTAAGTGAAAAGTTCAGTGTATTGTCCCAGTGTGTTGTATCTTCCTCTCATCAAAAACAGAGTTTGGACTCTTCTTTTCTTGTCATGCACTTTGCTACATCTAATGTGCCATTTAAAAACCAGTCAAAATTCAGCCCAAGTATTGCAGCAACTTTCACCCAGAATATTTAGATCATGTCTTTTTGTCAAGTCTTCACTTAATCACAGTGGATGGGAAACACCTTCCACGAATATACCACCCTTTCTGTTGCCTTTGTCCTCTGAATTTTTATTTGCATCTTAGGTTGTGGGCTAGCTCTGCCTTCAGCATCAGCTAACAGATATGTCATTTTTGGGGTGCCAGGATTGCAAATGCAAGACTAATTATAGTAAACCCTCTGCAATAAGTGGAATGACTAGTGTCTGTTATTTCAAATGAAAAAGTAACCATAAGAGAAATGGGCCAAGCACTTATTTAATCTTCTTGTAGGTATCATGCAGTATACATGTTGTTATTTACTATTTGCATTGCTGTTGTATCTAGAAGCCCCAGCTAAGATCTGGGCCCTACTGTTCCCAGCACTGTACATTCATATAGTTAGAGTCCACTCCTGCCCCAGAGAGCTTACCTTCTAAACAGAAAAGGGATGAGGAAACTGGCACAAGAGCAGACAAGTGACTTACTTAAGTCACATAGTAGTAAGTCAGCTTCAGAAGCAGGAACAGAAACTGAGGCTCAGGAGTCCTTATCCAGAGGACTATCCATTATACCATGCTACTTTTAGTTCATTAATACAACATTAATTACCTGTTCATTAAATGGACAGGTGGGCAAATCACATATTTTTTAATAGATTTCTTTACCTATGTTATTACATTATCTGAGATGGGAGGAATTTTAAAAGTTGAATTTACTTCTCACTGTTGTTGTTGATCCTTTACTTCATACACGTCACTGAGTTTGAAAAAAGGAAACTTGTTGTTCAGTTCGATTTATTTATAGACCATTTCTGACTGCTTTCTGTTTCTGGTTCTAATACACCAACCAGCATGTTGTTGTGACACCTAAGGTGCAAACAGTGCAGGGGGAGTATTTAAATCCAGATTTGAGACTGCTTTAATTGGGAATTGAAGGTGATAGAACTATTTCTATCAATCCTTGGGTTTCTAAAATCTTATGTTTTTCATCTAAATTGATCTGACACTGTTCTTTTCAAAATTTTGTAATGTATTTTAGGCTTTTCCAGGATGAAAGGGAGCATATGAATTTAAGATGTTGTAAATTAATCCGTACACATGGTAGTCAGAGTCCATTTATGCTACATCTCCATTTAAATTCTGCATGTTTTTATTTACATAAAGATAATAGATTAAATTCTGCTGTCAGTGATATCACTGAATTCCCTGAATTCAATAGCACTTAGAGGATACTGCAGTGATAAACATTTTGTAATTGCTGAGAGATCAACAGAATAACACAATTTAGTTTACTTTTTGCTATGTTCTAGTGCAAGGGTGAGCAACCTCCACTGACCCCTGTGCCAGCCCCTTCTCCCCAAACTTCAGTAAGTGCCAGTAGTCCACTCTGCTGAAAAAAGTGGCTGCTGCCTGAAAATTTGGTGGCTTCCATGGCTGAAGTATTGGGGGTGGAGGTGGGGAGTGTTTACAGGCATGCCACAGAAAGAAGCTGCCCCAAGTGACTCCTCTATGCAGCATACCCAGGGATGAGTCCCCAAGAGCGCCTGGAAAGAAGCCACACTGAGTGGCTCCTCTTTATGGCATACCTGAGGCAGGGTTCCCCAGGCATGCCACGGAAAGAAGCTGTTGCAGGTCTGGGCGGCTACTTTTCATGGCATGTCTTGGAACCATGGGGGGTCTGGGACACCACCACTTGCTTTTCTGGGGCAGGGGTGGCACCTTCAGCTGAGGGTGCCATGTGCCGCTCCAGCTTATTTTGTGTGTCACTGCCAGCATGCATGCTGGGGGTTGCTGACCCTTGTTCTAGTGTTTTGTTCTTACTGCATTGTTTTCTAGTTTGTTGAACAGTAGAAAAACTAAAATATCTAACCTGACCATTTGAATGAGTGGGGTTTCTTCTAGAATTCCATGTTTTATTTGTAAATGTGTGTGCTAGATATGACAGGCTGACCATATCTTCTGTGTTGCTGTCCTCTGGAAAATGCTTCACACAGAAAATCTAAAATGAGAGTACAGAAAGTCTGTTCAAAGCTTACTCAGGATCTCATCCATGGCTCACATAGTCAGTGCCTGCAGGGGTTTATTAGTCACACTGACACTCAGACCATTTGTTGTTTTATCTGAGATATTTATTTTAGAGCATGTTTAAGTGCCTGTGCTGTTGTTTGTTTGTTTACTTTAGCTTGTCTTAACTTTAGGAACCATAAGTTAATCATTATAAAATGCTTTAACTTTTGTAATGTTGGTAATTGCAAGACCTTGTGGTAGGGCTATTTTTATAGGTGATATGCACGGTTGCACACTATTGAAAATCTGGAGAAACCTATAAAGACAATCAATTGTAATCTATGGGCTGATGTGCAGAGATAGCTGTGAAAACACTTTCTAGCCCATCTTGTGCCTTGAGTTTCCTGGGCATGCCTAGGTTGTACGTCAGAACTGACGATAGCCTCATAATAATTTGAGTCTGTGGAAAAGAGGCATGTGCATATGGGTGGTATGTACATGAATATTTGCATACATTACTACAGCTGTGGCTGCTATTACCCATGCTAGGCAGTTATATAAATGTGTTAAAATACTACACTACTTTAATGAGGAATTCATGGATTAAGTAGACTGGTCCACTTGCCTTTTACACCGACAGGACACTATAAGGTTTATCATGGAAGATACTTGTTTTGGACTTTTAAGAAGCATTAACTCTAGCAAAGAGCCCAATCCTAAATTCCTCATTGCATATTCTCTGGTGAACATGGACCAAGAAAGAAGTACAGGATTTGGCATCAGAACAAGTAATTGTAATGTTGTGGCTGTGCTCCAGTAAAACAAAAACAGTAGGCAGCAGAACTCCATCACACAGCTTGATATAATAGAGCATTATCTTACAGCATGTCCCAAGGTGGTAGATATTTGTTCTTTCACTTTATAAATTACCAGCTGTTGAAGAAAGCACTCTTTGGACACTTGGATTTTGCTAGAGCAAACTGAAGTCAAATCTCAGGAGGAGTGAGAGGAAGCCTGTTTCACTTGTAACAAACTGTACATGTGTGTCCAGCTGCATTTCAAGGAGTGGTGGTTAGACTTCAGGAAATCAGAATGTTTAAAGAGATAGCACTTTCTCTCTGTTTGTATTTTATTCTGAGGGGTGGCGGAGAAGGAAGGGAGATGCTGTTTAATTCTATCTGCTACTTATCAACACAGAAATGAATGAAATGAAAGAGGCAACGTTGGGGCACTGTCTGTGCAAGGTGTTAAGTTAGAGAAGCACGAGTAATGAAGACAGAAGGTAGAGTCATTTCACATTTCAGTGACATCAGTCTTGTTTACTGCTCCTTTGTAACCACAAGTCATAAGGGTTGGCAATGAGCAAGGGGAGAGAGCATCAAGGTTCAATAAGAGATTCTAAGATGTCTGGGACTATTTGTCTTCTACTTAATGCATGGGTACATGCTTTAGAATGCCATTAAACTATTATGAATAAAGATAATCAATCCACTGAAATGTAGTGAGATGTAGTCAGCTACCCTTTAAAGCCATACATTCTTCAAAAAAAAATCCTAATGATCCTCATTATTGTATTGTTCTGGAAAAAATTGTTCTTTGTATTATTTTATGCATTTGTTACCCAAAAATCCTTTATGGATTCAGATGGCCACAAATTCTTTCAAGCTGGGTTTCTAGAGATAAAAATATCTAAGGAAGTAACTTAGAGCCTGGGAATTCAAGAGGTTTAGGTTATTATATGTTTCAGAGGTGCATTGACAGCCTGCTGGTGTCTGGAGGGAACTGAGATGGGAAGCTATTGTGAGCAGAGATATGCACTAACAGTGGCACACAGAGAATGAGTGAGGACAGTCTTGGATTTAAGGTGGTGGGCTGAAAGTCAAGAGATCTGGGTTGAATGCCCGGCTCATGTGATTTTGAGCAAGCCATTTAGTCTCTCTGTGCCTCAGTTCCCAGTCTGTAAATTGGAGATGATAATATTTCCCTTCTCAAAAGGGTTCTGGGGGAATAAATTCATCATTGTGATGTGTGCAAATAATTCAGTAAGGGGACACTAAAAAATGCCTCACTCAATCGCTTCCTTAGGAGAAACTAACAGCATCTCCATGCCTATATTTCACATGGACAGCAGCAATGTATACGTAAGAACTTTGAAAACTTCAAAGCATCTGATGAAGTAGAATTTTCTCCCATGAAAGCTCATGCAATAAATAAATTTGTTAGTCTTTAAAAGTGCCACAGGACTCGTTATTTGTTTTACTGAACTAGGCTAACACAGCTTCCCCTTTAAAACTTGAAAACTAGGAGGTGGAAGGCTTTCATCTGGCAAGTTGCAACAATACAATTAACTCCACCTGCACAGTTCTGCTTTTAGCTGAAGACAACAGGTACTGGTTATGTCTAGTGAGCAAGTCATTATTATCAAGTCCAATATTAAATACTCAGACAAACTGACACAAAGGTAGAATTTGTACTGAAGAAAAAGAAGCATCTTCTACTGGAGATCATTGTTTCCCAACCAGTGTGCCATGGCACACAGGTGTGTCCTCAGGCCTGAGCAGGTGGGCCACAGAATTTTTTGAAAAACTTCTCAGAGTTCTGGATTGGCTCATGAATATTGATAAGTTCATGTGGAGACTGTATGGTGGTGTGCCTCAAAATAATTAAAGGAATCAAGGTGTGCCATGGCAGAGAAGAGGTTGGGAACCACTGCTTTAGACGGCTGAAAACTACCTTATATGTTTGAATACATTTAAATTATGCTACACTACAGCATAGCTTCCTACAATTGGCAGGTCCAACTATTAAGAGAACAGTGCATAGATTCCACAGTGGTAGGTGCAGTAGAACTGCAGATAGTGAGCAAGGTCAGTGCTATTCAGCCTTCAAATGATTGGTAAAATTACTTACATAATTTTTTTATTAGATTCCCAGCATCTAGCAATATAGATGCTACCTGAGGTAGTATTAAAGGACAAGCAGAGTGTCCTCCTTGGTGCTGGCTCTTCTGGTACGGGGCCCACCCGTGCAAAAGAATGCATTTAGCAATATTGACAAAGCCTTCCTGATGTCTCCTCCTTTATGACTCTGTGTGTGGTATCCAACTGCGATTTATTCCCAGTGAAGTTTGTGTTACCTGTGAGTTTGTTGTTCCTTTTCTAATTTCTTTAATCTTAGTAATAGTACTGCTAAGTATCCCAGAACCTGTTTTGCTTTTCCCTGTTTCTAACATGCTTCCACAGGCTGCTTGCTCTTTGACTCCAATCATTTCACAGTGGCCAAAAGGAGACCACATTGTATCTTATCCTAATATATCTTCCTCTTGTTGGAGGACTGTGGTCCTAACATATATGACACCATGTGATTCTTTCTCACACTTAGGGAAAGACTGCATTGTGACTATGGGGAAGGCCCAAGGTTTGGAAAAGCAAACATAAACATAAGGAAGTAGTGAGCGGAAAGCACTCTAGTGTCAGCATTTTGCCAGCTACACATTCCCCTGCTCAAGAATTCTACAGTGTACTTCTCACTTGCTCCCTTTCGTAATCTCTTCTGTAGAACCTCACAGATGTTCTGACTTTGTGACCTTTGCTACCCCAAATCCCTGGTGACATGCCACCTACCTGAGGTTTCCTTTTGCCTTTTGGATGACTTTTTCTCCATTTCATTTGTAGTGTTTCCTGGTACCCCAAAATCTTCATTCACGCCCCCAGCAGCAGCCACCAGACTTGAGCTGCTGCTTTCTAGTTCCCCAGAACCCAAGGCCAGTCCTGGATTTAGCCGCCTTCTGGCCTCAGATGCTGCAAAGTGCCAGTCAGAATGCTGGAAAGAAGGGTGTTGCTCTGCGAACATGCGTTCCTCTCGAGGGAAGCTGTGAGGGGCAGCGGCCAAACAAGAGGCTGAGAAATCGGAATATGCAGTGAAGTCTGGTTTGTGATGGCATGAGAATGGTGCTTGTGGATAATGATGCACCCCTGATGCTGTGTTGACCTCCGAATGGACATTCCGCAGGCACCCCCAGGGATGGGGACTTCTCATGCAGCTACTCACAGAAGGATCCATGTGCTGGCTCTATTGCAGTCCGTGCTCCGAGATTTGTAACTGGATTTGGCTCAGGCTTCAAGGATATAAGACGGGGGAAAACAATTCCAAACTTTTATGGAAAAACAGAATTGGATTTCTCCTGCCACCTCCCCTAAAAAATGGTTTGTGGATTTTGTTCTATTGAAAATTTGTTAGTTTAAAATCTCCGCTAAACTTCTGCATAGTCCCAGCTGGAATATACCAACCAAATCTATGCAGCAATTGGCCCGAATTGTTTCTCAAGGCCTGCAGCTGCTTCTTGGTGAAATACTGGACACGGGTGAAACACTTTTTAAATACTGTGCCGAGAAGCAAGTGACAAGTTTGTGAAGTGAAATGTGAGAGAGGGGAGGGAGGGGTTAACCTGCATTCACTCAGCCCCTCCAACCAAAGCAAAGCAGGCAACTATTAATCATCCGAAACCTTATATGCACATCTAATGGGATTTGCAGATGGAGACTTTTAAAGAAACATTGTCTGTCTTTTTTTTAAAGGGAGAGAAAAGCACACAAAAAGGCTTTAATGTTTCCCTGCAACACTATGAAGTTATTTTTATTGCACTGTTAACAAAATTCCCCAACTCTTGGATTTGGAAAAAGCCCTAAACCAGATCCAGAATTCAACAGATGTCAAATACCAGGAACTAAAACAGGGGAAATAAAAGCAAGAGAGAGCTCCACTGATTGCATTTGATTTAAGGGCCAATCATAAGTTTTTTTTAAAAAAATAAACCTGATTTTTTTATTCAAGGTTTTGAGAGTGACTTATTTTTACTTTTTGCAAAGTGGGATTTGCTATGTGAATTCTGCTGCCAATGGCAAAGAACCATCCCTTTGGTGTCCCACTTCCCAGAGGATTGTCATAATGCCACTTTTCACCTTTTGCAGTGAGGTCTCTGGTTTTTATGCCAATGCAAATGGAAACACATTTTTCATCTTTTGTTGAAAGTTTTATAGTTTTTGTTAACAGAAAACAGATTCTCAGACCTTAAAGCCATCTCAATTGAAAGGATATTAGCAGGGAATCTGTTCTCCATCTCTTTCTCAAAGAGAAGTGGCAGGGAACAGTCAGAACAGGCCCTTCTGGAGAATTTTGCTAAAATACTGCAACTTGCTCAGGCTGTAACCTCTAGCACTCTCCTGTATAGTACGTATATAATATTTCCATAGTTTGCCAGGAGTCATCTCCCAATCTGTTTCCCAAGACCTTGCTATGTTGTTGGCCTAAAATGTAAGGGACTCCCAGGGAGAAATAACATTTTGTAGGTGCTTGTTTTCAAAGGGGACTTCCAAGAAAAACGACAGAATTCTCTTGCCTTTGGCCTGTCATTTAGTAAAGGAAAAGCCATCTTGCATGCCATTATCTAAGATGTTGCATGACTTTCATCTTCCTGATAGCCCACAGAATGCTGAAGTCTCTAGTGATTGCTTTTTTAACCCACTTACATGGTGACTGTGACCTGGAGAGTCTAACATCATCGTTATATAATTTCTGGCCTGCTTGGATATGTAATATTTTTTGTCTAGTGCTTACAGTATGGTATGATAGACTGTGAAAGAATATTATGACTTACCACTAGACTCCTTGGCTATGTCTCTGCTAGCTACATGAAGTTTGAACTTGTTGGTTTGAATGAAGAAGTTCGAGGTTAGTTCGAACTAACCTTGGGTTAGTTCAAAGTAACCTTGCACTTATAAGTTCGAACTAATGGCACCTTCTAGTTTGAACTAATGCTTAGTTCAAACTAGAACCCACAGTTCAAACTAACAAGCATAGTTCAAATTTCTTCAGTTCAAACTAAGCTTTAGTCCATGGCCACAACGAACTAAAGTTCGAACTAAGTGCTTAAGTCTGGACTAAATTTCTTACTTTGAACTAAGGAAAGTGTGGCCATGGGCTAATTTAGTCCAGACTAAGCCTCCATAGTTTGGACTGACTTACCAGAGTAGACATAGCCCTTGTCTTCCTTCAGAAACTTCATTTTGCTGCAGTTAACACTATTGTCAGTTAAAAAGATGATCACTGAAATTAAACACTCAGGTACTTTTATTATATATGGTTTGTTGCAAGAAAACATGCTTAGACTTTTTGTGTCTGTCTGCACTCCAAAGAGCACCTGTGGGTGGCCTCTGTCAGCTGACTTGAACTCACAGGGGTTGGGCTGTGGGGCTGGGTAATTGGAGGGCAGACATTTGGGCTTGGGCTAGAGCCTAGACTCTGTGACCATGCAAGAAAGAAGAGTCCCAGAGCCCAAACTACTACCTGAGTGTAAACATCCAACCTGCAGTTTCATTGCCCTGCAGTATGAGCCCCAGGAACCCGAGTCACCTGATACAGACCACCTGCAGGTATTTTATTGTAGTGCAGATGTTCCCTTTGTCATGCTGGCTATCTAGAATCCAGACTAAGTTTTCCAGGGCAAAGACTATTTCTCACTATGTATCTACACAGTGGGGTCCTAACTCTATGCACTATTCTACTATGAAAACTTAATAATATTTGAAGATCTGTCATGTTAGGCAACAATGAAAGCCTGGATTAACACACTAAATGAGTCTGGTGGCACTTTTGTAGACTAACAAATTTATTTATCACATGAGTTTCTGTGGAAGAAAATCCCACTTCATCAGACACTTGAAGATGCATCTTCAAGACCCATCTTCAAGCGTCTGACGAAGAGGGATTTTCTTCCATGAAAGCTCATGTGACAAATGAATTTGTTAGTCTTTAAAAGTGCTACCAGACTCCTTGTTTGTTTCACTGAACTAGACTAACACAGCTACCCCTTCAGAATCTGATTAACATAACCATGGTTGTAGTACCACAGATAGCCAAATAAACATACAGTATTTGAAATAGCAAGATGATGCCAAGCACAATTATTTAGTCACTTTGCTTTTATGTTGCACCCTGTTCCCATTTTCTATTTTCAGTATATGGATGTGAGCTCTTCTGGACAGAGAACTTGTCATCTCACGCATCTGTGAAGGCCCATGTTTACCTACAGCACTATACAAATAAATAATTTTTGCTTTTAGTAAGTGGCGTTTACCAACCTACACCAACCTAATGCAGATTCTATGCATGTAGGCTCAGAAATAAAGCAGGGATTGGAAAGTCTGGGTGTCATATTCTGAGATTCTTTAACATTTACGATTGGTTTTGTAGTGCTTTTGCTTTTTACATTAATGTTTGCAGCCTATTTCTAAGATCCCTTTGTAACTATCTCAACTAGGCTTGTGGGGATGAATGAAATTTTAATCAATGAGCACATTTGGACCCACATTTTTTTTAAAAACTGCCTACAAATTTCAGGAGGTAGCTTCTGGTGGACAGGTATTGGTCATGTGAAGAAACCAAAATTTGTAAGTATAGAGATGTCAGTGCACAGTTACAGTTTGTACATGAAAACTGGGAATTCATTTAAAAACTCTTTCATGTATGGGAGTTTTCTTTTGAAAGGATGCTATAATTTCTTGACTAGATAGTGCTTTGAACATGTGGAAAGCAGTTTCTTCTTCCAGCAGTTCAGAGCTGGAAGGTGGGTGCCATCTAGAATATCGCCATGAATCGAAATGACTGTCTATGTTCACTAAATGTCCATAAAACAGGAAAGTAGAGGCTGATTATTCTCTATTATCATAGTGAATGATGCTGAGACCCTGGTGAGAAGATTCCTGCCTTCATTGCCTGGGAGCTCAGTCTCCCCCACCTGGAGATTTAGAAGAACCCCAAGGGAAATCATAAACATTCCTACCCCAATTCTGCTACACACCATTGTTACGTCTGGGGTGCATTGGTCAGTCAAGTTATAAAGATAAAATTAAGTGAGGAAGCTCTCTCTTCTGATTTATTTGACTGGAGTTTGATTGATGCTCTCACATGTTACAGCTAATTACCAAAGATGGTACAGCATCTCTTCTTGAGGGCCTCAGTGGTGTTGAGGGCTTTTCTAGCTCTCTGAATTGCATCTGAGGGGAATTATTTTAAGGTATCAGGGGAGAGAGAAAATGAACATTCACTTTAGTTTCTACTAATTCTCTAGTATGGGGCCTATTCCAAGTAATCAAGCTAGTGCAAAATGCTGGGCTTTCCAGCTAATAAGGAATAGCATCAAATCTTGCTCTGTGATATGACCCTTCATCTGCAAGCAGGACTGTAACTACACATTTAGGTGCCCAGGGCAAGCAGCCCCAAAGATGCTGCCCCCTGCCTGGGCCCCGATTGGACTTAAGCGCTTTAGTTTGAATTAGGCACAATGTGGCCATGGACTAAATCTTAGTTTGAATTTAAGAAGTTTAAACTAAGCTGGTGAGTTCGAATTAACTGCACATTCTAGTTCGAACTAAGCTTTAATTTGAACTAGAATGTGTGGTTAGTTTGAATTTATAAGCCTGAGGTTAGTTTGAACTAACCTCGAACTTCTTAGTTCAAACTAACAAGTTTGAACTTCCTGCGGTTAGTGGAGGCATAGCCTAACAAACCTGTCACCCATTTGTCATAGCTTTCCCACCATCCCCCAAAAGACTTTGGGCAAAATCAGACCCCATGGAGTCAATGGGAGTTTTTCCCTTGACTTTGGGGAGGGTGGGGATTTCACCCTATAATTCCTGGTTTTAGTAAAGGGGAGAGAAGAGAAAACTTTAAGTTTATGGGGGGACCTACCCCTCTAGAGCTACGTATTAGTACTCTGGTGATACATGTGATAAGAATAGTTGGATGGGTTAGTCTAGTTGACTAAGCCAGGACTGGTAGTCAGGAATCCAGTATTCTCACCCAGATGCTGTTCTTTACTCCTTGTGTGACCTCGAGTAGTCACTTACATTCCCTGTGATCAGTGTCCCCATCTGTGTAACTGTCATTCACTTGTGGGACACTTGTTGGGATCTATAGGTGGAAGAGGGGGCAAACTGGATATCTGTGGATGGATCACTTTAACGCCAGGATCCTGGGAGTTAAATTCACCCAGGGTTAGGTTTAGATTGTCAATCTGCAGCCTGCATGATACTGAATTTGGGGCCTAACTGCGGTGAAAGACATGGTTCCTGAAAATCACACAACGTGGGAGCTAAAGCAGTTGAATTCAGCTTTCTGTACAGATCCCTCCCTATTCCTCCAGTAGCTTCATAAGTGCAAGAAGGGGCAGTCTGCATTTCCCAGTTGTGAGAACCACTAGTCCTGCATTGCCCCAGCACCTTCTGCAGCTGGTGTTGTCAGTCAGCTACTCAGCAGGGTGGCTGTTTGCCCTTTACATCTTCTTGACACTTCACTCCCCTGAAATGAGAAAAAAACAACAGTGCTCACCTCCTGCCAGAGCCCATTTGTTACATGGGGCAGCCACCTTTCACCTCCTGAAAGTCAACATCTCCCTTGTCAAGCTCCAGGCTGGGGAAACAACTGAACTGGATAGAAATCATGGCTTGTAACAGGATCTCCTTTGATGAGCCAAGAGCAGTTTTTCATAAGAGGAAAGCTGGGAGTTGTTCTTTTAAGCTTTACCCTGGTGATCAGGGGATGTCCTTGTGAAGAGTTTTCATAGTGTCCAATGAGTCCCTGAAATAAAGAATGAAGAAGACAGACTGTTTGAAGACCCCAGAACCATGGATGGTCCCCAGTTATATACCCTTTATCCAGATAACCTGTGGGATGATGGAGAGGGGATGCTGTATCATTCTTCTCCTTCCCTGTGCGAAGGCCCAGAATGCCCAGGCATATGCAAGTTCTCTGTCTCATTCTGAGTCCTGCTGCACAAACCCAGCTCTCTTCTCTTGATTCCCATTAATGTTCATGCTATCAATTAGAATGCAATACAGCAGAGGGGAGATTGTGAGCTCCTGCGACAGGAACCATGTCATGCTCTGTATTTGTGCAGCACCCAGTACAATGGAGGTCTGCTCTTGCAAGGGGCAGGTGGGCACTTCTGCAATCTAAAGATAGTTCCAAGGGAGCCATGGGGACAATACCATGTTCACATTGCTCTCCAAGATCAAGGTGTGAGTGCTCAAAAGGAATAGTGTAGGGCTGGGGAGGCAGTACAACACATGGGCCTTGTTGAGCCCCAGTGCTGTGGCAGAGTTGCAAGTGAGACAGAAGGCCTTGTTGTGAAGGGGTTGCGGACCCTAGTTCTGAGTCCACGATAATTGTATTGTTTGGCTTAGGGGAGTTTGGGTGAGCAAGTGATAGGTATAGCCATTCAATGCCGGAATGGGGAGGTGTCTTTTGTGACACTCAGTGGTAGAGATGTGGAGTAAAGGACAGAAGTCGTTCCTCTATCTGATGCCACAAGCCAATTTGCTTAAAGTCTTCTTCCTAGGAGAGCAGCCCATGCTTTGGGAACTGAGTGAAGTCAGGATAACTTCACAAGTCTCTTAGCTCTGTGTGAGATGGATGGGAATCCCCTCAGTAGGTCTTCGTTGGGCTTGCTCCTACTCCATTAGCATGCCTGAGACAGGGCAGTACAGCCAGATGGTCTCTCTCTGCTCACCAAGCTAGGGATGTAAGTCCCAACTTGAGGAAACATATGCATGCTCACTCTTATCAAGGGAACACACTAAAAATAAAGTGCCACAGTGGATGGTGGAAGAATGGGTGAGCCACCTCGAGGACATGCCAGAGTCTCTGATGGGCAAATGCCCAGGATGGCTAGCCCTTCTTATGGCATGTGTTGCCATGGCTACTTTCTGGTTTGAGGGCTCCAGATTGATGAACGGTAGTACAAGTGTATCTCTGAGAGCTGGGAATCACACCCCAGCTTGAAGAGCAGTCAGACTTGCTGAAGAATTGTCAAGGAAGGCAATATTTTTCAAAGGCTCTCCACTCTTTCCGGGATTCAGGTACTTCATGCTGGAAACACAAAATTGCCAAACCCTCCAATACTCCCTGATGGGATAATTATTTCCTAATGCAGCAGACCTTCTAAAATGGAGGCTTCCTGGGGTTTGTGTTTGAAGTTGGAGCTAAGTTGTTTAGCATAGATCATGCATGAAACCTCCCCTGCCCCACAGTAAATTAAGACATTTGAAAAAACCTTGAAATGTTTAGCACAAGTGTCCTGGGAGAGAAGAGACAGTGCTGTCAGACTATTAGCCTGTTGGGAGAAGGGAACCTGAAATTCATTCCCCTGTAAAACTGGGTAATGGGGAAAACACCTGTAAGGAAGAGATCAGTGAAACTTCCCAGGAGCATTTGGAATGAAACCCAAAGAGGGATGTCTGAGATTAAAGAATTTCTTTCTAATTTAAAACTTCCTGTGTCCTATAATCAGGACAGAGAAGCACTGGCTGAAGATTTACCTCATCTGGCATCTGAAAAAAATATACAAACTTGGCATAAAGAAAAGTCAAGGTGCAAAAGGATATTCTGTTCAATTTTGAGACCTATTAAGTTGCAGTTTAATAGGTTCCTTTCATTAAAAAAAAGGCACCAATTGCATCTGGAGTAACTAGGTGAGATGTCCTGTGGCCCACCAAGGCTAGGGAATTATGTACATAGAGAAGGGCCCTTGCTACTGGCACCACTCCTCACCTTTAATGCTTATGGGGTGCAGGCTGAGACAAAGTAAGAGCTGGTGTCTTCTGCATTGCTGTCCCATAAGTTATTGCTCCATAAGAAGAGAGTTGCAGAAATTAAAGACGGGAAAAAAAAATCTAGTCAGTAATTTAGTCCCTGGCAGATTGCTCCACATGGAATATTTTCTGGGGCTTTGTTCAGTATAATTTAAAGTGTCCCTAGCAATGAGTATCAAGGAGGTAGCCATGTCAATCTCGTTCAGCAAAACAAACAAGGAATCTGGTAGCACTTTTAGGCTATGTCTACACTTGGAATTTAGTTCAAATTAATGAGGATAAATTTGAACTAAATTAGTGCCTGACTACACTGGCTTCCATTACTTCGAACTAAGGAAGTCTTTAGTTTGAAGTAATGAATTCTTGCTTCAAAGTTATAAAATCTCCCTTAACTTCAAAGTAATGGTTAATTCGAACTTATTAGTTCAAACTAAATGAATGGAGCCGCGTTAATTCAAACTAGCCATTAGTTCAAATTAACGCAGTTTGCCTTTCCTCCTCCCAGGGTGCCTTCCTCCTTCTCTGTATTGGGTGGGGGCATGGCCCTTCTTGGGGCCATGTTGCCACACTTGCCATAATGTCTCCTTCCTAAACTGAACTAGCAAGACCTATCCATGGACATGCTAGTTCGTTTTGGGTTTCTTGTGGGCATATTAACCATTATTAGTTTGAATTAATTAATTCAAACTAAGTTAATTCAAACTAACCTTCCTAAGTGTAGGCATAGCCTTAAAGACTAATGAATTTACCTCTCTGTTTGTAGGACCAATTGTACTCTGTTGGGATATTTTCAAATAGTTACACTCTTTTCATTTAACTACTACATGCCATCACTCCTACTCACAGTCCTTTGCTTGATCATAGAATCATAGAATCATAGGGTTGGAAGGGACCTCATGAGGTCATCTAGTCCAACCCCCTGCCAAAAAAGCAGGACCACTCCACTAAATTATCCCAGCCAGGGTTTTGTCCAGCCGGACCTTAAACATCTCCAAAGATGGAGATTCCACCACCTCCCTAGGTAGCCCATGCCAATGCTTCACCACACGCCTAGTAAGAAAGTTTTCCCTAATATCCAGCCTCGAGCTCCCCAGCTGTAACTTGAAACCATTGCTCCTTTTTCAGTCCTCTGTTACTCCTGAGAATAGCCGAGCTCCATCCTCCTTGGAGCATCCCTTCAAGTAGTTGAAGGTTGCTCATCATAGAAGGTGATGAGGTTTGTCAGGCATGATTTACCCTTGGTGAATCCATGCTGTGTTCCTGATCGCTCTATTTTCCTCCAAGTGTTTCAGGATGGATTCTTTGAGCACCAGCTCCATGATTTTTCCAGGGATTTAGGCGAGGCTGACAGGTCTGTAATTCCCTGGATCCTCCTTTTTCCCTTTCTTGAAGATAGGCACTATATTTGCTTTTTTCCAGTCCTCTGGCACCTCCCCCCTTTGCCACAAGTTTTCAAAGATAATGGCCAGCAGTACTGCTATCTCATCGGCCAATTCCCTCAGCACCCTCGGATGCAATTTGTCTGGCCCCATTGACTTGTGCACATCCAGCTTCTTTAAGTACTCCCTAACTTGACCTTCCATCACCAAGGGCTTCTCTTTTTCTCTCCAATCTGCCATACCCAGTGTAGTGGGCCGGGAGCTGGCCCTGCCTGTGAAAACTGAAGTAAAACAAGCATTGAGCACTTCAGCTTTTTCCTCATCCTCCATCACAAGGATACCTGCCCCATTCAGAAAAGGACCTGCATCATCCTTGATCCTCTTCTTGTTATTGACATACTTGTAGAACCCCTTCCTGTTATCCTTCACATCCCTTGCTAGCTGCAACTCCTGTTGTCCTTTGGCCTTTCTGATTTTATCCCTGCAGCCCTGAGCAATATCGTTATATGCCTCCTTAGTCATCTGTCCAAGCTTCCACTTCCTGTAAGCTTCCTTTTTATGCTTTAACTCATTGCAGAGTTCTCTGTTAAGCTACACTGGGCGCCTTCCACATTTGCTGTTCTTTCTGCACATCGGAATGGTATCTTCCTGTGCCCTTAGCAAGGTTTCTTTAAAATACAGCCAGCTCTCTTGGGATGCCTTTCCCTTTCAGATCAGCCTCCCAAGGGATCCTGCCCATCAGTTCCCTGAGGGAGCCAAAATCTGCTTTTCTGAAGTCCAGGGTCTGCGTTTTGCTTCTTTCCTTTTTTCCATTAATCAGCATCTTGAACTCTATCATCTCATGATCACTGCTGCCCCGGTTGTCATTAACTTCTACATCAACAATCAATTCTTCTCTGTTTGTGAGCAGCAGGTCAAGAGGTGCAAGGCCCCTAGTTGGTTCCTCCAGCATTTGTACCAGGAAGTTGTCCTCAGCACTCTCCAAAAACTTCCTGGATTGCCTGTGCACTGCTGTATTGGCCTCCCAGCAGATGTCAGGGTAATTGAAGTCCCCCATGAGAACCAGGGTCTGTGATCTAGAAACTTCTGCCAGTTGTCCATAGAATGCCTCATTCACCTCCTCCTTCTGGTCTGGAGGTCTATAGGAGACACCCACTGTGACATCCTCCTTGTTGCCCTCCCCTCTAAACTTAACCCACAGACTTTCAACTGGCTCATTTCCACTTCCATAATGGAGCTCTGAGCAGTCATAGAGCTCTTTTACAAAGCCCTCCTGATGACACCATCTGTGCAGCCAGGTGTTCTCCAGGATTCATCTGTCTCTGCTCAGGCCCCTACCCTTGACAGGAAGGATCAAGGAGAACACCACCTCTGCTCCAAACTCCTTCACCTGAGCTCCCAGAGCCCTGTAGTCACCTTTGATCTGCCGAGGATCACCTCTCGCAGTATCATTGGTTCTCACATAGATGAGTAGCATGGGGTAGTG
Source organism: Podocnemis expansa (assembly GCA_007922195.1). Classification (NCBI taxonomy): domain Eukaryota; kingdom Metazoa; phylum Chordata; order Testudines; family Podocnemididae; genus Podocnemis; species Podocnemis expansa. The sequence goes on from ML681990.1 coordinate 21,681,804, forward strand.
GTCAGAGGGGTGGATGATTTTCGAGAATCCCTCCGTAACATCTTGGATGCAGGCACCTGGCAGGCAGCTTACCTCCTGAGAGGTCTTGTCAGGACGACAGATGGGTGCCTCCCCCCCTTCAGAAGTGAATCCCCAACCACCGCAACCCTACGTTTCCTCCTAGCTGTGGTGGCTGCTATCCTCCCAGCCTTGGGGGTGCACGGCATCTCCTCTTCCACCTCATCCATCGTTTCTAGTGCCACGTAACAGTTCTTCACCACAATGGAGGGTGGGATGGGAGCAGGTGTGGAGCACTGTCTGCTGCCAGAGGTAACCAGATGCCACTATCCTCCCTCTGCCACAGGCATCCCATCCTTCTCCAGTGGTGCAGCAGTAGTCTTCAGCACCTGGATATTATCCTTCTCCTTGCATGTCTCCTTGTGGATGCTATCGAGGAACTTTTCCAGGGCATTATACTTCTGAGCCTAGACACCTCCTCCTGTAACCCTCCCACCTGCCTCCTGAGAGATTCCACCAGAAGACACCTGTCACGTTGATTCATCTCCCCAGCCTGTTCTTCTGAGACAGGGAAATGCAGGCCACAAGTCCCTGTAAGTCCACACCAGGATCTGGGTAGAGATATCCGTGCTCAGGATGCCTGTCTGGCTCCAGGCACAGGTGGAGGAGAGAGAATACCCCCCCACACACCCTATGATATTTAAAGTTTATAGGTAATTGTCATGCTTCATGCTCATCCATTTTATAGCCAACCCAGATATTTTAGCTCTTCTAATCCTTCCTCTTAAAGAAATCTCTCCAGCCTCTTAATGATGTTTGTGCATCTCTGAACTCTCTCCAATTTGCAGTGCAGAGACTGAAGATTCACTAGTGCCAAGCTGTGACTGCTGCCCAGTCACTCTTGTGGAGATAAGGAGCTACACCTGGGAGGGTGATGCAGCTCAGCTAGCAAAGCAACTTCAGAGAGCACTGCATATCTCCCACACCTTGTGTCTTCCTCATCACGAGGAGTCATTCTTGCACTTCCAAAGTCCACTGTAACTTCAGGGATAATGCAGCTAAGTTCCACAGGAATGTAATTGTGACACTTGGCCTAATCTTGTGATGCAAGAAATTGAGAATGAAAGTTCAAACTGCAAACATTGCAGTAATGGCTCTTAGTTACTGCCTCTACCATCTCTTGGTCTCTGTTCTCTCATGAAAATTATCCTTCCTCACACCCACAGAACCATGCACAAGGACCCTGTCTCTGATCTCCTTTTCTTCATGGCACAATCATTTGCGTTGTTGGCTGTGCAGGTTTCACCCCATCTCTCTGAATTCCAGCTGTGTCTGAAGGACCTTTCTCATTGGTTTAGCTTGGTTTCAGTCAGGTGAATTACACAAAAGAAATGAAACTGGATTGAATTGTAAGACTAGAGCAGAGTCTGTAAATGCAGCCAGGCCACTGTGCATACTCCACTTACAGAAAACACCCCTCTGATAAGAGGAATTGTCCCAGCAAAAAAAACCTAAAATGAGAATCCCAGTTACAACATTCCTCCAGAGGAGAAACCCAAAAGATGGTGACAGAGCCAGCGGACATGAGTAGCTAATAGATTGTCATCATGTAGCAAAGAGAAATGCTGACTGAGATTTTCAAAGCTGAATATGAATTTAGAGATTAAATAAATGGTGTTACAAATCCCCTAATAACCCTGCAGTTTTCCAGCTCACTGCTTCTGGACAAACTATTCTGTTTTTAGGAAGAAAAATAAGCTACTGGGAAATGGGACAGAAACTGTGAGATTTATGTAGTGAGACAATCTAAGAAAAACTGAAGAATCAGCTCAATTCTGAATGTTGTGTGGAGAGACAGGGAGAGTTTCTGTTTGTTAAATGCTTAACAAAGTTATTAATGAACTCCAGCCAGGAACCTGTGGCCAGCACCACATCCAGCAGCAGTCTGATAACACTTGAGATCCAAAACTGGATTCTTTAGCAGGGAGCTGTTGAACATTTGCTGAGAGTTTCAGATAACACCTCTATCTACTATTGGAGCAACCTGCTCACCCATCTCAGTGGCACAAGCTGCACCACATGTGAACCAAGCTTTCTGTAGCCAGTCATTCCAAGGGCTGGGAGATGTGTTTCCATTGAACATTAGCTCAGAACCTCCTCTTTCCACTCAGGGTTATTTTTCAAAGGCTTGTGAATTCTTGTTCTGTTTTTCTCTGAAGGTGACATGCTCCTGAGGAAGCTGGGAGCAAAGATCCCAAGACCCTTTGGAGTTGTTAGGGATTATTTTCAAATGTGGGAATAATTCCTTGAAATTGGAGTGAGACAATCCTCAGGCCCAGGAGTTAATACCTCTAGGGAAGATCAGACCCTATTCAATTTGCATGTTTGAGCTGGTGTGAAAAGGGCTGATAGGTTCTTCTGAGTCAATGGATGGGAAAATCTTAAGTACTTTAATAATTAATAAAATGGCTCATGAATATTATATAGGCCTTTCAGTGTCTCCTCACCTTGTGAGGCATTGTCCTTTCCACATAGCTTTAATGTTGCTTCTTTGGTACTCTCAGAGAAAGAGAAGCCTTGAAGAAAATAAAACCAGACACTCAACTGATACATGGGGAGTTTGCACCTGAGAAGAATGATTTTTCTGCTTCCCCGAAAAAGGGAGAAAATATGACCCAATGTCCAAATATTTTTCACAACTCCATAAACAGGGGTTTCTATAGTTATGTATGTGGGGAAGTTTGTTCTCCACTGCTCTGCAAAGAGGGTTAATTTAGTGTGGCAGAATATCCAGTGCTAACATTGTTTAAACACAATTCAGACTTTACAGCAAGGCACCAAGATAGTTAAATGCTGATTAAATATATTGAGAGTGAATCTGGGGCATTTTTTTAATCCACATCTGGCGTCAAGTCAGCGGAGCCTCCAAGTTCTATTGACTTGAATGGCACCAGACAATAGGAATTCTATAAAAAGTGAATTTCCATGTTTGTAGCAAAGAAATTACTTTAGCATACGATGCAAAAAAGGCTAAACTTGAAGTGAGCTCCGGCAGGGACATCCTGTGGTAGGAAACAGAACTGCGAGTGGTGGTTTCCAATAGGTACAGCTGCCTGGAACAATGCCTGTCTTGTCCCACAGAGAAGTGCATGCCCGTGGTGAGTCTGAATTGCACTGCAATTTGCTTACTGCTGCAACCTCTTCCCCTGATAAAGGCAGAGTTTTAAATGGTCACAGAAACCTCACAGCTTCTCAGAGACACTTTGCTCATTCTACAAGCTCCTTGTAGTCTCTCAAATCTGTCTTTTCTATAAGTTAAGATAAAACTCCCCAGCACCCGGCCTCTTCTTTCTTGAAGTTATCTCTGGTTCCCTAGGGTGAGCACAGCTTGCATCTTTGCCCAGAGGCTCTTGCACAGGTAATGGGAAAGGTCAGAATGATCTGCTGTTTGAGAGTTTACAGTTTAACTCAGTGAAAAGTGTATAAATTACATGATACTCTAGACAAGTTTGATGTTAATGCCAAAGCATAAGAGGATTCTTTCAGTGAACAGGAAATTCGCTATAGGACACAAAATAGTCCTAGGCATGATTTCCATAATCCTATCCTCCAAATGGATCTCCTCCCTCCTGTTCTCCTCTCTGTAGGGGAACATTGAGGAGTATAACCTGAAGTAACGCTATTTTGCTCTTCTATGGAATCTTTTGCACCTGAGGAGCTCAAAGTGTTTTACAAACTCTGAATGACTTAAACTCCAAACACAGTAAATCAGCATTTTATAGCTGGAAAAAAACCGAGACACAAAGTAGCTCATTCAAGATCACATAGTGAGTCATAGATGGGATTAAAAAAGCAGAAATTCTGGTGCCTGGTAGCATGTTCTAGTCACTCCTTTCTCCTATAAACCAAAAAGTTCTCTGCCCTGTAGGTTTACAATCGAAACAGACAAAAGACCAGGGAAAGTGATTGAACACCTAAGCAGAGTAAGAAAAGATGGACTGATCAGTGGTAGAAGGAAAGGGGGAAATAAATTGCTGGTTCGGCAAATCTCTTGAGCATGTGGTTAAATCCCAGTCTTGTAAATTGAAGTAATAGAAATATGGTGATATTTAACAGTGCAAAGTGCAAGGTCATGCATTTAGGGACTAACAACAAGAACTTTTTGTATAAAGTTGTGATGCATCAGTTGGAAGTGGCAGTGGAGGAGAAGAACCTGGGTGTATTGGTTGATCACAGGATGATTATGAGCCACCAAGGTGATGTGGCTGTGAAAAAAACTAATGCAATCTTTGAATGTATCAGGCAAGATATTTCCATTAGAGAAAGGGAATTGTTAGTACCATTATATAAGGCATAGACGAGACCCCATCAGGAATACTATGTGCAGTCCTGATCCCCCTAGGTTTAAGAAACATGAATTCAAAAAGGAACAGTTGCAGAGAGGAGCTGCTAGGATGATCTGAGGAATGAAAAAGCTGCTTTATGAGAGTTCCAAAGGGATAGCTGTATTAGTCTTGTGCAGCAAAAAAAACAAGGAGTCCCGTGTCAGTTTTAAAGATTAACAAATTATCATTTCAAGTGTCTAATGAAGTGGGATTTTCTCCCATCAAAGTTCAAGTGATAAATGAATTTGTTAGTCTTTAAAAGTGCCACAGGACTCCTTGTTTGTTCTGCCTTGTGAAGGGAGACTCAAAGAGCTTGGTTTATTTAGCCTAGCCAAAAGAAGGTTGAAGGGAGATATGATTGCTCTGCATAAATATATCAGAGGGATAAATACCAGGGAGGGAGAGAAATTATTTAAGTTCTGTCCCAGAGTGGACACAAGAACTAATGGAGAAGTTTAGACTTGAAATTAGAGGCAGGTTTCTATCCATCAGAGCAGTAAAATTCTGAAATAGTCTTTCAAAGGGAGCAATGGGGCAAAAAAATCTAGCTGGTTTCAAACTTGAGCTGGATAAATTCATGAAGGGGATGGTATAATGGGACAGCCTAGTTCTGACAATTGACTGATCTTTGGCTCCTGGTGATAGATATGCCAGTGGGACAAGTGATGGGGTGGGTTCTGAGTTATTACAGAGAATTATATCTTGAGCGGTAACTGATGAAACTTAATGACACACTTACGGTGTAACTGATTGTCATACTGGGATTGGGAAGGAATTTTTCCCTAGGACAGATTGGCAAAGCCTTTGGGTGGTTTTTACTTTCCTCTGTAGCATGGGACATGATTCAAATGTTGGTGGGTATTCTGTGCCTAAAAGTCTTTTAATGATGATTTGAGGACTTTAATAACTTAGTCATGGGTTAGCAGGGCTGTCCCTAGGGCGGTGCAGGGCCTGGGGTAAGTCTGCCTTTGGGGTCCGCCATCTCTTCCCATGCTGCGGGGAGGGGCGGGGGGGCAGGATGGGCCAGCCCAGAATCTGGACCTTATGCTTCCACCCTTCCCCTGAGCCAGCCGCTGTGCCATCATGGGCAGAGCAGGCCAGCTCATGGGTTGGGCTCTGCTCTCTCACCCCACCTCTGGGCTGGCCCTCCCTGCTCCTATGGTGGAACAGCTGCCCTAGGGAAGGGGCAAGAGAGCAGACCCCAGCCTCTGGACTGGCCCAATCAACCCCTGGGCCAGCTGTTCCCTCTCCTGGGGGTAGGGCAGGCCAGTCCAGAACAGAGGCTGGTTCTGAACTCCTGCCACCCCCTACTGCCTTCGGCTCCATGCCGAAGGCAGCAAAGCAGGGACGGGGCCAGCGCAACAGTGGGGGGCAGTGGTGTGGGGTCCACGCTGCCCTCCTCGCCACAGGACAGTGTGGGACCCATGGAACCATGGGGCCCGAGGCAGTCACCCCTCTCGCCTCCTTGCCCCCAAGGATGGCCCTTGTAGGTTAGAGGTTTATTGAAGGAGGATGGGGTTGAGGTTCTGTAGCCTGTGTTGTGTAGGAGATCGGACTAGATGATCATATGGGTCTCTTCTGACCTTAGAGTCTGTGAGCCTAAGTGACTCGTGTCTGAGGTGCTTTAGGGCTTTACTGAACTGGGGCGTAAAGGAAAGCCAAGTGGAACCATTGTAGGGTAGGTCCCCATCAGACCTCTAGATATGAGGAACTGTTTGAGGGAGAGAAACAGAGAACACAGCCTGCAGGGAATGGTGGGCCAGGCCAGAGAGAAGAGATCAGGGGCGAGGGAGCTTTAACAAGTAAATGCCAAGGCCAAAGATGGTTTTTTGAATCTATCTATCATTTTAATAGTTCTCAGCATCCTTAAGGAATATAAGGAGAGAGAAGAATGTAAAGCGGGGACTAATAGAGGCAATGTACATGGAAGGGGAAAATGATCTTTTAGCAATGAAAGTTAAATAGCTGTGTGGTTAAAGAGCAATGTAAAAAGACATTAGATATTGGGCAAAATGTCAGGAAACATTAACTCGCCTTTTGCAATAATCCCTTGTGGCAAATTAGTCCAATTTCAAAGGCTAGTATTTGCAGCAAATTAATGGTGAATGTTAGGTTTTGAGAGGGAGAGAGTGTTATATAGTTTCCAGTAAGATAAATGTTCAGACAATGACAGCTATTTTGTAATATTGGTATCATGGTTATATCATCCACATGCCTCTCATCACCATTTCATGCCTTCCCAAACTCTCAAGAACAGAATTTTCTAATCAGTTCATAGATATTTTTCCAGCAGAGATGAATGACTGATGTGTAACATCAGCAACATTAAGCTTCAGGGAAGATCCCAGGGTGCAACACTTTAAACCAAAGACAATCATTGCACCACATCATACTTTTAAAGGGTCATTTAATGCTTTTAGTCTCAGAGTTTTGTCATATGGAGGCATGGCAATTTAAAGCCAATGTTTCTATTTACCATTATCTGTTGACTATTTTCATATAGAAAATTAAAGATTTATTTATCTTTGTGTTTAGAATCATCTAGTTTGTTCCATTTTTGGTTTAAAATGGAACAAACCTTGGTCAAGAGACACAATATGAAATAATACTTATGCTCCAGCCACAGAGCTCCAAAATAGATTAAACTAAGCTTCTTCCTTAATGTGAACTGCTCAGGCTAGAAATTTGTTCCTGCTTTGGCACATTCTGCAGATTCTTGATCTTTTTCTCACCCCATGTTGAGCTGCAGGGATCCCTGGAGCCGGGAATATCCATATAGCTAGTGCTTCCTTAGTGCATGGCACAGTTGAGAACAAGAAGACACTGACTGAAGGTCAGTAGGGGGTCAGAAAATATATAATTGATACAGAGAATAATTAGTTTATGGAGTTCACTGCCTCATAGGGAAATATTGTAGCTGTATTTTAAAAAAAGATCTGGATACTTTAATGATCATTAACCCTGGAATACCAGCGTGCAGCACATCCGGCTGCACTCAGACATACACCTCACATCCTTGTGTTGTTATTGTATTCAGCAGAGCTGTATATTGCGGGATTGAAGGGAAATGGGCACTTTATAATAAACAGACTATTTGAAAGAGCTTGTGGGATGGCCTATGGGATTTTTTGTGCTGCACCACTCATCGTTTTTGCTGCACCACTCATCATTTTTTGTTACATTGTCTTATTCCATACAAATGACTTTGTTTGTTGGGGGGGGGGGTCATGGTAATGTAGTAAGTGGCATTACTGAAACAGGCAAATTCTTATTGGTATGGATTCACCGGGAACTTTTTGGGAACTGGAGTTGGTGGGGTCAGACTCCTGCCAAATTACCATGGCATGAGGCTTTGGAACCTTGATCTAGTTCAGGTGAATGAAGCTCGGCCATAACCTTTTGTTTCCTTCTAACACACACACTGTTAAACCTTTATTATATAGACTGATACTGTTTGCCCTATTGATCAGCTGCCTTGAATTGCTTTGTTGAATTGTTGTAAAACAAAGATCTTAAGTTTCCTTTCCTCTTTGTCCTCATCTATAGTTACACATAGAACAGTGGTCTTCAGCTGGTGTGCTGTGGTACACTCCTGTGCAGTGAGAACTGTCGAAGTGTGCTGTGAAATTTTGCACAAAGGTAATTAAAATCAATGCAAAACAAACATTGTTTCATCTTAAACAATATTCTATCGAACCAAAATTACAACTCATAAAACTCCTGAAAATTAATCATCAAATTAAAATTTATCATACAATTAAAAGTGGGGTATTGGTCTTGATTCTAAAACATGACCATACTAAACACAAGTGACCAAAGGACAGGATTGAGATGACATATAGGCTATGTCTACACACACATTGTTATTTCGAAATAAGTATTTCAAAATGAGTTATTTTGAAATAAAGTCCTTATTTTGAAATAAGTTAATTTGAATTAAGAACATGTTAATTCAAATTAAGGGAAAGCCTGCTATCGAAACTGCTGTTATTTCAAAATGGTTATTTTGAAATAAGGCTGTTCAGACATGTTGTTTTGAAACAGTTGTTTCGAAACAATGATGTTGTTTCAAAACAACATGTCCAAACAGCCTTATTTCAAAATAACCATTTTGAAATAACAGCCGTTTCAAAATGAATGAGGTTTAAGCTGTTTCAAAATGACGGTTCTTATTTCGAAATGACGGATCCCGTCATTTCGAAATAAGAAAACATCATGTGGACCTAATCTCTTTTATTTTGAAATAACCAGTATTATTTCAAAATAAAAGAGATGTGTAGATATACCCATACTTTTTTCTGGTGGATTTGAAACATTAACGCAGTTGATCCTTCTTTAGCTTGTTGTACGCACTATGTTGCAAGCCTTTCTAGTAAGTCCATAACCATAGTAAATGTAAGTAAATGTGACATTTATGAGCAGTCAGTTCAGCTGAAAATGTCTCATTGAAGTGTATGATGTTACTGAAATGCTTGGGAACCATTTCATGGTGTTTATTAATGAGTAATATTTGTTGCAGATTTACCTCCTTTTAGGATAGTGAATCTTTTGCAAACCAAGCCTGTTTTTCTTCTAATGTATTTGTAGTTTATTAGCAGTTTCTGTACAACTGAACAAACCATTTGCAGACTGTGGGTTGTTTATGAATTGTTTGCTTTGCTGCTTCACCATTTATGTGAAGATTTTTCTCACATAAGTCACAGGATACTCTGCTGCCTGATTTGACAGTAAAACATTTAAATGTGCAGAATAACAAATAACAAATTATGCTCCTGGTTGGGCACTTTTAAAAAAAAAAAGAAATGTGCCCAACTTTGAGAAACTTCTAAACTTCTTAGGCTTTCCCGCATTTTCTCAGGGTGACTAAATGTGTAAATAATAATGTGTCTTTAAATCACAGTCAGCAAAATTCAGCACTTTAATTTATGAAAATGAACACGAATCCGTTCATTTGCTATTTGATCAGCTCTAAAGGAGTCTTTAAACAGAGTGAGAGAGTTCTGTTTCAGGAGTGAAATAGGGTGAAGTGTCCTGTGGCACTTTAAAAGACCCACAAATTTATTTATCGCATGAGCTTTTATGAGAGAAAATCCTACTTTGTCAGATGCTTTGAAGATGGGGCCTTACAGAATTTGAGTTTGTTTCTCCCATGAAAGCTCATGTGATAAATAAAGTTTTTAGTCTTTAAAAGTGCTACAAGACTCCTTGTTTGTTTTGCTGAACAAGACTAACACGGCTACCCTTTGGAACCTTTAAAGTGTGTGTATATATATTCAAGAAATCCCTTTGAATTCCTCAATTCCTACAATTAAAATATTAATTCCTGAAAATTCTTTTTTCCCCTTGGCTAACCAGGAGAAACAGCACTATTAGTGCTGAGTGAAACATGGCCCCTTTGAAATTCCCAGCACAAGATTCTGTGGCAACACTGAGGGAAACACAAACTGTCAGATTCTGAGTCACTTGTTATAGAATCTCATTGTTCCCAATCTTCATTTCATATCTAAACTACAAGTATAGCTGTGAAATCATACTCATTCTTGACTATAACTTAGACGAGGAGGAAGAAGTAATGAGCCACCTTATCTCTGCTAGTGTTCTATCTAACAATGCAAAGATAAATTTTCAAAGCCTTGTGGGTGGTTTTAGCTACACAACTCCCTTTAAACTCAGTGGAAGTCATTAAAGTCCACAGACTCTGTATAAAGTCAGTGGGAGCTGTGTAGTTAAACCCCTCTGCAGAGCTATGGAGGTTTTTCCTTCACCATGGACTTTGTTCAATAACTTCATTTGAGACTTTACTGAGGCTTAGTGTCTGATTTGCTCTACAGCTGTGGCGCTGACATCACTATCTTAAGAATTCTAATTTAATGATAATGTTTCTCTTAGACTTAAGTCAATATTTCCGGTATTAATTAGATTTGATGGCTTTATAGTAGTGTGGAAACAGTTTCAGGTACAGGAAATACAAAAATGTGTTCAGAGCAACTGAAATGACAATTCATCTTAAGCACAGATGGCCCCAACTACAAAAAAGAGGAAAAAAAAGAGGTGGGGCGTGAAGGTAGTTTTTTTAACTTGGGGAAAATATTAAAAGGAAACTAATTCTGTATGGGTAAAGAACTCTTATTGGGAAGCTGCACAATCATATTTTACAGTGAAAATGCTGCAAGATTTTAACTTTTTTAGAGAGATAAAGGCATCATATTGCTGTTTTTATTACTACTATGTATTCAACATAAAAGGACTAGGAGTTTTGGGTAATGGTAGGATAGATATTATAGGTAAAATTAATCCTTGATATAATTTTAGTGGAGTTGATGGAATTGCCCCAGACATGAATTATGGCCAATTTGTAAGAATTAGTGTTTCCTTATTGCATGAATTAAATTATTAATTATTACATGGAATAAATTATCCAGTACCTGTGCCTCACTGTTTACCAAATACTTGCAAAGTGCCTCCATTTAGTCTTTCTTTGGCTACATTCACACACAGGGGGTTATTTCAATACAAGTTGTTTCAAAACAACTTGTATCGAAATAACGTCTTATTTTGAAATAAGTTAATTTGAATGAAGACAATGTTAATTCGAATTAAGGAAAAAAGCTCAAAGTGAAATAGCATGTTCAGACAACAGTTATTTCAAAACGAGTCACCGTTGTTTTGAAACAACATGTTCTGACGGGATTGTTTCAAAACAATCGTTTCGAAACAACGTTGTTTCATCACCAAATGGGGTTTATGTTATTTCAAAACAATGGTACATCGTGTGAACGTGGCGTTTCTCATTTCAAAACAACCTCTGTTGTTTCGAAGTAAGACTGTTGTGTGAACACACCCTTTGGTACTTCTGGAGAAGAGGAAGAGAGTATATGTCATTAAAAAGAGGAGCAAAGAGGAATTCTAGACAGTCAGTCAAACTTTGATGCCTGGAAAGATACTGGAAAAATTATTAGACAATCAATTTGTAAGCACATGGGCTATGTCTACATTAGGAAAAGTTAGTTCAAATTTGTTAATTCGATTTTGAACTAGTAAGTTTGATGTTACTTTGAACTAAACTTGAACTTATTAGTTCAAATTAACAACATGGACTAAATTGAACTAACATTAGTTTGAATTAGTCCACTTTGTTAATTTGAACTAACTGCCCTTAGTTCCAACTAATAAGTTCGAACTAAGGGTTAGTCCAAGTTTTTGCTGTCCTCAGTTCAAACTAATGATTGAGCTAAGGGCTTATTTCAAACTAACTGACAGGTTTTACTAGTTTGAACTAAGCTTTCATTAGTTAGAATTAAGGAATTCCTTAGTTTGAACTAATGAAAGCCTAGTGTAGACAGGTAATAAGTTAGTTTGAATTAAGCCTCCTTAATTCAAACCAACTTTCAAGTGTAGACTTACCCCTGGAGAATAAGAGGCTTACAAGTGTAACCCTTCTGCCAGGGTAAGCTGGCAGAACAAGGGCTGGGTTCTATATCTAGGGGTTTCCAAATAATGTTACACCACCAATGGGCTTGAGACACCACCCAGTTTTCTGGGAGATCATGCACTATTTCCTGGGCACCCCAAGCACAAGTCTGAATGTAGTATACGGAACTTTTAATAGTAATAAAAACAGAATGTAAAAGGCTCAATAATAAAAATCAGCACTGATCTGGAAAATCAGTCCAGAGCAAGTTTCCAACATCATGCCACACAGCATAACAGCACATGTGGCCTCAATAGCAAACCCAGCACTGATCTGGAGAATCAGTGCAAAACAGGCTCCCAACAAATCCCAGGATATGTAGGGAGTGTCTTTCACACCAGCTGTCCACTGGCGCCAACCACTGGTCACTCACTGTGCTCACTACTGCTGTCCCTTGGCTCCGCCCACTATCTGCCAGCTCCACCCACAGGTTACTCATGCCATCCAGCCCACCACTGGCCACTATCACTGTCCGCTGGCTCCACTCGCTGTCCACTTGCTCTGCCCACAGGTCACTCATGCCATCCAGCCTGCTGCTGGTCGCTCTCACCATCCACCAGCTCCACCCACAGATCACTCACACCATCCAGCCCACTGCTGGTCATTCACTCCATCTGCTGCTCCTCTTCAGTGACTCAGCTCAGAGATAGGATTTTCCTCTCTTAGCAATTTCAGCTCAGAGAGAGGGTTTACTTCTCTCAGTGACTTCAGGTGTTAAACCTTAAGTAGCTACAAACAGCTTCTTCCATTAAAATAACAAAGAAAGGTCTTATAAGAAGCTTAGCCAGATCTGCCACTTGACAATGGTATAAAGAAGTGCAGCAAATACCTCAAGCATAGCTCCAAACTGACCTATACCCCCACCCCATCTTAATTTTTTCAGGCTGAAACAGGCAGTAGCCTCTCACAAGTTTCTTTTTTGCTAAGGGTAGTTTTTACCTCTTAACTAACCTAACCAGAGTTTGATTAAGCAAGAGGGTAGCATATTACAAAAGACAGTGTCTCATGTTTCTCTTCAGTAGAATTACAGATGTTGACAGATTTGTGATCAGATCAACCCAAATACCATTACCCATATTGCCCTGCACCCATAGTGTGGCTATGCAAATATGTTCTTTGTGCTCATGCAAATACAAAACCCATGCAGATTAGTTGCCCCCCCCCCCAGAAGCTGTTAGGCACAGCTTCTAAGCCTGCCTTACACAACGAATAGCCAACATGGATTTGTCAAGAACAAATCATGTCAAACCAGCTTAATTTCTTTCTTTGACAATGATACTGGCCTAGTGGATGGTGGGAAGCAGTAGATGTGATATATGTAGATTTCAGTAATGCTTGTGAAACCATCCCACATGACCAGAGCCATACATTCTGTTTCAGCACCCAGGGTGCGTTCCAGTACTTGCAATTAGCAATACTTGGGGCCGGCTCCACAAAACACTGCCTTTAACAGAGTGGCTCTATTAAGCTGCTTCAGCACATTCGGGGCAAAGCCCCATTCGTCACATCCTAGTTACGGCTCTGCACGTGACATTCTCATAAGAAAACTAGGGACCTGTGCTTCAGATGGAATTATTATAAAATCAATGCTCCACCACAAAATGGTGGTTAACAGACTAGCTGCTAGTACTGTAGAAAAGGATCTGGGGGTCATAGTGACTCTCAAATTGAATATAAGTCAAGAATGTGATACAGGAATTTCAGGTGTAAGACACTGGGGGTAATTCTCCCACTCCACTCGGCACTGGTGAGGCCTCAGCTGGAGTACTATGTGCAGTTTTCACATAGCACCTTAGGAAAGATGTGGACACACTGGAGAGAGCCCAGAGGAGAGCAACAAAAATGATACAAGGTTTAGAAAACTTGACTTATGACAAAAGGGTAAAAAAAAACCTGGTCAGATTTAGTCTTCAGAAAAGGAGACTGAGGGGCAACCTGATAACATCCTTCAAGTATGTTATAAAGATGATAAAGGTCCTTGTCCATGTCCACTGACAGTAGGACAAGAGGTAATGGCAGGGCCAGCCCAAGGTTTTTTGCTGCCCTAAGCCAGCAGGGATTTTGGCGCTCCCCCCGCCCCCAGCAATGGGTGGGGAGTGGTGCTGCCGCCAGGATCAAGCCACAGGCAGGGAGCAGCACCATGGGTGGGGGTCTGGCTGCAGACAGGGAGTGGAGCAGCCCCAACTCAACCCTTGGCACTCCCTAATTTTTGGGGCCCTAGGCAACTATCTAGGTCACCTCTGTGGAAGAACCAGCCCTGGGTAATGAGCTTAATCTGCAGCAAGGAGATTTTGGTTAGATACTAGGGAAAACTTTTTAACTCTCAGTTGTTAAGCTCTGGAATAGGCTTCCAAGGGAGATGGTAGAATACCCCTCATTGGTGGTTTGTAAGGACACGTTGGACTAAAGTGTGTCAAGCAGTGACAACCCATACCTGCCAATAGTGGGAGGGTTGGGTGAAGGAGGAGTGTGAGCAGATGTTACTGAGCATGCTCAGTACAAGCCAACCAGGAATTCTGGGTGGCATGTGACCCATGCACTACCTCCACTGTCAGGGGTTGTCTAGTTTACTTAGATCTGTCATGGTCCAGGGGGCCGGACTTGATGTCAGGAAGTCTCTTTCAGCTCCACATTTCTAAGATTCTGTGCTACAAATATTAATGTGGTGTAGCAAGAATTACCTCAGCTCCCTAATTAAAAGTATTTAATATGGAATGGAAAAGCTCATGGCTCTGAGAGATGGAGAAGTGAATAATTATTTCTATTTGGGCTGTGGAGAGGGAGACTATCAGAAAGAAACTGGCATCCATGCTTTCTTTTCTCCATAGTAAAAGCCAAATTCCCTACACTTTCAAACTGACAAAGCTCCCTTAAAATTAATGGAGCAGCACTAATTTACATGAGAAAAAAAATCTAATCCATTACCTCTAAGACTAAATATGGGACGTTTGGTTAAATTGTGTTTACTGCAGTGCAATTGGTCTTAGACTTGGGCAATATACTGGTTGGATCTGCCTGCCCTCTATGCCCTTTCCTTGGCTGTCCTTATAATCCTTTGGAGTTGTACCAGTGCTTTATTTGTCTTTAAAGCTTGTTGTTTTTTACTGTTAGGAAACTAATATGAATAAAGGAGAGAATGTATATATGCATGGGTTCAGATCCAGTGATTAGAGGCAGCAAATTGTGTTCAGTAGCATCAGTGCCTGTGAGCTACCAGAATGCAAGTCTCTACTTAAAAGTCTAGACATCATCTCTCACATTCTAGCTTTGTCTCTATTCTTTCAATTTCCTTTTGGATTTAAGGCCTACAGCCTTGTAAAGATTAGAGACTCCCTTTCCCTGAAAGGCTATAATAGCAAGCCAAAGCTCGGCTTCAACTTGATTCTTAGAAGCAGGAGACCATCTGACAAACACATTTTATTGCAGAGCAGGGGTCAGCAACCTTTGCTGACCCCCGTGCCAGCCCTTCCTCCCCGACTCTCAGCTGGTGCCAGTGGTCCCCTTCTCCCTCCAAAAAACAAAACAAAAACCTGGCAGCTGCCTGAAGGGCAGTGATGGTCACAATTGGAAGGGAGGCAGGGTGCTTCCCAGGCATGCTGCTGAAGGGAGCCACTCGTGGAAAGAAACCACCTAGAGTGGCTTCTCTTGGTAGTGTGCCTGGGGACAGGGGTCCTTAGGAGTGCCATGGAAAGAAGGTGCCTGGATCAGCTCCTTTTGGCAGTGGCATGCTGCAGACAGAAGCTGCTTTGGGCAGCTTCTTTCCACAGCAAGACGGCGTGCTTGGGGCACAACACAGCAGGGCCCCTGCACACCAGGTGCCCTTGAAAGAATCCTCTCAGAGTGGCTTTCAGTGGCAGGAGTGGCAATTCTGTGGCACTGCAGTATGCTGCTCTGAATGTGCTCACGTGCCACTGTTGGTACATGTGCTGAGGATTGCCTACGCCAGTTGCAGAACACTGCAATCTATATTGATACTGTCCATGCCAATAGGGACTGACATTAAGAACTGAACATCACTGAATATGGGTTCTAGTCAGGAGGACTCTTTCTCTATAGCACCAGGAACATTTTTAGGATCAGCAGCTGAGGAGTTAAGAGTTTATGGTGGGCAAATTTATTAAAAATACAAAATTAGCTCAGCTTCTGGCAGATTTTAGAGCTCATCTGCTGTTTGCATCAGACCACACTAAAGAAACAGGAACCACAGCATCCCCAAGGAGAAGACAGGAACAGAATGGTCAACCTCTTCAAGCCACGTTTTGTAGATACAGATTAACAAATCTACATCTATTTAGGTGCACACAATGCACACTCATTTTGGAAAGTGAGAGTCACGCACAGCACATACATATGGACGTGCATGCAAAGAGCAGGGCTGGAACTAGGAGTTTTGGCACCTGGGGCAAGCAGTCCCTGATGTGCCCTCCCCTGCCCCACCCCAATCCAGCTCTAGGTCTGATCTGTCACCACCAGAGGCGGCAGGGAGCCCCTCCGCAGCCAAGAGGCTGTGGGGATCCAGATTCTTCCCGATCCACAGGCAGTCCCCAACCTGGAGCTGCACTGGCCATGGGTGGACAGGCTTCTCCCCGGCCCCCTTCTTCCCAAGCATGCATCTGAGCATGCTCAGGGGCAGGATGGGAGATTTAAACTCCCACAGCTGCAGCTCCAGCCTAGCACCTCCAGAGGAGTGTGCCTCTGGGACCAGGTAGGGGCTATTGCTCCTGGTCATGTGGTGCCCACTAAAATTTGGGGCCTGGGGCTTTGCCCCACTTGCCCAGCCCTAGTTGTGGTGCTGGCAAAGAGAATGGCAACTTTGGGAAAACTGAAAAAATCAGTGTAAAGAAAAGTCTGCTGATTATCTCCTTGCCTTTTTCATCCCCTCTTTAATAGAGCTAGAGAGATTTGCATTTAATCAGGGTCTCTACTTAAGAATTCAAATATTGCTACTGCTATTTCTTGACATAACCCTGTCTGCAGGAACTGGTTGAACTAAATGCAAATAAACATTGACCCAGCAGGGATTTACAGGGGAGATGAAATCCAGCTTTTGCTGAAGGCCAGGAGAAGGCTTTCCTTGGACTTTGTGCTGCCCTCAGTATAATGGTGAATTTCACTCCAAATAATTAGTATCTGTTATTTCTCAAGAGCCATAAATGGGCCCTCACAGGGCTTAAAGTAAGCCAGAACATGCCAGAACAGCGTTCCGGGGGGATCACTATTTTTAGGCGGTCAACATTCTGGGCCCCCTAGAACTAGAAAATGGAGCCAGAATGCTGCGTTCTGGAGCCCACCATTTAAAAATAGTGGGCACTAGAATGCAGTGTTCCGGCTCTGTTTTCTATTTTTAGGGGCCTGCTGAATGCTGAACCCCTAAAAATAGCAGGCCCAGGTGCACCATTCCAGTGCGTTCCAGCATGGCAGGAAGCTGCATCGGGCTGGGAGATTTTAAATCTCCTGCTCCAAGCCTGCTCTGACTGAGCATGCTCATAGCTTCAGACCGGGCCGGGGCCACTCTGCGTGGCAGCCAGGTAAAGGAGTGCTGGGGTGGGGGGTGGGGTTTGGGGACAGGCGAGCCTGCCCAGAGAGGAAAAGGTGTAAGGGAAGGGTCAGCCCAGGGCAGCAGGGGAAGATGGCGTAGCACAGCGGTGGCTTGGGGAAGGGTTGGGGGACCAGTGGTGAGACAGGAGGTGTGGGATGGGGTTGGGGAAAAGTTCGGGGGACCGGCGGTGAGATGGGGGCTAGGGTGAGTAGCTGGGGTGGGGGAGCAGTAGCTAGGGTGGGGGGTAGGCATGTGGGGAGCAGTAGCTAGGGTCGGGGGGGTAGGCATGTGGGGAGTAGTAGCTAGAGTGGAAGGCAGGCCTTTGGGGGGGCAGTAGCTAGGGTAGGTGAAGGGGGCCTGGACCTGCGTGAAGGGGCCCAGACCTGTGTTAAGGGGGGCCAAGAAATTTAGGAGGGTTCCGGGGCCTGCCAAATTATACTTTAATCTCCGTGCCCCCATGATCTTACATTTTAGATCAATATAAGAGGCACAATGGCTGTGTATAGCCACTGGGGCACAGCTGCCAGTCTCACAATATTTGCTAAAACAAATAAGGATTCCCCTGGCACTTTTAAAAACTAACAATTTTATTTATCTCATGAGCTTTTGTGATGAATCTCACTTTGTCAGATGCTGAAATGGAAAACATACAGTCTGGAAGGGAAAAATAAATGCAGTGAAGGGCAGGGCACAAGAGCAGTAAAAATTATTTCAGCACATCAAACAGGCTGTTTTGATTTAAACAGTTTGTAAGAACAGAAACAAAGGTGGGGAGAATGAAGGAAGAGGAAATCAGCTGTTGTAATGAGAGAACCAGTCCTTATCTCTGCTCAAACCTAAGTTAATGGTGTCAAAAGCCCATCTTCTGGGGTGTATTAATAAATGATACTCTCAACTTTCATACTTTCAGGGCTGGCCCAACCATACAGGTGAACTAGGCAGTCCCCTAGGCACCAGACTTTAAGGGGCGCCAAATTAAATGGAAGTGATTTTTTCTCTATTTTCAAAAATATATTAATATGTTATCTCTTGTAACATGGGCGGGGAGGCAAAGTCATAGTTCACCTAGGGCTGCCAAAACCCTTGGGCTGGTCCTGCTAGCCCTCATGGTTGCAGAGAAAAGCTTGGAAGTTTGACCCCCCCGAAGCTCAGCAACCAGAGGGCAAATTAAAAGAAGTAAAATTAATTATTTTTAAAAAAATCTCATGATGTTGGTATTCTTGAGGTTGGCAATAGTGCTGGGTTTAGCCACTGAATCCCGAACTCTGAGGCCAGCCCATGCTGTGTGTGTCATTGCTGTAAGAAACTAAGCTGGGAACATAAAAGGTGTTTCAGAGAAAAGCCACAGAGCTAGAACAATGAGGACAGTGTTCCATTCTATTACACCTCATCTTCTGCCCAAATTGTTACTTGGCAACGTTGTTGTAGGTGTAAAAGGGATTAAAATGGTTTGTTAATGGAGAAGTCGCTCCCTCTGTTGGCAGATTGTATGAGTGCGAGTTCTAAAAGGGTAGCTGGCAAACAAGAACAACTAAACTAACATGGCTACCCCTTTGGAACAAAGACTCCTGTGGCACTTAAAAACCAAAAGACTTACTTATTGCATGAGCTTTTGTGGAAGTGCTTTCCACACCACTGGGCTCATTCTACCAAAAGTGAGAGAACCAGTATTAAGCTGTAAAATGTCCCCCAACAAAACCAAACCAGCCTTTGTGCATAAGGACTTCAGTGCTGCTGCTGCTGCTGCTGCTGCAGTTGCTGCTTCGAAAGAGTATTATTCAAATAAAAGAAGTAAAATCTGTTAGTTCTGTGTTTAAAATTCAAGGTCTTTGTTAAAACAAATGAGTCCTGTGCAGCACTTATAAAGACTAACAAATTTATTAAGGCATAAGCTTTCTTTGGTACAAGATGTTCACTGTTCATGGGGAGAGGGCAAGGGAGGGCTATTTGAGCTTACAACATACTGTTTTTGTGCTGCAGCACGTAGGAATTTGGCTGAAACCTCCTTACCCATGCCTCCGTCTCACTCTCACAAGCATACTCCCTCTTACACATTTCACACACAAAAACAGTGCTTAATTTATGCCAGAGCTTGCCAGGGCTGAGTCCTGGTACCGCTAGGCTTGGCAGTTTAGAGACCTACCACCTCTGCGTTTACCCACATCATTTACAAAAGTAAAAAGAAATGCTTGAGTCCCAGCACCTTTTTCATTACAAAGTAAGCACTGCACAAAGGGCCATTGCATGACTCAATGGGGCATCTGGGAATTCCACTCTGAGCCTCTTGGCTTGAATTGCAAGATTCTTGTTATCAATAACAGCAGCCATGCAGTAGGCTAGGGGTGTGGTGGTGAGTTAAAGCTGGTGCTGTCTGAAAAGAAGAATGTGACTTTGGCACTGGCTCTGGAACAAGCGGTGCTGCTGCAGCCATTGCTTGAAATAGCAATAACAAACACCTTGCTTGTTTTGCTGAACTCTACTAACACAGCTACCGCTCTGAAACTTGTCACCAAACAAATGGTTTCCATGGTTTCCACTATAATAATTATTCCAGCATCATAGGACTTTAGCTTGTTAGTGAGCCTCAAGCCAAAGAGTAGCCACAGCTCTTCCCAGTCAGTTGGCTGTGAATGTTATTCCATAGCAGTAAGAACAGATGGTATTGTGCTTGGATTCTTTTTCCATGTGACATGAAGCCATGTGGTCACTATTATTTTTAGCTGTGATTGTGCCTTCAGTGAGACTAGATTTAGGCTAGCCTTCTAAATGCATGGATTCTGAATGAAGCTTCCAATTAAGAAATTGTTTTCTATTTTAGGGATAGAAGATGGACAAAAGGGTGGACATGTTTTTTATGGGTCCTCGCTCCCCAGTCTTTTGTTGCATGGTGAGTTTATGCTACAGAAGGACACATGATTGAGCAGAATGGATTGAAAGAGCCGTAGAAACCAAAACTTGAAAGTATTAGGAGCGAAATGGTTTTTAATATAAGAAAAAAATCTTTGGGCATAAAGAACTAAGACCAGCTGAAATAAAGAAAGAATCTTTGCACCATAAAACTAAATCTGATTAATGAGACATACGGGTCACTTACATTAAAGCTGTAACTGTCGATAAATCATTTTTTAAATGAAGATCTGAAATGTTCGTGTATTTCTGGCAAAATAGGCAGATGGAATGAAATGTATAATACTAACCCATGAAGATTATTTATACAGCCACCTCTCATATAAATCTGCTTCACCTTGGCCCCTCAACCCTACTGAAAATTATAAGTATTATCAAGGGCCTCATTATACCACAGCTTAAGGAGCTGGAGGATGAGTGGATCTGAAAGGCTCTTTGCTGTCATATGTGTTATAGGCATCTGGATTCCATTTCTAGAATTTGGGTATGCCCGGGACATGCCAACAACTTTCTTGGTGTTCCACCATGTGAGCATTCCCTTTGTGGGCATAAGTGCTTCTGTGCTTTTTAACTCACAACAAAGTTTGTAGTTAGAGCTAGAATTTCAGTTGGGGTGCCATCCTCCCAAGTAGCAAATAGAGGTTTTTCAGCTTTTTGTTGGGAAAAACAAAAGTTGGCACATTTTTAACATAAATTTTTCTGATGCTGAAAGAAAAAGGCTTTTTTTTTATGAAAACCCACTTCTATAGAAACAAAACCCTGATAAAGCAGTTCTAACAACTAGCACAGATATATGGCACAGACAGTAAGGTGTGAGCCCACAGCAGAGTGACATGGTCAGATCAATGAGCAAGGAAGGTGATTTTGTGAGGAGGCTCTGGATGTATTAGAGGGCAGGGATAGGATAAGGGATTTCAGAGAAGCTGAACTGGTCACAGTCAAAGGGAGTTTGATGTTCTTAGTTTAACCACTGTGGAGATTTATTAACAACACAAATGGAGGGAATATCAGGAGGGACTGTGGGCTGGCACTGCTATAACTGAATAGCAGTACCTAGCACCATGGGGCCCTGAGCTTGGTTGTAGGCCATAGGCACAACTGTAGTGCAAATCACAACTCCTGTTTGGGTAATTATGTTAAACTACCTACAATTTTGCCCTGCAAGTTCAGCTGGATACAGGATTCTTCTTCACTTTCAGTTCTAAATGATTGTGAGGTATTGCTATGTGCTATTTAACACCTGCACTGGGGCATCACTGAAGTGGGTACATTTCATCAGTGCATGTAATTCTTACAAATATGGGCCCTGATCCAGTTGTTTTGGGCAGGGATGTCCTTGTGTCTGCATGGACCCCCAAGTTCAGCACGAGGGCCAAAATTTGTACATCAGTTTGTAAAGCACTTTGTGTCTTTCTGGAGGTGGACATTGAGCAGCATTGGCAGAGCTATATTTGAAGACTGTTCAGCATCATCCTTAGTCTAGTCCAGGGGTTGGCAACCCAAAACATAAGAAGAGCCATTTTTAAAAATTCCATCAATAACCAAGCATTTGAGAGTTGTAATGGGTGTAACCTGGAGTCTAGGGGGAGCTGAGCCTAGGTACCGGGTGCAGGGGTCCCCTGGTGGAGGGGGCAGCCTGGAACCAGGAGCAGGCTCCCCCAGGGTCTCCCCATAGGAGCCACAAGAGGGCAGCCAAAGAGCCGCGTGCAGCTCCAGAGCCACAAGTTGCAGACCTCTGGTCTAGTCCAGGGCTCTCAAACATGTGGCCTGTGGGCCACATGTGGTCCCTAAAGCTATTTCCTGCGGCCTGCACCGACACTATTGTTACTGATATTTGCAATATCGTTGTATGAAAAGGTTTCAGTGGTGCGGCCCTCACCCTAACATACTAGTTTTCATGTAGCCCTGCACTGATCCTCATGAGGCCCATGTGGTGATTTGAGTTTGAGCCCCCTGGTCTAGTCAGTCCTACCAGTCTCTTAACATAGGCATGATTCAAAATTGTGCAAGAAAAATTCTTTGTCGGTAAATTTTCCTAAAACATTGAGTTAGAGCTGTCTGTATTTTTGCTAAGGGTTAAAAAGCTCACATGGAACAATAAAAGCTATTAATAAATGTTGGTACCTAGAGGGTTACAGATAAATCCATCCTACTCAATAAGTTCAGTGCCATAAAACAGCTTTTCTCTTTTAATTCTGGAGTTGGTTTGATAGAAAATGTGAAGAAATTTTAAAAGGTGACTTACTAATTGCCTGTAAAATAAAAAGCAGATGGATTCTTTATTACAGTTGAAGGAAGTTGGTAATATTAAGGTAAAATGTCAAATAACAATTGATTTTTCTCACTTATAAAGGAGCGATTTATAGCTTCCTAGTTACTAGAGGAGAAATTACCTTAAGTTCTAAAAAGTATAAGGCTAAATAAAGATGAAATCACAAGAATTTTTCTTCAGTGACTCCAGAATGTGACTTACATACTATTGGGGCAGTATGAGCTCTACGCTAAGACCCTCTGGGTATGCCTACCCAGCATTTTGCAGTGAGAGGGAATGAGCCTTCCAATCCAGGTAAACAAGCAGGCTCATACTAACAAACTAAAAATAATTGTCCAGACAGCTATTGGTTGGAAGCTGTGGCTCAGGCTGGAGCCTGGGCTCTGAAGTCTAAGGAGTGGGGGTGGTTTACATAAAACTAGCCATGAAACACTAAACACAGTATAAAGATGATGAAACATTAATTTATGTATTCATTCTCCACGAACTCCAGCAGTTTTGATACTTGACTTTATCAGCCAAATTCCAGCATCTTAGATTAATACTTCGGCAGAACTCTGTGTAAGCTCAAAAGCTTGTCTCTTTCACCAAGAGAAGTTGTCCACAAAAAAGACATTGTGTCACCTATCCTGTCATATTTGCATACTGTGATAGAGGTCTTAAATGCACAGATTAAATCAGTGGTTGTCAAATTTAGGGTTGGGACCCAGTATTGGGTCCCAGACCCTCAAACTCTGGGTTGCGGCACCCCTTGCTGCCACTGCCAGAAGACTGGAGTGCATTGTTCAAAGACATAATTGTTGGGTCACGGACAGAAATGATTTTTTTTCAACTGGGTCTCGAGGAAAAAAGTTTGAAAACCACTGGATTAGATAGCTAAGAATTTTGAGTTCTGGGCATTCTGGCAAGGGTGATGCTAACCTGGCTTGCCTTGTGTCCTTATAACAACAAAATGACTTCATTGGCGCAGTGTCAGGCAACTTTCAGGAATGGATATGACTAAGAAGAATGAGGGCATCTTCTTTCCAAAGCACTTGATAGAATTTGGGATACAAATCTTATCCTGAGCAAACTATTTGGCATCTACAATTCCATTTAACAAAACTGACTAATATTTACTAGACAAAATAAATGAGTAAATAGCAAGGAGTGTAAAATAAAGTTGGGGGGGGATGTTGCTCTGGAAATGACACATTTGAAACATTAATGATAAATGCACAGAAAGAGAAAAGAAGCTTCTCTGCTCATATATTGGCTGGATGGCAAGCTCCTGGGAAATAACACTCTGATTTGCATTTGACTGGTCAGCTCTGTTGTATATTGTGAAGGTCAGATTTATGATTCCACTTCTGTGCATTCCTAGTGTTTATCTAAGCAGATTTTTCAACCAGGCCCTAAGGTTCAGCCGGGCTTTTCTGTCCCTGTGGTGTGAATCATGTTTTTCTAGTTAAAATGACAGTAAATTTGAACTCAGACTCTTTTCTAAATTAGTGAGGAACTGCTACATGTGTACTGTATTGAGGCTAGAACAACAAATGCTCAACTGATCTATTAATGTATGTCTAGCAAAGTCCATAGAGGTGCCCTAAGATCTGCGAGTTCTGAACAGTTTTGACTCTCTAACCTAGTGAAGTGCTTTTTAAATTAGGTTTGATGGGTACAGGAGACAATAGTCCACAGGAACTCCAGAACATGGAGACCAGATGAAGGGTCAGAATCTGGAAGGAATATGGGCAATCATAACAACGACAAAGGAGAGATGAGGGAATAGAGAGAGGAAATCTAATGAACATCTGTGTACTAATGCAAGAAATATGGCAAATAAACAAGAACTAGAAATTCTAGTGAATAATCCTAAGTCTAACAATTGGCATCACAGACTCTTGGTGGGCACATGACGGAAATGCTGACATAGAAGGGTACAGTGTGTTCAAAAAAGACAGATAGGGGGAAGAGGAGGAGGTATTGCTCTGCATATCAAAGAAGTTTATACTTGCAGTGAGGTCCAGAGAGAAGTAGGGGTCTTTAGATAAAGATAAAAGGGGCAAAAAAACCCAAAACCAAAACAAAACAGGAGGTGTATGAGACTTTTTTTAAACAACTAACCAAAGCCCCCAAATCAGAGGACTTGGTGGTGGGGGGGACTTCACCTACTCAGACATCTGTTGAGAAAATAATACAGCAGGGTATAGATCAGGGGTGGCCAAACTTATGGAACTCAAGAGCCACACAAGTTGATTATTAAATCTTCGAGAGCTGCACTGAGGCATACAGCCATATACTTTTACCAACTCCAAAACTAATAAGTTTAAAATTCATTGCACATTTTAATTTTACCATAAAAAGAGAACAAATATTGATCCTACTAATGTTAGATTCTAATAATTACTTAAGGTTACCATGAAAATTAGGCCTATTCAGTAAAACCTTAGCTGCTGCTCGATGTAGAAGACTGCAGGCTAGTGGTAAGTTTCTTAATATCCTGACCATGCTGCACTTCTCCCCACCATCCCGACCCCCATCTGAACTCCTAGGCTGGGGCTGCTTTCCTAAACTGATTTGCTGATGTTCTTCCGGGAGCCACAATTTTTCATTTGAGAACCGCATGTGGTTCCCAAACCGCAGTTTGGCCATGTCTGGTATGGAATATCCATTGGGTTCTTGGGATGCATTGGAATTCATTTTTTATTGCAGGCGATGATGATGGAAAATACAACTAAGGGAAGGCTCTTTGAGATGTGATTCTGGCAAATAGAGAGGAACTTACTGAGAAGTCAAATGTGGAAGGTGGCTTGGGAGAAAGTGATCATGAAAGACAGATTCCGGGGGCGGGGTGGGGGGGGGTAGCCTTATTAGTCTAGTGCAGCAAAAGAAACAAGGAGTCCTGTGGCACTTTTAAAGATTATCAAATTTATTTATCACATGAGCTTTTGTGGAAGAAATTTCCACTTCGTCAGATGCTTTGAAGAAAGACAGAGTTCATGATCTGAAAGGCTCCATCTTCATTGCTTAGCATTTTCAAAAAAACTTTTTTCAAAAAATTATTTTGAAATAATTATCTCAAAATAACTTTTTTCAAAAATGCTATTTTGAGAGAATGGTCCAGGGACTGCTCATTGTCTCAAAATACTGTGGCATTTTTTCAAAAATGAAAGTCTACACTGGACTTTCTTTTTCAAAAAAAGCAAAGCAATGGAAAAGATAGGCAGGCTTTTTTGAAAAAAAGCCTTTGCAGCATCCGGCAATGGCTTTTTTCAAAAAAGCTATCTCGAAAAAAGGCTTTTTATTTTGAAAAAGCTGTCAGATTTAGCTTTTTTGAAAAAGGGTGCTGGTATCTTGAGATACCGGCATGCTTTTTCGGCAACGCTAAACCTCATTATGTTTCAAAAAACAGCCTTTTTCAAGATCGCTTTTTTGAAAAAAGCCATCACCAGAGGTGGCAAAGGCTTTTTTTGAAAAAGCCTGCCTATCTTTTCCATTGCCTTGCTTTTTTCCAAAGAAAATCCAGTATAGACTTTAATTTTCGGAAAAAAAAAAAGCCGCAGTATTTCAGGACAATAAGAGGTCTCCAGACCATTCTCCCGAAATAGCATTTTTGATAAAAAGTTATTTTGAGATAATTAGTTTGAATATATTTTGAAATAATTTTTTGGAAAAAAGTTTTTTTGAAAATGCTAAGCAATGAAAACATAGCCGTTGAGTGATAAGAGGGAAACAGCAAAATAAAGACAATGGAGTTGAAGAGAGCAGACTAGCAAACTCAGAGAACTGGTAGGTAAAACCCACTGAGACACAACTCTAAAGGAAAAACAGTTTAGAAGAGTTGGCAGTGTTTTAGAGAAACATTAAGGGCACAAGAACAAATAATCCCAATGCATAGGAAAGACAGGGGATATGGTCAGAGACCACTCTATGATGATCTAATGGTCCTGGCCTTAAATTCTATGAAATCTATGAAAAGAGACAGAAGGCGTGACTAAAATTTGAGACAGGAATGGTTTAAAATGACAGAAATTTGCGTGATCTGAAAGTTACCTTTGAAATGAAAGGGGCAATGATTATTACGTTATACTTTTAAAGGCAATTCATGAGGAAGCAGTACTGCCCTGCTATGATGCTGACAAACAGCACTTCACTCACCACCTTACACTAGAAATAAAAATGAACTTTTCTGGGTTTTGTGTACTTAAGGCAGAAACCCCCTTCTACTTTCTGCTGTGACATTGGCCTAGAAATGGTAAAAGTATGTTACATTGAATAGAATTAATTACACTAAACGTAATTTAATGTATCAAATTACACACAATTATCCTAAGTTCCAAAAGGGTAGTCATGTTAGTCTGTATATTGCAAAAGCAATGAAGTTCTATGGAACCTTAAAGACTAACAGATTTCTTTGGGCATAAGCTTTCGTGGGCTGCAACCCACTTCATCAGATGCATAGGTTGCAGCCCACGAAAGCTTATGCCCAAAGAAATGTAATAGTCTTTAAGATGCCACAGGATAATTATCATTAATGCTTATCGTTGAAGAAATCAAGTAGTTAAAGTACAAGAATGTTTTAAACTAGTGTCTTATATGTTTGGATGTCAGAGAGCAACTGGCATTATGAGTATATAGAATGTGGGAGGCTGGGCTCGGTGACAAACCATTTTTCAGAAATTTCCTTTTCTTCACAGTCTTCCCCTCCAGATGTGAACAATGATCCCCCCCTACAGTTTGCTGCAAGACCATGGATAGATAATATGTTGCTGCTCCTGCAATTAATATTTCAGTTGGATCACTAGATGGCAATATACACTAACAATTCCTGGTAGAAGAACTCAATTCTTGAACAGTGACATTGTCAGCAGGGATTTATATATATGAAGGGCTAGATTTTAAAAAGCAATCCTTCCATTTTTTTTGCACCTGCAAATAATTGATGGTGCAATCATTGCTGAAGAGCTTTAACTTCTTTTGTTGTTTCACACTAAGAATAATTTTTGAGGGTCCTCTGACCCAGTGCCATGGATTTTTGTGCATGTCTCCCTCAAAAAGTATCGGCAGAAGCTTTCTGTTCTGTCTGAGGTAGTTCTTCCATGTAAACCAAAAGTGAGTTCCCCATTGGCCAAACTGGAAGGAGCTGAGTTAAGCTGGTTTCTGCTGATGGTTCTACTTTGCATCCTGCCTGACAGACCAAGGCAGTCTGGGGGCCTTAGGCATGTCCTGGGCGGGCTGGCACCTCAGTATTTAATATAGTTCCCACTTCAGGGCAGCCCAATTCTTCTCTCTTATCTTTTGGGTATTGGAGTTGAGCAGAGAGCGGCAGTGCAAACTCTCTCAGAAAGAAGGGTCAGGTTCTAATAATGACAGTATGAAAATCTCCACAATGAAAGGGACTGACCCGGGGAGCTCTTCTGAGGAAAAACTCAGGCATGAGTTAGAAATGCTTAGTAACAAATTTCTGATGTCAGAATCACTGTTAAGAGAAAACACTCGCCTTTACTAAACCAGCAAAGAAAAACATGAAACTTTAGAAAGATTCCCTGCTCTGGATCTAATCCCCAAGTTCTGTGGAAAGTTATGAACTGAAACAGCCACAGCAACATTGTGTCCATCAGCCTGAAAATTATTCTGAGCTTCTTGAAAGAGGAGGGGAGAAAAGATGATTTCAAATGAATGCTACATGGGCTACTGCAGCAACCTGTGACCTTCTTGGTTACAAGACGACTTAGTGAGTTGAAAGTCACCAAGGAGCAGGTAAGGGCAGAGTGTGTGAAGCTTTCTCCTGAACAAACTCTCCTCCTGTCACATTTACCTGCAAGACAACGCAGATCCCTTGACTCCCTCCACAGAACGAGTTACAGATCTCTGCAGGCCCATTCAGCCATCACTTCTAGGACATGAGTCTGTCCACAGATATGCTAAGCACATGCTTTTCATCCAGAGGCTCTTGCCCAAAGGCTGCAGCTTCATTTGGTTTTGATTTCATATTTACAGCTTATACATTCCAAGCTCCTTTCAGCAAATTACAAGTGTGTTCGCCAGCTTGTTGTCTGGGCCCAAGGGCAGAAGCTATTTTTTCTCATTGCTGGACTGTTGCCATCATGGGACCAGCATGTCAGAAGGGCAGAAGCCTTCACAAGAAGTTGAGGGGGACAGTCAATGCTGTTCTTCATTGCTTGAGGACAGCATGGCACCAAGGTTCCTGCTGTGACTCAGGAGTCAGTTGAAAATAGAGGAGATGCAAAGGTTAAGGTAAAAAAAATGGATCAGTCTCATTCGCAGGTCCACTCTCACCTGCCCTCTTTTCTCCTGAACAAAAATAAAGGCTTGCAATGTATAGTGGCATGTCAGGGGTATTGAAGAGTTTTGTGACTTTTAAGGTCAGGGCAGGTTACCCCAGTCTAAACTCTCCCACACAGGGTAGTGGGCCCTTACCTCAGTGTTTGGAACTAGTTTGCATGCAATGTGAAGATTGGTGGTGGCGGGGAGAGGCACATTCAGTGCTGCTGCTCAGGGAAAGTAGGCTAAAACCCAGTCAGGAGTAGTGGGTGGGCATGTGCAGGTTTTGAGGTGCAGTGGAACAGAGAGAGATGGAAGACCTAATATGGGGCCTCCCAGTAGTAGCAGCCTTTGGGTTAGAATGAAGGGAGACCTATGAGCAAGCGAGAATGGGACAATCAGTCATCAGGGTAAGAGCCAGGAAGTAAGCATTATCTGTGACAGAACAAGGAGGGGCCCAGTTGGCAGCACAGGGACTGGGCTCAAAATAAGACACCATTTCCCGAACTGCTGAAGGTGTGAGCCTTACCTTAGGAAACTCACATCCCATCCCAGAAAGGCCTCACGCTTCCAATTACGACACTTTCTTGCTCCCAAGCAAGTCCTCTGCACACCTCACTGAGTGCGTGGGAAACATTAGGTGAGGCCTGGTGAATGATACTCCTGGGCGGATGGAGAGTAGGGTGAGGAATGTTCAAAGAGCCAATATCCCAGTTTCTTATTGCTTTGGCAACACAGTAGCTGTTTTCTCCCATTTGTGCATGCAGATGTGGAGCAGGCTTATGACGAGACACCAGACTTAGTCAGAGGGAAGGAATCATGCAGGCAGTGGCAATGAAGTTTGCATTTGTGAAGAGACTTGTGTCCTCTACTGCACTTTGCCCTGGAGGTTGCAGAGTTTTGTTTTGTGGTCAAATCCCCTCCTGATTTAATCACTTCCATCTGTGTCAAAGCTCACCCCATGTACTGTGGGAGAGGAGTCTCAGCAAGCCTCATAGTCCCACAGAGCCTGCATGTCACCACCAGAAAATGCAGGAACCCAGGAAACGCAGGCCTAGAAGAAAGTTAATGATGCAGATCCACCTGCCCTGTATTTCATCTTCATCTGAGGGAGAAATAGTTTAACCTAATTTGAAGGAATTTAGTGCATCAGAAAGAAGCCAGTGCTGTGTGTTTGTGAGTGAAAGACAGGTATTTTTGCATTCCAAAATGGTTTAATCTGAAAAGCTGAAGAAGGGCCTTGACAAGAAGGTCTCGTTGCTTACTGTGCCCACTGGAAGAACATTCTTGCAATGTGGAGGAGCTGCTCAACGAGCTATCAGTTAGGGCATTTCCCACAGTATTACTGACATTTGTTTTTGGCGGAAGTCCAATAATCACCATGGCTGTAAAACATTCCAGCCTGATCGATTGGCCTTTTCACTAGTAGTGAAGCTTTTTCAACATATAGGAGATACCGTCGCCTGTTGCCTAAGACTGCCAACAAGAGGGCCAATGGAGGCATTTATACTTTTGTGATGTTAACAGCTTCCCACAAGGAACTGATTGAGACCAAGGAACCAATTTTACACAGGTTGCTCAAAAGTCATTAAAAAATGAAGTCAGCTGCAAGCAACAGGGACTGTGAACAAGGTATCAATCCTATTTCTCTGAGGATTGAGCTTAGTTATCAGCAGTGTTTAAATTTCATTTTCTGTGAAGCATTCACCCACATGATATCGGTCGTAGGATGACTGTCTCAACCAGAAATCCCATTAACAAAAGATCATACAACCCATTCTTTACTGCAGACAATGTGATAGACTCATGTGTGGCTTCCTTTCTAGAATCAGCAGCACTAGCAAGTAAACATTGCAGGAAGGAAATCTGGGGTGATAACAAGACATACATGCTGCCTGTACCAGTGGAGAATGAAAATGCATCTGGTAGAAAGAGCTAAAGAGAGAACAGTTTGGAGAGCTTACAATGGAAATGGCTTGGCTTTATTTCCTTTGGAATTTACCACAGACTGACTGCATCAGATGTTGACAGAGTACTCTCTGTTTAATACCATATGTAATGATTCTTCTTATAAACTGTGTCTGTGTTGCATCTATAAAGCTCAGACAAACCTCAGTCTCTTCTAATGCCAACAATATTAGCATGTCCTTAAAGCAATGCAAAGTTAATGGCAGTTCTGTGCCCTTTGCTATCAGGAGTTCTTTCACGTCAAGAAGGCTAATGTAGCCCATGTGTCTAAGAAGGCTCAGTCTCTTTCGGGAATCCCTTATGGCTGGGTTACGTTGCTGGGCAGATCTTGCAGCCCAGAAACTGGAACTTTCTGGTAAGAGGGTGTGGTAGCACATTGAGCATGCTCCACAAGTATTATTATTGTGCGGGAGTGAGATACATGAGAGAAGCCTGAGAGGAGCAGCCTGGAGAGGAACAAACAGAGAGAGCTGCAGAGTCCATGTGCTCGGGGACTGAGTGAAAGGAGCTGAGTGAGAGTGGACTGCAGGATGTTTTCTCCCTGCTTTGGACAGTTTTGCAGGGGAATTGTCTGCAACAGAACTGAGAGTTGGATGGCCAGTGACCCGATTGTGTGGTGCTGGCTACACCAGGAGGAAGAGAGGACTGCATGGCATTTGCCTGAAGATTCCTGCAGCTAGAGAGGATGAGGATTGCTCTTGTTCTGCATTCAAGCCTCAAAAACTTGAAAGACTACAGTTGAGATAAGGGTGACTCCACCTGGACTTTGGGACTTTGGGGTTTCTTACTGTTTTGTTTAAATTTTTTATGGTTTCTTAGCATAGGGTTTGTTTAGTTAGTTAATAAAGTTCATTGTTATGTTTATGCTGAGTAGTAGTTTAATGTGGGATGGGAACTCAGCAGTCTCTTTGCTGTGAGTCCTCAACAGACTGGATCTTGGTTCTCCAGGTGCTTTCTGCAGGGGTTTCTCTGTGAGGCACTGGAGAGGGGGAAATAAATGAATTTGAGCCCATGTTTGCAGGTTACACTATGTCCACACTTAAGCAGGTAAATCTATTTAAGTTACATCAGTTTAATAAAATCACTGTAAAAATCATTACATCGATTTAAGTTAAATCAATTTAACATGTCCCCACTAGAAATCCAAATTGAACTAGCATGTCCATGGACAGGACTTGCTAGTTTGATTTAGGAGAGGGGTACCAAGCGAGGTATGGCAAGATGGCCCCCAAGAAGTGCCATGTCCCACCCCATATATAGAAAAAGGAGAGTGCCTGGGAAATAAGTTAAATCAAAATAATACATCCACACAATGTTCTTTTGAAATAACTTTTGATTTAACTGTCATTTTGATATAATACTAGGTTTTCTTATATTGAAGTGACTGTCTTTATTGCAAGATAAGGGAGCTCCTTATCTCAATATAAGGAAATGTAGTGTGGACCTGCAATCTTTTAAATCAAAATAATCTGCATTCTTTTGATTTGAAGACTGTGTGTGGACATACACAAATAGTCATGTAGGCTATGTCTGCACTTAGAAGGTTAGTTTGAATTAACTGAATTCGAACTAATTAATTTGAATTAGTAATTAGTTTGAATTCAGTTAATTCAAATCAACAGCCCCTGGAAACCCTAATTTGAACTAGCATGTCAATGCACAGGACTTGCTAGTTTGAATCAGGTAAGGGGCGCTATTGCATAGGGAAAATCTAGCTGTGGTTAATTTGAACTACCAGTTAGTTCGAATTAACATAGTAACATTGGGTTAATTCAAAATAATGAGTTCTAATTAACCATCAATTCGAACTTAAGGGAGGTTTTTATAGATTCGAACCATTAATGAAAGCTAGTGCAGACAAGCACTAATTTAGTTCAAATTAAGTCTCCTTGATTCAAACTAAATTGTAAGTGTAGACATACTCATACTCTTCTGAAAAATGGGTCTCTGACATTTTCTATGCTGCTGTGTGAAGACAACATGGGGTCTGAACTGGGCCTTGGCTAGTATTCGGAAGTCATGTTTAAAGTTAAAACCCAGTTTCTAATGCTTTTGGGCCAGCCAGTGGAGAGGGAAATAAATCTGAAAACAATGTTAAAAAAAACCATGTGCTATATAAGACCCCTAGACCTGAGAGAGATGATTTCCTAAAAGTTCTACTAGATACCATCATGACACCTGTTCACAATCAACCTTTCAAAATGTCATTTGACAATGAAGGATTCCATTACCAGGCTGACTTTATATTCAGATAGTTTCCAAGCCTCCAAAAGGCTCAGGTGCCCAGGTGGTCCATGGCTTTCACGTTCAAATTATGGGACATTCATTGACCTGGTTTGTTTAATTCTTTGGAAATATGTTTTGGAATGTGATCAGCAACTGAGGAGGTCTATCCTGTTATGACAGTTCCCTAGAACCCAGTAGGACCAATAGCAGAATGACAGGCTCAGTCATTTTGAAATAAGAACCGTCATTTCGAAACAGCTTAAACCCCATTCATTTTGAAACAGCTGTTATTTTGAAATGGTTATTTCAAAATAAGGTTGTTTGGACGTGTTGTTTCAAAACAACACCATTGTTTCGAAACAACTGTTTCAAAACAACATGTCCAAACGGCCTTATTTCAAATAACCATTGTTATGAGATTTGTAATGAGACCACAAACTTGTGAGTATAAGTGACTCCATCTTAGCACTGTTCCCTTAATATTATTTCAACCTCTAGCCTGACTAACAGAAGTACAGGGCCCCTCTCATCCTTTAACAGTCTGTAAGCAGGAGATAGGGGAAACTGCACCAGTCTCGAGGTCACTTATTAATCAACAATTTCTCCTGTTTATTACATTCCCAGGCTCTGAGGAGCCAGCCTGACCTTTACTAATTCTCCTGTCTTATATGAATATGTATGAAAACTATCCCTATATGGTACAAATAAATGTATTAATCTTGTTTACCTTGAATATATTAACCATTTTTAGATTTACTTGAATTAAGTTGTTGTACTTGGGTATAAAACCCTTTTAGCACCGGTCCTTCGGGGCCGGCCACACTCAGTAGCTCTGAGTGTCAATAAACTTGTGATTCTTCCTCCTGTTGTCCGGCTCCATCATTGACCAGAGCAGAGAACGAGCTTTTCTCTCAACAGATTTGGCGACTCCGCCGGTTCACTCTGCTTG
>ML681990.1:21715794-21731656 GCA_007922195.1 Podocnemis expansa
GCTTTTCTCTCAACAGATTTGGCGACTCCGCCGGTTCACTCTGCTTGCCAACACCACCCCACGGGCCAGTGAATCGTCTCGCTTTTCTCTCAACACCATTTTGAAATAACGGCTGTTTCGCAAGCAGGCTTTCCCTTAATTTGAATTAACATTTTCTTAATTCGAATTAATTTATTTTGAAATAAGGACTTTATTTTGAAATAAGTCATTTCGAAATGATGTATGTGTGGACATAGCCTAAGAAAACAAGTTTGTGGGACAATTAATGAAGGCATTTTAGGTGAATAGCAAGGAGAGGAGCAGATAGAGCGACTCCAGAAAGGATCAATCCCAGTAGTACCAGCCACTAGTGACATCTGTACCGAGATTGCTCTTTCTGGAAAATGTCCTCTTGAACAGGTGGTTCTCCTCAACAAAATTCATAGCTAAAGTTTTTTGCTGTCTGTCCGTGGCCCTCCTGCCCTTACCATGAGACTACCACTCTTAGGCTATGTCCACACATACATCATTATTTCGAAATAACCCATTTCGAAATGAGTTATTTTGAAATAAAGTCCTTATTTTGAAATAAGCTAATATGAATTAACAGTTTTTAATTCGAATTAAGGGAAAGCCTGCTTTCAAAATAGCCCTTGTTTTGAAATGGTTATTCGAAAAGGTCCCCCCCCAGCACCCTGGCCAGGGATCAGCACTCTACCCAGGGTGCTGAGTGGGGTGCAGGGGGTTGGAGGGTGCTCCAGCCGGCTTCCCCCCCACTTCCCCTTGGTGGGAGCAGGGGGGGATGGGAGCCTCTGCCCCCTTCGCCCCCCTACCCCCAGCAAGAGGAAGGGGGAGAACCCCCAGCAAGAGGAAGGGGGAGAAGCCAGCTGGGGCTGCCCCCAAGCCTGGGGCTCCCTGCCCCTGGGCTTCCCCCCCCCCAGGTTTCTGCCAGGCATGGGAGGGATTCCCCTCCCCCCAAGGCTCCTGCCTGGGGGGGAGGGGAAGCCCCCCTGCGCCAGGCTGGAGCCGTGGGGGGGAAGGGGAAGCCCCGTTGCCCCCCAGCCAGAGCCGCAGCCCTGCCCCCAGCAGAAGCGGCAGGGCTAGGCAGGGGAATCCCGGGGGCGGGGTTTCCCCTGCCCAGCACAGGCCTCCCTGCCGCTTGCCTCCCCTATTTTGAAATAGCATGTCACAGTGGGCAGGCAATTTCGATTCCCTCTTTTTTCCTTATTTCGAATTAACTTTTTGTTATTTTGAAATAAGGCCTTATTGCAAAATGGCTTGTTTCGAAACAAGCACTTGTGTGTGGACATAGCCTTACAGTCTTCAGCTCAATGGAAATGGGACCAGGCATGCTCTATGTTAACTCTCTCTTAATTTCTGAATCTTTCTGGAATGGTCTCTGTGACTGCCATGCCTGTGAGGGTGACAAATTGTGTAATAATATAAAGGTGAGGCCTGTAGGTTTAAGGGAGGCACCTGCAGGGTTTGATTGCCCAAACAGTGATTTCTAGCTCAGTAGGGAAGTGTAAGAGGATGCCCCCTTTCTCCCCCACACCGTCCAGCCACATACTGGGTTCCAAGGGCCACCATGTAAAAAGGGAAGTTATTTTTCCATGGAACTAAGGATACAGAATCTCACAAAAAAGAGAGATTGCTTGTGTTTTATTTGTTAGATCTCAAATAGTGGTAAGAAAGAACTTAAAATGGGAATAACTGGAGCTGCCAATTGCGCACTCTGAATCATATATTTTATTGAGAATATAGGCAGCTTGGATTATATATCTTGGCTGGCCACTATGCCCTTTACTGTACTCTGTGGGCCACTCTAACAATTAGTATTCCCTGTCCTTTGCATGATGCAGAGGACACTTAAACAGTTGCCAAAAGAGTGCATAAAGTTATAGTAGACTCCAGAGCAGATCAAGAACATGCTTAATGAGCTGTGGTGTGAAGGGTGACTACCCATGGTGAAGGAAAGGGAATCTTGTGGTCAAATATCATTCTCCTTATTCACCCCTAAGAGCCAAGAGAGATTCTAGATTAATACTCCTGTGGGGTATGTCCACACAGGCTTCTTATTTCTAAACAACAGAGGTTGTTGCGAAATAAGAAGCAGCATGTCCACACGATGCACTGTTATTTCGAAACAACGGGACCCGTTGTTTTGAAATAATGGCCATTATTTTGAAACCATTAAACCTCGCATCTAATCGAAATAGCCATTGTTTTGAAACGGTTGTTTTGAAACAACAGTGTTCGGACACGTTGTTTCGAAACAACAGCATTGTTTTGAAACAGCATGTCCGAACGGCCTTGTTTCAAAATAACCATTTCAAAACAACAGCTATTTCGAAAGCAGGCTTTACCTTAATTCAAATTAACTTATTTCAAAATAAGGACTTTATTTCAAAATAACTCATTTTGAAATGGGTTATTTTGAAATAATGATGTATGTGTGGACATAGCTGAGAAAATTTATCTGTATTCAGGGGTTAAAGTATAATTCAGCGGGCCCCAGAACCCTCCTAAATTTCTGGGACCCCTTCATGCATGTCGGGGCCCCCTTCAAGCACCCCAGCTACTGCCCCCCAAACACCTGTCCCTGCCCCAGCTACTGCCCTGAAACACCTACCTCCATCAAACCACGTTGCCCCATCTTCCTCAGCCCCAATTCCCCATACTCTAAGCCCCCTGCCCCCATGTCCTTACTTCAGCCCTCCTAACCCCCCCACCCTCCACCTTCCCTGTCTTCACTTGACCCCCCTGCAGCCCGCCAACCCCCTCCGCGCCTTCCCAGCCCACCTCCCCCAAGTCCCTCTAACCCCTTTCCTAATGCCCCTGTCCTGCTGCTGGCTTCTCCTGCT
Source organism: Podocnemis expansa (assembly GCA_007922195.1). Taxonomy (NCBI): domain Eukaryota; kingdom Metazoa; phylum Chordata; order Testudines; family Podocnemididae; genus Podocnemis; species Podocnemis expansa. The sequence continues at coordinate 21,718,638 of ML681990.1, forward strand.
CGCCCAAAACACCCCACCCCCCCTGCTGGCTTCTCCTGCCCCCTGAGACACCCCATCCCCCCTCCAGCTTCTCCTGCTCCCCCAGACACCCCAAGCCCCCCTGCTGGCTTCTTCTGCTCCATCAGACACCCTAACCACACCCTTCTGCCAACCAGAAGAGTCTTCTGGCCACAGCTGCCATCTGTGCATGGCCCCTTGAGCTGGCTCTGGGGGAACGCAGCATTCTGGTGCGCTCCTCTATTTTTAGGGGGCCTGGAACGCTGCCCCCCTAAAAATAGGGGGCCCCAGCATGACATTCTGGGGCATTCCGGCTTACTTTAACAACTGTCTGTAGTCTTTTAATTACTCAAATATTGGATATGATTTACTTGCCACACATTGCTTCCTTATTCTCTCTCTCCTTTAAAGAACTGCTGGAATTTAAGGATAATGGTGAACTTGTAATTATAATTAGCATTACCATCTCCCAAGGAAAAGTAAGTTGTACTAATCAGAAATGAAGCTCGTAATCTTGATAATAGACTTTAAATTGCAAATTAACTGCATAAATCATTCAAAAGTGACCAGTGTATATTTCTGAGCAAAAAGGAGGAAGAAAAAATGTTTATTTTGCGCTCTTCAGTGCTTGCTAATATAGGTTCAGCTTGCAAACAAAATGTCTAGAGTTTAGGCCAGCGAACAGTGGGGGAGGAGGAGCGTGGAAAATGGGTGAACATCATGCCTGTGATTAAATACATGCAGTGTATACAATTGCTCTCATGGTAGCAGCACAGCACCCCTGTTCTAGTTCATGTCAATCACAAATCATGGCTTCATAACCATGAATGCATGCACAAACAATGAAACCTGCAATTTTTGGTTTGGGAGGGAGTGTGGTTTGGTCATGAATGACTAGAGCAGGGGACTGGATGTCAGGAGTCTATTTACAGCTCTACTGGGTACTAGCTGTGTGGCCTTGGAAAATTCATTTAGAGCCAGATGGTCAAAAGAATGCAGCACCCAACATGTGCAGAGCACCCAGTGTGCAGAGCTTCTTTGAAAATTCTGGCCTAGCCGTTACAGAGTCTCATCTGAAGCTGTTTCCTCCACAGGCTAATAGGAGGAGAATGGTGGGGCCTAGCACGGAATGGAATGGATGAGCATAGATATATGCGTAGGTAACTTGACTTGCAAATAGCCAAAGATTAAACCCAGACTGTACACAAATGTTCACATATAAATGCACACATCTTAAAATAATGTGAACCAGACCCAATTAGCAATTATCCCTTATTTATTATGAGCAAACAGAATTCTAATTAGACTGATTCGTGCCTCAAACACCTCCTCAGATTGGTTTGGAAATTAAGATATCAGCTGTACTAGTAATTTTGGTTTACCATCAAATTACTCCTCCAAAAAACCTGTTAAATTGGCCATGGCTGGGTTTATATTTGTCTCAGAACCACATCCAATGAGGACTGTGTGAGTAAATACAAACAACCTGGAAACCACTCTGAATCCTGTGCCAACACAGCAATTAAGGATTGAGGGCTAAGAAGTTTTAGCTGGAGCTGAAGTGACCAGCTCACTGTCCAGGTGAAGTTTCATGTGCATTGAGCAAAAATCTTGAACTCTATGGCCACAAGTTCCAAAGGGGCAGCTGTGTTAGTCTAGTAAAGCAAAAAAAGCAAGGCGTCTTGTGGTACTTAAAAACTAACATTTATTTATTGCATGAGCTTTCATGGGAGAAAATCCCACTTCGTCAAACACTTTGAAAAGGGGGAACTTACAGAATGGGGTGAAAATAAATGCAGGGGAGTGTAAGACATCTTATACGCCCCTGCATTTATTTTCACCCCATTCTGTAAGTTCCCCCTCTTCAAAAAGTCTGCCAAAGTGGGATTTTCTCCCAGGAAAGCTCATGCAATAAATAAATCTGTTAGTCTTTAAGTGCTACAAGACTCTATGGGCACAGTTCACCGTCTTGGGGCAGCGCCCATGCAAATAGACCATGCAGGCAGGAGATCTGCCCCTGTGTGGATACTTCTGATGTAAGACTTCCCTGGACAGAGCAATACTGAGTTAGCAAACCTATTCCACCCCTGCAGGGAACAGGTGGATACGAGGGACTAAGCCAGTGTTTTTCAAACTTTTTTTCTTGAGACCCAGTTAAAAAATGTCATCAACTCCCACAACCCAACAATTACATCTTTCAGCAATGCATTCCAGCAAGGTGGGGTGGGGGGCATGACCCAGTACCTGAGAGTCTGCAAACCCAATACTGGGTCCCAACCCATAGTTTGAAAACCATTGGATTAGGGTGTGTGGCATTTCCCAGCAGCTGGAGTGGGTCCTTAGGGCCTTAGATAGCTGGGCATAAATTAGGCCAGCCCTAAGGCTGATCTAACCAGTTCCAAGGGACAAAGTGGCCCAAACTGAACCAGGGAAGTGGAGAGAAGGCTTAAGGATAACAAATAGATGCTGAGCCTAAACCAGTGCCTCCATTGACTCTACCTTGTCCACTCTCTCATGTATAAACCTCTTCCCATGCCCTCCATCCACAGCCACAAGCTCAGTCTAAATAGTGACTATGCCAAAGCCAATGCTGATGCCTGCTGTATACTAAGTTACTAATTTCCAACCCTTTTTTCTTTCTTTCCTTCTTTAACTGAGTGAGTGCAACCAGCTGTTGGTCTACTCACCCCAGATACTGAGAGCCATGGTATGATTAAATGATGACCTGTTCTGCAAAGTGTGCTCTAAATTGTGAGTACTGATCCCTTCAAGGCTTCTGCACAGGAGCAACTGATTTTGCAAAAGTTTATCAGAATATGACTAACTGAAACCAGAATTCAGATTTCTTCATTGCAGCATAATACATTTTCCCCATAAGTAGATTCTATCTCAATTTTGGTGGGGACCAGCCGCTAGAAAGCCATTCACTTTGTGTTAGGGCTACAAAGGAGAGAAAGTGACTCTGTGCAAACAAGTATGAGCATATCTTATGAAAATTTATGCTAAAAAATCCTTTTAAGGTTGCCTTAATGAGAGTGCAAAGACAAGAAATACCAAAATTAAACGTTGACCCCAGTGCTATAGCTCTGCCCCAGTGTGTATGAATCATTACAATACAGTCTTCAAGGATGTAGTTACATCTAATTGATTTGCCCAATATATAGAAGATGATATAACTGTGCTCAGACACAAAAGTCAGCTTTCTTAGGTGTAATCCAGGGGCTGTTACAGTTAATTTCAAAGATTATTAAATACAAAGATTATTTAACTGTTGTATAGCTGGGAAAGCTAGCTAGCCATTTCTCTTTTTGTACTTAATATTTGGACACTGTTCCCATACAGTTTACCTCCTGCACAATCAGTCTAGAATTAAGTAATCACAGACTCGTGTGTGTGGGCGGGTGTGGGCATGTATACGTGTGCAATAGAACACAGGGAGCAGGGCCAGATCAAGGCAGGTGCTTTAGAGGCTGCAGCCCTAGGTCCTAGCCTAAAAGGGGCCCTGCCAAAAGCTGGCCCTGGCCAGCAGTGCACTGCCACCTCCTGCCATAGCACTACCTCAAAGCTGGCTGGTCTGCTGGGACTAGCCAGCCCAGGAGCAGGGCAAGAGCACCACAGACTCTGGCCTGAGGGACCCCTGATGACTGGCTGGGCCATGAGCCCCAAACCCAGCCCTTCCCACAGCAGCTGCAGCCATCGCCACCAGCCCCCACCCTCTATTGCCAGGTAGGTGGGCTGCCCCACCCCAAGGCTGGGAGCTACCATGAGGGATGGGCACAAGTCTTAGGTAATTCCCAGCCTTCCAGGGCCTTGATCAGCCCTGATAGGGAGCACCCAATTTTATATTTGCTTGACTTTTGAATTAGCAGCCCAACCTCATCCAGTGCACAGAGTCACTAAATATTTTAGTATGTAGCTGATGTAGCCTTACATGCCTGCATAGTGCCGCTGAATTTCCCTTGACACCTGGTAGCTCAAGAGCAACATGTTTTGTTGCGCTATTTTGTAGAGAGGCTGTGATAAAATTTAACATTGTGATGCTGCTAGGAAGCAATTGCCGTGAAGTGATAACCTCTCAGGATGTATAGTTAGATATTGTTTGCAAAGTAAAGCAACCCAAAAAGGTAAAATAAAACACTACAGAGACATTCTCCCTTGTCTGCCTGTCACTGGAACATGCTTCCCTCCTGCCAAGGATTAGAAATTCACATGAAAGCTCATATAATATGGTACAAAAATGTTTGGATCTCACAATGGGGTAAGCAGGGTCTGTGTGTGTCACATACACGTCACCACACAACTGTGTCTTTAGATCCAGTGTACAGACTGATTCAAACTTCACAAGCCTAAAGTTTTATAGTTTTTAAAACAAACCAAATACTGGAAAAAGTAAAATTCTCCTCTGTCTTTGATCTGCATTAAAACCAGCCCCAGCAAGAGAGGGGCCAGTAGTCACTTTGCTGAGCCATCTCCTTTCTTTGTGCTGGTTGTGGAGCCAGTAGCATAGCTGGGAGGGTGGGGGTGCAGGTTGGGGTGGGGAGCAAAGGAGGCCTCTGTGTTCCCCTGATGCTGAGACAATCATGTGCCCATCTGGTTCCTTGGTGTAATTTATATGTCCATCTTTGGAAAAATAAACATTTTAAAAGAAAAAGAATGGTCTTTTGTAGTTCATGTGTGCTTTAAAATTATCTGGGTGAATTTCTAGAGTGGCACCTTCCTATCCTTCTCATTCTCAGCATTCCAAGTCCCCTAGAGACAGATACAGTTTTGATCTCTCTAGTCTGTACCTCTTTCCCAGCAAAGATTTGGTAATAAGGTGAGTGCTATAGAGAGACATCATAATACCAGCTTCAGTGCCATGAAAGGGTAGCTCATGAAACATATACTACTATGTTCCAAAGCAGTATCATCAATAATTAAAATTAAACTATAATTGTTAATAAGTATTACCACCATAAAACAGAAAGAGCTTAAAGACAATCATAAAGCAGCTTCATCAGACTTCCAGAATACATCATCCAAAATGTAATAGCCAAAAGGAAATTGTCAATATAATAACTCGTCCCACTGTCTGTAAAATGCATTGTGGTATTTCTTCCATTTCAGTAAGAAGAATCTAGGACGCAGACAGCACAGAATAGAACATTTGTATTATAATAATTCAAACTACCTGTTTGTCTGTCACATGAAAAAATAGCTTTCCAGCCCCCACATTGTGGCCTGGCACAGGACAGCATCTGAAGTAGCATTCAGTTGATGAGATGAATTTGTTAGGCCCTCACTTATCACCTGCAGACTGAGGCTTCGTAGATTATGAGCTCATTTCCTGGTGTGTGCACAACATGCTATTTCAGCTTGGCTCCATTCAAACAGGACAATTTACCATGACGGAAAGCGGACAAGGTTGCAATCATATCATAGAAAAATCCCTGCTTAGCCAGGCCACTCATCTGACCTGCTGTATTGACTCTTTCGAGGGAACCAATCAAAAAAGTTTCAAGAATATGTAGAAGGGGGTGGCTTTTTTGCTCAGTTTCTATGCCATGCCCATCATCATGGTCTCTGACAGGCTCAAAGTAAGAACCTGAGAGTCGCAGGATCTGCATTTTCTTGTTTGCACTTACCCGTGCATTAGACCCTTCTCTTTTTATGCCCACAAGGCAAGAGTTTGGTTGTGGGAAAGGGCAAAACTAGTCCTTAGACCTGCCACTCAACCCATCACAAAATAACCTGTCTCTCCTCCTAGGGCAATACCTCCACTGAATTACCAGAAGAACCATAGCTTGAATATTAGCTACTGCTAAATTGCCTCACCATGGCCTTCTCAACAATGTTTCCCAAGGAGAGAGCAGCTCAGTGGTTCCCAGGGGATGGTTTAGTGAATAAGGGCTTAACAAATGCTTTCTTAAAGACACCCAGCCTTAGCCCCCTGCTTGAAGGAAGGCACTGGCAGTCTTCACTGGGAACTGATTGAGTTCTTTTTGCTTCCTCCTGGAAGGATTCAGCTTCTCCAAAAACCCAGTGAAGGACACCAGCCAAAACTGAAGCAGAGAAGCCCTGTCATTTGTCTACTGCAGACAATGTTCTGGTACCACAGGCATATACAACACTTTCTGCATTCACAAATTGACATGAAAATTCCTGTCGCAGATAAAACTTGGTCATTTGAAGGCTGAGACAACTTGCATTAACCACGGTTCTGCCACCATGAGCTCCTTTGCCCCTTGGGTGTTCATGTAGATTATGACAGAAACAACAAAGTGTCATTTAGGATCCAATCCAAAACCCATCATGATCAGCAGAGGTTCTTCCATTGAGCATACAAGGCTTTGGAACAGGCCCTTATACAATGTGTGTTGAGACAACACCCATATCATGCTCCCTGCTTTGTCTACCTTCAACTGTTGTCTCTAGTCTTTTACTTGGATTGTAAACTCTTTCAGGTCAGGAGGCTGTCTTTTTGGTCTGCATTTATACAATGCCTAGCACAATAGGCCCTGACCTCTGACTGGTGTTCCTAAATAATAATAATAATAATTAATAAATCTTAAACTCTTCTTGCGGAAACAATCTGATTTGGAAAGAGACTTCTGTCATTGCTGTTTTTGCCTCTCCTCTCTCATATAATCAGGTACTGGCCTTTTCTATGAAAGATTCTTGCAAATAAGGCTATGTCCACACATACATGCTTTATTTCGATTTAAGTTAAATTGAAATAAATTAATCCGAAATAAAATGCTTAATTCGAATTAACTTAAATCGAAATAAGCAAAAACCTCAAATCGAAATAGCAAATCCAGACACAGGACTTGCTATTTTGAATAAGGAGAGGGGCACCATGGGAGGTGTGGCAACATGGCCCCCCTCTTTGGGCCATGCCCCCATCCGATATATACAAAAAGGAAGGCACTCTGGGAAGGAGAAGGGCAAAAGTGTTATTTTGAAATAATAGTTATTTTGAAATAACACATCCAAATGGCGTTATTTAGAAATAACCATTTCGAAATAACAGACAATTCGAATTAAAGTAGGTTTAAGCTGTTTTGAAATAACATCTGTTGTTTTGAAATAACGGAGCTTGTCATTTTGAAACAAGAAAACGTCGTGTGGACCTAATCTTTCTTAAATCAAAATAACCAGTGTTATTTTGATTTTAAAAAATACGTGTGGACATACAAGAGTTTGGAAGTTAAGAGAATTTTATTTCTCATCATTAAAAAGTGAAAGTCACGTAGATGTCCTGATTCCTTGAGGATATTCTTATGGCAAGGTCAAACGTGGTCTCAGTTTCAGACAAAGATGAAAAGCATCCTGTATGGTAAGCTACTGGCATATACAGATAGGTGATAGAAATAAGGGATTGGCCTACAGCCATTAAAATCAAAGGAGAGACTTCCATAAACTTAACTTCAATGGACATTGGACTGGGCCTTTATTGTTCAAGCAGCATTTTCTCTTATATCTCAAGGATCTTTTTCAATACATTGCTCTGCCCCAGAAATCCTCCTCTTTGATGTCTCATCAGTGCATTTAAAATTGGACAGTAAATAGGCTTATCATGAAGTCATCGAATATTATTAAAGAAAGGATTCGTTTTTATATCTGCTTTCCCTTGTGATCTTATGTTTTGTTTTGTTTTTAATTTTACATTATACAAATAGGTGAGAATGAGCTAAGATCAGAGACTTAGAATTGCCAAAAGGGCAACACTGGCTGATCAACACCAGCAAACCTGTAAGATTGATTGAGACAAATTTAATTTATGTGTTTGGAAGGATCCCCACCTCCTGCTTTGCTAATGATAGATGATGAGATGTAGACAGTTATTAATTAAATTGCTTGCAGTAGCAATAGACCCAGCAATAAGGCCTAAGGAAGAGAAATGTGCAGCATTCCTTCTACCCTGTTATGGGAATGGGGCCCCTACTCTGTTCTCTGGCACAGGGGGGATTAGACTAAAAGCATCAATAGTCCTGCACAAGCTGGCTACCTAGTAACTGTCTGAACACAGGGCCTTCAAAATTGAAACCCTCCCTCATGGGATGTGCAGTAATTAAACTACAGCATTCTTTCTGCAGGAAATGTTTCTCCTGTGTTGTTCCCACAGATTGTGCTACAACAACAGTTTTCGCCCCATGAACTATTAGCCAATTATGAAGGGATTTTCACAGTCAGCTTTAACTGTGGATCAAAGGCAGAAATGTCTCTGCATTGCCAGATATTTATAATTTAGGATATAAAATATCAAGTGTACACAGACGAAGCAGAAAGCAAAACCAAACTGGGAGTGTAGTGTATTTTTCTGTTTCTTTCCATTGACTCACCAATAGCCACTCTGCTTTTCCTATGTGTAAATCTCCTCATCCCACAATGATATGCAGTTATCTTTTGTATTTTCCATGTCTTTATTTTCTCGTCTGCAGCTACCATGGTTCCTAGATTATTCAAAATCTACCACTTCCCACAGTCCACCCATGGATGGCCCACCCACCTGCCCACACCACCATCAAAATCTAAGTGCATTTTTTAAAAGAGAGAGAACTAGCGTAGTGCGAAGAGAAACAGCCTCTTCTGCTGACTTTGGGCAAATCTGCCTCATGTCTTTGCTTGTTGTCATCTGCTCCTCTGATTTCTAATGTAGATTGCAATGATTTTGTCTCCACTCGCTGCACAAAGACTGATGGTGTCTCACATATTTGTTACCTGTAGCTACTGCTCTCCTTACACGGGGTATAATATTGTAATCAGGAGCTCTGGTTCAAAGCTGAGCGCTGTGGCCACATCAGTGGTATACCAAGGGTGTCTGGTGCTAGGGACCAAGTCTACATTTGCACCCCCCTGGCCCTCCCTGTGCCTTGCAGCCACCCCATGCAGGGCAGAAGGGGTCCCAACGCCATCCTCCAGCTACACCAAGGACGGCAGGTACCAGTGGGGGGAATGCAAATGCCCCCTCCCCCCATACTTACCCATTCTGCTGCAGCAGCCCCACAGACTGGCCCTGGCAAAAAAAGGGCAGCCTCACACCTCACCACCTAGAGAGGAGAGGGGAGGGAAGGAGAGGGGGACCGAGTTGGTCCTTCAGGACACATTGCGGTTGCTGAAGAGCATCCCTCAGTGCCCCCTGCATGCCTGCCCAGGGTTGGATTAAGGGGTCTCATGGCCCCAGGCTACCCACTTTCAGTCCCCCCACCATGGTGGCAGGCTTGGTGTTGGGGCACCGGTACGGGGGGGGGGGGCAGAATCTCACCAGAGACTACAGTCTGCAGTGCTCCCACCCTGCCCCCGGGCTGACTGCTCTGCCCCAGGATGCAGGCTGGCCCCGGCCATGGCAGCTGCACTCCCAGGAGTAGCTGGGCCAGTCTGCCAAGGGGGGTGGCCTCCGGCGACAGTCCTCCAAGGCCCAGAGTATAGGAGTGGGCAGGACTTCCACCACAACCAGGTACGCTCTCTGTGCCCCCTCACCCCAGCTGCTGCCCCATACACCACTGGGCCACATGGAATTTCATGGAACTCCTACAAGATGACTCAAGTCTTCCTGCTCCACCACCATTGCCCCTGGCCACTTGAGAATGGAGATTCTCCCATAGCTGTCCATAGGATGGGGCCTGTGACATACCAATGCACACTTCTGATGCCATCCAAGAGATATGACATGGACATGCCAGCCAGTAAATTACAAAGTGTTGATGCAAGGTGCTTGGAGAGTATCCTGCAACAGGCGTGAGACTCCTGCCATTCAGGCCAGTGACCCATCCCCACTGGAGAACAAGGAGTCACCAGGGATGGACTGATTTGGACTCATACACATCTTGAAGGGCAGGGCAGAGGGTCACAGTGTTTGTCTGTGAGAAACCGGACTGAAAGGGTAGAACTCTTCGCATTTGGGCCTGGCAGCTCTCTCTAATGCCAGAGTTGGTGACTTCTAGCACTTGAATCTTCCTCCATCCCAATCAGGAAAGCTAGTAGCTATAGATGAGGCCTGGGATGCTTGGCTCCTGGCACTCAGAGCTGCATCTGGCCCTGCTGGAGAGGGACTCTTAAATATCAGGGGTTACATTAGAAACACATAAGCAGGTGACTCTTTCTTTCACATGGTCAAAAATTTGCATCAAACATTTTTCCAGTGAAAAAGCAGGGGCACACTGTTAGGATTCTCAGACAGGATTCTGGCCTAACTCTATGCTCCTCTAGGTACGGCAAACACCGTGACATATTGTAATGCCAAGGAAATCTTTTCCCCGCACTGATTTGATTTGGGGGACCACACATGCACAGAGCTACCCTTGGCCTGGCTTTTGTGGTTACCAAGAAATACTCCAAATGGAGGCATTTATGTTTTAAATTGTTAAGTAACTAATTTTAGGCTTTCTGCAAACTATATGTTGAACCCACTTTTAGCTTATGAGAGCCTTTTTTTTTTTTTTAACTGAAGTTTATAGGTAGAAAATGCTGGCTGGTTCATTAGTTCTGTGGAGCATACAATTTGCTGTCTCCTGGGATATTATTTAAACTTATTTTTGCATTCAGAGCTCGTCACCCACCATTTACTGGGTTTGTTTTTAAGGCCTGGGTGGGATTCACAAAGTCATTGAACCTGTTGCTGCAGGGAGTGGGGGCTGGGAGGGCAACTCCTTCAAAGCATGTGATTCAAGGCTTTAATATTGTAAGCTGTTGGGGACTAAGAATGTCCCTGATGATGAAGCACCCGAAGGCCAAGCTGCCTTTTCTGAAGATTTAGTAAAGAAGCCTCTTTTGGGATTTACCCAGCTCAGCTGCCATGGAATCTAATACAAGCCCAGGGTACAAACATTACTCAGCATTGTAAGACTTCTGCCCAGGTATCTGGCAATGGCACCAGCCCCTGGCCAGTGCCAAATATGGTATTATCATCAAAGAGAAGGCTGATATCCCCATACAATGACAGCCCTCTTCCCATCTCTGCCGATCCCCGTAAGTGGAAATATATATTTCCCATTCTGCATGCTGATAAAAGCCCTTAGTGTCTGGAGGGAAAACCTTTAAAAGTGCATCCATGCATGTGTGCGTGCACACAAACACGGGTGCGTGCACGCACACACAGTGTGTCATGACTGAGTACTTTCATCTTTAGACAGGGTGCCTTACTGAAAGCAGTTTTATGGGTCATTGAATTACTCTGGATTTACACTGGCAGAACAAACAGGAGAATTTGGTCTGTAATGCTGAAGAAAGCTTCTAACCAATGATCCAGCACTCAGAAACAGGAGCGTGTCAGCTGCCAGCAGAGCTGGTGTGCGGCAGTTCCTAGAAGTTGGTTTGCATGGCCCATTCCCTAGGCACTTCCTCCAGCAGCATTTGGACTTGGTGTTCTTTCCTGCATGATGCATTGCAGGCCACTTGAAGTGTTTTCTCTTCCACCTCCTCTAGTAAGACAGGCTCTGTGATCTGGAAATATTTTCCAAATGAACATTGGCAGCTGTATAGATTCTTTTCCATAAACATATAGCAGCTATGAAATAAACCACATAGATCTGTGCGGTCTGTGGCAGCAGCCAGGAAACACAGGATGAACCATTTGTGGGGCAGCCTCAAAGCAGTTACTAAGAAGTTTGTGACGGAACATTTTCAAAGCTCAGCGATGAAGTTAGCACCTCAAAGCACGCATTTCCAATAGGGATAATACACTGGTTGCGAATACGGCTTGGAATCATTTTCAGTGTACAGGCTATAAAATAAACCAAATCTATTACAAATAGGATGCCAAAATGTAGCACTAATGTCAGGACAACGAAGGGGCAGAGCAAGAAGAAAGTGGCAGCTTGCTAAGAAATAAAGGGTGATTATTTTTCCAAGCAGTTACAGTCTTTCCAAAGCTACCAGACCTTTTGTCACAGCAAAGAGGGACTTTTGAATACTATGGGATGCATTAGAAATACATAAACACATTATATTTCCTTTCAGATGGTCAAATATCTTATCAAAACTTGTTTTCAATGAAAAATTTTGTGTTTTTTAATGAAAAACTGGAAACTGAAAATCTACATTAAAAACATGATGAAAAATTTAAAAATATCCATTAACAAGCAAAATATAATTTGATGTTTCCAGGAAGAAATTATTGGCATTGTCCAACCAGCTCTGCTCTCCCTCAAGTCATAGTCACCTGGTTTGTAACTCAGAACGGAGAAAGACCTGGGGCTGCTGGCAGCACATAAGTAGCCTCACAAAAGACCTCAATTGCCTCGTATATTATGTGACTTCAAAACTCCAGACTGTTTAACTTGTTTTAGAATTATTCGATCATGGTAGTGCCAGAACACCCTCAGCCAGGCTAAGGCCCCTTCTGCAGGTGCTATGCTAACCTATAGCAAAGACAGTCCCTGCACTCAAAAATTTGCAGCCTAAAAGGTTTTAGTTTCTCCTGCCCTTAGCTTATTTGCTCCTAAACTCCCTTCCTCCTTTGCTCCTGCCCTTATTTGCTTGCAAACTTCCTCCTGGCTTTTAACTTCCTCTTTCACTGGAATTTTCCTTTAAGGTAGAAAGAAGAACTTCACAAAAAGAAGAGAGTGAGGAACAACTATATGCTCTCTCTCCGTTACCATAAAAAGGGAGGAATCCAGCCATAAAGGAAGCCAAAGGACTCCCAGGAGGAGCAGAATCTAGGGGTAGAACCTCTTCAAACTTTGGGCTGGTTTTGGCACCTTAATTCTTGCTTTTGTTTGTTTATTTATTGGGTATGTCTACACAGGGTTCTTATTTCGAAAGAACAGAGGTTGTTTCGAAATAAGAAGTGGCATGGCCACACGACGCACGGCCATTTCGAAAGAAGCAAACCGCTTCTTTCGAAATAGCCGTGCACTTTTCGAAATAAGCTAAACCTCGTTTTATTTCGAAAGGGCGTTGTTTCAAAACGGTTGTTTCGAAACAACGCCAAGTGGACATGCCGTTTCGAAATAACTGGCTGAACTTCCTCCCAGGGTGCTTAGCACCCTGGGAGGAAGAGCCACCCCCTCAGCACCCTGTCCAGGGTGCTGAGGGGGGGG
>ML681990.1:21732056-21759709 GCA_007922195.1 Podocnemis expansa
CCCCAGGGGTCGGTCCTGGGGCCAGTTCTGTTCAATGTTTTCATTAATGATCTGGATGATGGGATAGATTGCACACTTAGTAAGTTTGCAGATGATACCAAACTGGGGGGAACGGTAGACACCCTAGAGGGCAGAGACAGGATTCAGGGAGACCTAGACAAACTGGAGCAGTGGGCCAAGAGGAATCTCATGAGGTTCAACAAGGATAAGTGTAAAATCCTGCACTTGGGACGAAAAAACCCCATGTACTGCTACAGGCTGGGGAGTGATCAGCTAAATAGCAGCACTGGAGAAAAGGACCTGGGAGTCATGGTGGATGGGAAGCTGGATATGAGTCAGCAGTGTGCTCTTGCTGCCAAAAAGGCCAATGGCATACTGGGCTGCATCAGAAGAAGTGTTACCAGCAGATCGAGGGATGTGATCATTCCCCTCTATTCTGCACTAGTGAGGCCACATCTGGAATACTGTGTCCAGTTTTGGGCTCCCCACTACAAAAAGGACATGGACAAATTAGAGAGAGTCCAGAGGAGGGCAACCAAAATGATCAAAGGGCTGGAGCACAAGCCCTATGAAGAAAGACTGAAGGAACTAGGCTTATTTAGCCTGCAGAAGAGAAGACTGAGGGGGGATTTGATAGCAACCTTCAACTACTTGAAGGGTTGCTCCAAGGAGGAGGGAGCTCGACTGTTCTCGGTAGTAACAGAGGGCAGAACGAGAAGCAATGGCTTCAAGTTACAGCTGGGGCGGTCCAGGCTGGATATTAGGAAAAACTTCCTTACTAGGCGAGTGGTGAAGCATTGGAATAAGTTGCCTAGGGAGGTGGTGGAATCTCCATCTCTGGAGGTGTTCAAGTCCCAGCTGGACAAAACACTGACTGGGATGATCTAATGGGAGTGGTCCTGCTTTTTTTGGCAGGGGGTTGGACTAGATGACCTCGTGGGGTCCCTTCCAACCCTATGATTCTATGATTCTATTTCGCTCCCTTATTTCGAGGACACAGTTTTGTTATTTCGAAACAAGTTATTTTGAAATAACAGGTTCTTTCGAAATAAGTTATTTCGAAATAGCTTCTTTCGAAATAACAAAACTGTGTGTAGACATAGCTATTGTAATTTAACCTGTGCAGCTTCAGTGTCTCATTTACAGAGGGGTTTTTGCCTTGAATGTGAGGTACCTGCTGAGATGTTAAAGCACTGCAAAGGTACAATTCTCCACAGAAGAATGATGTGAAACCTAAAGTCAATCATTCCTAATATGTCATGAATAGCTTCAGATTCATCAGATGCATTTGTCTTCTCAAAGTTAAAATTCTTGTTCATAGAAGCTCCCTGAAAGCAGTAGCAGAATATGTGCATCTCAACCAAAGCATTACCAAGTGGCATGACCTAATGCTTGGAAATAGCCAAGTGAACTGAGCCAGTGAGTTCAAACAGATTTTTGCAACAAGAAAACAGAGATCTATTTTATGGTTGTTGATGCACATCCTAACTTCCCCACATCCTCAGTGATCTTGAATGCAGGCACGAGAAGGTGCTATAAATTCCTTCCTGTGGGTTACAAGTGAAGAATGTGTCAGACAGCAGTCTGCAATTTTTTTTTCTCTAGCAGACAATGTAAAGTGCTATGTAAGTGTTAAGTATTATATAATTATTAATAAACAGAAGGATCAAGCAAACAGAGCTATGATCATGCCAAATATTAGGGAAAGTATTTCCAACAGCACATGCCCTGATGGCTTCATCATATAGTGAATGGCCACAAGAATGGCTGCATCTTCTCTTTTACATACAATAGCCTGGATCACAGTCTCATCTGGAATGTCTCCTCTGAAGTCAAAGTATCTACAGCAATTTACACCTGCCAAAGAGCTGACCTGTTAGTGAATGACCCATGTACAGGTTTCTTCAGTGGGATCTAACTGCATCTGGGTTTAATGCTTACCTCTGACTCTTCTCTGTTACAGATTTTTGAGACATGAAGTATCACTGAGAACTATCCCGTCTGGGCTCTTGGGAGAGACTGACATGTGTGACTGGAAAAGTGATGAAACGAAAGTGATTCTGACGCTTCATGAGTGTGGTTGGGAGGGAGAATTTAGCAATGTCACACCCCACAGAGTGAAGAGCAGCGGCTAGCAAGACAATCAGAAACAAGAGAAAGGAGAAAGGCAGGACATTTTAGGCCAGGAAAACTCCAGCCTTATGAAATTTGTCCACACAAAACTGACAGGACCTTGGATTTTATATTGTCATCTCAAAGAGCTACACACCATGAACTGCACAGAACTATCTGACTTGGAAGGACAGAAGACTAAGGGGACAGGGTTGTGACAGAAGGCAAGAAGATCTTTGGGGGCCTGAGTTTAAAATAAAAATAGCAAGAAGTCCTGTGGCACTTATAGACTAGCATATTTATTTATCGTAGGAGCTTTCATGGGAGAAAATCCCACTTCATCAGAAGTTTTGAAGATGGGGGATTTTCTCCTACGAAAGCTTATGTGATAAATAAATTTGTTAGCCTTTAAGTGCCACAGGACTCCCTGCTTATTTTGCTGAATTAGACTAATATGGCTACCTCTTTGGAACTTGAGTTTAAAACATGAGTCCACAACATGATTCACATCACTGAGAAACCCTGTGAGATTGAATAAAAAGGGTTAAATCCAGTTGCAACAGGAAACCTTTTTTTCTGTCAACAGCAGCATAGTAACAGCTGAGGAAGTTCCTCATTTCCTAATTATGCTGCAGGATTTTGGAATTTTCCTTGGGAACCTGTGATAATTACATGGATTTGCTTCCCATGGGACATTCCAGAAGCTTCTGGTTGAACATATGTCTTGAGTGTTTATGCTGCTAAACAGGGCTCCTTGTAGTAGCCTTATAGCCAGTGCTCATGGTTTATGCTAAAGGGCAGGTGCTGCAGAGGTGAAGAATCCCTTGTGTTTATCACTGTAGGGCACTGACGACAGTCTGGCTTTTAACATTTCATCTTACTGGCGGCTACCTCCGGCAGGGTCTCCTTGTCCTTTGGCATGACTGAAGCTGCAGAAATTGAGTACTGGACAGTGGTTCCATCAAATAGTTCATTAGGGTTCAGAAGTCTAGCTGTAAGACAATATTATCCATAAATCTCATGCCCTCTATGCATTCCAGCCTTCACTCTGTGCCTTGGGAACTCTGTTGGTAGGTCAGAATCAGCTCCTTTGACTCCATTTTGGCTGCTGTTTTCTCCTGGACACCATTTTCTATTTACAGTACTTACATTTGGTTTCAGAGAATCTGTTTCCCGGACCAGCTTCTCATGAGACCCATGTGTGAGGTCGCTCTGGAGAGTCTGTTTCAAATATGTTTTTAATATAAGCCTTAATGTTGGCCCAAAGACCACCCACAAATATCCCATCCAAAGTCCAGGACCTCCTACATTAACTTCATTAGTCAAATATTGTCTTTACAGTTCCTCGGGCTTTTACGCATCTTCTGAATCTGGTAACAGTTTACCTATAATAAATGCTAGACGTTTTCATCGGTCTGTAGGTAGCTACAAACAAATCTATACCCTGATTAAGGTCATTTCCCTTTATAGTCTGGACTTGTGAATGAAAACAGTGTATTTCTCTAAATACATGGAGCTCAATTTCAGGAGCGCACCTGGCTCAGAAAAAGACCTGGGGCTCAGATGCCAGGATTAGGGCTTGCACACTTTAAGCATGCTATTGCTGCAGCTGCCGCCAAGGCAGACTTGGGGCTCTGGCACCATAACTCAGGGCTCAAGGCCCATAAGCCCAGCACCAGCGACGCCCCTGCTCAATTTTCAATGACTCTTGCCTGTCTCAGTGACTATTTTCATATGGGATACCATACTTGAATATCTTTTGCCACCAGAGGTTGCCCCATGAAATCTGTTTTTATAAACATGTACTGTTTATGCTACAAAGTTCTGAGTTTCTGGCACGTAATGGGAATGCAAATCTAAAGAGGGGTGAAGGATGAGGAAAGGGAATGGAATGAGCAATGAAATCACAATTCATGTTTTGAAAACTTAGAGCAGATGATGGGTGGCAGCTTCAACTGTAAATAGGAAACTGACTTTTCCTGCTGTAACTTCTTCACAGGAGGAATCTCCACAGAAAGTTAAACTCATGTTAAGTATTTTTCCCAGTACAATAAGTACAGAGATGTTTTAACACCAAATGGACTCCTGCCACTGCCACCTGTTTTCCCGGAACTCGCATGGTGGCATTTGTGTTTGATTTCTAGCTGGTTAATGGAGAAATCAGTTCAGACTTTCTGCAGCACTTACATCATTTATTATTGCAGAGACTTAGAGCAGTTGGTTCTTCTTTGAGCGCTGATTGGATACATTCAGTGCTAGGTGTATCTGTGCTGCAGTGCACGATTGGTCAGAAACTCTTTGCCCTAGCCTGTCAGGAGAGGGCTGGTGGCCACCGCCCCCCCATGCCACCCTGTGGCTATATATGTGGCCACCACCCGCCTCCTCTTCAGTTCCATTTTGTCCACCTCAAGCGACGGTTCATGGAACAGCTCACTCCTTGAGATCGCGCAAGCAGCCTGTCTTCTTTGTTTATGAGCCAGAAGCTTGATTGGGACGTTGTCCCATGAAAGAGTTTTTCCTCCTACGAGCATCTGTCAGAGCAGCAACACCGCTCCCCTCTGCTGCCCTCCATGTCCGGGTTTAAACCTTGTGCTGCCTATGGCAAGGCCTTTCTGCAGGATGACCCCCACACAAAGTGCCTTCGGTGCCTGGGCAAAGCCCACTTGGTCACCTCCTTCTCCATCTGTCTGTCCTTTAAACCCAGGACAACAAGAGACAGGGAGCAAAGGCGCCGTATGTTGGCCTCAGGGCAAGTGCAGCAGCCCACACTCGAGGCTTCAGGGTCTCCTGCGGCACTGTGCACCTCTTCGGCGCTGGAGCCCTCCCAGCACCACTCACCAAGAGGCCATAGAAAGGCCAGCTTGGTACCGGTCCTGGTACTGCACTGCCAGCACCAGTCACGTTCCCCTTCTCGGGGGTCACCAGGGGACCACAAGGAGTCGGTGCTGCTCCCTGCTACACCAGAGGCATTTGAGGCAGCGAAGGTGCTCCTCTTATTGCCTGCACCACCCTCTCCGCTACTCCCCAAGAGGAGGGGCAAGCTGGTGTTTGCCTCCAGGGCCTGGCCCCACAAAGGGCACCAAACACCCTCTCCGGTCTTGGTCCCAAGTTCCCCTACATGCCAGAGCCCAGTTAACATTGAGCTGTCTCCCAGGCACCATATCATCTTGCCGTCACCAGCACTGTCATCATGGTCCCGAGAAGATTCCCCTCCTTCAAGTCCAGAGAAGGGTGCCTCAAGGGGGTCTAAACGGCCCCATCCTAGGCTCTTGGCATTGGCACTGTCTAGGTACCGGCCCCATGAATGGTCCCCACAGGAGACCATGTCAAGCCCTCGCAGTGCCATGGAGTTTTTGGGGGCACTGGCGCCTCCAGCACCGGCCACAACCTAAAACCCTGTGCCATCCTCCTACATGGGAGACCTCACAGCACACTTTGATCTTCTGCACTGTGTTTCTGCCCATACGGGGATGGAAGTTCAATCCCCGAAGGGTCTGCTGACACATTTTTTGGGCTGGTGATCTTGTCCAGCGACCCTGTCACGGTCCCACTCCACCCTAGCATGTGGGACCTTGTATTGTCATGATGGCAAAGCCTAGGATCTATTCAAATACGGCGGGCCTATAATATCAGTTCCATGGGACAGAGTTCCCTTCACTATCCACCACCCGATATTGTCTCGGGGCATGATGGAGGTGGCACTAGGCCCAGGCCAAATTCCCCGTGATTCCCTCCCAGCATCGAGGGACGCAAGGGAGGTAGACCTTCTGGGGTGGAAAATATACTCCCCCTCCACCTTACAGTTGCGTGTGGCTAATAACCAAGCCCTGGTGGGCAGATACATGATGGATGTGTGGGAGTCGATGAATAAATTTAGACACCTACTCCCACAGGAGGCTAGGGAGGATTACAACGCTTTCCTGGAGGAAGACAGAATAACGTCACAAGACCTCCTCCTTGCGGCGTGGGACACAATAGATGTGGCCTCTCTCACAATGGCCTTGGGCCTGACCCTCCACCACGCAAGAGGTCAAGTACTTGGGCCTTCTCCCTTCAGGGGCCCCTGAACATCCTCCTGCTCAATAGGAGCTTTATGCCACCCTGATTCTCCCTTCTTGGCTGAATGGCCAAGTCATGGCACCCTAACCCTTCTGGCCTGGTTCCAGTCTTGGATAGGAGAGTTTCTCCCATCCTGGGCCCATACCTCCTCCTTGTGCAGAGGGACTCCGCCCTCCACCAGAGGTTGGAACCCCTCATTCTGGCTGTTGATCATCAATCTGTCATTTAGACAGGGACCACATACTACTCTGGGCCCCAATACACTTCCTCCTATTACCCAGAGTAATGGGTGTAAAACATACACCAAAAGTTCCTCTTCTCGAGGTGCCACCCATGAATTCTCACTGGGCATTTTTCCCCCATCAGGGAGGGAAGCCCCCCCATCCATTTTCACCACTTCCCCTGGGGGCACACAGGGCAGAGACCAGGGTAACCCCCATAAAATTTTGGGTGGAACAGTGTTATTCCTGATCATAGAAGTAAGGGACACTTCATCCAGTATCCCTGTTGTGATTTAGCTGAACATATGTTCTCTTAGCCTTGAGGACCACACCTCCTGATCCCATGTGCCCTGACCCCACAGATTCAGAACAGTTTTATCCCTATCTGGGCTCTGGATCCTCACACCTTCCTACTGCCTATGAAAGCTTTCTCCTTTCCTGCCTTTCGGTCCACAGCTATTGGACCCTGGTAACCCACAACATGACCCACAATTCAGGCCCTCCCCTGTCCAGCGGCTGTCAAGCAGGTCTCGGGCCCTACCCCTTTCTCTTTCCTAAATGGTCCACCCTCAGGGGCTTCAAGACAGGGTAACTCACTGTCACCCTGCCTGGGTGCAAGCTCGGACCAGCAGCATCGAGTGGTTAGATGCCCAATATCTCAGACCTGACCTCTTGCACCTAGATCAGAGACCATTAGGTGTTATTATCTGCTTTCCCCAACCTCAACCCTGGTAGCCTACCTCCAGCTTGGGGGCGAACACACTGGGAGTCTCTCTTCATGATAGGGCCTTCGGGCTGAACCCCATGCTCCCCCTTTCCAAATTAAAAAAGGAATTTCTTGATCTAGCAGAAAGGAGCTCTGCTCCCCTAATATCCTAGCCCAAGTCTCCTGGCAGACCATGGGTTTTTACCAAGCAGTCCCAGATACCCCGGGATCCTACAACCCAGAGCTGTGTCCCCTAGCACTCAGAATGGTTTTGGTTGTTACAAGGGGATGGGAAGTGACCTAAGGTCACTCAATGAGTACTCCAGGGTGGACGGGAACATCCCTAGTAGCCACCCACAAACTGACAGCATGGGTCTACTACCCCGGCCTGTCCCCCTTTCTACATGCTGGGGCCAAATAATCTGGGACCATCTGTCCCTTGCTCTCCTCTCATGGGATGAACCCTTGTCCAACTCTGGCAGTCGGTCCCTGTGATGCCACTCAGAGGCCTGTTATAAGTGTTCGTTGTAACTATTGCCTTAAGTGGCTTCCACAGCCTGCACAACAGGTAGGTGTCTTCCAGTAGGCCTGTTGTTAGGGTACCCCATGGACCAGCCATCCTCTTTCCCCTCAGGTGGGATGAAATTTCCACCCCACTCAGGCTGTTGGAGCCTCGATTCTGACCCTCAGGTCAGTGATAATATTCAATTAAAACAGTGGCCTAAGTGAGATTCTCCTGCTCTTTTTCTAGAACCTCCTCACCCAGCAGGCGTTCTCCCCCATCAGAGCACCTGCCCTCATGATACTGGCATTACTGCAGTTATTTTTCCCAGTTATTCCTGCACGTTAGCCAGGGGTCTTATTAAACAATGCTTCTGCCTTCCCGGGCTTTCTCCAGAGGGTTAGCCTCTGAGCATGCATAAGGTTTTGGTGCCAGGCAGCCAAGGGACCCCACAAGGATGGCCGGAATGTGTTGTCAGCCTCGTCGCTCAAATTCTAAGCAGTGACCGTGGATCTGGGCAAGCCAGATGACCCTCGCCATTGGTCATCTACCACTCCTTTCTTAGTTTAAAAAAAAAGAAGAAGAAGAAGAAGAGAGAGAGAGAAACAAAAGAAAGGGAAGAAGTGGAGAGACAGAAATTGGTCAAAAGGGAGTAATCAGAGGTATACCTCATCATGGTGACACGCCCCAGACCCACCTAGCTGAAGGGAGTCTTTCCCCTCCTTTCCACCACATCCTCGAGATCTCTCTCCTTCTCTCTCTCTCCCTCTCTCTCTTTGCATCCCTTGTACTGGGATTTCCAGGTTCTGTCCATTATGAAGCTGGGTGTGCCTCCATTAGATATGCAGCTCTATGGCCTTCATGGCATAAGTGCTGAAAATACTGGAAGAATTACTGAGGCTATGGGCCATGGAGAAAGGTTTCTCTCCTGTGACCGAGTCCGCCATCTCGATGTCTTCAGCAAATTGTTAATCATCAGGCATCAGTTGCTAGATGCTTCTTTTCAAACTGGCATAATGCCTTGAAATGCCTAACAGCTCCCGTCCATGAGAACACTGGGAATGTTACGATGTCTTCGCTGAAGACACCTTGGTCTCAGGTGACACCTTAATAGTGGTGTAGCTTGCCCTGGACGCGGCAGGTTGTGCCTTCCTTACAACTGGGGATAAGCAGTCTTGTCTCTTTAGGGCGATCTAAGCCAGCCGCGTAGGCATCACGTCCCATTTGGCAGTAGTCCCTGCCCTGTTCTCCCAACACTCCTTTTCGGCTGCACTAGGGGAAAGAGTGGGGTTTTTCTCCTCCATTTTTCCCCTTTCCCCCTGCCTCATGTCTCACGATATTCGGTATCCGCAGCTAATAGACGGATAGCTCCAATGTCCGCTACCTTTTTCCTGTAACCTTCACACTCCAGTCAATGCTAGTGACAGAATACTGGACTTTTCTTCCTCAGCAGTTCCTTAATACGAACTGCTCAGATCCTTAGGCTGAGTTGCTTCCTTGATCAGAACCCCATAGGTGTCTTCACTGGAAGTCTCACACTAAGGGACATTAGGCCTTGCAGCCTTCATGGATCAGCAGGCCCTCCATCGCAGCAGGACTCGTACTTTACTGGTCCTTGCCTGGAAGCTGGATCTTAGTGGCCATTTACCCTGGCTAGTAGTGTCTCAGTGTTGAAGGCCCTTTTTCTCAGAGACCCCACAGACGAGGCTTTTCTTAGTAGGCCTTCTCTACCCCACTGGGGTCAGATTGCCCAACTCTGGTTCCTCTTTACCTGGTCCTCAGTTCCAAGGCCAACACCTTAGGCCCCTCTGGGGGACCTCGCTGGCTTGGGGCCAGCTACCCTACATGGGAAAAGCAGTGCTGGGGGCGGACAGGGCCAACTCCGGCCACCATCCTCGAACACAGCTAGTAGTCACCTATACTGAATGTATCCGAGCAGTGTTCGAAGAAGAATGGTGGGTTACTTACCAGTAACCATCCTTTGAGATGGGCTGCTCAGATTCATTCACAACCCTCCCACCATCCCCGCAACTGGAGTTGGTGACTTTTAGGGACTGAGGAGGGGCTGGGTGGCAGCCACGTATATAGCCAAGGGGTGGCGTAGAGGGCAGTGGCTGCCAGCCCTTGCCTGAAAGGCTCGGGCAAAAAGTTTCTGACCAGTCATGCGCTGAGGCATGGATACACCTATTACTGAATGAATTCGACCAGCCTATCTCAAAGAAGGACGGTTACTGGTAAGTAACCCACCGTTCTTTTTAGTGACCTTATTTAGACTCTGTTAGGAGCTGAAAATCTTGGCCGTCTCTTGCCCCAAAGCAGTAGAGGCTGTAAGAGAAGCATGAAATTTAGTGATACCAACAAGAGCAGACACTGCTGGGGATGCTCATCTATTGGTTCTTGCCGAAGCCATGAAACTATGGTATACATTTGTTTCTACGGTGAACACCTAAGACATTGGCACAGCACACAGAAAGCAGTCTATTTACAAGCACTGCTGCAGGATTCTGATGTGTCAGGTAGTGAAGAAGCTACCAGATGAGCAGGGCTAGGTCAACACAGGGGCCATAGGAGCTGCAGTCCTGGACCCTGGCCTGAAGGGGGCCCTGGACTACAGCCCTTACGGCCCCTGCATTGACCATCCCTGCCAGCACAGAGCTGGCAAGGCTGGGGCACTGGCGCTGGGGGCGGTGGGTCCTGGGGTCAGCAGCTGCAGCAGTCCATGGTGCTTCTATTCCTCCCCCAAACTAGATGGTCTGCCCCCATGGGCAGCACAAGCCAGTGCATGTCTGCTGCGCTCCAGGGGTGGGGCTGCTCTGTGCACTAGCCGGCCCCACCCTGAGGGCAAACCAGAAGGTCTGGGGATCACACTGCTGCAGCTGCTGGCCCCAGAACCCACACCCCTTGCAGGTTGGGGCTGAACACGCTGGGAAGACTGGGGCCCCGAGCTGAGGACCCCACGAAAGTGGACAGTGCAGGGCACAAGACCCCCTTTATCTAGCTCTGCAGATGAGCTAAGGATCAAGAACTCTCTAATCCCTGTCACTTAATAATCACAAGCAGGAAAATGTAGAAAATAGAGTTCAATATAAACACATTTCTTTCTGAAGTGGTTTAAGTATTTTGCACCATTCGTGCCAGGTGCATATTTGCCTCTGGAGTTTTCTGAGGGAATTGCTCTAATGTACAGCCAATGCTGGGAAGCAGCACACATCTGCCCTGCAAATAGGACATGTGCAGTGGATGAGTTTTGTTGTAAGGTCCATAAAGAGGAGGTAGATCCAGGGGGTTGATGGATGTGGGTGAAGCTGGGTGAACTAATCACAACCCTTCCTATCCAGCCTCCTGGAATGGTTCTCTTGTAAGTAATTTTCATGGCTTTTTCTGAGTCACGAATGTGGCAAAATGGTTGCAGTTCAGCAGCATCTTTCGAAGTAATTCTGAGCATCACTGGCAATATAAGGCCTGGGCTGATCCTTTGTATTATTAAAGGGAGGTTATTCCTTCTGCTCATGTATCAAATGCATTCACAGGAATAGACTGGACAATGAATGATCATGGATTTTAGGAGGTTGATTTTATCAACTATGGAACAACTTGTGCACTTTATCTCATGCTGTGCAGGAAGAACATATGTGTGTATAAGATAGACCTGCCTTTGGTGTGAATGCAAAAATGTATCTAGGAAAACAGGTGTATGTGCCATTTTACTCATGTAAAAGGATGGTCAGCTGAGAGGAAAGTGGGTCCTTTTCTGCTCCTCAAAGCCTGGGTTCAGGCAAGGCTGTCCCAAGGTTTTTTGGTGCCCTAGGCCAACACTGATTCTGGTGTCCCCCTGGCCCTGGCTGCGGGCGGGGAGCAGCGCCACTGCTGGAGTCCGGCCACGGGTGTGGGTCCAGCCTGAGCCAGGGAGCGGTGCCATGGATGAGGGTCCAGCCACAAGCAGGGAGCAGAGCAGGATGGGATAGGCTTGCTGCCCCCCCCCTCCCCAGCCCAGCCCTTGGCACCGCCTAATTGTTGGTGCCCTAGGCGACTACCTAGGTTGCTTCTATGGGAGGACTGGCCCTGGGTTCAGGAATGAAATGAGGTTTGTCTCAGTTCTTCTTACCCTTAGGTTAGGGCAGAAAAGAACAAATGGGCGTGAGATGAAGGATGAGGTAGCAGTAGAACAAGCATTTGTTTCAAACTGGTTCTGCACCATGCCAACACCCTGATGCAACAGGTGGGGCACAGTGGTGAAGGGCTATGCAGGCAGGTATCACTTCTAGGTGATGGTGGCACCTGGCACAGGCACCAGTAAGCAACAAGGGTTGCATGTACCAGGATACTTTTAAAATGATCAGATCTGAGAGATGAAGGCTATGTCCACACATAGCTGGTTAAATCTATTTAAGTTAAATCGATATAAGCTAAATCGATATAAAGTCATTAAATCGATTTAAGCTAAATCGATTTAACAGGTCCACACCAAAAAACCCCAAATCGAACTAGCATGTCTGGACACAGGACTTGCTAGTTCGATTCTGGGGAGAGGCACCCTGGGAGGAGGAAGGGAACTGGTGCTGGAATCGATTTAAACAGTTATTTTGAAATAACACGTCCGAACGGTGTTATTTTGAAACAACTGTTTCGATTTAAGCAATGTTTCGATTTAGAACCAGGTTTTAAGGAATCGCTGTAACCTTCCCTGAATCAAAATAAAGGAGCTCCTTATTTCGATTCAAGGAAAAAGTCATGCGGACATCAACTCTTTTAAATCAAAATAGCCAGTGTTATTTCGATCTAAAAGCTGCGTGTGGACATACCCGAAGAGAATAAAAGTGATAATCAGAGGCTAAAAAGTGCCAAAGAACTCAAGTCGGGGCAAGGGCTTAGCAGCTGAATGAGCTAACCCTGTTAGAGTTATAACAGGAAGGTTCCCAGTTACTGTTTTCTTTAGGGTTCTGTAACTTTGTCTTTCTGGAGCTTCAGTTGAAAGGGCAAAATTGAAAATCTGTCTTTGCACAAGTCTTATCTAAATATTGCTATGCAAAAAAAACCCAAACCACAAAACAACAAAACAGTGCTGCGGCACCAGGTTCAGCTAAATCTGGAATAAAACATCCAGACAAAGTGCAGTTGCATAAACCTGCTTTATTATTGATAATGCTGTTGGCTTATGCATCTGGAAGTCACATTAGGAACATTCTCACAACAAACATTCAGCCTAGAAAACGTAGCTTTCAAAAACATTCTGGCCTGCTTTTAATTCCCAGGAGGACCCTTGAAGCCTGCAAGTTAAAGATGATCTACCTCACAGCCTGAGATGGTATGCACAGACATTAGGAGCCTCTGCACAGGGCGACTCTGCTCTGTCCCCAAACATCTGACTTCCTGAGTGTAAAGTGGTGTCTGTTCAGAAAATTGCATATTTTGAGTCTAATTCCTGCTCTGTATTGCACAGGGGAAAGGGATGCTTTGAGCCCAATGCAGCATCAAGATTAGGCTGCCCTCATAAGCATGCTGTGTTGAAGGCTCTGTTGAGCTCCAGCCATAGGGCGCAGCAAGTTCCTGATACCTCAACACCCTCGGGAGTGTTCTGTTGCCTTGGGGTGTAGCTAGCTAGAGTCTGGTATACCGCAGTCAGCAGCTTGGCCCACTGCTCCATTTGAAAGAGCAATTTGATGGGCTATAAACAGAGTAACTTCTTCCCTGTGCTGGTAGGGTGGCTTTTGGACTTAGCAGATGGCCAGCTCACTCTGTTGCTGCCACACCTTTTCCCAGTCAAACTAAGCCTGGACAGGATTTTGCCTAAGTCAGACCATCAGCAAGAAAGAGAAAAGATAATATGTATTTTGCATAAATGTCACACTTATTTTTTGGGACCAACTTTTATTTTTTCACACGTAATAGCCGCAATGGGTGAAGCTAATTCTGAAGAAGCCCTCAAAAGCTGATTTCCTGGGTCCTTTTTGTATTTGTTTTTCTCCATGCCACACTGCTTCTTCTCATAGATTCATAGATTTTAAGGGCAGAAGAGTCCATTATGATAATTAAATCTGACCTCCTCCACACCAAAAGTCACAGAATTTCACTGAGCAGTTCCTACATCAAGCCCATAACATGATACTCAGTCATCCTCCATCTCCCCCCAGAAACTGATGGTGGAAGAAAGTCATGGGGCCTGTCAGTACTGAGGACAGGTGTACTAGTGCAGCTACATTAGTACAGACTCTGGATAAGTGCAAGGTACAAATTCAAGTCCCATTTAATAGATCGGTGTGGCTAAATTAGTAAAGGTGTCCCTGGTACAGTCCAGCCCATACTTTCCCTGTTCTTTTTAGTATTTGAATTATGATTTGTGCATGAACTCTCCCCCTTGTAGTGGATTATCTAATAAAGTCAGTGCTGCTCCTAGATACCTAGAGAATTGTTTCTGAAAAGCTTCAGACTTTGAGCACCTCCCGGTCTCTGAAGAACAATTTTAGAACAAAACTGTCACTTTTAGAACCAACTTTTCCTGCTAATTTTACTAGAAAAAGAAGTCCCTGCAAATAGCAAACCCCTCCAAATGGGAGAGTAATTATCTTAAATTGAGCTTTATTTCTGGTTTTAAAAAAATACCCACCCAACCTGCAGAACATGTGGTGCAGGCTGGAAGCATTAGAGTTAAATGCTGGCCTATTTTACGGTGAAAGGGAAGGAAATAGACAGGAGGAAGGAAGGAAGGAAGAAGAGATTAGAGAATGTGACAGATGTAAATAGTCTCAGAGGAGCCACTATGTCCCAGTGCCTCTCCCCAGGGGAGTTTTTACACCAGAGAATCTGGTAGCCTGAATGAAGAACGACATCATTTATTTATTCAGCCAGCACTGAGCTGTTTTCTTAAGACATAGAAATAACCTCACACCACAAGCATTAAATTGTTGGCAACATGATAAAGATGTCTGTTTAATTTAGGGGCTTGATAACCCGCTAAGTAAATAAACTTGTATTCCCTGTTTGCAAGTAGGTCTGAAAGTGCCTGGAAGGGCTTGAATTGAAAGGATTGTGCCATGGTTAGTGCTACAAGCTAGGCCTGACAGACGTGGGAGTCTTTGAGGTATATGACTTCTAGGTTTGCCACTCATTTGGCTAGTTGTGAAGCAGATAGCTGGAACTGCTTCACTCTGAGATTATTATTAATATTCATAGCTTGGAGGAACCGCAGCCATGACTCGGGGCTCCATTGTTCTAGATGCTGCTATAAACACCTAACAAAGAGAGAGTTCCTGTCCCAAAGAGTTACAGACTAAGAATAAGATGAGAGACAACAGGTGGATGTGACAAATAGACAAGGCAGAGCATGAGGAAATGGTCATACTGGTCAGCATTGCAAGCAGCAGAAAGAGCATACCAACTGCTTATCCACTGTTGAGGGTTTCATTGGTACAGTGGCAGAGCAGAGCTCCAGCTGGAGTGTGACTAACAGTCATTCACAATACAAAAGTGGCCATTTCACTGTCAGGAGAGCAGAGGATCATAGTCCCCAGGAAGCTGTGCTAGAACACTCTAACAGGGCAAAGGAAGGTCTGGGGTGGCTTAGAGAGCTACACATTAATACCTGAAGCAAGCAAGTTTTGCACATACTCTGAACAAGAGCCAAGTGAGATGTAGTTCTCATTCCAGTCCTACTGATTTCATCTTTCTTTCCATCTCTGGTTCCTTGGCCATCCCAGCCGTGACCAACTTGCAAAAGGGGCTGAAGCTGTTGGTTGCCTCTTTTCTTGTGAAGAGCTTTAAGGACCTTGATTTTCATGAATGACTGAGCACCCTGCAAATTTAGCTGAGTTCAGTGGGAGTCTTCAAGGGTCTTTTACAGCAACGCACCCTGGAGCTGACAAAGGCATCAGTAACTCTGGTGAGGCTCGCATCTGGGAGGAGGGGCCTCAGTCATTATTAGTCCAACTACAGCTGGGGAAGAATCTTATATTGCCACAACTAGAGCGATGAGGGTGTCATTAGACGTTGGAGTCCATGAATCAGATTGGAAATGGGTATAACTGCACCTCTGCTTGCAGAGGCAAGCAAAATCTGCCTCCATTTCTTAGATGGTCTAGGGGTCCAGGCACAGGACTGGGAGCCACAAATAATTTAGTTTTAATCCCATCTCAGACAGTGCCTCTCCCTCGGCAAAGTTACCTGTTCTTTTAGTGCCTTGATTACCCCATCTACAAAACAGGGATATCAAGGATAACACACTTCCTACAGGGGCTATGGAGCATAAATAACATGTTTTGGTGATTAAAAATGCTATAAATCCTGTACATTATTATTCCTCGAGCTGAATCCTTCTGGCCCACTGGGTGCCTTCCTGGTAAGGCAGCACTACAGGAGTGCCTGCTGCTTTACAGGAAAATAGTCAACACTGTCTCCTCTCATAGGGGTCACAATAGAATTTACACATCACTTAGAGAGAACCAACATGAGACATGGGGGAGTGGAAAGGCAAGTTGAACCCCCTGAAATTTCTATAGTGTTAATAATTCATGTTGTGTTTTTAATACATAGCAGGGCTTATGTGATTGTGCATTTTGGTCTTCACTCTGATTTTATTGTTTAGTTTGAGATTTTTTTCCTAATTTTAAATTTTCATGTTGCTATAGTTAATTGGTAGAGGATGGGGTCACAGTGCATGAGCTCGGGGAACAGCATTCCAGGCACAGAGGGGCTGCATTATTCTCTGCCCAGGGGGACTCAGTTCCAGACTATTCACTTTATTCCTTATATGTTCTGAGCAATATGGGACTATCTTATTTTAAATGGTGGTTTAGCTTTAAAGTAAGTTGCATTACTTGCCTGTTAAGGGGAGCCTCAGTTTACTCCAATTTCAGATTACAACTGTACAACATATTTTATTTAAACACAAACTACATATAAATATATTTGTTGTTAGTTTAAGTCTCCTGAGCATGTTTACCAGAGAATACTACACTATAGATTCCTCAATACAGTAATACTTTGACTGCAACAAGCTAATTATAAGTTGACCTCATATTGCTAAAAAAATGCTTGTTTGTTCCTTCTGCACTTCATGAATTTCTTAACCTGGTTTGTAGAACTCATGAACACTGAATCCAGTGGGCGGAGGATTTATTGGCTAGAAACTATGTACTAAAGAAGCCAGTTTGTAATTTAAAAAGTGAATTTCATGAAGATCCACGTCCCTGCCAGCAGAATGTTCGTAGTGTATTAAAGTTCTTCTTTCGCATAACAGTCTAGTCACTAGCAAAATCTAACTTTTATCAGAGCAAAAAATAAATTATCAACAGTAATAACTGAAAGGAGAGCAGAAAAGAGGAATCTAGAACTATCCAGTGTTTATGTGTGGGAAAATTCCCTTTGCTTCCTCACTGTGGTTGCTCATTCTTTCCACACATGAGAAAAAATGGGGAAAGTGCAAAATCTCTGGACTTAACTTCCCTGAATGGCAACTGCTTCCTGTGCTGGGATTTGAAGACAGTGGCAATGATGTTTCTGTGAATTAAAACATTTAAGTCTTTTTCTCAAGACCCTTCACTGTGGCAGTGCTTTCTTCCAACCACAGAAGGATGCACTGAACTTTTTATTTATTTATTATTTGTGCTAGGGCAGAATCCAGTACGGATCGGCAAGCCATTGTGCTACTTACTGAAGACACACCTGCGAAGAAACAGACACTTTCCTGATGATCTTGTCATCTTAAGGAGATATATTAAATTAGTATTATAGTAGCACTTGGGAGCCCAAGCAAGGTCAAGGGCCCATTGCACTGGCTACTGTGTAAACATATCTGAAAACAGAGTCCTTGTTCCAAAGAGTTTACAGTGGTGTAGCAATAGGTAATACAAGAAAGAGAAGAAAATAGGAATTAGGGTACAATCAGATATTATGTGGCTAGTCAGGTTTTTCATGTGCAAAGCAGTACCAGCTATAAAATCTATCTTTTTTCACTATTTAATTTTACCTTTCGCTCCTGTATTCAGAGGTTATTAATGCTGCTCCTTTTGGAAATAAGCGGCATTCATTAGTGACATGAGAAGAGAACTGAGATGTACTACTGCTGTATAAAGAGTTATGCAAGCAGTTCTTCCAGCCCAAGACAAATCCCAAAGCCATGAATAGAGAGGGACATCTCTTTTCACTTATTGTGCCCTTTTGCACTGCTGGGTTTATCCTGATCTTGACAAACACTGGCACCATGGCGTGCTCTGTGAGGATAGAGAGCCTCCATAAATCCTCCTTCCTGTTCCAGAGGACTATACAGATATAAGAATTATATCCTAAAATCATACTTAAGCAGCAGAATAAGGAAATATCAGAGAAGCTGTAGCTGGTGTCCCCAGCAAGCAGCTCATAAAATGAGGTGAGGTGGAAGGGCAGGGAGTAAAGGGGTGGTGTCCTGGTAACACACCAGATGTGAAGATGTAGCGCAAAGAGAATTGATTCAAGAATATTTGAATAAACCCACAAACTGCCTGTCCATTCCATTTGTGATCAGAAGCCAGGAAGAACTAGTTATAAGCAGGAAGGACCTTCTGGGAAAGGTCTTGCATGCAAATAAGCAGTTCCGTAAGTGTATACAGGACATACCCAAAAAATGGGACTGGACATGGTGACTTGAGGCAGTTACTGAGAAAATTAGAGTGCACTGGACAGATGTAGGAAGCCATGGAGGCATTATAGCTGAAAAGCTCCATGTGGAAGGTTTTATGGAAGAACAGGCTTGTAAGGAGAAGGAAGTTTGGAACACAAGCAGTGGGAAGGTGGGCCTAGGCACAATTGGTGTCATGAGCACCCCTTTTATTTTGTTTAATCTTTTATTTGGCCCATGCTTTTAAGAGGCACCTGCCATGCTTGAATCAGATGGTATGTTCCAGAATGTTCTGTTTTGTAAATTCCCCATCTTCAAGCATCTGATGAAGTAAGAGTTTCTTCCACAAATTTTGTGTGATAAATAAATTAGTTAGTCTTTAAAAGTGCCACAGGACTCGTTTGTTTTGCTGAACCAGACTAACACAGCTACCCCTTTGAAACTATGTTCCAGAAAAAGTTCCACCCCAGACATGGGAAGGCAAGTCTCTTTGCAATGGAATAGCAAGGCATACATTGCTTGAAATGTCCACTACTTTTGGGTGCCTCAATGTTTGAATGCCAAGCTTGAAGCACTGTGGGCTTTATTTTCATTCATGCTGAACACCTGCAACTCCCACTGAGTTCATTGGCAATGGTGGGTGCTCATCCCTTCAGAAAACCAGGCCGAAAGAGTCTCACATCGGAAAGATCACTTTTGAAAAATCTGACCCAGGTGCCCAGCAAATTCAATGTCTAGTTTCCACTGAAATGTTCACTGGGCTACTATGGAAGGATGGTTACCAGCTGTTCTAGTTGGGCTGTTCAAGTGCTGCCCATCACTACTTCTACCTTGAAATTCATTGTGAAAGGACATGCCAATCATACATACTCTAGTCTAGCTCCAGTTTTATCTTCATTTACATGGATGCAGCTCTCATATTCATAAGGAAGCTGACCTGCATAAGTGAGAGCAGACATGAGTACGTTGTAGCCCAAAATATTGGAAATCCAATTGCTACTTGAGAAAACAACGAGAGTCCTGTGGCACCTTAAAGACTAATAGGTTTCTTTGAGCATAAGCTTTCATGGGCTCCAACCCACCTCATCAGATGCAATGAGGTGGGTTGGAGCCCATGAATGTTTATGCCCGAAGAAATCTGTTAGTCTTTAAGTTACCACAGACTCTGGTTGTTTTTGCTGTACACAGACTAACACAGCTACCCCTCTGGATATTGCTACTTGGTTGCTTAAGCAAAGGGACTCCCCAGTTTTCACAATTAGAGAGCATGGAACAGTTTGAAAGTTCATGGACTTACTGTTTGTTTGAGGACTTTATTAGCTTATGAACGTTTGAACCATGAGGGGAGCTGAATTCTGTCAGAGCCTTTCTTTTCCAGAGGAGGGAGAGAATTAAAGTAGATAGAAACATTACTGAGCTACTTCACTGCCCAGGCTGTGCTTCTCCACAAGACGTTTGACGTACTGGAGATAGCAGCAATGACTGCATTTCTCCAGAGACCTGTCGCTCATGATGCGTGGGAGCAGATTCAGGACTCTGATGCCCTAGGGCAGAGAAGTGTGGTTCATCTGCTGGAGCCAAACCCTATTCTGTGCTGTGAATTATCAGAGGTAGCTGACTGAGGGCTACAATGATAGAGAACTGTGCTGCACTAGATGGAGCACAAACAGACTTTAACGCTCCTGGGAACTGAAGAATTTGCTTCTTAGATTGAGGGGTGTGTTGAACTGGTTGTTCGTGACAGACTTCACAGCAGTTATGTGAACAAGATCCCAGTAGCTTTTCCTCAGACTTGCCCTGTGACTTAAAAATCAACACAAGTCTTTCCTGTAATTACTCATTGTCACTACTTTATTAACAATATACTTAAAATCTGAAATAACAGATTACTATTTAGCAAGCAGTATTACTTTCCATTCTCTACAAGAAAAAACTTTGTATAAATAATTTACATGAGAAAATAAATATTAATTTTGTCTTTGAAACAATAGCTTTCACATCTAGTTTATGGTCCCACTTAATAATTTCAAAATCTACTAAAGTTGTAAACTGACATTTTAGAAGATTTTTATGTCAACTCTACACAGAAAATAAGAACAAGGAATTATTTCCAACCAGATTTCAGATTATCTGTTACTACAGTTTGCAGTCCTACAGCATATGTACAGCGTTTGAATGTTAACTTTCCAATAATGTTCCTTAATGTAAAAACAAACACGTGCTAATGGCGTGAGTCTATTAGACACTGTCAAACTGAACTGCACATAGCCAAGACTTCTCAGAAGGAATTCACTGGCTTTCGAATTAGCATAGGCTCATGCCAATGTGGAACCAGCCCCTTACCCTTGGAACCTGCCGTGCCCAGTCCAGACCAACAGAGCATCTGATCAGATGATCCAAACTTTGCAGAACAGAGAACATAAGACACTGACATCTCAGCTTTGATGCTAGTTAGCTTGATTTTGGAGGAGCAAGGCAAAAATACTCAGTATCCTTCGCTCTGACTATAACATATTAACTGTGTTAGAAGCAGTTTGAAAAACACTAGGAAAAATGTCTGTCCCTCCATATATCTGTTTAAAGGACGAACATCATAGAATTATGGGACTTGAAAGGGGCCTCCACATGGCCATCTGCCTCACTTTCCTGCATCTGAGCAGGATTGGTGTTAACAGCACTAAGCAATTTCTGATGGTGTCAGATAACCTCCAATCTGTTGAGTCTTGTATTGCAAGAGTACAGATGTAGTGGAGTGGCTCAGATTCACAGTTGTGCTTGCATGCTAGGATCACAAATTTCATGTTTGACTCATGTTTCTCCTCATTTAAGAAAATGACTTGGGGCATGAAGAAATCTGGCAAGGCTTTTATGCTCTAGAAAATGGACTTTATTTCCTGACACATTTGAGTTTCCTTAGTCTGCTCTTGCTACTTTCCTATCCTAAAACTCAGACCAAGCTTGTTGACTCTCCTCTTGTCCGTCTACTCTCATTCTTGTCCTGCCTGATAATGCTTGGAGTGGTTTAGAGAGGGCTTTCATGGCTCTGTTCAGACCAAGTAAGGATATCACCTCTTGCAAAGTGTAATATATGGAACAGTCACCATAATACCTTTCTTTCTCTTGCCTTCCTTAATGTACACGCCACAAAGCCCATGCAAATTCCAAGAATAACTCTCCTTTCAGATTGAATTTAGGTGCTGCTCCCACCAGCTCAGTTTCTCTCTGTCATCAGACCACAGCTGTTAGAATCTGATAGGTTTTGACTATGTGAGCCCTTGACCCAGCATTGCAGCAGGAATGGGATTCCACTGCATTCAAAGCCTTACTCTGTGGCCTGTCTGTCTGTGCCATTTGGTGTAATGCAAAATATCCAGAGCTGCTGGGCTGTACCTCTCGGAAGGGACCTTCTAATAGGCGTTTTCTAGCTCAGGGTGGTTGGATTTGCTGCCCCTTGCTCTGGAGAGACGAGGCTTCTTGTTTTTCTGAGGCCTGATGGATTCCTTCCCAAAATCCTTCAGCTCTGATTGGTTGTGGTAGCGAGTGTAGCGCTTGCATTTACAGGCGGTGACAGCTCGGATTTTGTAAGTCCGAGTCTCTTCCTCAGGGCAGGCCAGCTGGATGCGCTGTGTGCGAGCATGTGCAGGAATGCAGCGGTAATCTAGGGCACTCTGGCGCCACCATTTTCCTCTGCCAATGGAATTAGGAAGGAGGTGGGAGGGGACACACTGGCCTGAGCAGACAAGCTCCTTTATGGGCTTGAAGCTGCGGCAGGGCCCATCAATGACATAGCGGGTGGAGCGCAGCTCTCTGCAGCTGAAATCTGAGGCATCTGCAAAGAAGAAACAAATTAGTTACTCGGCATTGCCTTCTCTGTCCCTTCATGCTCATTGTAGCCTTGTTCTTTGGCAGCTCCTGGACCTTTAAACCAGCGCATTTTTATTCACAAGTGTGCTAATGAAGCTCACAGTGAAATGGTTAATGTTGAGCAAGCATCACATGGAAATTTCAGGTAAAAGTCTCTCTTACCCTGGAAGCTGCATGCTGGGCAAAAGAAAGGTTGGTCTTGACACAGAGAAGCATCTGTTTTACTCAGAAAGTGAACTATTAGAGCTGTCCCTCTACCGACTAAGGCCTGCCTCCAAATACCCAGTATTCCAGCCAGGGGATATTGCAGCTCGGTCTCTGTGTAAACAAGGATTAAAACCTGCAGGGCCATACAGGGAAAAGGCATATCAGACATTACACGGGGAAAACAAGTGAGCTAAAAAGGAGCAGGGTGTACAGAGGTAGGGATCAAAACAGCCTTAAACATTGACCTCTCTGGGCAGACATAAAGATTTTTAAAGGCTAAATTTTGCTAATTTCCACCCGTGTCATTCTTGAGCGACTCCACTGGAGTCAATGGTGTTGACTTGCATTCTCAGCTGCTTCTCTAGTACATATTTTTCTGTCCTTAAGTTTTGTGAAGTTTGTTAAAAATGGTCTCTGCTTCAGATCTGCATTTCCTGAGTGGTCCAGCTCACAAACATCAGGCAGGGGTTTACTTTTAAACCCATCTTTGCACCGTCTAATTTTGGGCAATAGTAGATGCTCCTCTTATTTATGGTGGCCTTGGATGGCCATCTCTAGGCTGCTCCACTGGGCCAGAATAGCAGGAGTCCAGAGCACTCTGCACAAGACAACTGAGGGCCAGCAAACTGCCCAGTAGGGAAATCTGCTCTGATTATGCCCCTTCAAGCCACCTATGGGCTGAAAAGCTCTCTCATTTACACTAGCTTAAGTCCATCAGTTTCAGTTGTTCACTCCAGATTTACACTGGAGAAAGCAAGAGCAAAACGTGGCCCAAAGTTTCAGTGAAAGTCTAAATAAAAATGCTTATAGCCAAGCTCTGGCCTTACTCCCGCCACTCCAACC
This sequence comes from Podocnemis expansa, assembly GCA_007922195.1. Taxonomy (NCBI): domain Eukaryota; kingdom Metazoa; phylum Chordata; order Testudines; family Podocnemididae; genus Podocnemis; species Podocnemis expansa. The sequence goes on from ML681990.1 coordinate 21,755,159, forward strand.
TCGCTTAGCAGGCCAGCACAGGTGTGAACAAGCACAGACATTATCTCTTTTCTGTATAGGAGTACAGATCCCTGTAAAAGTTTATGACCAGCATCAGACTGTTAGAGGTCACCTTGTTCTGATCTCCAGAGTCCTTCATGGTGATAAGTGAAGAATAATGAAAACACCAAGACAAATAAGACATCCTGTGGTACCTTAAAGACTAAGCAATTTAGTTGAACATAAGCTTTTATGGGCTAGAACCCACTTTGTCAGGTGCATCTGATGGCAACCTTAAAGAGCTCTCACCTCTTGCAGAACCATTAATTCACCACTTATTTGGTGTTCCAGATCTCCCACTCTCTGTTCTAATCCCACATCATGCATGTCATTTCCTTTAAGTTAGACAAAGGCATCTTCTGCTTAATGAGAAGCCTTACCAGGCTTTTGCTTGTTTTAATGGATTGCTAGAGGCAAGGGAAACATTCAAAATACATGAGAATTTAGCTGGAATGACTTAGAAAAGCTTTCCTTTCATAGACAAAGAACTTTCTAGTTAAATAATTGATGCTTAAGATGCATTTATCATTAAAACATAGTAGAGTATAGTCTCCAAGAGGGTTTCTTTCTGTCTTTGCTCATCCAGTGTTTGGAGGGTATGCAAATTGAGTTTGAAGACTGTTTGGCAAATAAGCCCTTCAACTTCATCTATATGAACACATTTTACTCCTCTCTTTTAAGCAAAGAAATACGTGCAGCTGGTTTCTGGACATATGGCTGTGTATTCTGCAGTGGTGTAGTGATGGGAAGAGACAGGGAAGTAGGGTCCAAGCCTCTGGGCACTGGGCTGCAGGGGGGGCGGTGCTGGGACAGGGGCTGCAAGTTGTGGGGTGCCTGGGGAAGCAGAAGTGTGGGCTTGGCCCGTAAGTGCCAAAGAGCGCCAGACATCCTCACTACTCCACCGGCACTCAGACACTGCAGAAACGTAACTTTACATATGAGTAGTCCCACTGCAGTCAGGAGGGGTCTTAGTCATGTAAATACAGATTTTGCAGCTTTATTTTTTAGCAGTTCTAAAGACTGCATTTATGATTAAATATTTTTGGACATAGTATTGTGGTTAACATGCTGATACTGAGCCCTTGTATGAGCTAGCCACACAGGTTAATCAGATCTTTTACACTCTTGCAGTTCCTGAGCATTTAAGAAATGGAATTTTGACTCAGTTAGTCTTAATGGTTCTCACTCTGGCCTTTTGTGCCAGCTCAGCAGCTGGGCACATCCTACTGTATTAGACATCTTGGTGTGCAAGCCTAAGGCATGCACTGCTTCTGTTGACACACATCCTACTGCATTACATGTACTTTGATCCAACATGATGCCACGTTGGTGCTAGGCTTGGGTAGTGTCATTTCTGGTGAGGACAACATCTGTTACAGTGTGGCTCTGATCCCCCTGCCCTCCCCCAATTAAAGAAACCGACGCAGCTATACAAGTGCATGGCATTCTTTGAAAGAACACCAAGTCTCTTTTGGGGGGTGGTGATGTCATTATTTACTTGACAAAAGTCTCCCCTTAAGTCGAGAGTCTTAAATGTTCCCCGCCCATAGGTGGCAGCGAGGCATCTTGCACATCTCCAAGGTAGCGGGAGACTCTCTCAACAGTCAAACTTTCTTCCCTGCAAAAAGAAAAAATTTCTTCACCTTAAAGATGTTGGACCTGCTAAGGGTTTGGAGGTCAGCCGGTGCTCAGCCTGGTTCTTGTGGCCAGGACTGGAACATCCCAAGTGCCAGTAGCAGGAATGGGCTGGGAGAAGGGGGTTGTGTTGTGTCATGAAGTTGTGACTTTGTTAGAACCTCTCAGTTTGTCCCGCAACATTTAAAAAAAAAAAGATTGCTTATTGTTTTCAAAATATATTTCTGGCCCCATATTTGGGGATCTCAGTCCAGTTCCCAAACCAGCACCCAGAGAATACTCACACACAGCATCTGCTAGGCCCTGCATTGACCACCTCATCATAGAGGCCAAGAACTGTACTGGACCATGGGACTGAATTTCCTTCTCATCTGTAATTTCCTCTAAAGGAGGAGTCCTTCCAAGCAAAGGGTATGAAGCACAGCAGTTGTGATAGTGGGTGTGGGAATTTTGCCCTACATCTGTGCATTTTCCAGCATGGCGCTTCTTTTAAACTTGTTTTTTCTTGGTGGTGCTGGTGGTGATCCCCTGCCTGTCCTCATCCCTGTCTCCAGCCCAAGCTTTTGCATTTCTGAGCCACTGGTTCAGTCAGATCTTTAGCAGAATGCCTTGATACTGTGGTGAGTTTTTTTAGGGATGCCTCTTGATGTTACTGGTTCTATTTAAAGTACAAGTCCAAACTGTGCCTCTGATGCCACAGCTCTGCAGAACAGAGAGCCCCCAGCAGAATAACTATTATCCCTGCTGATCACATTCAGTGGTAGATTCCTTCTCTGAAAGCTTTTAACTGCTAATAACAGGCTTCTGTTCGCTACTGAAGCCTGCCCATAAGACACTTAAAGCGGCATCCTTCTCTAGCACAACTCAGTGCAATCTCCACATGTCAAATTAGTTCTGAGTTAAGAATCATTGCTGGGTGTTCCTTTATGAATATTTAACAATGATCTCATTATCACCCTCAGTCCCTAGCCCTTGCCCTGTCCTTTTCTCAAAGGAAGATAGGCTCTCCTCCCCTGGATACCGGCTCACTGTTTTTACAGCACGAGGGCAGCAGTAAATCTTATCAGTCACTATTACTGACTGGTCTTGCTATGATAAAAATGCCTTTTACTTACTCCAGGCCAATTCAGGGTCTTGCACCATAGCATGGCAGCTGCCCTGTTTATAGCTCCTAAGCTCCTTAGATGTACTTATTTCTGATCATTTTACAATGCTAAATTCCACCTACAGTTGTAAAATAAAGCCACTATAACTCCTGTAACAGGCCAGCCATTGAAGTACTACAGGGGGCCACATAAGTACCTATAGATAACATGAGATTGTAGATAGATGTTATCTATTTCGCTGCTGGGCAATAACCACAATTATTTATCTCCATTTACCTTCCCACTGTTTGCAATGTAATTTCTTAAACAGGGGACTGAATTTGTCCTCAGCACAGAATTAGCAATACAGCCTTTTGTCCAGTGTTGTTTTAGCAATAGGTGCCCCTGCATGGTAATAGCATGAAATGGTGTAAAGTTCTGATGTGGCAGATAAGGTAACATTTCTTTTTCTTACCGTTTGGCTCCAGAGACTGCTGTGGATGCCTTCCCCCATGTTTTGCCTGGTTCATGGTGTTGTTGTTGCTGTATGTCTCCTCCATGGGTGTTTCTGTATTTTCAGTGAGCTCAGGGATGATTTCTGTAGCATCATTTTTAAACAGTTGCCATCCTTCTCCTGAGTGGATGGCAATTTGGATCAGGACACAGAAAGAGCACACAGCCCACGAGATCTGCATAGTGGCAGCCCAGAGATTAGCCTTTCAGCACTCTCACAGTCTCAAGTCCCAGGCAAAGGCAAATTATTCTCCTTTTTTAAATCCCTCTTAGAATCGAGCCAGCCAATGACTGCACAAAGTGGGAAGGGCCAGGCAACGACTCATTCATCCCAGAGCTGTCACTGACGGCCAGGAGTGACATGGGGAGGCGGGGTGGGTTATTCAAAACGTTCTGCAACTTTTAGCTAAACATCTCCCTTGCTTCATTTTTCTGCCAGGCACCAGCGATGGGTGATAGCCATATCTGCAGGGAGGGTTGTCAGTCTGCAGTTCATCCCCAGCCTAACAAATAATTTCACAATTTAAAAATGACAAGTTCCAGAGGGATGGTCATGTTAGTTTGTGCACAGCAAAAACAACTAGAGTCCTGTGGCACCTCAAAGACTAACCAATTTCTTCAAGCATAAGCTTTTGTGGGCTCCACAAAAGCTTATGCCCAAAGAAATTTGTTAGCCTTTAAGACAATTAAAAATGTTTCTCCTTCCATATTCAGTTTTTGGGCTTCTGGGCTTTGCAAACATTTTCAAGTACAGCTAGTCCTCACTTAGTGACCTACTCGTTTAGTGACCCCTCAGAGTTATGACCGGCTCTCTGATGAGTTGGTATTATGGCGATGTATGAGAACTCGCATCAACTCTCTCAGATTACCTATATTTACAGTACACTATGCAAACTAAGTTCAGTACATTACAGCTTAAAACATTTAAAATATATATTTAAAATGTTATAAATGATGCAAAGGTGACATTAAAACTATCTACAGATGGTTGAAAAACCCACTACCAGTAAAGTACATTATGCCTGAAATACCGGTAAGGGCTGCTCCTCGTTTAGTGACCAATTCGTTTATCAACCGGGTTTCAGGAACGGAACCCGGTCACTAAGTGAGGACTACCTGTAGTTTTCTTAAAGCTTTCTCTTAGAACAGGGGTACTCAAACTTTTTGCGAGCCGGTCCACATTCAGCCTTCCACCATTCATCGGGGTCCACAAGCAACTAGGGTAGGCTAGCGGGGGGGCTGCTGCCGGGAGCAGGGGGGGCGGCAAGTAGGAGTGGGG
>ML681990.1:21759809-21868768 GCA_007922195.1 Podocnemis expansa
GGGGGGGGCTGCTGTCGGGAGCTGGGGGTGATGTCAGGAGCGGGGCCGGTGATGCCGGGAGTGGGAGTGGGGGGGGGGGCCTGCGCAGCAAGCTCTGTGGGGGGGGGGAGCCCAGCGAGCAACAGCTGCCGCAGGGGTACTCAAATGGCCTTAGAGGGAACATTGCTTCAGGTTCGGATTTTTCGTGCAAATAGGCGGCCCGAGGTCCACCAGAAATGTCTTTGCGGTCCGGATTTTGGACCGCGGGCCGCTGTTTGAGTACCCCTGTCTTAGAATATTGTGTCTGTGGTTTGTCTGTTTTTTAATCTATAAAATAAACATCAAGGAGAGGGACCAGGTGCCACATGCTGCAGATCTGGATAGTGTGTTTCTCTCTTGTTGCATTTGCCTTTGGGTTAATTGCACATTTTTAGGCTCATTGCCCTCTGTTACTGACACTTTGTACCAATATGACCATAAGAGGGTTGCTCACTTTTAAATAACCAGTTGTTTAAGAGCCATCATTTCTCTGAATACAAGAAATGAAGGAAGATTTCTGGCCAAGGCACTGGACTGAGACACAGGAGAAATGTGTTCAAACCTGAGTTCTGACACAGATTTCTTGTGTGATGATAGTTTCCTTGTGCTTCAGTTCTCCAGCTGTACACTGGGGACAATAATGCTTCCCTATTTCATAAGTATGTTGTCAGGAGAAATATGTTCATGTTTGTGTGGTGCTTTATTATGGGAGTAAGGCATCATACACAGAGAGACTCGTTTGCTTCAAGAGGGCAGATGTGTGGGGAGGCCACACTGCAGCTTGTTGCAGAAATTGTTCCCAGACTAACTCATCCTTATGAAAATATTTCATGTACAGCAGATGCAAAGTATATAACTGAACTCCACTCTTTAAGTTGCTCTTCAGAGTGTCAAGAGCAACCTCCATTATCTGACTGCATTATCTCTTGTCTTACTGCTAAACATCCAAAACAGGTGGGTCTGTCTATCTCTTCCTATTTTCTTACTACTCATCACTTAAGGTCTAAATTCCATTCTGACAGTCTTACTGGCCTAGCAAGGAAAACAGGTGTGCTGAAGTTAATGAATCGAATATTTGGGGGCAAATTCATCCCTGGTATAACCTCACTAAAACCAATAGAGTCAAGACAAGAATGAACTGGGAAGGGTGCACACATGTATTTTCACTTATAAGGCCGGTTTCATAGTGGTAAGAAGATTTTAACCTGTTTCCAGGTTATATAATGGCCCATTTCTGATTCAGTGGCATCTGCCATATATTTCAGAGCTATCTCTTTAGTTTCTCACCCAAATTTGTACGGTTTTGCAAGTCTCGCTCATAAAATCTTCCCTTTCCAAATATCTCTTTGAGAAGCTAAAAGCAGTTCAACAAACAAGGAGTCCTGTGGCACTTTTCAAAACTAACAGATTTATTTATGTTGCATGCAGGCTCTCTCCCTCAATATCACCTTCTGCCACCTCTCTATTTCCCTTCTATTTATGTGGAGGGATGATATATAGTTTTCCTTCACACGTGAAGTCTTCTGTGCAGCATTTTTCAGAATATCTTCATTGATAAGGAGTGTTGCAACCAATTCTCCTTAGACAGTTACAAAACCATTCCAGCACTATTGTTTCCTTTTCCTCTATGAACACCTGCATCTCTCTTTCTTTATTAATAACTTCCTCTAACATGCAGAGCAATTACTGCTGAACCCTGAGGTTTACACACACTCCAAGAACTGATTCACTTCAAAGGTAGTTGTTTCTTCCAGACACCATTTTCCTCAGGCCTATACCTGTTACAGATGAGCAGGTGCAGGTGGATTCTGCACAGCACACAGGGTGGTTATAACTTACTTTAAACATCATAATACCTCAACTTTGTGTAGCCTGTGGAGTTCTGGAGGAGCCCAAAGCACTGCAGACCCATTGTGTGATGGATTCCTATTGGACTGGAATGTGGAAGCAGTTTGATAAAAAATTAGACAAGTACATGAAGGATAGATGCATCAGTGGCTATTAGCCAACATGACTAATAAGGGACACAACTTATGCTCCAACAAAACAAACAAGGAGTTCTGGTGGCACTTAAAAGACTAATGAATTTAGTTATTGTATGAGCTTATATGAGAGAAAATCACATTTCATCAGACATTTGAAGATGGGAAACTTACTTGTTTGTTTTCCTGATCTAAACTAACATGGCTACCCCTTAGGAACTTGTGCTCTAGGTATCCCTATATCTCCAACTGCCAGATACTGAGACTGAAGGACAGGAGGTGGATCACTCAATAACTTGTCCTGTTTTGTTCTAAAGAACTTGGCCCCAGCCATTGTGGAGAAACAGGATACTGGGGTAGATGGACCATTGGTCTGCCCCACTATGGCCATTCTTATGGTTGATGCACTGCATGTTTATGTTAAACCCTAGGTTAGACGTGTAGGAAGACAGGGACATTTTAAATAATGCTAGTGAGCTGGCAAGATACAGTCTACATAACAGCCTGTCCTCACCAAAAGAACCGTGTGCTTTTGCTAGAGCAAAACTTTTACTCTATATTTCATCTGAAAACAGCACCTTCAGCAGCAACACACTCTCTAGAACCAGGCTGGGACACTAATTCAGGATCAGTTTAGAGGAAAGTGCATCACTTAGTTACTTACCAACAATACTTCCAGCAGTTCCGAGGATTTCTTTGATATGAGTATTAACCTAGCACAACCCTACTGGGCTTAGGTGATCTGCCAGGATCACAGACAGCAGCATACTCAGAAGATGGATGGACTGAGCCGGCGGTGTGCAGAATACCAAAGAGCGTTTACTGCTAATCACAGCAGAATTTTCATCCACCGACTACTCCAGAGCTGCTTATTTCTAGTTCACGAGGTTCCCCTGGCTGCACTCTACCATGGCAAAGTGTCTTCCCAGAGAATATTTCATAGGATGTTGCTGTCATTGCTAGTGTCTGACCTTTAGTAGAAATGTCACATTTACAGGAATCTGTTCTTAGGGATGCACCAGGTGCAAACTTTCTGTTCACATGTACAAGTAACTGAAGAAATATGTTTAAAGGCATTGCGTTATCTGGATTGCACACTTAAAATTTTGACTTAAAACAACTAGCCCAAGGATTCAGTGTCTGTGGATGAGGCAGGAAAAGAACCTAAATCCTAGTCTTGAGTCTACTGCCTTACCTACAAGGCAAGCCTGCAACTTTCGGAGGCCTCTTATCTTCAGTTCATTCACACATTTGCCTTCTGCAATGAAAGAAGCAGGTGGACTCTGAGCTCTAGCCCCATTCACTGCTCATCCTGGACACCAGATGAAGCAGCAATGGTTCCTCAGAAAAAAAATAAGTTATGTTTATGCTTGTCAGTAAGGACTGTATCCTACTGCACACATATGAGAGGGCAATATTAAGTACACAAGCAAACCATTTTAGAACTACAGCTATACTCTGGGAACTGACGGAGAGCAGTTATGCTAGCTCAGCCATGCAGGGACATGAGTGCTGGTGCCAGGAACAAACTGGCATTCCATTCTCTAAATTCCTGGATGCTGCTGTCTAAACCCACCACCACAGTCTGTTCTCTTGAGCTCCCTGATGCTATTGTGTAGAGCCCCGATGCTACGTTACACAGGCACACACATGTAAAAACAGCTTCTGACAGCTAGTCTGTCATGTGTAATGTCTGGTGCTCAGTGGAACTGCTGGCGCAGGAGCTATACCTGGGGCTAGGGAAGGCATTCTGGCCTGTGAGCTATGTGTGTGTCTTTGAGCGCTGCAGTGAATTATAGCTCATGATTTACAAGCTGTCCAGGCTTTCAGTTCCTCAGATCATCAAGAAGCAGAACTGACCTATCTCTTGAGCTGCTCTCTGCACCTCTCTGGATGCTGCTAAACCAACTTTGTGGGAGCAGCTTTTAGCTCCAGTTCATAGCTTCATCTGCAGAGCAATGTGTTGCCTTTTGAATGCACCAGGGGGGCTTGCATCCAATAACACACATTTTTTTTCAGGCATCCCAGCAGAATGGAGAGACTGTGGGCCAGTGTAGCCTCACAAACCGAGATTTATCACATTTTGCTGCGGTTCCCGTTTCCCTCTTCAATTTAACCCTTTTGCCAGTTTTTAGCCCATCTAAAGAGCAGGCAGCAGAAAGTGACTGCAAGTGTGAGGGTATGGCTTCAGCAGCCATTACTGAGAATACTCAGTTTGGTGCAAGCAAGCTCAGTACGACCTTGTCTGAAAATGTGATGTTGTGATGTTTCGGTTTGTGAGGCTACGCCAGCATGAGATCCTCCCAGGCAGGCATGGGGGAGCTCAGGACAGTCGCAGGCTCTCTGAGCTTGTACTACTGTGGCCGGGGACAGGGCTCAGGGCACTGGCTCTAGGACATGGGGTTTGTGCCACCTATGCCCTGCACCAGTGATGCCCAGGCATCTCACTTCCCTTCCACTGCCTCTTTACCATGTCTTGATTCCAACACAGAGTTCTTCACTCATGTAACCACAACAGAGCCATGCTACATAGCATCCATTACAAGAACTCCAGCTTTCAGCTTGGGGAGCCCCTAACAGTGACAGTCTTGATGTGATCAGGGGGGTGCCATTGTGAATATGATGGTACATTTGAGATGAGGAGTTCCAAAAGGATAGCCATATTAGTCTAGTTCAGCAATACAAACAAGGAGTCCTGCATCACTTAAACACTAACAAATTTATTTATCGCATGAGCTTTCATGGGAGAAAATCCCTCTTCATCAGCCACTCTGACAAAGTCGGATTTTCGCCATGAAAGCTCATGCAAAAAATAAATTTGTTAGTCATAAAGTGCCACAGGACTCCTTGGCTGCTTTTTTTGTTTGTTTGTTTGGAAGGTGCTTTTGAGATGAGGACTATCCCAGCTGTACATTCAACACAACAAAGGGACCTCATCCCACATCTATATCACCATGTCCTGGAATGAAGACTAGCTTTAAAAATAGGCTTTTTCATTCATTACTGTATTTATAGTGCTGAAATGTCACTAGGAAAGCAAGTGGCTTGGCTTTATAACAGGGTAAGGAATTACACACTCTTACAACAGCATCATCTGGTGACAAGGGGTGGTAGTATTGGTCCATCTGGTAAAGAATGATAGAGTTTTAGCACCATCTGGTGGGTGTTGCAGGCCTGGTTCCCACAGAATAATGGTATTATAAACAAACCCTTAATCAGACATCTGAAGAACAACCAGTACCTATGGGCTTTATTGTCAAAAGGAATGAATGGATGAGTAGAGAGAATGAATGGTAGAGAGAATAAGCACTTAAGTCAATTGCTGTCCATTCAAGAAATATCGTGAAATAAAATCTAACTTAATTTACAGGCCCAGTAGGGCTGCATTTAAAACTGAAATCAGACAGACGTAATCATTGTGTTCTTGAAACAGATTGTTTCATTTTGCCACTGTGAAACCTAATCAAGTTGTGGCTACAGCAAATATATAGTCTCTCCATAAAATAGGTGCCTGGATCACTTTCATAGAATCATAGGGTTGGAAGGGATGTCATAGGCAGGACCACTCCCACTAAACCATCCCAGTCATGGTTTTGTCCAGCTGGGCCTTAAACACCTCCAAAGATGGAGATTTCACCACCTCCCTCAGCAGCTCATTCCAAGGCTTCACCACTCTCCTACTAAAAAAGTTTTTTCTAATATCTAGCCTCGACCTCCCTAACCGCAACTTGAGACCGTTGCTCCTCGTTCTGTCCTCTGATATTACTGAGATCAGTCGAGCTCCATCTTCCTTAGAGCATCCCTTCAAGTAGTTAAATCAAATCAAATCATAGGGCTGGAAGGGACCTCATGAGATCATCGAGTCCAACCCCCTGGGTATTGAACCCAGGACCTTCTGCAGGTTGCTATCAAATCCCCCCTCAATCTTCTCTTCTGCAGACTAAGTAAGCCTAATACTTTCAGTCTTTCCTCACAGGGCTTGTGCTCCAGCCCTTTAATCATTTTGGTTGCCCTCCTTTGAACTCTCTCTAGCATGTCCCTGTCCTTTTTGTAGTGGGGAGCCCAAAACTGAACACAGTATTCTAGATGTGGCCTCACCAGTGCAGAATAGAGGGGAATGATCACATCCCTTGATCTGCTGATAGTACTTCTTTTGATGCAGCCCAGTATGCCATTGGCCTTTTTGGCAGCAAGAGCACACTGCTGACTCATATCTAGCTTCCCATCCACCATGGCCCCCAGGTCCTTTCTACACTGCTGCTACTTATTTAGTGTTTGGTAGGGCTTTAGCCATGCACCCTAGATTGTTTTAGATTGCTTTAGCCATGTACCCTAGATTTATTTAGTGCAGTGAGCCTAGGAGGATTCTTGGGTAGATGTATGCTATATAAATAAAAGACGTTATTATTATTAATCATTTTTGTTAATAGGGGTCCATTACCCCTTCCAGTTGTGCCATCTTTCTGAGCTGTTCATTTTCTTTTAGAGACCAGTAGTTGTTATTCAGGAAATTTTCATTCTGACTGGTGTGGCTGATTTTGCTATACACATTATAAAAAATCATTTCATATTTTGCAATAGACTAGCTGATGCCAAATCCTTTGTAACATTTGATTTTCACACATGCTTCAATATACAACCATTATCCCTCTGTGAAAAGATAGCTGTTCTAGCTAATTAAAAGAATGGGCTGTGTAATCAATTTAAATAGCAATTAGAGAAAATGTTGATGAAAGACCCATGCTTTTGAGCTTATACAGAGTTCCTCTGAAGGTGCGGGAAACATATGCAATGTGTCACACCTAAATATGTGGTGGAAAAGTTTCTGAATTGCAATAGACAGTCCCAAATGGAATGAGTTTCAATACATGCGTAAGTCAAGTCCTAGTGCCTACCTTCCCAGTAAGGGCCAAAATTTGACCTCATTTATATCCATGAGCCCATTGGCTGAAGAAAGAAAAGAGCTATAATTGGCAGCATGACATAGGAACGGCCTGAAGGTATAAGACATTGAATGTCAGAGAGAGATCTTATGTCCGTAAATCAGGAATAATCTCACTGAGAGAAAACAAAAAGAAACTCATTGTGATTGGCTAAAAGATAATTTAATGCCATCCAATGTCAATCACTTTCAGTTTAATTCGTCAATGTAACATTGAAAAGGCAATCCATAGTCACTTAAGTCATTGATTTCTTTCACAGTAAAGTGAATTCTCTATATCCCTGCATAGGTAATTGACATTTAATGCACCCTGTGATTTGGGGCTATATTGATCTGAAAGTGAAATCCAGTAAATGTTTCTTTTATAAGAATGGGGGAAAAGGTGAATAGGGTTAGAATTTCTGTTGCCTGGTTTGTGTCATGTGCTAATACCACTGGCAGGGTCTGGATCCATCCCCAGCCACCACCACCTGGCTGGGGACAGATCTGGATCCACCCAGTCTGATAGCGGCAGTGGACGCTTCCCACCACCTCTGGCGGCAGCTGGGGAGGGTCCAGATGCCCCAGCCTGCCAGTGGCAGTGGAAACTTCCTGCTGCCTCTGGCAGCAGCTGGGAAGCTTTCACCACTGCTGGCAGGCTGGGGGGATCTAAATCCAGATCCTTCCCTAGCCAACTGCCGGCTGGGAGGATCTGGATCCTGCCCAGATCTGGGCTGGTGGGGGAGGGGCATCTGGGGCTGCTTGCCCCAGGTGCCAAAACGTCTAGTTACGGCCCTGCAGTCAGCTCATAACACCACGTGGAGTCTGCTTTTTTGGGGGAAAAAAAACCACTGTTGTTTACTCATTCTCACTGCACCCCCCCCCCCAGGCAAGGCAGTGGCAAGCACAGACATGAGAGGAGCTTCTGTTCTGTATGTAGAACAATGTCCACAAATGTTGGTGTTAGGAGGACGTACTAGTGCTAACTACAAATAATCTGCAAAATAGTCTGTTGTATCAGTCTGTCAGTCCTACTACAATGTGCCACCACAGTCCTACACTAGATGAAACCTTCTGAAATGACTGCGATCATGTCACTTACTGGTGGCTGCCAGCTCACAGAAAGGACTCAATTTGCCACAGAAGCAACAGCTTTTCAAAGGTTATTGCTTGTTATCTTGTAACCAATGTTCATCCTCTATAAAAGATTCAAGGTGAAATTCACCCACATGCACAGGTCCGGTGCACTACTTAAGCCCTTAGATGTTCCCTCTAATTTTTCGTAAGCTGTGTGCAGAAAAAATTTCTATGTCTGCACCAATATTAGCAATGTTGAATTGTTTTGTGCACACTTTATTTTTTTGTCCACATGCGCACAGTTAAAGGGAAAAGTGGATAGCATCCACCTGCACGAAGTCCTGGAAATGCTAACACTAAGCGTTAAAACAGCAGAGGATTTGCCCCTATGTGTGAGAATAGGAAAAACTTGATAACACAAAATTTCTCTGATCCAAAGGGCCAGCCGTGTAAATCTAGTTCAGCAAAACAAACAAGGAGTCCTGTGGCACTTAAAGATTAACAAATTTATTTATTGCATGAGCTTTTGTGGGAGAAAATCCCATTTTGTCAGACAGACGATGGGGGAACTTACAGAACAGGAGGAAAATAAACGCAGAGAGGTGAATATGGGATGTTTTGAAGCACTCAGGGCTAAAGAAGATTGTGTAACAGCCATGGGATGTCTGTGCTCATCACTTTTGCCATAGCTCTTCCAAACAGCATACATATGCATTAGCGTGAGTGACTGGTGGGTGGCGCCAGCAGACAGTGGGCAGAGCCAGCGGACGGTGAGAGTGGCCAGTAGCGAGCTGGGCGGCATGAGTGACTGGTGGGCGGAGCTGGCAGGCAGAGCCAAGGGACAGTGCTATTGGATGGAGTGAGTGGCCAGTAGATGGTGCTGGTGGACAACTGGTGTGAAAGACACTCCCTCTGTACCTTAGGGTTGGTTGGGAGCCTAGTTAGCACTGATTCTTCAGATCAGTGCCGATTTTGCTAGTGAGTTTACCTTTGCTGTTATGATATGGAGGCTCATGTTGGAGGCCTGATTAGCACTGATACCCCAGATCAGTGTCAGTTTTGCCATTAAGTCTTGTATGTTCTTTTATGCGGTGTGGGTGGCTGGGAACTTTGCTCTGTACTGATTTGCTAGATCAGCACTGATTTCTGTTATTTGGCCTTTACATTCTGTTTTACTACTATTAAAGGTTGTGTTTACTACACTCAGACTCGTGCTTGCGAGTGGGGAAGCCTTACTCTTTTGGGGTGCCCAAGGAACAGTGCAGCGTTTCCCAGACGTCTGGGTGGGGGTTTCAGCTGATTGGTGGTGCTACATTATTGGGAAACCCCTAGGTAGAGAACCCAGCCCCTTGTTCTGCCAGCCTGCTCTGGCAGAAAGGTTACATTATCTCACATCTGTTTGCACACAGCGCTGACTGCCAGGAAAAAGAGGCCATTTGTTCAGCCATTATGGATACAACTTTGGGAGCTCATTTCTGAACTGCAAGTAGTAAGGAGAAAGGACTTGCAAGAAGAGAAAGAAATGAGCAAGCCAAGGCTCCAAAAGTGATGCCATCATGCAGGAGATCATGCCCGGAGGAAGGAGGCCACCAGCTGAGATTCACCTGTGAGGGAAGAAATTAAAGCAACTCCATTATACAGAACTCCCTGTTCCATAAAAAAATGGTCCATCCTTTGTTCTTTCTTCTCGCTCTCTCTCACTCACACACAGAGAGACAGAGAGCCAAAAAGAAAAGAAAGAAACAAAACTATTTTTAAAGGTGGGTATGTTTTATCTGGGGATTTGTAGAATAACACCGGGTGAAGGACTCCTTGATTGTTTCACTGCTTACACTGTTTTCTATACCAGCTGTGAGGTATCCAAAGGGGCATTCTCAAACTGCAGGTTTAAATCACTACCGTGACAAAAACAATGCCCAGTTTTGCCTGGTAAAAGATCACAAACGGGTAACCCAAGCTCACAACCCTGCCCAGCAGCTTGATTCAGGGTGGGCCTGACCATATATGGAACTGGGCAGTTGCCTAGGGCGCCAGGTTTTACAGGATGCCAAGTTAGATGGAAATGATTTTTTTTCTATTTAAAAATATTGATTATCATTTTTTCTCTATTTTGAATTGGGGGGGCACCAAAATCATAATTCATCCAGGGCACCAAAAACACTTGGGCTGGCCCTGGCACGACGTATTACAGGTTAATCTGTTTGGTAACAAAGCCTCATTTTTCAGGTTCTCTCTCCCTTTTCCTTCAACAGAAGCAAAGCCCAAATCCTGTGCAGCAGGAGATATCAATTAACTGTTCATTAACATTCTCGGTGCTGTTTCTTACACATCCTAATAAGCTATATGCAAAAACTCAGCTGCCAGCACATATGCCCACTGAAAGATTGGTGACGTGACATTCAGAGGGTGAGGGTGCTCAGTGCTTTTATGACGTCATTGGCAGTTGGAGACGCTCAGCTCCTCTGACACACTGCTCATTGCACTTCAGCTCTCAAAAATTTCAGGTCTGTTCCGGATTCCTCTCCCCACTCCTACCCCCCATTTGATTCTTTTAAGTGGTAGTTACAGCACATCATGCAAGAAGAACTACTTGGAAAGCACTGGTTGTAGCGGGCATATATGGTGGAAAAAGGGACTAGCTCACCGCAGAAAAAGAGGGGACAGAGGGAGTCCCCTGTTTATGAAATTACATACTCCATAGTTGTGCCTAAAGACTAACTATGTGTTTAATGGAGTAGCATATTGTTCAGTGTTTTGGAAATGTACACTACAATCACCACTGGGTATTTAACTTTCAAACATTTAATTGCAATTGACAAGTGTTGGCATATCATAGGCACTGGCATAATTAGTGAAATTTGCAGGCCATACTAAGCTCCAGGGGTTAAAGTATAATTTGGTGGGCCCTGGAACCCTCCTAAATTGGCGGGCCCCCTTCACACTGGTCCAAGCTCCCCTCATACTGGTCTGGGCACTCCTCACATACCCAGCTACTGCCCCACAAATGCCTGTCCAACACCCCAGCCACTTCTCCCTCCCCCAGCTACTGGCCCCCACATTCCTAACCCCCCATCTCAGCCACTGACCCCCCACGTCTAGCGCCCTACACACTTGCCCAACAACTCCAGCTCCTGCCCCCCCCAAATGGTAGCCCCCCAACCCCAGCTCCCATCCCCACCCCAGCTACTGCTCCCAGAGCCTGTCGAGCTGCTGGTCCCCCCCAACCCTTCCCCAACCCCCCTGCTGTGCTGCTCCTTGCCCCACTGCCCTGAGCCGACCCCCTCCCCCATGCCTTTTCCCCACCAGGCCAGCTCACCTGCCCCAGAACCACCCCCCCAGGGCTCCCTTACCTGGCTGCAGTGCAAAGTGGCCCCAGCTCTGGCCCTGGAGTGGCTCTGAGCATGCTCAGAGGTTCTGAGCATGCTCAGTGAGAACTGGCTCAGGGCGGGAGATTTAACATCTCCCAGCTGGAGCAGCTCCCCTGCCCTGCTGGAATGTACCAGAATGGCATTTCTGGGCCTGCTATTTTTAGGGGCTCCATGTCGGAGGCACCCTAAAAATAGAAAATGGAGCTGGAATGGTGTGTTCCAAGGCTTGCTATTTTTAAATGGCAGGCCCTAGAACTCAGCATTCTGGCTCCATTTTCTATTTTTAGGGCCTTTGTAATGCTGAGCCCCTAAAAATAGCAGGCCCTGGAACGCTGTTCTGGTGCATTCTGTCTTACTTTAACCCTTGCTAAGCTAAGCCACAAATAAAGCGGCTTTTCAGAAAGGTGGGCAGCTTGCATTGAATATTTAAAAAAAAAAAAAAGAAGAAGAAAAAAAAGCTTTTTAAATAGTTAATTCCTGTAAAGAATACGTCTATGGGAGTTTTCAGTCTACAACATGAGGCAGTAGAGGGAGCTTTAACAGGTAACTACCAGATCAGGACTGCTCCAGCATCTCAAAAAGGGTTTGGGTTTTTCTTGGTGGGTTTTTTTTGGTTAATAAAACCACTTTAATTTAGACCAGATCCTTCCCTTTTCTGCCCTTCTGTCTTTGTACATAATGTACTGGATGTAGTGAGTAAACTGTGGGGACTGAATGCAGATTGTATGTGTACAGGACCCAGATGACTGTGCAAGTTGTTTGTGTGTTCTGTTAATGTCCATAGAAGCCATTACCATTCTCTTGAGGACATCCCTTCAGGTGTGAGGCAGCCTTTCTCATTTGCTCTAATTATGGCCATCTGTGATTTTCCTCATGAGAGCTACTGGAATTCCATTACACTTCAATATTCACCAGGCCAACTGCACCACACTGACTTCATTGCACATTATGCAAACACAATCATTCTTCACAAAACACCACAACACACTCTGAAGTGTAAACAATCATATCTCTGATCATTTATTTTGTCACTTCACAAAACATGAGCATTGTACATTTTATTTTTCTAATTGCAGTAATCCCCACATAACGGAATAAAATGTCTCTTACTGAACACTATGGGCTCCAACCTTCCAGACAAGGCAGAGGGAAAGAACCTGTTCAGTATACAATTTTGTACCCACACATTTTTGTCCTCCAGTATCCTTTAGAGAAAGCTGCTTAAGTTTAACGTTTTTTCCCATTCAGGTAGTACAGGGGCTTTAAAGTGTATGGCAAGGGAGATAAGAATGTCTCATTGACAAACCTGTGCAACTGCCGATCCCAATGGATGGAAACGGAAAGCTGAGGTTTTTCATAGAAAACTATTGCAGATCCTTGTTTGTACACAGAAGCACTGTATAGACAGAGCTATCGATACAGATTTGTTGGGGGGTTTCTTAGGTTTTTGGGTTGTACTAATAGCTTCAAACTTACATTTTAGACTTCCATTTCCAAATCCCATAGAAAGAACATAGGGCAGAAGCTGGATATCACTGATGACAAGGTTACCAATTTCCAATAATAAACACATGGAAGTTACTGCCCTGACATGGATGCATGAATAAAATTATTTCAGGGCAGTCAAACTAATAAAACTAATTTTAATAAAAATGGAAGGAATAAACTGCTTGTGCATCCTGCATCAAGGATTTTAACTAGGCCTGACCAAGAGTTGATTGTAAATATTTAAATGACTAGAAAGCATAACCCCATCACATCTGTTCAAATGATGCCTTCTTGTTACAAGGGACAGAAATGCGACAGAAGAATTTCTTTCAAGTCAAAGATTGCATAATATTGAGCATTTATATAGTGCTTTTCATCTTCCAAGCACTTTTTACAACCATTAATTAATCCTCACAACATCCCTGTGAAGTAGGTAGCACATTATTTCCATTTTATAGGAGAAAGTTGACCAGCCCAGTATTACACAATGAATCAACACCCAAAATGGAATTGGAACTTGGAAGTTACTGGCTAATAGTTCTGCACTCAGAGCCTACCTCTCCAATTCTGAAGTAGTTTTGCAAAAATTTTCACTTCTTTCACTTGTTCACCATAGGCAGTTGCAACAGCACCCCTGCATGAATTTATTTCTGGCAAGTTCCAAAGGGGTAGCTGTGTTAGTCTTGTTCTGTAAAGCAATCAAGGAGTCCTGTGGCACTTAAAGACTAAAAAATTTGTTTATATTTATTTAATTTCTGGCAGTGTTGTGTGTTGCTATAGTGTACCTTGCAGAACTGTAGCAGTTCTGTTGTAAACAGTTGTGTCTTAGTTCAATGGCCAAAGGATGACAGCAAAAAAATATACAAAAAGCATGGTGAGTATTAAAACCGAGTCCCATACAGTCAATACTCTTCTCTAAAAGATATGAACCCTGCCCCTGTTGTAGTGAATGTCTGGGCCATTTCTGGTTCACTCTGAAGCATGACAACATTTGCAAATGACAATGGTATTTTAGAGCATGGTTTCCCAACTGGAAACTGGAGTAGACTGGAGTAGCATGGGTGATATCACAAGTTATACACTAACTAGGATAAAAACAGAACTATACATTTCAAGAGTACCAGCAGAACAAAAAAGCATGGATGAGGACTCAGTTTCATGTACAAGTCAAATTACTCAGTAACCCACTATAAAATATGCTGTTTCAGAGCTTGCTTTTGGATTAATTCATTTCCCACAGCCATTTGTCATTCATCCTCAATGGATGCCATGTCTGTGTCCATTGAGGATGAATAGTTTGAACACTATGAAAACTTGGCTCTGATCTCATTTATGCTGGGGTAAATCAGATGTTTTGTCACTGAAATTAGTTGTATTACACCGTTGCAAGGGAACCCTGCAAAGGTCCTATAATCAGAGGAAAAATATCTCCCTAGGCTTATTTTTCTTGACTTCTGTTCATTTTAGTCATATGCCAACATCAATCTCTCCACTTGGTTTTAGATGGCTCACTGAGACAGTACAAAGCTGTGCAAATCCTGATATCACATGGCAGATGGATTCTGTCATTCCAACAAAAAACAGAGATCCTTCCTGGATTCTTCTAATTAGTCACTCTGATAGTAATCCCACTAACTAAACAGATCAGTGTAGGAGCATCTGTGGAATAAAAAAATCTAATGCCTAATAATAATTTCTTTTTAGATCACTTAGTGGGTCAGGAACCTGGTTTCTAAATAACAACTAAGTCAAAGAATATATATGTGTATATACATATTTTTTTTCTATTTTTTGGACATGTATTTGCAATATACTTCTGTAGATAGTGATAAAATCTCTATTCCATCAATTGGAATAAAAACCATCATTAGCTGTAAATAAGACTTTTTTATGCAAATTGGAAAAGGAGTAAAGCAGAAAAGACAAGATAGGTGCTCCCATTCAGCATCTTTCATAATACCAGAAAAATGTGCAGCCAAGGAAACTAAAAGGCAATTGATTTAAAAATTCCATTAACAAGGAAACTTTTATACTAACATAAATTAAGCTTTGGAACTCATTACCATAATACACAATTGTGATTGGCCCTGCTTTGTGCCAGGGGTTGATGCAATGAGCTCCTGAGGTCCTTTCCAACCCTAACTTTCTATGATTCTGTGGAAGTAAAAAATTTAGCAAGGTTTTTTAAAAATTCAGACATTTATACTGATAATGAACACTATCCCCAACCCTCCTGCTTCACGGCAGATGCCAATCATTAAATGCAGAGGATTCAAGAGATGTAATTCAGTAGACACTTATCCTATGTGTGGGTTGTTCCATAATTATCCATTACAAGGCCACCCTTCTGTGGAAGCATCTGGTACTAACCACTGTCAAAGAAAGGCATAGGGCTAGCTGGACTATGATTTGGCAATCCCTATCCTACACAAAGAAACTGAAGCAAGCCCAGTTTTTGACTAGGTAAGTCACAACTGGAGATGTAGCCCCAGTCACACAACCTATAACTTGCTTGAAATCAAAATAAGTAAAAAAAAAATATTAAAAACAAATTAGATCAGTAAAGGTCTAAGAACTACACAAAAAGAACAGCCTAAGTGCTGGGCACTGTGTGTACCAATAATAGAAGAGGTTTTCTTGTTAAAATGATATCCTTTAAATACAGGAAAACTGAACTTGGTTATGCAAATACCTCCAAGTTCTGACAGCATTACCAACAACTCTGTGCACTAGTGCAGCCATCAGTACACGTACAACACTCTGATAGCCATTAAAGTTATGCATTCACACTCAATCCTACATGCACAAATGAAGAAGTTCTCTCCTGATACTATATTGACTAAACATGTAAGAGGGGCCAAAGATTCACCTAATAAAATAAAAACCACTTACAAAATAAATGTTTGCCATGTCCATGTGATAGACAACCAGGCTCATTTACCTTCACACACAAACAGTACAACCCTGTTACAAGGCAGTCTTCTATTGGAAACCTTAAAATAAGCAAGTTCTAAAGGGGCAGCCATGTTAGTCTAATTCAGTAAAACAAACAAGGAGTCCTGTGGCATTTAAAGACTAACAAATTTATTTATTGCATGAGCTTTCATGGGAGAAGATCCCACTTTGTCAGATGCTTTGAAGATGGGGGTAACCTACAGAATGGGAGGAAATAAATGCAGGGAAGTGAAAGTCAAGAGAACAGGTCACACTGTAACAGCAAATCAAAGCAGTTGTAAAGATTCAAACACAGTGGAACAGCACATCAAGGAAGATGAGGTCAAATCACCTATTGTAATGAGAGGTTTGCATTGATTTGATGTTGAAGTGTGACCTGTTCCTCTGACTTACACTTCCCTGCATTTATTTCCTCCCATTATATAAGTTCCCCCATCTCCAAAGCATCTGACAAACTGGGATTCTTCTCCCATGAAAGCTCATTCAATAAATACATTTGTTAGTCTTTAAGTGCCACAGGACTCCTTGTTTGTTTTACATAAAATAAGCAATAAGTGTGTGTGCTTCTTGAAAGGAAAACTTTTCAGTGAGGAGAAAGATTTCAGGTTCAAGTATTCCAGTCATTATAAATAACAGTGAAGTTTAAAAAAAAGAACGAAAGAAAAGCCTCACTAAAATCTTTCATGAGTAGCCAATTCACATTCTGTGTGTCTTCTATTCAGGTTCTTATACCACATCAAGATCAAATACATCTAAGCCAGAGCCATAATGTGGCATATTGCCACCCAGGGCGCCTTCCGATTGGAACGTGCCCCTTCCCGTCAGTGGTGCTCAGAGCTGGTGCCGCAAAGCCGCCCCTTTAATAATGCGGCTCCATTGAGCCACTTCAGGCCACCTGGGGCTGTGCCCTGTCAGCCCCACTGTAGTTACAGCCCTGACCTAAGCACTCCCATTCTCAGCTCCTCACTTTCAATTCTTTCTCTAGATACTAACTTTCTATATTTTGCTTCTGCCTCTGAATTTTACAATGAAAAATATACAACATTTTTGTTTCCACTTAATAATAAATGCAAACAGATGTACAAACTTTATTTACAAGGTTACTTGTCTTAACACCAGACTTCTACTGCCACACTTATTCCCAGTATGCATGTTGTATTGTATCTATCCATACCCGCACACTGCTATACACACTTACAGGGGAGAACGCACCTGTGCATGTGCATATATACTTCTCCATCTCTGGAAGCTACTAACACTCAGACTTTAGGCACCTGTGAGTGTGTGAGATACACTTTTAAAAATACAGTACTTCAATTACAGGGAAGTGAGGGAAAGTGCATGTCTGCTCTTGGACACCCATAAAGCTGAACTGTACCTGATGGGATTCAAGAACACAAAGCTTAAATAAATGACATCCAAAGTCAATGTGCAGCATGTATGTGATGGAATCTCCAGTGGGTTCTGAAACAAACACATGTGATGACAGCTGATATACAGTTGGAGTTACCCCTTTAGTCTAAAAATCTTTCTTTATTGCAATAACTCCTAGAAGTGATGGAACTTTGTGCTATTTTAAAAGACGGACCCAGACATGTGGGAGATACTTTCACTAGACAAGGAGAAGGGGCTTTGCCTCGCTTACACCGCATGACCTAGCCTGGCAGTTTGAGTTGGGTATCTAAAGCACCTAACGTGCACTCTTTGACAATCCAGAGTGCCCATCAGAGAATCTGTCGCTGCTTGGTTAGGGCTTCAGTTTGCCCTCATTCACTAATCTCTCATTGAGCTGGCACAGCTGCTTCAGGAAGCCATCATTGGGACCAATCTCTCGCTTCTGCCGGACAGTGCTGACTGCAGACTTAACATCCATGTTTTGGCGAAGCATGAGATAAGCAATGACCAGCGTTGGGGAGCGACTGTAGCCTTCACGGCAGTGCACAAATACCCGACCTGTACAGGAAGATCATACAGAAGGCAACAGGTTATAACTGAGACCATGATAGGAAGCACTACAGAAACACCTTTCATGGATGAATGAATGCACAGAGTAACACTGGTACTTCAGCATCCTACTGAATTGTGAATGGTCTCATCTGTAAGAAAGGTACTGTCTCTGTTAGCAGCCATACCATCATCCAGCAGACTGCAAAAGAAAGTAATTACACACAGTAAACATCCATACAAATTAAAGTGGAAAATACTATATTTGTCTCCAAAGAGAGAAGAACTGGATTCCTTCCATTTGCTAAGCTACTATAAATCTTTTGGTCTAGAACTAGGTTAGCAGCCTGCAAGGCTCTCTAACTTCATCTTCTGCAGAAGAATCAATGTAGTAGAGAAATTAAAAACACAACATTAAAGGTATACAAGGCTGCGGATGCACGGTATAAAGAGAGATTCTGGTCCTTTTTGGATATTTCATGTTTCACAATGTCCTTTAAGCTGCAATCCTGGCATTTTCCTGTGCATTTATGTCCTAGTAACACCTGACCCTGCTACTGTCAGGACTCAGCTTGTGAAATCACATTAGCACATAAGCGGTCTCATTTTAGAGAAGCTGTGCATCAGGCACACATTCAACATACAGGATACAGACCACCAATAGACAGCAGAACCCAATTACAAAACATACCTGCACCAAGAGCAAACAGAATGTAGTCAGTTGACTGTTACAGGATTTTGAAAGTTATTACTCCTGCTATTTGTGGGGAATGTGCGTAGATAAATAACCAATAAGAAATGTAAATATCACTGCCATTTTAAATCCAGCCCAAGTTGGTTTGCTGTCAGGTCACTACTCACTGTTCCACTTTTCCAAAGACAGGACCTTTCCCTAAACTCAGGCGTAGATCCTGACCCAGCAAGTCTCTTTCAGAGGCAAGAGGATTGGTGAATCACCCATTTCTTGCATGCAATCTAGAGTTTACTGTACAAACAAGGAGTCCTGTGACACTTTTAAAGATTAACAAATGTATTTATCATATTTATTTGTTAGTTTTTAAAAGTGCCACAGGACTCCTTGTTCGTTTTGTTGAAATAGAGGAGCACGGCTACTCCTCTGAAACAGTTTGCTGTGAACTGCAGCAGCAAAAAGGCTATTAACATATTTGCCTTGGGCCACTGAGACCTTTGAGGGAATTTTTTAGGCCTGTTCAAAAACAAAACACAAAATAATTCTTGCTTAAGATTTCTCTGGAAGCCAGCCCTATGGCTATAAATTAACAAGATCTAAGATTTTTCTGGACATTGCCATAGGCAACAGACTTTTCAGTCTTCCTCAAGAGTACCCTAATTTCATTCCATGAAGGAGAGAGCCCTAAGTCAATCCTGCCTTCACAGATGATCTTCCCAACATCCCGTGCAGCCCTAGTGCAGAAAATTAAATTGTGGAAGGAGAGAATTCTGCACTTTCTACTTCATTTACTCCTGTCAGCAATTATTCTCCACTGCAAAACAAGGATAACAAATGTGGCTCATTGCAGCTTCCCACCAACACAAGGAAAATATTTTTCCCCATTAGCTTTGCAACCCTTGTGTTAATTTAAAGGCAGGTCTCCTAACCACTCTCCTGTCTGTCCCAATTCTCTATCCATCTTAGCTCATCATTCCACTATTGGAGGGAATTTCTCACTAGCGGGAAAGGAACCACCAAGAGGCTAGTGACTTATATGAAGAAGAGAGAGTGGAGTGAAGCAAATGATCTTCTTGCTCAACCATAAAAATCATTTTAATAATGGGCTCATTGAATAACTGGGGTGGACACTTAGCCTAGATAAAGGTCTATTATTTGTTTGCATGACTAGACAGATAGGTCAGAAGTGGCTTAACAGCACCTAAGACTTAAGGAGCCCTATAAGAATTAACAAGGACACTGTCAAATCCTTGCAAATTCAAAATAACTATCTGCATCTCTATGAGCACCATCCAAATTAAGCACCTGTAGCAGGACTTCCATGCATCTGCTACAGTTCACCCCAAATGCCTGAACCTGCTAAACTCTCCTTCTTAGAGCTGGCCAGTACCTCTGGCTCACAAAGCACTAGGAAGAGGATTTAGTTTTTGGAATTCATCACACTGACCAAACTGTGGACTGACAATCCACTAACCCCCACCCAAAAAATAATTTAAAAAAAAATGCCAGAGGCAGATCTCTTTGGCCTCCTAGAGTTTTCTTTCCCCCTCTGCAAGAGACACTTCAGATGTGGCCTGAGAAAGGATTTGGGAGTGTGTGAAGAAATATGAATGAAGTGGAAATAATGAGCTGAGGAGAAGCACAAGCTGACTTCCTGCACTCAGGGCTTCTAAGATTCCAGAGGCCCAAGTGACAAGGTTTGCTTTGAGCATTTCTAAGCTTATCTCATGGGCCTCTGGGGAGCAGCAAAATATCCCCAGTCAGCCCAGAACTTCCATTTTAAAACGTCTCAGATAATTCTGTGTAGCAAAAAATCTAGAGGGCTCATATCATAACCAGATAAGCCATTTGAAATGAGAGTTCACAAAGCTAAACATCTCATTGTTTAGGGGTTGTTTCTTTTTAACCTAGCAACAGTCTGGTTTACTGAAACCAGAGACACCTTCTATCTCGTGTTCGGATCCTCTGACCAATGATGGTGCTTGGAACCAGACCAGAAAAGTGACAGCCTTTCCTTCTCTCTTTCAGAGTCCCAGAGGAATGTTTAATCTGAGGAACTGCTACTACTCCTAGTTACTATCTCTGCTTGCTTGTTCAGAACCTTCAATGTTCAATGTCTTTCTGCAGACGCTCTTGGATTACGTAGCACTCAATGTGCTTTATACCTTCAAAGCAGTCACCAAACATGAATTCGTTCCCTTACAACAGGAGTAGGCAATCCCCGGCATGTGTGGCAAGAGTGGCACGTGAGCCCATTTGGAGCAGCAAGAGCACCCTCCATGGCACAGCCAGAATTGCCACTCATGCCATCTAAATCCACTCCAGACAGCTCTGTTTGGCAGCAGCTGTGGTAAGGGTCCCTCCCCACCCCTGCCACAGAAAGAAGCCGCCTGGAGTGGTTCCTTTTGGCCGTGTGCCTGGGAATGGGTCTTTTCAGTGGCATGCCTAGGGAGGAGCTGCTCCAAGTGGATTTTTTCCATGGCATGGCTGGGATCTAATGCCACCAAAAGGAGAAGTACCCGGTGGGTGCTTTCTGCAGCCTGCCTGGGGAGCCTTTACCTGCCCAGCAGTGGCTGCTGCCAGTTTTTCAGGCAGCAGCTGCTTTTTTTCAGTGGAGAGGGCCATTAGCATTGGCTGAGGATTGGGGAGGAGGGGCCAGCATGGGGACTCCTGCCTTACAATCTCATACATACAAAGTACTGCATGTTTAACACTAGATCTAATTCTCCTGCCCCAAGCATTGGGGCATCAGTATAGTCTAAAATCTTCTCCTGATTTGGAAATTGTACAGATGGCCCAAATTCAGGTCTGTCTAGAGGTACTCTCAGTTGGTATAATTTGTATCCTCCTCTGTGCCATCTCCTCACGTATGTATTACAGAATCTTAGCCCCAATTGTACATGACACCTCTAAATTTAACCCACTAAGCCTAAAAAAGTAAGCTGATGCAACCCACATTCCAGTCCTATCTGGCCCCATGGTTAAGCAATGAACAGTTGGTTCTAAGGATATATGCATTGAAGAAGGCCATCCTCCCTCCTTCTTCTCCTTAGTTACGAACTCCCTTTCTTTGCACAGTTCACCGAGGCGCTGACAGAGCTGTTAGTTTTGTATTAGTATTAAAATCATGTTCTGAATAATAATTATAAAGGGTAACTCTAAGCCCTGACCCTTTAATTCACCAAGATTTCTGCCTGTCATGTAACTTTTTCAGACTCACTTGTTATGGTTTCTACCTCAGTTACAAGTGAAGGAGACTCCAGAAGAGAAAGAACCAACACTGAGTCAGTTGTGTTAAAATATCTGAAAATGTCACTGCCTCCCCCAGACATGCATAAAACCTACTGCCTTTGAGCTGGAGTTTTTGGTCCTACTTTTTCAGCATTCGTGCACCATCTTAAAAATAACCAAGCAAACAGCAGAGGAACAGTGTACCATATCCTAAAGGGGTCACCTGTTTTTGGTAATGGGGCGCATATAGCAAATGCTGTTCAGTGTAGAAAAAGGTGTTATTTAATCTGGGAGAAAAGAACAAATTGGGGAAACACTGGTCTGACTCCTTATTTCAAGCTCAAGGAAACAGACAGATTTGCAGGGGGAAGAGATTAAATGAAAAGCATCAAACACAGCAGAATCAGCTTTTTCAAAAACTACAGTTTTTACTGCAATAAAGCAGGCAAAATAAATATAATATTTTCCTAATATCACTTTTCCATGTAGGCCACCACCATGGCTGCCACGCAGATGTTGTGTAACCATGAGTAGGAGAAGAGATACTGTGAATGCTGTGAATGGTGGAAGACCTGCCCCCAAAACACACTAAGTTGTCCACATGTTGAAGGTGTTTATAAATCCCTGTTTCAAAGGAACAATCATACAGCATGTTGCAAGAGAAAGGTTTGTGAAAACATATTTGAGACCCATCAGTCCAGGAGAAAAGAGTGAACACATGGCAAAACAAGTTTCTGAGGCTGAAGGGTCCACCAGAATATATCTGGAAGGGGGACAGCAGGTATACAGTACTATGCTGGTGATATTATCTTATTCCTAGAATTCTTTTCTCCTGGAAAGCACAGAGGGGTAAAAATACAAGGCTTCTCCTTCTGAACATTGAGCAAATAGTGCTGTTAACAGAAGAAACAGCACTTAAAATGAACAGGTGGATGAAAATTTAACTGATTTTAGTTGCCTTTGTATTTGTTTCCAGAGTGTGAAAGCTCATATCCACTGTCAAGATACTGGATAAAGAAAAGGCCATGCCCAGGTGCATGGGAGCTTATGATGCAGTAATAAAAAAAAGCCCGTTTAAAAAAAGGGGAGAATTCTTTCACGGTCATTTAAATCATGTAAAATATACTCATTATTTTTTGCTACAAGAAGAGAAGATTTAGAAACAGGCCAATGAGTTCCTAGCCACTGACAGTGGGATTCAGATAGTCACAAACAGGGGTCAGTATTTACTTGCCTAGTCGGATTTTCAAAAAATACATAGTTGCTTAAGGTCCTGTGCCAGGGATTATCAATTATTTTTTGGCAAGGTCCAAATTTCTTGGTCAAGGTATAGTCCAGGTCCAAACTCCAGAGAAAATAATACAAAAATAAGTAAAAAAGATTTTGCAGCTCATTCAAAAGTGCCTGGCAGCCTCTGCCCTATGCTAACACATGCAAGAGTAGATAATTTCTTATTTGCATTTAACCTGCATCTCTGCTATTAGCTTATGACTTATTTGCTGAGTTTTAAAACAGCCATCCTGACTCTGATTTATGATTTTTACTGAGTTGAATTAATGTTTGGGTCCTGCACTACTTCCCAGATTTTTTATTCTGAGCCACTAATACATTTAGGAAATGTTAGAGCCCCTCTTCTTAGGACAGCATTTCCCAGTCATTTCCAGCACTTTTTCATTGTAAAGATGCCCCAGCTGTCTTAGTCCCTACAAATGACCCATTGTGGTGGCAGCTTTCCATTTTTTTCATACATTGAGGAGCTCAGTTCATAGTGAGCAAATTCTTGATTGTCTATTCAAGTGCCCTAAACTCCTCACCAAGAAGTCTAAGCCCTGATTCGAATGCCTCGCTATGCATTGCACTGAAAAACTGAGGAAAGAAAAAGAAATATTTCAAATAATGAGACAAATGGCCTAAAATTCATATACTGCCTAGAGAAGAGGGCAGAGAAACTCAGAGATGCCTTACCATCCTTCTGGGATAGTGCACTGTCAATAAAGTCAGCTGCCGCCTCAAAATAGCAACTCAGGTTAAATTCTTGGGTGTCATTAGCTTTAATGCCATAGTAGGTGATGCCTGTGCCTTCGTAGAACTCAGCATTCGTGTTCACATGCATGAAGGATTTTCCCTCTGCTGCATTCAGGACGTGGGTTATGCCCAGGCGCTGCAACCTCATGATATTCTTGGCTATGAACCTGGAAAGTAAGAAGGATCAAGAAAACAACTGGGGCTTAGCAAATCACATAAGCAAAGGCCAAATGCTCAGTATGTTCAAGTGTGCCCACAATCGATATAGAAGCCCCTTGCCACCCATATAACCACAGAAATGCAGGACTGGAAGGGGCCTCAATAGATTATCTAGTCCAGTCCCCTGCATTGAGGCAGGACTAAGTAGTACCTAGACCAGTGTTTTCCAAACTGTGTCCCCTGGAACACTGGTATTCCATGCAATGTGAATAGCTGTTACGTGAAAAGTTTCAGTGATAGTGCTATTTTTCCTTCTAACTCTTTTAAACCAACTTTTGAGCAGTATGTGTAGTGATTTTTTGGGAAACACAACCCACCCACATGGATCAGCACGTATCTGTTCTGTCAATATATTACAAGCCCAAAAGTGTTCTATGGCCAAATTAGTTTGTGGAACTTTGACCTAGACTATTCCCAACAGGTGTTTGTCTAACCTGTTCTTTAAAAATCTCCAATGATGGAAATAACACAACCTCCCTCAGTAACTTGTTCCAGTGATTAACTACCCTTACAGTGAAGAAGCTTTTTATAGAGCACAACCTAAATCTCCCTCATTACAATTTAAATCCATTGCTTCTTGGCATGGCCTCAGAGGTTAAGGAGAAAAATTTATTACCCTTCTCTTTTTGTAACAACCTTTCTATGTACTTGAAGACTGGTATCATGTCCTGCCTCAGTCTCCTACAGACTAAACAAACAACATTTCTCCAATCTTTCCTCATGGGTCATGTTTTATAGCCCTTAATCATTTTTGTTGCTCTCCTCTGGACTTTCTCCAATTTGTCCATATCTTTCCCAAACTGTGGTGCTCAGAACTGGACACAATAATGCAGATGAGGCCTTATCAGTGATATGTAGAGTAGAAGAATTATTTCTAGCATCTAGTTTATGATCTTCCTGTTAATACATCCTATACATTGTTGACTCATATTTAATTTAGTTTGTAATCCACTATAACCACCAGATCCTTTAATGCGGTATTCCTTCCTAAGAAGTCCTTTCTCCTTTTGTATTTATGCAATCAATTATTCCTTTCTAAGTAAGTGCAGTTTTCAAACCAGTTGTGCACCCCAAAGTGGGATTTTCTTCCACAAAAGCTCATGCAATAAATAAATTTGTTAGTCTTTAAGTGCCACAGGATTCCTTGTTTGTTTTACCTTACCGTATGTTTGTGTAGCCTATATTTCTCTAGTTTGTTTGCGGTCATGTGAGACACTATCAAAAAGTCTGATAAGAGCAAGCTATATCACACCTACTGCCTCCCCTCATCCCAGCATTTATTCTGGCAAACAAGAATTTTGACAGGATTTATTCTTGAAAAATCCATAAGGATAGTAACTTACCAGTTTTATCTTTAAGATGCTTACAAGTTTACTGTTTGAGTATTTACTCCATTATTTTTCAAGATACCAAAGTTAAGCTGAGCAGTCTATAATTTCCTGGCTTTCAGCGGTGACCGCAGGGGATGCTGCGACCCAGGACCTGAGGGTCTGCAATCCAGTAGTGGGTCACAACTCATGTTTTGAAAACCACTGCTCTAGTAGATGGCGCACAGGGCAAGGAAATTCCATTCACACTCATTCTCTCTGAGGCATCTAATACTTTTAATGGCCAAATACTCGCATTCAGCCTCCAAGAACCGGCAGGGCTGAATGGAAACACCTTGAAACAGCTTAGGTCCTTCCTCTCAGACTGAACGTTATTATGAGTAATTGTTCCTCCACCTCCATTTGGTACAAATGGCAAAAGTCTATCTCCATAACAACACAAACAACCCTGACTACATCCTCACAGTGCTCTGCTCTCTGCACTAGAATTTATATCAGCGATGGGCAACATTGTTCAAAGGGAAACAGAAACCACCAGCCCCCTCCATCCCAAACCTTCACCTGTTTTGGAACCAGAATCAAACCAAACCTGCAGGGTTCTGAAACTTTCAGAGAACTCCCCTGCTCACCTGCCCCATTTCCATACATTCATCCCCCTCGTCTGGGACTGGAACCAGAAGAGATGAATTATACTGAAAAAAATCAGCTTTTTCTATGTTTCCAGCTGGGTCTGGAAGCACAAAGCGAATAGGGAAAGCTGCTTCTCTCAAGAGCTTCAACCCCATTTGGGTCTGAACAGTAGTTGAGCTTCAGATAAGCATCTGTTCTCTATATTTTTGGATGAGTTTCTAAGTGCTGACAAGGTGCCAATGACTTTTGGAGGGCACCTTCTTATTTTAGAAATCTAAATAAATAAATAAAATCTGAATTAGCAAGTTACATCTAAACTGAACCCACAGTCTGGACTGAAGTTTTCCAGAAATTAGCTCACAGTTACCACATAATGGTTAGATGATAAACATATACACCTCCTTTTCCTCTGTGTCTGTTCCCCTTTCCAATACGAGTGCATAAAGCAGATAAATTCTCATGAGTGAGCAAATTTTCTACACGTTCTGCTATGTGTACCCAATAATCATGGCAATGGGCCAAATTGTTTTAAAGACTTTAATCAATTAGCCAAACAAAAGTTGGCTAATTTTCTGTCTGGCAGGATAACAGCTGTGTCCAGGAATCAGTGTCAATGCCAGGGGAATTCTACTTGGAACCCAACAGTAAATGCTATAAAAACAAGGACAAAAGGAAAACCATTAATACTGTGGTGTATGCTTTGTCCTTTTTCCCATACCTGAGATTTGTACTGATGGAAGTCCTTTGGGTCTTGAAAGAATAAGAGAGCTTTAGGGACAGTAAGAACACCTGTGTCTGGGAACCACAGACTAAGCTGTTCTCTATTCTTTGCACAGTAAATGAGTTTCATAAAGCTACACCTAAGATTTTTACCAGTACACATAGTGGAAGCTCGGAGCAAAGTGACTGAGTTTAATCATGCAAGCAGCACACAAACAAAAGGTTAATACTGCCCTACAATTAGTGGGCAGCCAATTAGCCAACTCATCTATCTTAGCATTCCTATTGCCATAGGATGAACAGGCCCAAAGACGTATACTTCTCACACAAAGACAATAACGCAGGATAAACTGAACACTACTTCTAGCTCCTCAAGAAGGAACAAGAACTTTCCAAGACCCCCTGCCCCCCAGGTGGACACTATGAACTTAGGAGTTGTGTGGCACTTTAAGACTAACAGATTTATTTTTCGCATGAGCTTTCATGGGAGAAAATCCCACTTCGACTATGAACTTAGCATGCTCTTATTACCAAATACATATTATAAACACCAGGGCCAGATTAAGACCCTGCAGGACCCGGGGGCTTCCCATTGTTGTGGAACACCCCAACGGTGGTGCTGTATCTGGGAGTGGGGCAGCACAGCCCCACCAGCGCTGGGGGGGCCAGGGGCCAGGATCTGCAGCCTGGCTGGCGCTGGGGGGTAGGCAGAGGCTCCACAACCTGGTGGCACTGTGGGGCAGTGGCCAGGACCTGCTCCTTGCCGGCGCTGGGGGGTGGCCAGGGCTGAGCAGGCTCTGGGTCCTGTGGCCTGGTGGTGCTGTAGTGGGTGGGGGTTGGCTGGGGCCCACGGTCAGGCTGGCTCTGGGGCTGGGGTGCAGGGCCCATGGTCCAGTGGCATTGTGGGAGGGGGGCGTTGGCTGGGGTCAACAGCCCAGCTGGAACTGTGGAGGGACAGCCCAACCCAGGGCCGATCCAGCAGCGCAGCGCTCCAGGAGTGCACGGTGGGGTCTCGTTCCCCTCACTGGGCATGCTCAGTGCTGTCAGACAGCTGTGCTGCCAGCAAAAGGGGGGGGCTAGGGCAGGCGGGGCAACAATAGGCTGAGGATGAGTGGGGTGGGCACAGTAGCAACACTGTGCCTTTTGCAAGGCCAGCCACAGGCGCAGTGCTCCAGGGGCAGAGATTCCCCCTCCCTTCCTCTTGGGAGTGATGTGGGGTGGGCATCACAACCAGGGCAGGGGAAGGGCAGCACACGGTGGAGCTGGCTATAATCAGGACCAGCAAGGGTTGGATTATTGAGGGGCTGTGGGATTCCCTTTTTGCCCAGGGCCAGGGGCTTAAGCCCCTAAAGCCCTGAGGTAATCCAGCCCTGCTGAAGACATGGCTTGAGGTGTTCATAGGTTCTCCAAAACACAATTTGAAATGCAAGAGCCTTTCTCTGTTGGTAGTGCGGAAATGAGGCTGTCACACAGGCATGATTTGCTTGCTATTTGACAGAACGGCGATTTTGACAGGACACAGATTTATTTATTTATTTTAAGATAAATGGTCCATGTCAGCACAGGGCCTGATGAGGGGGAAATAGTGTGAACTAAACATAAATCAAATGCAAACACACAAACCAATAGGCTAAGGGCGTTCTCTGCATTTACCTTTTTTTACCATAGAATTGCAGTGTTTGCTCCCAGGCTACCTCTGTGTCTATCACTCTTTAAAATGCTTTGAATACATTAGATTCTCAACTACAGCTCACTGCAATCAAAAAAACAAAAACAAAAAAACCCACACACATTAATGTCTTGTTGCCCTACTATAAGGAGCTTTGGCAGCCTCTTGGACATTAATACATGCATTAAACATGCCCTGTTCTTTTGTCAGCTATTGAGATAGGGATTTTTATTCCCCTAGTTTTATCTTTGAAATTAAAACTATAAAAATGATTCATCAGTACTAGATAGGAACAATTATTTTCTGTGAAGTACTTCGTGGAGCTGCATTTCAACACGGTATTATCATGAAGAAATGTTGAGGATGATCTAGAAAAATTCTATAATCACAGAAACTGGCTCAGATTTCATGTTGTATTCTGAATTCTGCTACTTTGCTATCTGAAAAATACGCAGTAACCTGTGCTATTGTCTGCTATTGTGCACTGAGCTTCTTTTGAGGAACACAGTATTTTCTGAATGGTTAGGACTGTCTACACATGCTTTGCACTTATTATCCTTTGCTGTTTTATCTTCGTTTTCATCACCACTCCCATTTTCACAAGAAAAAACAGCCATACCGTGATTTGACCTATTCCAGTAGGTTTCTATCAAAAGTTTATTTTGAATCCAGCTCAGATGCTCTCATTAATTTTGTCAGTCCAGCTGCCCACATGCCAATCATAGGGCTTGTGATTACCCTGGCTCGAATCTTGTAGGCAAGGCTGGCCCAACCATATAGGCAAACTAGGCGGTCACCTAGGCAGTGTTTCTCAGCTGGTATTCTGTGGAACACGTGCGCTCCTCAGCAGGCCCGTCTTTACAGAGGGGCCACGGGGGGCGAGGAGAGCAACCAACCTGGGCCCCACGGTTCTGCAGACCCCTCGCTGCCCCACTATGAGTGGGGCTTGCACCACTGCCCACCCACCCACTGCCACACCGCTCCCCAGCCTCACCCCGCTGCCTTTGGTGGCAAGCAGGGGAGGGCCAGGAGCGCGGGCCCAAACCAGAGGCAGGGTGGGGAAGTGGAGTCCATGTCTGTGCCCCCCTGCCCAGTACTGGGGAGGAGTCTGGGGGCTCCCACAGACCTACTGGCTCTGGGCCCCATCCCTCAGAGGGATGGCCCTGCTCCTCAGACATACTGAAAGTTTTCAGTGACCTACCTTGACCCCTCCCCATTGGGGGGACTGAATGGGGAGGGGAAAGGAGCAGTTTAATGGCTCAGCTGAACAAAGCTTTCAGATGCGTGGTGGAGGACATTGATGCACTCCTGGAAACTTTGCTGTGACTGAGGCATTTTAAATCCTGCCACTGTTACCACCTTTTTTGAGAACGTTTTTATCATGTGTTTCACATAAAGTAATTAATACTTTTAGGTGTTCTCTGCCCACTAAAGTTTGAGAGACATTGGCCTAGGGCACCAGGCATCAAGGGGCACCAAATTAGAAAGAAAAAATTCAGTTTTGTCTTTCTTCCACATTGTACAGCAAGTTGCAAATTGTCCAGGGCAGGGTTTGTGGGTCTCTCAGCTTTCCACCACTGATTACTCAGTTTAACAAGCCATTTAGACAACAGCTACTCCCTGATCTGCAAATCAGCTCTGGAGCTGCTGCTGTTCAGGAGCACTGGCTTTCAGATATTAACAAAAACATCAAAAAGAAACCTTCCTCTCCCCCTACCTCCCCGGCCCTGCTCCCAGGCCCCAGTATCCATAGCACAAAAGCTACAAATCCACCAAGTAAGTTCCTTCCAACATCCGGTGGGCCAGTTACAAAACTGAGGGGAAGGCAAGGCTGGCTCTACTAAAGAGCCAGTGAAGCCCTGACTCAGGTCGCCGCAGCTTAGGGACACCCAGTGCCCCCATGCCAGGGGTGGGGTTGGTCAGCCCAGAAGCCGGACCCCATGCTCCTGCCCTACCCTGAGCCAGCAGCTCCAGCCACATGGGCGGATTGGGCCAGCCCATGGGGTGGACTCTGCTCTCTCACTCTGCCTCTGGGCCAGCCCTCCCCACCTCTAGGGCGGAAGAGCTAGCCCAGGGGAGGGGTGGGAGAGTGGAGCCTGGCCTCTGGGCTGGACTGCTCCGCCCCAGGGCCGGCTGTTTCCCACCCTAGGGGCCAGGCAAGCTGGCCCAGACTGGAGGCCAAGTTCTGCCCCACCCCTGAGTGGGGGGCACGAAAGCAAAAGCTGGCTTGGGGCACCACAAGCCCTTGAGCTGGCCCTGGGGGGAGGTTATGGGATGTGCAGTAATGGTGGTGATACTGGCTGGCTAGGCAGAAGTGCTGGATAGAGGGGGAGCCCCTAGCCACATGGAAGTCAGGAGACAGGGCAGCCAAAAGTTCTAGTGCCGGGGGGGGGAATGATTCCTGTGCCTCACCTAACATGACCACCCATCCAACCTGGCCCCAGCAGAAGCTAGGCATAGCAGGGGGCAAAAAGTCCCTCCACTGCCACCTGCTGGTTGGAGAAACCATGGGGGAAATACTGCCCAATGACTGACTCCTGCCCTGGCTCCAGCAGCAGCTTGAGAGAGGGGCCATAAACCATGTGAGGTGGAGGATGGTGATTCCCCCTGGCCCCGCCAGAGTCAAAGCAGGTGTGTGGAGGGGCATAAATCCTGCTCCAACCACCCTTGGTTGGGGAAACCATCGGGGGAGGCAAAAGTCTCCTCCCCTGCTCAAGCCCATTAGACCTCACTCCTTGTCCACCCCAGGAACAGAACCCAGGAGTCCTGACCCACAGCCCGGGTTTGTAGGGACTGCTTCTCTGCTGTCTTTGTCCTTGTATTGGCATTTACATCCCCCCTGCCAGAGCATGGGAACGCAGGACTCCAAAACACACACTTTCCAGAGGTAAATAATGACCTTAGACACAAGGCAGATACAATCCAGAATCCAGCATAATTCTGATCTTGCTTCCACCTGGTGTAAAGCAGAAGTGATTCCACTAGTGTCAGGGCCATAGCAACAGTACCAAACCCAGTGGGGTATCGCTGGGGTTGATGGATGGGTCACACGAGGAACTCACCTTGGATTCAAAAGCAGTTTTGACCTGGGAATATGAAGCAAATGCAAGTAGATGTGACTGGGACCTGAGTTATATGTGAGGCCAGACTCCGCACTCTCACTCCTGGGCCAGATGGTCCACCCTCAGGGTCAGGGCGGGCCAGCCATGGTGGCCAGTGGGGGTGGTGGGGCTGACTGTTATGAGCAGTATCGCCTCTGGTGTGGCCCATAGCCCCACTACATGCGCCAGTCAGCCCTACCACCCCTGGGGGCCAACTAGCCAGGCTGTGGTTAGCTTCTGGCCCCAGGCTACCACCCCATGCCCCAGCACTGGCCTGCCTACAACAGGGCCCTAGGCTGGTGGGGGAGGCAGGGCCAAGCCCAGGTGGGGGGTGGAAGGCCGGGGCCGGGGCCAGGTGGAAGAGGCTGGGGCTGGGGCCAGGAGGGGGGCAAGGGCTGGGGGCCCACTAGCAACAGGGACCCAGGGGCCCTGCAGCTCCTGATCCACCACTGCCTAGGGCGCCAAAAAAAACCTCTACCTGCTTTGCCTGAAGAATGTGTCTGCTCTAGGAAAACTATTTTTTTTAAAAAATGCTTTCTCTGAGCAGTGCTAATACAGGACCTCTATCCCAAAAAGGAAATGACTTGTCCAGATGAGAGTTCATTCTTCAGTGTCAGAGCAAATAATCCAGTGTTTCCCAACCAGTGTGCCAAATCACACAGGTGTGCCATCAGGTCTGAGCAAGTGTGCCACACATTTTTTTGAAAAACTACTCAAAGAGCTCTGGATTGGCTCATTAGCTCATGAATATTCATGAATTCATTTGCAAACTATATGGTGGTGTGCCTCAAATTAATTAAAGGTAGCAAGGTGTGCCTCAGCAGAGAACATGTTGGGAACCACTGAAATAATCAACTTCATTTTTCTTGGCAAGATGTTTGCCATACTGCTGTCGAACACTGTCCCACTGCAGAGTCTGCAAAGTGCTTTTGACAATAACTTTGAGGGAATGAGATAAGGATTACACAATGAGGGCCACAAGCAATTCACACAGATTATCTGCGCACCATCACTTAGTTAGATTTTTTTTTTTTTTACATTTGATATTTAGTAAGAATGAAGACTCAAATGGGTTTATTGTGATGCAAGATATGAATCAAAATTTCTTCAGATTGACTTGCTAAACAACCTGATTGTTAGAAGTGGAACAGTTGTGTAACACAACATTTTTGCAAGAGATGGTTTGTATGAAGTATTATAGTCAACTCAGTAAGATAAATAGACAATAGACCAAAAAGGTACTTTTGGAGTAAGCTTTTATCAAATTAATTGGAGATCTGACCTTCTAGTTTCACACCCAGAATAAATAACTGTTTACCTTTGTCAGTACATTTACACAGTTCTGACATTCTGTTCTGCCACACAAAAGTAGTTATGAAACTTACAGAGAAACCATGCCATACCATAGCCCTTCTGAGTTATTGTGCTGAATGATTTAATGATTTAAGGGAGATGAAAAATAAGGAGACAATATCTGTATAAATGCAATGTCTGGGAGGTTGCGGAATCTCCATCACTGGACATTTTTAAGAGCAGGTTAGAGTTAGGCAAACACCTATCAGGGATGGTTTAGGATGGTACTTGGTTCTGCCATGAATGCAGGGGACTGGACTCAATGACCTCTCATAGTCCCTTCCAATTTCAATGATTCTGGGATTCTAAAGTTGTTAGCTTGTAGTAACTCCTAAAATCCCCACTTCTACTGCAAAGATTCATGTGTTTGGATAATGGCTTGTCCTCCTCCGTCTAGCATTACATTCTGTCTGAACCTGAAGTCATAATCCAAGTTTTGTGAAATCCAGCATGTTGTTGTGGAAATTATGAAATCCCCATTTAGAAGGGCAATACCTTCAGCTCCCTTCTCCCCACAATTTTTGATCTGCACTGTCCACCAGTCCAGGTGTAGGTACATACAGCAAGATTTTAAACTACAGACAAAAATTTCCAAATGTTGATTCTTCCCAGAGGGACAAGGTGAGTGAGTAGTATCTTTTATTGGACCAATGTCTGTTGGTAATAATTGCTGTGCAGAGCTCTTCTTCAAGTCTCAGAAAGGTACACTCACCAAGACTGCACTATAAACTGTGTTGGCATCGCTACATCACAGAGGTGTAACTTTGTTTGTCATCAGTGGCAGATTAGATGCCTCAGGGCTGTGGGCCTCCTCCACCAGTGGGCCCCACCACCATCTGGGGCCCCACTCCCCCACCCAGGGCCATGACCCTCTTCCAGCCAAGGGCCCTGGTCCCCTGCAGGCACACTGGTGCTGGGAGGCCCTGGGGCCAGGTGTTAGCCACCAGTCAACTTCTGTGGGTGGTGGGGCCGACTGGTGCATGGTGCTGCTTCTGGTGTGGCCCTCCAGGAGGCTGCACACAGCATGGCAGTTGCCTCACCTCTGGAGCAGAGCAACCAGTCACAGTAGCCTGCCCTGCCCTGGAGGCGGAGGAGCCAGCTCAGAGCGGGGCTGGACCTCAGGGATAGGCCCAGTTGGCCCACCCCTTCCCCTAGACTATGTCTACACATAGGGCCCCAGGCTATGTCTACACCTGAAAGCTTAGTTCGGACTTGCTTAGTCCGAACTAAGCAGTTCCAGGTTACTTTGAACTAACCGTGGCTTTTTAGTTCAATCTAGCCACGCTTTTTTATTTCTAACTAAAAAAGCGTGGCTAGTTCAAACTAAAAGTTAGTTCAAATTAAAAGACGTGGCTAGTTTGAACT
Organism: Podocnemis expansa; assembly: GCA_007922195.1. Classification (NCBI taxonomy): domain Eukaryota; kingdom Metazoa; phylum Chordata; order Testudines; family Podocnemididae; genus Podocnemis; species Podocnemis expansa. The sequence goes on from ML681990.1 coordinate 21,793,895, forward strand.
AACCGGTTAGTTCAAACTTACTTAGTTTGAACTAGCACTACTTCATCGTTCCAGTTTGAACTAAAATTTGAACTAACCAGTTAGTTCCAACTAACTAGTTCAAACTAAGCTTTGCCTAGTTCAACCTAAAAATATTTTTAGTTCAAACTAGCCAGAGGCTGGTATAGACATGGTCCAAATTAGTCCGGATTAAGCCTCCTTAATCTGGACTAATTTGCTAGTGTAGACATAGCTCCAGAGAACTGTGGGGTAATCTGCCCCTGCTTGACACTGAAAATCACAGTCTTAATAAACACTGGCTTGATGACCCACTGACCCTCCCCCACTGCCCTTTCCTTTTGTCCTTTGAGTACAGGGGTGTTAAACCACTTTACCTTGAATGGTCCCTAGACTTAAAACATATTCTAACAATTTATGCTAACCTGGCTGTTTGATAATGTATTAGCTGTGACATTCTGAGGCCTTCTCTTCATACAGTGCACCTGCTAGTGCTTTAGTGATGATGCTACTTTGCCAAAAGGAGAGCTTTTCCCATTGGTGTGGTTAATTTGCCTCCCCAAGAGGCAGTCCCTAACTCTCCTGCTGACAAAGCACTGCCTACCCTAGTGGCGAAGTTGGTAGCACTGTGCTGCTCAGCAGATGGATTTCACACCGAGTAATGTGTTTATACTGATATAGATTTGTAGCGTAGACTTGGCCAGAGTACCTTTCTCAGACCTGAAGAAGAGCTCTGCATAGCTCAAAAATTTGTCTCTCTCACCAGCAGACTGTAGACCGATAGCAAATACTACCATACCTGACCCACCTTGTCTCTCTAATCTTCTGGGACTGATACAGCTACAACACTCTTATCAGCCTGCCAAAACAAGATCCTTCTTTCCCACACATACCCAACCCAGGGAAGAGAGACTTTTTTTGCAACGTGCCCTAGCAAAACACAGGAAATTAAGAACAAGAAGTGGATTTACAATAAACTGCTGCTAACATATGGTGTCCCTGCTCGTGTGCCTTCCTCTGTAGCAGTGGTTCCCAACCTGTGGTCTGCGGAGCCCTGGTGGGCTGCAGAGAGTCTCCAGGGGGTCTGTGGGCAGGCTGAGAGCTGGGACCAGATGCCATCAGGGTCTCCGGTTCCTCCAGGCAGGGAGTTTTTAAAACTCCTGCCCTGCCTGAGCATGCAGAACATGTTCAGGCAGAGCAGCCTGGGGGGTGGCCAGGTGCAGCAGCGCCACCTGTGGCCAGGTAAGAGGGAGGAAGAGACTGGGGCAGGGGGGGATGGGGAATCAGCAGGGAAGGGCAAAGAACAGGCTGGCAGGTGGGGAACACAGGGAGGGGGCAGGGGACCATGGCTGCGGTTGCTCTGGCTCTCTGGGAGGAGAGTGGTGCCGGCCCAATTCTACCTTGTGCGGGCCTGATTCTGCTCTGCGTGGGCCTGACCTACAAAGAGGTCCCCAGCCTTAAAAAGGTTGGGAACCCCTGCTCTGTAGTATGGATCATTTGAAACTGTTCTGTTCATTCCCCATGAAGCACCTGGCATTGGTCACCATCAGACAACAAGACAGTAGACTAGACAGACCGCTGGTCTGACCCAATATGACTAGTCTTAATGAACCAAGACAAAGCTGATTTTGTGTTCAGGATAAAGGTGGAGGGTTCTAAGTTTTATTTTTTTTATGTTAGCACCTACAGCTCCACATTTTATTAGCAAGAGGCAGTCCTCTCCTCAAAAATCTGTTTCTAAACTGACACGACAAAGGTTGAGATGAGAAACTGAGGCACAGAGGAATGTATGAATGCCCATGGCCACACAGTCAGTCCAAAGCAGAGCATAGAATAGAACCCAAGGCTGACGTGGACTGTAAACTTCACAGCTGAGAACAGGAACAGCTCAGGTATTTTCCCAGCCAGGATGGAAAATGCTGTTGGTACCCTAATGCCCAACCCAAGCAGCTGAGAGAATAGAAAGAGAAAAAGAAAGAAAGAAACCCATGCAGTGGCACAGCAATATGGCAGTCCACGGAAACAGGCACCCAGAGCGACAGGCCTGCTCACCAGCTCCTAGAACTGGGCAAATAACGTGTTTGTTTGACATTTGCTCTTATCTCTATGAGAAAGCACACAAGGAGTCCTGTGGCACTATTGTTTAACGACCAACAATTTTATTTATTGCATGAGCTTTCGTGGGAGAAAATCCTCTATGGGAGGTCTATTGTGCAATGTAGGGCTACACTGAACCTGGACTGCAACCTCTAGGACACACCTGCACAGCAGAAACAGTAGGGAACTGTAGCAGGAAAAGGCAAATAGTGTTCCAACTGCATTCAGGTCTGAGCCTGGTGAGGAAGATTTTTTCACTTGCTTTTAGCCCACTCTGGAATTATCTCTGACAGCTTTTATTCTTACATCTCTCAGTTCAGGGACTTGAATGGGATACTATACCCTTTAACAAACACCATTTATTAAGTGCAACTAGTTTTCGGCACTTCAGAAAGCCTTCCTAGAAATGAATAAGTGAACAAAGCTGGTAATTTCCCAAGGAGCAGGGGGATTTAACTTCACCTAGCCACTGTCCCCACCTGAGCAGCAAAGAAGCCAAGCACTAATGTAACCACTAGGGCCTACACCCATGAGGCCTCATACTGGATTCCCCAGTGCCCATCTCTAGGCTCTCTAGTTCTATACTTATGGGGCTCCACAATACATTCCTACAGCCCTGAACCCACCTCCCTCCCACTCCCAATATACTACACCTTCCAACCTCCCTCTCCACTGCTCTTCACCATGAATGGCCAAGGCCCTATTACTCTAGCTCACACTTCCTAGGGCCCAATGGTGATGCTCTCCAAACTGCCAGAAGCCTAGCTTCCCAACCCCTTGACTCACACTGCCTCCACAGCCTTGCCCCCTTCTAGCCTTCCCCAGGTCCCCATCAGAGCCTGATCAATGGAGGCGACTTTTGGAGCAGGTGAGGCAGGCACACGCCTAGGGCCCCGAGCAGTAAGAGGCCCCATCGCCTGCTTTGCCTACCCCAAAAGGCTGCATCTGACAGTTGGAAGCAGGTGGAGAAGCTGGGGCCAGCAGCTGGGACTGGTGGCAGGGGAAGGCTGGGGCCGGTAATGAGGAGCTAGGGTTGGAGGGAGGATGCTGGTGTGGTGGGGAACCAGGGCCATAGAGGGGGCTCCGTGATGGGCCTTTGCCTAGGGGCCCGTGTAGCCAAAGGGTGCCTTTGCTGGTCAACTGTGGGGCTTTAGGAACCACAGCCTAAAGAGAGCCCCAGGCTGCTATCCTAAAGGCCCCTGCCCTGCCTTGATCTGCTCCTGGCCCCTCTCAGGCCAGCACAGCGCCGGTCTGGCAGGGCCCTGGCACCAGAGCCCACGCTCCTGCCCACGTGCAGGGCAGGGCAGGGAGCGGGTGGCATGTGGCCCCTGCCCTCCAGAGCCAGAGCCGGGAGCACCCTTAGGCCGCCGCGCCGGGAGGCGTACTACACCGGCAGGCCCCGCTCTTAGCGCTCCGCCCGGTCCCAGCCTGGGCCTGAGCCCGAGCGCCCCGCGCCCCGCACTCACGCGTTGCCCACGTGGATGCGGGGCGCCACCTCGTTGCAGTGCGCGCTGGGGAGGCTGTAACAGCCGCTGCCGTTAGCCAGCAGGTCGTTGAGCTCCTCCACCGAGATCCGATAGTCGGACATGGCCGGCCGCGCCGCGGGGCTCCGCAGCTCTAGGCAGGGCCCGGCGCTCCCCCGCCCCTGCTGCCCGAGAGCGGCTGGGCTCAGCCTGATAGGAGGCGCGGGGATCAGCTGGTTCTGCCAGCAACACCCCGTCCCCGCAGCCGGGCACGGCGGGGCTGCCCGCTTGGAGCGAGGCAGCTGCGCCCCCCGCCCCCTGGCCCGGCTCGGCCTCACCCCCCACCAGCCAGCCCTCCTAGACCCCTCGTCCCCAGGCCGAGGAGGACGCGGGGCCCCCGGCGCAGGCAGCGGGTGTGGTGTGGGCGCTGGAATGTTGTGTATCGCTCCCTGGAACGTTGTGTATCGCTCCCTGGAACGCGGCGTATCGACTCCTGCCCACGGCCTTGTAGCGTCCCCTGCGGGACTCCCCGCTGCAGGGGCTGGAGCCGGGGCCGGGGCCGGGGCCGGGGCCCGGGCGGAGGCGGATCGCGGCCTGGGCCAGGACCCTAGGGCGGAGCTGGGGGCCGGGCTCTCCCTGCCGGGGGAGGGAGCTCTGGAAAGGGCTTGGAGCCACAGGCGGCGATGGCGACGCTGAAGCTGCTCATGATTGGGGACAGCGCGGTCGGGAAGTCCAGGTGCGGTCTGCGGGAGAGGCCCCGGCCGTGGAGGGGTCGGTTTTCGGGGGGTCGGGGCCCTGGGCGGGAGCGGCTCGCTCACCCTGGCTCTGCTTTCCCCGCAGTCTCCTGCTGAGGTTCACGGATGACACGTTTGAGCCCTACTTGAGCCCCACCATAGGTGAGTGACAGCGGCTTCCCCGCCGGGCCCTGCCTCGCCTCCGCTCCCCCAGGTTTCAGAGTTAAGGGGAGCGTCTAGCCTGGCCACCAGCCGCATTTCCCATTAGGGACTGTGCCAGGGGAGGAGGGAAAAAATAAGGACAATCACGTGGTTTAGTATGAGGCTAGTTTAAAGTGTATCATGTCAGTTGACCTAATTCAATTGACGTTTACCTCTCTTTTTGCACGTTTTGGAGTGAAAATGCCTAGGGCCTACGATCGCTCTGACCTTTCTTCCCCCTCCTTTCCCTATCAGGTGTTGATTTTAAAGTTAAGAAAATGGTGGTTGATGGCAATCTAGTGCAACTTGCAATATGGGTAAGTTTTGTCCAGGACAGATGAAGAGGCTCAGATGCTAGCCTGCCTTTTATCTTGCTAAAGTTGGCTGTACTTTAAAACTGGCTTTGATGAAGGGGTGTACAGTAGTTCTTTGTAGTTTGAGCATTAAGTGCCCTGGTTCAGCTGCTGGAGATTTGTGTGAAATGGACAGTGTTCCTTTCTAAAAGAGCTTCTAACATTTCATCGCTTTCATCCTGGAGTTTAGTTCAGCTCCAATATAAATGCCAAGGCAGGGACAGGCAACCCCCAGCACGTGTGCAGAGTGACATGCAAGCCCGTGCAGAGTGGCAAGCAGCACCCTTTCGGGCACCACAGAAATTGCCACTCCTGTCACAGAAAGCCACTCCAGGTGGCTTCGTTCTGAGGCGGCTGTGGTATGAAGAGCCACCATGCCCAGGGCTATGCCTCAGGCATGCTGCATAAAGAAGCTGCCCAGAGCAGCTGCTCTCCACAGCATGCCACCGCCAAAAGGAGCCACTCTGGGCAGCTTCTTTCTGTGGCATCCCTGGCAGCCTCTGTCCCCAGGCAAACCACTTAAAGGTGCCACTCTGGACAGCTTCCCACAAGCAGCTCCTTTCAGTGGCATGTTTGAAAAGTCGCCCCCCCCATTCCAGTAGTGTCCACTGCCGAATTTTCAGGTGGCCCCCACTTTTTTTTGGCGGAGGAAGTCACTGGCATCCACTGAGGGTCAGAGAGGAGGGGCCAGCCCAGGGTTGGCGAAGGTTGCTGACCTCCATTCCTGCCAGCAGAGCTGCTGTTCATTCCAAGACTTGACAAGACACAGCCATGCATGAAAGAGGAGGTTTGAGCCTCAAGTATTCCTCAGGCACACAGCCCTGGAACAGTTGAGGACCTAATGGAAATGAAATGCCCATAACAGCTACTATAGACTGTATTGTTTCCATTTACAGCTTTGCAGTGAACTCCTTGAGGACCATGCTGAAAATAAATTCTAGACAGTTTTATTTCCACAATTGCTGTGCACTGCCCTGTTCCTTCAAATTTATTCGAAGGGGGACATTAATGTTGTCTTCTCTGTTTAAAGCTAGAGATTTATTTCCAGAGACTCTGAGCATTCACCTACAACTGTTGGCTTCAATAGAGTTACTCAGAACCTCTGAAAATTAGGACACCAGACTGCAACTGCATGGAAATTATAATTATAATATTTATAAAGCTTCTCCCCATACCCATATCCACGATGCTTGGTGCAGATGATCAGTGCAATAGAATAATGATGCTCTAAAGTATCCCTAAATAAAACCTATTAAAATTGGCCCATTTGAAATTAAACAAAAAAAGTGAGGGGACCTGAGAAAGGAGAAGATCATGGGTTGTACGACAGAGAGAAGAATAACAGGTATCACATACATATTTCTGGAGAGAAGGAAGATTTACAGTTTTTCTTTTAAGAGTGAGGAGCAGGTTCCACACACACAATGGCACAATTGTCCACCAGCCTCAGATCTGATGGTGGTATCTCTAAAAAGTGCATTATATGGGGGCAGATGCTTATCTGTGTGAGGCCTCATGTATATTATCTTTGACCAATACTGTTAAAGCTTTAAAATAAAAACAAAAGGAAAAATGCTGTCTTGGGCAGCCTGCTGCTTTCTAGATCACCAATAAAAATTAAAAATTGCAGGTACAGTTGAAAATAATTTGTTTTTTGAGATGTCTGGAACTAGTATTTGAGGGGGAAAAAACAGATTTCAAAAGCTTGGTGGGGAAACTGATCTCTAGAATAGCAAACAGACTTAGAACACAGCACATGCCCAGCATTTTGTGTATAGTGCACTTTACAATTTCATGAAGACTCAACAGGCAATGTCAAAATTCTCTGTGGCTGGATGTAATCTTCCCTAATATCTCAGATGTTAAAGCAGAGCTGCTTATTTCGAAGAACATCACCTGTGTAGTGTATTTAAAATACTTTCTCTTTTTTTCAGGGAGGCAGGCAGGCAGCCAGGAGAGATTTTTTAGCATGTTTGTTTTACTAAGATTGCATCAGACACTGTAGGATTATTATTATTATTATTAAAACTGAGGATAATACTTGCACAGATTTAAACTTTCAAATGGTCCTTTCTCCATGCTGCAGAGGAAGATGCAAAAACAACAAAAAACAAACCCAAAAACACAGGGCGACTGCCAGTCTGACTCTGAGAGAAAATTCCTTCCAAACTCCAAATGTGGCAGTCAGTTATACCCTGAGCATGTGGGCAAGATCCAGCTGCCAGACACCTGGGAATGAATTAAGGGCTCCCCAACTAGTGTCCCTTCCCAGGCCATTGGAGATATTTGCCCCAGCAGTCACAACTTTACTCTGTGCCACTGTAGGTATTCTCATTGTACCCTCCATAAACTTATCGAGTTCAATGTTGAAGCCAGTTGGATTTTTTGCCCCCCATTACTTCCCTTGGAAGGCTGTTCGAGAACTTCTCTTTCACTCTTGTGATGGTTAGAAACCTTTCAAGCCTAAACTTATTTGTGACCAGTTTATATTCATTTATTCTTGTGTCTGCATTGGTCCTTAAGCAAAACAAATCATAGTGGATAAAATTTCATATTTCCTTGCCCCTTTATAGTCTTTCTGTGTGTGTTGGTGGGCAGGGGTGACTTCACAGTGCACTTTGGAGCTGTTTGGAGTCTAGGAGGAAATACAGGATATTACACTAATAATTGAATTGACTTATAAATAACTTAATTTTTCATCTGCTTTGGCTCTTGCTAACCTAAATACAATTTATATTTACTGTGCCCTGTTCTTCTATCTCAGGATAAGCCAGTGGGAGAATCAACTCCATTGTCTGAGCCGCTGCAGGCAACATCTTACACCGGATGACTATGTATTCCCATGTCCTAACATCTTTCACTTCCACCTCTGCTCCCTGTATAAACAGTATTGGTTTGCTTGCAGTATTATTCCTTATCTATTTTTAAATGGCCTTCCCCATATAAGTCCCATTGGCTTTCCTCACTTCTTTACTTCTGGTCAGAGACTGACAATTTCTTTCACTTTTTAACTTTGTTATGTTTCTTTTGTCATGTTTTTCCTTTTGTTCTTATCACTTTCCTAATACTTGCCACCTGTTTCCCTTCTGCTTTGTGTATCCTTACTGCAGAATTTCTGACAAAGTAGTGTTAGCTTTTCTGTTCATGCCACATACTGTGAATTAGTCTTTCATTCTAAATCTCTTTGGTTTTTTCCTCTGTAGGATACAGCGGGACAGGAGCGGTTTAGAACATTGACTCCCAGTTATTACCGAGGCGCCCAAGGTGTTGTTTTAGGTAGGGGAAATACGATTAGCACAACTGTGAAATCATTATCACTAACTAAACCCCCTTTACCAAAAAAAACTGAGCAGTATTCACTAAAAAGCAAAGGGATTCAATTACCATGGCTTTAACAATATGCCTGCTCCACAAGGCTGAATTTGGTTCCTAATCTTTATTAGCAGGAAATGATGCATCCTTAAAACATCTTAAATTAACAAGCTGTATACTTTATATTAACACTTTGTGTACTTTACAGACAGCTCAGTCATTGAGCAGATACATTCCTAGCTTTATAGTGATTTTCTGTTTACAGCATTTCTGGTGACAAGGCAGATTGGTTTTCAAGTCTACTTTTTCTGAGATGTTTTTGTTTCCCTCCTCAGAAACAACCTCAGATTTGCCTGATGAAAAGCACAAACAATTTATGGCAGATTCCGTTCTTTGTGATAGTGTTAGTTGAAAAAATCTGTTTCCTCTTGTCAAGGGATTATGAACGCTGAGAAAACTACAAACAGAATATACATTTCTTCTGTATTACAGTCTGCAGCTATATTCAACTAACTAGCAATAAATAAGTATAGTTGTGGAGATACCAATATGTCTCTTTTAAAAGGGGACTGAAGATTCCAAACATCTGTTGCTAATCCACAAACGCACACGCTCTGCTGTCCCCTTAAATACCTAACTTTCTGTTTTAAAATGCCCTGTGATCCCATTATCAGCTCTTGATCCCATTATCAGTTCTTGACTTCAAGGGCAATAAGAGTCATAAAACCCAAGGAACTGGGGAATTACAGGAATAGGAGTTTGCTTCGTATCATACCTATGATTATTTTGAGTCATCTGGGATTAGAACTGACATTCCCTACTTTCCAAGAGATCTGTGTGGGAACTCCTAAAATTGTTTGAATGTTGTCTGAAATGAGTAAAGGCATAAGAAATGAGTGCAACACTAATTCAGTAAAAACAGAATTCTGCAGCTGATGGTGTCCCTTTCTTTTGTTGTTAGTGTATGATGTCACGAGAAAAGACACTTTTACAAAACTAGCAACCTGGCTGAACGAGCTGGAGATGTATGCTACACGAAGCAACGTTGTGAGAATGTTAGTTGGCAATAAAATTGACAAGGTCAGTTTAGAACTGTGTTGCCTTATGCTCCTAGATTTGTCTGCTTCTCATTCATGGTCAGTAGGTGTTTTGTATGCACCAGGAGGATCGCAGACCTGTGTGCAGCATAGTTGATCTGTGCTGCTTTGCCTGACAAACCTGAGGGGGCAGGCTGCAGACCTCCTTCCCCCACTGCCTATTCTTTGATAAGAAACATTGTTTGGGAATTTTGTGCAGACCCTCACAGAGATGTGACAGGATTTCAATCAGGTGAGCTGTTGTAAAACAAGATTAAGAATTGAAAGAGCAAATGATAAAGAAAAGAAACTATGCTGAAACTCCTCCTGAGCATCTCCGGTTAAGTGCCATCTGGATTAGTTACAACACAGGATCCAAACCTCAATCCCCAAAGTGTCCCTTTCTCTTGACCCTTTGGCCCGGAAGCGTGTCTTAGACTCAACCTCTGGGTCTTCCTATAGGTGTTAATATCTGGGCTTCAGATGTGCTGTCATTCTCTCTCCTCATCTGACGTACACAACCATTATACTTTTCTGATTTTCGTCAGTGGGTCCTATCTTCCATCTTAACTACTTCAGCCTCTCCTTGCTGGCTTCCCTAACACACACCTTGCCCCTCCAATCTGTTCAGAATCATCCCTCTTGCTTGTTGCTCTAACAATGATACTGTCTTTGAATCCCACCACTGGCTCTCTATGTATCATCACACTGGGTTCAAGCTTCTTGGCTATTTCTAGGCTAGAGGGCTCAGTTATGTCAACTTAACAAGGTTAACTTTAATAAGTCAACTTAGAGTACACACTTTTTTTTTTTAGCCAGGGTAGCCACTTAAGTCAACTTAATAAAGTTGACTTTAAGCGGGCGCCCTGGCTTAAGTCGACACAATGAAGTCAACTTAGGCGGCCACATTTCGTTAAGTCGACTTAATAAAGTTGACTTTGACTTTAAGGGGAGGAGTTATTAGGTCAACTTAAGTGCTTAAGCTGACTTCATAAATACCAATTGTGGCCATGGAGTTGCTTAAGTTGATGTAGGCCTCCAGGGTAGACGCACCCCTTGTTCTTGCCTTCCAGGCCCTTTATATTTCTCCCTTCCTCCTTGTCCACTCTTGTTAACTCCTGCCTCCTCCACTTGGCCAACACTACTAGCCTTGTACTCCCCTTTGTCAGCTTCACACTAACATCTCTGCTCTTTCACCTAGGCTGGTCTTTAGGAATAACTGGCTAGCACCTCTGCTTAACATGCAGAAGGTCCTGGGTTCAATTCCTAGGGGGTTGGACTCGATGATCTCACGAGGTCCCTTCTACCCCTATGATTTGATTTGATTTGATAGCAAGGATTTGAATCTCGTATGATCCAGTCAGTGATTTAACCACTCTGCAGGTGGAAACTTGCTTGTCTGAAGGTGGAAGTGTTTCCTGCATGAGTCAAATATTTCTTTAACCACTTTTCAGCTACCTAAAACTTTTTGCCAAGATCCAAAGGGGTAGCTGTGTTCAGTTTAGTTCAGCAAAACAAACAAGGAGTCCTGTGGCACTTTTAAAGACTGATTTATTTATCACATGAGTTTTCGTGGGAGAAAATGCCACTTCATCAGATGCTTTGAAGAAGAGGGAAATTACAGAATGGGGGAAAAATAAAAGCAGGGAAGTATAAGTCATGGGAACAGGTCACACTGTAACAGCAAATCAAAATAGTTGTTAAGATTCAAACACTGGGAAACAGCATACAGAGGAAGATGAGGTCAAATCACTTGTGGTAATGGGAGGAAAAAAAAAACCAATGTCGTGATTAAGACCTGAAGCAATACAACCAAATTTGCAAATAAATTCAATTTCCCTAGCTTCTCTTTGAAGCCTTGATTTAGTATTCATTTGTGTGAGCACTGCAATTAACAAATCGTTAATGAAGTGATCATGAAGACTGAAATGCTAACCCACTGGTTTTTAGTTTGTTGTGGTTTCCAATATCAGTTTTGTGCCCATTTTGTCACAAAATTGTCATCAAACCACAACAAACTAAAACCAGTGGATCAGCATTTCAATTTCCATGATCATTCCATTAAGGATTCATTAATTGCCATGCTCACACAAATGAATACTAAATCAAGGCTTCAAAGAGAAGCTAGGGAAATTGAATTTATTTGCAAATTTGGTTGTATTGCTTCAGGTCTTAATCAGGACATTGGTTTTTTTTTCTCCCATTACCACAAGTGATGTGACCTCATCTTCCTCTGTGTGCTGTTTCCCAGTGTTTGAATCTTAAAAACTATTTTGATTTGCTGTTACAGTGTGACCTGTTCCCACAACTTACACTTCCCTGCTTTTATTTTTCCCCCATTCTGTAATTTCCCTCACCTTCAAAGCATCTGATGAAGTGGGATTTTCTCCCATGAAAACTCATGCGATAAATAAATCTATTAGTCTTTAAAAGTGCCACAGTACTCCTTGCTCGTTTTGCTAAAACTTTTTCTTATCCTGTTGTTCAGAATTGATTCGAGGTAATAGACAAAAGTTGTTTGACTCAGAATTCTGTAACTACTTATTTATTGTGCTTCTCAATATCCTTCCTGGTTTTTGTCATCTCTTAAAACTCTTAATTTTTTTCTCTGGCTATTTTGGAAATGTGATATTGGATCCAGGATCTGTCCATGGTTATGCTAATTTCAGTATCAATACTGTTGTGATTATTTTTTTAAACCATTGTTAGTGTTTGCAAAGCCACTGAAGGAAGCATTTAGTGATTTATGAGATTCATATAGACTTATGGATTTACAGCAACAAGTGGATGTGCCTGGAGGAGTTTTAAAAAATATGCCTACATTGACACTTTTCCTTGTAGGTCCCAAGGCCTGGTGAGTATAGTCTATTTTACTTTTAGTCTTTTCTCCTCTCTGCAGCCTGATCGTGAAGTAAACAAAAGGGAAGGACTCCAGTTTGCCAGGAAATACTCCATGCTCTTTATAGGTATGCAGTTCTTTGCCAGTCAAGCTATATAAAAATAGGATAAGTTTCAAAGATATAGTCCCCTTAGTCTAGTACAGCAAAACAAGCAAGGAATCCTGTGGCACTTTTAAAGACTAACAGTTTTATTTATTGCATGAGCTTTTGTGGGAGAAAATCACACTTTGTCAGATGCTTTGAATGCAAAAAATAGATTTGTTAGTCTTTGAAAGTGCCACAGGACTCCTTTTTTGTTTTGCAAAATTTAGGATAGTTATTTTTTTGTAGCTTAGCATGAACGAACAGAATGCAGCTCTCTTCCAGGTCATTATTTGTTACTCTTGGGCTGCTGCAGCACCCATGGCTGAAGGCACTGAGTACGTTTCAGATCCATTTATGGCTAAATTAACATGGCTCCTTTAGTGCATTAGTGCTGAAGGTGCCCTACCCATGCACATGCAGCCTAATTTTCAGAGGTGCAGCATGTTTATCTCACTTGGAGTTTTGGCTGCTTGGTCCCCTGAATGTTAGGCCTATAATGTGTATCTATCAAATTATATAACCCTTATCTTGCAGCAGTTAATCTTATTTTCAGTTGAAATTATTGGTGCCATTGACTGGGAGCTACATTTAAATCCATGGCATACAAGTAAGATGTGTTGTGTTGTACTCATATAAGATTATGGAGGTCATCTAGTCCAGCTCCCTGTTCAAAGCAAGACCAACCCCAACTTTGGGGTATTCCAAAACCCCAGAGCTTTATTCTCCTCAGTTTGGAATCTTTATCTGTGGCTAATGCACAGAATTTTGACCAGTTCTTATTCACCAAATTTTGAGTATCTTCTAGTCCTGGAGGTGAATTTATGGCTAGTTGTAGAGTGCAGTCTGTATTGGAGAGATGGTGAAGATGAACAAAGGTGCAGCGAGAACCTGCTATTAGTGAAGCCTTCTGAAATGTAGCACTGAATGGACCTAAATGGATCATCCTTCTAGTCCATTGCCTCACACTGAGGTAGAATTAAGCCTGCAGCAGAACAAATGAATATAGGAAAACTTCACTTTCTTTGCGTTCTTTGTTTGCTGGTGCGGGATCAGTCACACAAGGAAAAGTTTCAGTTTAAAACTGCAGAAAAGAAGGGGAAACAATTGAGTTGCCTGTAGAGAGAATTTGATTCTTCAGGCTGCTGTGGGATGATCTGTCAGTAAACTTTGGATCTGAGGAGGAAAAAAGTTCATCTGCAAATAACAAAATAGCACCCCCCTCCCCAAGGTAACTTCTTTATAAAATAGAAAAATCTGTGCAAATAAAGAGCTGTTGGTTCTCTCTTCTCCTTAGAGACCAGTGCTAAGACACGGGCTGGTGTACAATGTGCCTTTGAGGAAGTGGTCAGAAAGATCCTACAGACTCCAGGACTTTGGGATAAAGACACACAAAAGAGTGGAGTCCAGCTGGAGACTTCAGCACGCACAGAGGAAGACTTTTGTGGTGGATACTGTAAACTGACTTAAATCTGTAGGTGCCTATTCTGTATAAATCAGCTGGACTGTCAGGCATGTAGCTAAGGGCTTCCAAAGACATAAAACAATTTCCATTCTGGGAATGTATGATTTATGCTATGAGCTCAACCAGATGGGTTAGCTGTATACATTTACCAGCTCCCTTTAGAACAACTGGCTTGGTTTTAAAATAATAGGTTTGATAGTTAATATGTTGTAAAAAGTGGAGTGGATATTTATTGGTGTGACTCATGGTGTTTCTTGCTCTAAAAGGCTTTGCTCAAAAGCAGTTGTTACACTTTTGTACTCTTCTTACCTTCTCATTTTCCTCTGGTGTGTGACATACAAATTAATACTGACATGTCAACCTTGCACTAATGTAAGACTGTTGGATACAAGCCCTGTGATACAGTCACAGGGCCAACTGAGGCGTGCTGTTCCACCGTCAGGCTTTACTGAAAAGCTTTAGAGTAAGCATGGTGGGTCATGAGGTAGCCAAGTTCCCTTGAAATGTTGAAAAGACACTTCCCCTGCTACAGTCTTGGGATCATCCCTAAACAAGGATTCTGCCTCCATTTTTCAGGTGCCTTTTATGTATGAGGACTCTCTCTGAGCCCCTTTCCACTTGTCTTATCCAGAACATTTCACCAAGTTCTCTCAGATCCAAAAACTCAGTTCAGCAGCACCTTGTCACTTAGATTACTTTGTTAGGCATGTAACAGATATATGCCCATGCTAGCCAGGCAGAGATGCAAGGCTTTTAGAGGGCAGGTGCTACAACAATTCCAAATCGTATCACACACTATACATTTTCTAATTATTAACATCAATACTTCTTGAATCTGATTGGTTTGGACATCATACAGGTTATGTAAGGACTAGTTGCTTTGCAGATACTGTAGGAATCTGTTGCTTATGTCCTCACCTTATCTACATATCAAGCTTATTGGTTCAAGGCATTCCAACTTAACCTCAGCTAATCCTAGCACCCAGCCCATCACATCCCTGTTCTACAGTTTAACCTTGCAATCAGATCAAGCCATATGCACATTTACTCATGACCAGCAAGATTATACATTATACTCTGTGTTGCTGCTAAACAATCCCAAGTGGGGTGAATCCAACTGCCTATCTAGAACATGTTGGCTGAGCGAGGATAGTCATCATTCATTGTCATCCTACTGGAAAAGCAGACATGGCCAAACTGTGGCTCGGGAGCTGCATGCAGCTCTTGAATGAAAAAATGCGGCTCATGGAAGAAAGCCAGAGGAAAGCAGCTCCGGCCTAGGAGTTTTAAATCTCCTGCCCTGAGCATGCTCAGAGCATTCTCGGGGGGAGCCCAAGCCTGTGCCTAGCTGCTGGAGTGGCCAGGTAAGGGAATCCTGGGGAGGGGGGTTGGCTTGGGGGAGCCAGCATCAGGGTCTGGGCATTGGGTAGGGGTCGAGATGGCAGGAGGAAGCTGTGGCAAGGTTGGGACGGTGGAGAAAAGCTTAAGTTTTTACTGTATAGGTAGGCCTCTTCTTCATGGTAACCTTAAATAATTATTAGAATGTGAAATTAGTTGGATCAATATTTGCACTCTTTTTATGATAGAATTAAAGTGTGCAATGAATTTTAAACTTCGTAATTTTGGAGTAGGTAAAATATGGCTATATGCCTTACTGCAGATCTCGATAGTTTAATAATCACCTTGTGTGGCTCTTGAGTTCCATAAGTTTGGCCACCTCTGAAATATAAGCTTCTTTCTCTAACATCTGTGCCACAAACCTAAGTTTGCATGCAGTGCTGCATCGACTTAACTCTCACTGTTCCTTACATAATTTCTACTAATAGGTAGGATCAGTGACCATTTGAACTGTTATTATTTTAGGTTCTCATTCTACAAGGCCACCTCTCCAGTGCAGATTCCTGCTGCCATGAACATCACTGTGTGCGGCACCCAAGCGGAGCATCTGGCAGGATTGGGAACATAGTCAGTGTCTCTTCAAACTGTGAATATGATACACAAAAAATCAATTTTTAAAGCTACATTACAGCAAGTGAGCCTCTGGAGGATTTTCCCATGCAAAAGAGATCCTTTCCATTTTCTTAAAATTCTTGCAGTGGACTTCTGCTAGTTGCCCCTTACCTTTATTATTTCCCATTACACTGAATCACTTTCTTGACATTAGAATTTGAGTTATGAATGCAGCTGTGTATTAAGCAACTCTCCTAAAAACTCTAAAATTCCTGGGCTGGGATGTGACCCCAGGTATAGCCTTCTGTAGAATTGCCACTGCCGGGGGCCCCCCCCCCCCCCCCCACCCCTTCACTGGCAACTGAGATGAGAATCTGGCTGGCTGTTTTAACACAGCCAAGCTCAGCCAGTAGCAGAGATCACTGACAGCAGTAGTTAGATCAGGGATTCTCCAACATTTTATGCTGGGAGTCCCTTTTCAAAATATTTCAGGCTGTCAGAACTCCCCACCCCTGTCCAAAATATGAAGAGGCCCACCCCCTACCAGAGCACCCTTACTTCTATGCTGCTGCTGGTGGCAAGTCTGCCTTCAGAGTTGGGTGCTCAGCCAGCCACCACTGCTCTCGTGACACCCCTACAATATTCTTGTGACCCTCTTTTTGGTCAAGACCCTAGTTTGAGAAACACTGAGGTAGATGCAGCTGGCTTTGCAGGAAGCTTGTGGTTAGAGCTGATTTTCATGGTGCACTTATGGGACCCAGTGAACTCTGTGAAAGGTTCTTTTTAGCTAAACTTCAGCTGAAAATCAAAGACCTCCTGCAGTTCATGATGTTTAAATTAATCTCAGAAGTTTCTTGTCCTCCTCTCCCCAGCATGTAAGGCAAAGCAGCTAAAGCACTGAAGTCAGTGTGCCTGAATTAAAGCATATTCAATCCCTGTGTGGATGCTCACATTCAGAAGTGGCCTTAGTTCACTGTAGCTTAATCCTCCTTGTCCCATGTAGACAAGCCCTAACATACATCTCATGGCCTTATGTAGCATCAGCTGCTGTGCAGCTGCCTCTGCTCTGTGACTGTAATTTTATGCTTAGATACTGTGCTACTTTGTGCTATGTAAATACCAGAGATACAATAATTGGTGTCTACCATCCTCTCACCAGGAGTTTGTTACATTTAGACCAGTAGCTGATGAGCAGCAAACTGCTTCTCCTGTGCTAGACATAAGTAATATTCCTCATCATCATCTGTAATGATGTCATTTCTCAGTATTTGTAACTTCTCTTTATTTTAAGGTGTCTGTTAGTGTGGTTGCTAAGCTCTGTGTAGTAAGGTCTATGGATGTGACCTATTTAATAGGTTGTGAAATATGCTGTTGCTACTTATTAAACTAATGCTTGTTTAACATCTGCCTCCTGTTCTAGTCTATTTCTGCACTTTAATTAATTAATTGCCCTGACAAGCCTTACTACTTCACTCTACACATAAGGGTAAGTGGTATCAGTAACTAAGCAGTGTGCAGGTCTTTAGCTATGCATTCTCATTAGCACTAGTGAGAATTCACCCATCCACATGCAGACGTTAAGGATATACCCCTCCATGAAAAATGTGTGCCTTTATATTTTCAATCAATCAAATAATAGGGCTAGACGGGACCTCATGAGATCATCAAGTCCAACCCCCTGGGAATTGAACCAAGGACCTGCTGCATGTTAAGTAGAGGTGCTAGCCACTACACTATTATGTGTGTGGAATATTACTGCTCTACAGAACAACTTAATTGGTCTGTTTAATACAGTATTTTTAGAGCTACAGAGGGACACACAAAGCAAACCTGACCGCACATTAGGTTCCATAACGTTAAAACTTTTTAAAAGCCTACACTTCATAGAAATATCTTTGTGAAGGTAAAAAATTCCAGTGCAAGCAGCTTACTATTTCTGTATTCGCTGTTCAACTATTTTATCTTCGAACTAGTGCAGGAAAAGTTAAAAGTGAAATTGTCTAGAAGCCATAAAGCAAACCAAACTCTTCAAGATGAGAGCTGAAAGCACTGACCAAACAACATAAACAGGAAATATCAGATAATTAGAACTGGAAGAATTTTAAAATGCAAATTAAGGTGTGTGTAACGTGAAGAAAACAATAATAGAAAACCACTACTGCGTCTCACTATTAAAGGGCACTAATAAAGTTAGAAATAATTATTAAATTTTAACTTTTATTGTATAATATAGCATTTGATGATAGCACCTATCAAGTCCATAAAAATAATTAGCAAGTTTTCTGCCTCAATTAGTATGATGGTGTGTCATATTCATTAATGTATTACAACACTGGAATATAAAACTATTGATTTTGCTTTGTGTGCGTGCGTGTATGTGTAAAACTTTTGGAGGGACAGGGAAGTTAAAGAAATGAGTCATTTACTTCTAAACATAAAGAATCATGGGGTAACACACACAGAATATTACTAGGAATTATAAAAGGTATTTTAAAAGCTACAGCTTTAAAATCTTTCTGAGTATTGGAGTCTGACTGGGGTATTTTTATTATATCTGCAGTGAGAAACTGCTTGCTAACTGGTTTATTTCACCAAGATGATGTTACATTTACAGTACTGTCTCCAATAGCAAGTGCTGGCCTATGATGTCATAAGTGGAGTAGCTATGGCAACTTTCAGTTGTATAACTCATTTTACACTAGGGCTTTACCTCCTTACTTGGTAACTGGGTTTAGAACAGCAAAGATGAGCAGTTTAGAGTACTTAGCATATCCTGTAATTGTTACCAATCACAAGCAGAGTACCACCATGAAACAAAAACTGGACATTGGTGACTACCTATCTCACAAGAACAAACTAGAACTTGGTATGTTTTCTTCAATATTTTATCTCCACATTAATGAAATCACAGTGAACAGGTTTTAAAACCAGAACGATGCATGTTTTACGGAGGGATAGCTAGATAACATTTCAGAAAGCGTAAATTATATACAATAGAAAACGGGAACTTCAATCAGAAATTTTATATACAACAGAAAATGGGAACTTCAATCAGAAATCTGTATAAGTCAGAAGAAGACTTGAGGAAATCCTGCTGGGAAATACAGATGCTTTCTGTTTTTAAGATGAGACCAGATACCTACTTTAAGACAACACACATTTTAGTTACTTTGTAGTTCCCATGAGCCAGTGGAGTTGGGGAATGATACAAGGTTTCATATGGATGTGAAGCTTTCTTGGAACTTTATAGTTTTACATATTTACATATTCACATTTTAAGAGTTTCTTTTTATGTTGGTGGATAGGAGGCATCAGAAAATTTACAGAACTTATTTGAGAAGAGTTTATCAGAGTGGCATTACTAGTGACCAGATAGCTTTATTAGTTAAGAATATCATATATGTGTCTATTGAAAAATCTAGTTTCTGACTTTTAAGCTTTTATGAAAAATTATTAGGACACTTGGGTTTTCTTTGAGGGTAAGATTCTTTCATTTCTCACAGATAAAAAGAATAGATCAGAAATAAGAGGTGCTCTCTAATAATTAACTAATGAGGCGATTCCTAAGGTTTGCAGAGATTTAATACTCATAAATTGGACTAGAAGTCTTATGATAATTGGCTTTCTTGTTTCATCTGGGCTGGAAATGCAGTAGTCTGAGAAAAAAGATTGGATACATTTCCCTGTTGAACACTTTGCAAGATGCTATCAACTTCCCCACATTCCTCATCTCTAGGGAACATTTTTCCTTAAAAGTTCAAAATGCTGCTAGGAAGGTTCCGAGAAATGGAATTTGGAAGTTTCAGCCAATTGTAAATTTTATCAACTACTTCCCAGAGTGGTTAGACTATATAACTCAGGGGTTGTGGTTAATTGAGTGAGATAGAATAGGAACAGATCTGAATGGTCACCCAGATCTCATTTCAAATGAAATGACCATGCAAGTAGAGCTTTTATTATGGTTTGAAGAATGTTGGGTAACATCCACCCTCACTATTTTGATTTTTTATTTTTCTTTGCTTTTCCTGTTCCTCCTTTGAGCTAGAAGTGACACAATGTAAGGAGAGGCCAACTGATGGTATGAAAAGATCCAATAAAGATTCCAGCTTCTGCAAATAACCCCTGACCTGTGTAGGAACTATCCCACCATGGTTTTAGCACATCATAAATGGCTAGTCATCATAAATAGCTAAGACCATGTTATATAATAACGAAGTTCTTGAAGGACAGGTCCATCAATAGCTATTAGCCAAAAATGGTCAAAGATGCAACCCCAGATGCTGTGTCCCTAGCCTCGCATTCCTGGGAATGGCCAACAGGTTGGATCACTCTAATGACCTGTTCTGTTCATTCACTCTGAAACACTTGGCATTGGACACAGTCAGAAAACAGGATACTGGGCTAGATGTGCCATTGGTATGACCCAGTATGGCCATTTTTATGTTCTTATGATGCTGTGCAGGGGAAAGGGAATGGGATGTCAACAGCTCTGACTCATCATAGCATAACATTCATGTGTCTTTTTCCTTTAGTAAGGTCTCGTATTGATAACAAACCCCCACGTGCACAAACTCACCATCACTTGAAAATGACAAAGATTCAGGTACTCTTCTTGCCACGTGTGCTCAGTTCTCTCCTGTACTGGTCAAGGTTTATTCATCATGCTTTACACCAGGGGTCTCAAACTCACGGCCTGAGAGCTGCATGTGACCCCTAAAGTTATTGCCTGTGGCCCACAGCAACGCTATCACTATCAATATTTGCAATACCATTGTATGAAAAGGTTTCAGTGGTGTGGCCCTTGGCTACTGTACTAGTCCTCATGTGGCCTCTGTGGTGATCTGAGTTTGAAACCCTTGCTTTACGCAGTGCCATAAAGACTAGGTAGCATTTCAGACAAGTAAAGACGGGGCTGATGTTCAAATTTGAGCCTGGCACAGCAAAGGTACAGAGACAGGAAGGGGGGGAGAGTGAGAGGATGAGGAAACTGCAACAAAAGAATCGAAAGCACTCCTGCTCTCTGCATGTCTGTTTAGTTTACTTTAATTACATATTTTGATGAAACAAAGTGGAGAGGAATGGGGTGGAGGGCAGTAGTGATGAACAACCAGAGAGCATGGTGGTGATGAATAACGGGAGAGGGTGTGGGAGCTGCACAGGCTATAGACTGTGGGAGTGATGTAGGAGTTAATTTGGGTGGGGAAGGGTGGCTTCCTTTCAAGGAAGGATTTGAAGCAGAAGAGTGAGGTAACAAAATTTGGTCTCTTGCACAGGAAGACCAGAAGCGAATTGGGAGAATTGAAAAAGAGAACAAGAAGCTGTCAGAGAGGTTAGCTACCATTCAGCGTGGGACAGGGATGGTGGACTGCTGGAATGAATACTTTCAAAGGAGGTAGATATTATTGGTTGGATTACAGGCGCAGCCCAAAGCATCATACAGACTCAGGTTCCCCATTATGCCGAGCATAGCACAGAGGTATCGGAGACAGTCCAGCTGCAAAGAACTCGCACGTCAGACAAGGTAGAGCTATCTGAGGCAGATGTGGGTTTTATAGCGCATCTTCACCAGCTTGCTAGAGTGCTGTATGTGTAGATCCGTCCTTAGTGAGTATCCTTTCATTTTCACTCTTTTGATCTTGGAGGTTGCACAGTTGACATTGGGGCCACAGTACAGACTGACACCAAATGATGCCCTCGGAAAAGTCTCTCGGATCATGGGGAAGCAGCAGTATTTCTGCTAATAAGGGACTGTTTTTGGCAGAGGCAGCTGGAGTTGCATCAGCACTTGCTCACTTTACCCTGCCGTGGATGTTACTTCTGCAGGGAATGGGACAAGACACGAACTTCTCTCTGCTCCAAGCCATGGACCTCCAGTGCTCCCTCGTCCTCCCGGACCACTCCATGGTTTTTGATGTGGCCATTCATTTCCTATGCATACACAGCCATGCATGCCTCTGCAGCACTGTCCTCCTAACTATTTCTTTCTTTGGGAGGGAGGGTTCCCCTCACCTTATTCATTTTCTGTTAGGATTCTACCAGGTTCTGTCCTCAGGCCACTCCACGTTTCTTTGTGCACTCTCCAACGCAAATATACCTGTCCTCTCTGATGGCCACCCAGGAAAACCTCACATCCAAGCTCTGTTTATCTCCTGACTAGATGATGAACCTTACCCATCTCTGGCCATCTAGACATTGATATCATCCCCAACAGTCCATGCAAAAAAACATTATAACCTTCCTGGCCTTTTCTGAGCCCATGTCAGTCCCTCTTATCCCACATCCTTCAACTGGCTCCTCTTGGTTCACAAGTTTTTGCTCCCTGTACTCCCTTCACTTTCAGAGTCCTGCATAGCCCTGCCCCTATTAGTTAGCCGCACTTGTCTTTTGTGAGCCATCACCCATTCTGCCCTAATGTTGTCCAGTGCAGGGCTCTTAGGAGTTAGTTTGTTCCAGCCCACCATCCAGTGACCTTGTAACCATCACCAGAACACAAAACTTTACTCTGATGGAGGACTCCAGTGCTGGGATCTGATTAGTGGAACTATGTGGGGTGCTGACTGGTTCCCTGCTTCTGTTTAAACCAAGCACAGGTGTAGGAAGTTGTCCATATAACTGAGTTCCTTGCTTAGCCCTGTCTCCCTTACACTCCCTGACTCTGATCTCCTGACATCTGCCTTTCAGACCTGTCCCAGAAGATGCTGAGTGGCTGGGAACCTGAGCCAGCTTGCATCTGATGCCTGACTCTCATGCTGCTCTTCCTCAGACTCTGAGTCCCTGGTAGCCTGCCCCATCCTGTCACTTGGCTTCAGGCTCCTGTTCTAACCAGCGGGCATGACTGCCCACATTCTGATCTTGACAGCTGTGCAGTACACTTATTCTTCCCCAAGCACCTCTGGGCCTTTTTTCCTGGCTGTACTTCTCCTCTGCAATCATGGCATGCCCATCCCACACCCATTCCAAGTAGGACATCCATCAGAAGTGGGCCAAGAGAGGTGTGTAGTTTCTTTCTTCACGTTTAAAACTGTAGAGGAGAGCCCGCTTGTAGTGTGCATGCGTTTGCAAGAAGCAGTATAACTTCATTACTTTTTTCCCTTCTACGTCTTTGCATTTCTGCTACATCCTTCTTGTTGCATGTCTGATATAGGGTAAGCTGTTTTGGGGCAGGAATCTACATATGCACTGGAAGACCCTTGCTATAGCCTGGAATGCTGCCAAGTACCAACAATAATGACCCTAGAAAGCAGCCTGGCAAGTATGAGGGATATTTATGCCAAAAATACCATTTAACAACTCTGGGTTTCAGGCAGCAGCTGTTATTAATTCTTTATTAGAGCGCTGTGGCCTTGAGCCACTCATACGTTACCAGACAGTGAAATAAATCAGTCACATCACTCATCAGAAGACAGCTAAAATGACTTTGACTGACCAGATGCACCTGGGCACATACCCCATTACTGTCAGCCATTCAGCAAGGAAATTATGAGAATTCTGTGGCTTCACAAATATGGTTTTTCATTCATGTTTGGTTTTTGCAGCTCAAATAGAGAGAAACAGAACAGGGAGATGGTGAGGATCACTGTTGAAAACCAAGGGATTCTGAAGCGACTTGGTGACCCTAAACCTACATACGATCGTAGGAAGTCTGAGATTGATTGGCAGGCATGTATAATAATTTTATTCCTGGAAACACTATTTGTAGCTATTGTCAGACTAAACTAGGTATAGGTGAAGAAGTGGATGATTTAAAGTTTTCCAAACCAAAATGTGCATGATCAGTGGTTGGCTAATTTTGCTGGAGCCCTTAGTTCTATGCCGCTACATCCTTTATTTAAGGGAACCAAAATTAAATTGGATATACAGTAGAACTTCAGCATTACACAATCCTCAGGACTGGCGACTGTCCATAACTCTGAAATGTTCATAACTCTGAACTAAATATTGTGGTTGGTCTTTTCAGAATCTTACAATTGAACATTACTTAATGTAACTTGGAAACTTAAGTATGCAAAAGAAAAATATTGTCTTTCCTTTACTGTTTTAGTAGTTTATACTTCACAAATTTGCTTTTATTTTATTTTATTTTTGGTGTCTACTGTTGCCTGATTTTGTATTTCTGGTTACAAAAATGAGATATGTGGTTGACTGGCTAGGTTGTAGCTCTGGTGTTCATAACTTTGAGGTGTATCTAGGCATAAGCAAGCCCAGTACCATTCCACAGTAATATGGAGGGGAACCTGTTAAATCAAATACTACTTAGTTAATCATTCATTGGACTAGATATAATTGGTCCCTAAAGTTACCTACTGTGGTAATCAAGAAGACTTGAGTATGGGAAAGGGGAGAATTCACTAAAATTAGATTAATCACTTGCCAAATTTATTAAATGAAAAACATTTCCCTATTCATCAGGCTGAAGGGCTGGCTCCCTTAAAGAATGGCGTCTCAGAAATAATGACGTTCTCACTGGGGTGTGAGCGTTTTTGACCTTTTAGTCTGACAGTCTCAATTCATATGACCTTCTATTACAAAGAAAACAAAACTACTTCTGTTATATTATGGGTATAACTTAAATGTCAGTACCATCCACTTTGTATATGCACGAAGCAAAAATATTGATTTCAGATGTAAAAGTCCATTCGTGACTGAACAAGATCTTAGGGTCTAGTTTTTTTCTTCTTAACTACAAACAGCAATAAGTGTCAAAAGGAGAATCTGGGCCTTAACTTCTGAACCCTGGAGCCCTAATTTGACTGACAGTGCAAACTGATCAGTGAAACTGTGGTCACTGCAGTCTAAACTGGAAACCTTTTGTTGCATTTCCCTAACTCTCTGGCTCCCCTCTGCCTGTTAGTAGCTCAGGTTGTGTTCACACCTACAGTCTGCAACCAACTGACTTTTTTTCCAATCACCAGACCCATTTATTAGAATGTTTTATTCAGTTTGCAATGGATGGAAATAATGAAAAGTTATAAAACATTGGGTGCATGTGGCAGTGTTTATACTCATAGTTCACATTTCCTGCAAGAATTTCTCTGAAGACTACATGTGCCTCCTGCCCTGTATTTTACAATGAAGAGCTGCCTTGTGTTGCGGTCTTAGCAACACCTGAAATATGCTTTAGTTGATTGAGCATCTCAGCCTAGACAGGCAGTAAATAGGTATTATGTCTTCCTTTGTGACATAATCTACATGCTGTTCTCCAGAGAGGAAATAAGACTTTACAATACCTTTTTCAGTCAAAGCAATGACTGACTTAGTTCATTTATTTTAATGTTCAGCATTAGCAGAATTTGATAAATCTGGGGTAAATTCTTAATCAGAGTGTAGGAGAAGGGTGTACAAACCCTGGTACTAGTGAATGGAAGTTATATAGGCATTTTCTCCCACACACTGCTTCAAAAGCCTCTCTCTCTCATAATTGTAAAATGAAAAATTCTCTTGCAACAGAATCACAATGCCACACAACTCCCTATAAAGGAGAAAACAAAGCTATGGAACAGCTGCAGCTCGATGAAAGATATCTATTGATTTTACACAGTAGCTGTCATGTTGCTGTTTCTCATTTTAAAATGCAATTGCTGAGTCTACATTGGATTTCTTAAGTACTGCAAAGGGTTCAGAGGCCAATTACCATCTCTTGTGTGCTGCATTATGGTCCCTAAGTTTCCACATACCCATAGTGTCCTGGTACTTGAGCTCTAGGAAATTCAAAAGACTACTAGAAGTCAGCATCACAGGACTTTAGGCAGGGATACTTTCAAACACATGATTTAGATGCTGGGCATGTTGTGGCAGGGCTTATGTCTTTACATGTTTTCTGAAGCATCTGGCACATTTTTGGCAGCTAAGATATGTATTTTAAAGGCTTGGTTGCAATCATTATGAAAAGTCACACTTTCAAAAATGGCTTCTGCTCGTGAATGACCACTTGAATGCTTGCAGCTCCCCACCACTTTAACTAGAACTGTGGGAGTCAGAACATGTGAAAATCAGACCCAAGACACCTTAAGTGCAGATGCCTAAACAGAAGCATCCAGCATCTGGGTCTGACTCTACATTTGGCATCAGATATTTACATTAACTGTTCATAAGTTAGAAAACGTGGCTGAGCAATCCACAAGGGACTGCTAGACAAATCCCATTAGAAAATGGTGTTGCGAGGGGGGAGCCAAGTCCCTGTGTACCAGACTGCAGGGAGAGTGCCAGGTGGGAGTGGGGTGGCTGCAAGGCATAGAGTAGTGTGGGGCACGTGGGAAAGCACAAATGTGGCAGGGCCTTAACTAGGCTGGGGCAACGGGGGCAAAGCCCCAGGTGCCGAATTTTAGAGGATGCAGGAATGGGTTCGTCTCCCCGCCACCTTGTGGTGGTGGCTTGGGTGGTGAGGAGCAGGATCCATCCTCAGCCACTGCCAGAAGGTGGCAGGGAGCCCCAGCTGCTGCTGGAAGGCAGCAGGGGACAGATCCAGCTCCTTGCTGCCTTCTGGTGGCAGCTGGGGCCAGACTGGGCCCCTGGCAATGGGAAGGCACTTTTTGGGGTGCTTGCCCCAGGTGTCAAAATCTGTAGTTATGGCCCTGAAATGTGGGCTTGGCTCCTGGCTGCTGGTGGGTGCCAGACATCCTTGCTAAGCCACTGCCATTAGTGACTCATCTTTGCAGTGAATAAACATAAGTTCTGAAGGAACAGGATGCATAACTGTAAAAAATAAAAAAGGACCAAGACCAGACACTAGGCTTGGCTGAACTACAAACATAATGGTCACTTTAATGGATACTCAGTGTTACTGACAAATCTATACTCTTCCCTTCTCATTGGCAGAATTCACGGCACTATATCCGGAACAAAAGTCGGTACCTCATTGCTGGTCGGGACAGCTAGGTATACAGGACTGTCTTGCCTTTATTCCTTTTCTAAAACTGCATATGGCTTTCACAAAGTGGCATTAGTGACAGGAAGGACCTGATTGGTGTGTGTGTGTGTGTGTTCTGCAGTCAGTGCATGTACACAATGCTTAGTACAGACTGGCCTAGCCATGATATGCAGGACTGATGAGTAACCCGGGAGCTTGCATTTAAACACAGAATCATAGAAACTGGAAGGAACCATGGGACGTCATTGAGTCCAGTCCCCTGCACTCATGACAGGACCAAGTACCCCAACTTAAACCATCCCTGATGGTGTTTGTCTAACCTGCTCTTAAAAACTTCCAGTGATGGAGATTCCACCTGCCTCAGCAACTTATTTCAGTGGTTAATCAGCCTGACAGTTAGGAATTTTTTTCCTAATGTCCAACCTAAAGTTCCCTTGCTGTAATAACATGGCATCTGCTGAAATAAATGACATTTGTGAGAGGCAGGGGGAGAGTCAGGATCCTTTCCTCTCTCAATTTACCTGCTCCCATATAGTCTGCAAATCAGCATTGCCCAGAAGCTGCCTGCTCTTCAATTTGGCATTTGTTCTAGCTAAGTCTCTGAAACCTGGCCACCACCACCTTCTTCCCATCTGCTCCTATTTCATCCAGCTGCATGCTTTGCCCAGCCATCCCCTTCAGCTGGTACCAGTTCAAGCACCTCCCAATACTTTGTTTATCTATTTAGTAGCGGATCTGCCTATCATTCCACTGCCCCCACACCCTCTCCACAGACCCTGCTTGTTTCAGAAATGCTTGAGCTTTAAATAGTAAATAAAACTTCACAGTAGATTAGTTGCTTAATAGTTGATTTAGTAGGAACAGAATTTGGTCTTCATATGATAATTGACAACATGGGTTGATGAGTAAAAAAGGGACTTTGGCAAGATGAGGCAGATAAAGCAGAAGCTATTCTTATTTCACATCAATTCAAAATGCAACAAGGAGGAAATTGGTGTTTGTCAAAGGACAAAACTGGCAAAAACATTAAAGGACTGTGCTAAAGAAGGTTTGTAAAGAGTGAGAGAGTGAAAGGATAAAAAGTAATTCTTTGTAAATGTCCCAGGATGCCCAGTCTTTAGACTGCACACCTGGGTATTGATTCAGCAAAACATTCAAGCATGTCCTTAGGCTTCACTGCAGTAAATGTGCTGAAGTGGGGCCTTAGGTAAAACTCTTATGAACTTAAGGCTTTGAACTGCAACCATCTCATTCACTGTTTTGTTTTTATTTCAATCCCTCCACACTCCCATTCCCATCCTCACCACCTTTTTTTTTTTTTTAATTGCAGGAGGCTACATCATGTATAGCAAATACAATAGAGACTCAGCACATCTTGAATAGTTGATGTCCTGTGGAGGATACATGTCACAACTGGCTGATGTTTTCTTAGGACTGTAAAATAAACTGGAGCATTGAATCAATGCAGATTTTCCTATAAAAGTGCACTTCCCCCCTCACAATCTCAAAAATCTTTGCCACACACACATATCTACTTTTGCCATCATTTATTTTGAATGTACAAAAACACACCGCACCTAAAAACCTCACACCACAATCTCCCCAAATTTATAAAAAGGCAATTGGGTCTAATTTTACGTTTTGATACCTGCACTGGAGGCAAAGATTTATTAAATGAACCAAACTGTAAATGACACTGCAGCTTGGTGGTTGATACCAATTTTGAACCCAAGAAATTTCCAGTTATTGTACTTTAAAATATTTTACAAAATCTGAATGGTCAGATTTTGTAAAATCCTTTCAGTTATTGTACTTTAAAATATTTTACAGAATCTGAACATTTCCATTTGTCTTGGTTCTTTTAACTGTTTCCTCTATTAAGATATATTGGATTATAAAGCAAACAAACTATGCTGTACTTTCATTTATCAAGGATTTTTTGTAAGTGGTTTCAAAGTAATAGATTTCTGATGGTACTATTTTACAGCATAGCAACTGCAGTTTCATCTAACCTGTGGTTTCACCTAGCCATGTTCATGACATAACACTTTCCAGGTGCCACACGGTATATATTTAATCACATCTAGCTGGATGTTTTAAAGCTGTAAGCTGTAGTAATTTTACAGAGGCACTAATTATTTTGCACAAAGGTACAGTCTTTCCCTGTGACAGTTTCACAAAGCCACAATGTAAAATTTTGCTCTTTGTTTAAAATTGCTTTCAGAGAATTAAGCGCAGCATTACAAAACAACGAATTTGCCTCAACTATAAGCTACGTTTACCCAGCAGCAGGCCCTGTAAACTTCCCCCTTGTGGGCTGTGGTGGGAGAGGCAGAGTGTGGAAAGTCCTTCAGATGATTGCAGGAGTGGAACTCAATCTGACAGTCCCTCATTGCTTGGTGGCCGACGATGGCAGGCCTATCAGCTTAAGGATGAGTCTTCCTCAAAGAGTATATTAGGTGGATTTTTTCCTAAATGCCTAAGGCCAAGTATTCAATGGAAACATTTGCCTATGCAATGTCAATTAGGGCTATCACTTTTTGCATTATGTCTATATCACCAAGAGCCTAGTGTAAACATAGTCATACTGGCATTTAATGTGAAGCAGGGGAGCACACTTTCCCCTAGTATAAGCTGGGTCTTTAAACGTAGAGTTTTCCAT
The DNA here is from genome assembly GCA_007922195.1 of Podocnemis expansa. Classification (NCBI taxonomy): domain Eukaryota; kingdom Metazoa; phylum Chordata; order Testudines; family Podocnemididae; genus Podocnemis; species Podocnemis expansa. The sequence goes on from ML681990.1 coordinate 21,823,053, forward strand.
TCGCGCTATATCAGCAAACCTTTTCTTGCATAGTTCCGGCCCAGGTAATTCAGGCACACAGTTCCCCTTGGCTTTCAATATGGACTTGTACTCCATAGTCTTTTGAAAATTCACCCCACAAGTTTGGTTTCCTGTGGAAATTTTTGTTATAAGACTCCAATTAGCCCTTCCTTGGTTTGCGATAACAAGGTAAGGAGGACAGAGGAAGGAGCAGACTTCAACCAAAACTTGTTTCTGGTAGTGGAGGCTCTATTTTCACTAGGGGAGAGACTCATCAGGTGGACCTGATAACCTCACTTCTGAGCCTTGGCCCAACCCCTTATTTGAATTTCTGTATGTCCACACAGGTTCAGCTACCCATCCAGTTCCAGGTCCTCTTGATTCTGCTAAGCATTCATTATTTATATAAAATATATTCCATACAGATGTAAAGAGAGTATACATTTTTCCATTCAGAGGCAGAAGGGGTTGGGGGTGGGGGGGACATAGGATGGGCACACATCTATACAGCAAGTGAAGGCAGCCTCCAGCTCATATACAACTAGAACTGCACCCTCACAGTTTGTAATAAACTTATCAGTAAGACTATGAATCTTGCGGATACTAGGGAGTGTTTTTTTAGAAACTTTGTAACATTTTTAGGAAATGGGTGTGTGCAGTCTTGGTCACTCATGATTAAAAGTAAAAGGAAGTGGTAAAGAACATGAATTGAGATTGGTCTGATATAAATGTAGTTGTGAGTTTCAGTACGTGTGGTTATAGGAAATGAATTTGAGCAATAAGTCTCATTTAAGTATGGCTAACATTCCTTGTGTGGTATGCACGGTGGGGTGTGTGTGTGTGTGCGTGCGCGCGCGCACGCGCATGTGTGTGTACTTTGAGTTCTGTTTCTTTACCGGTTTCAGACGTAGCTCTACCTTTCTGTTGATAGATTGTGTGTTTGGTTTACCTTCAGACTATAACTTTCTCTGGTTGGGTAATTTTATTTTTGTCTATAAAACCCAATTAAAATAAATACTATGGAAAAGGGCAGGATTTTTTCATGTAGCATAGTTTCTGCTGTGTTTCAAACCTATTTTTACAACAGAAACAAGCTGCAAAAGATGCATATGCATTTAGTAAGCTGGTATAAAAAACACGTAAAATGTTAATAAGGCAAATTCAGGCCTGGATTGAGCAGATCCATTTCCCATTAGCTCAACTGACAGGGTTAAGCCTTTAACATGCAAGGATTGGGGTTAAAGCCCTGCTTTTGGCCATATAAGACCTACCTCACCTGCTCCATCCAGCTGATAAGACTCTTTGCAAATGTAATAATGACCCATCACCTCAGGTTCATAGCACTAGAAATTCATCTCCATGCTGTAATTCATTGAAGTCTCTGTCACATTACTGGGGTTCAAGTATTTTTACCATACACTGTTGACTCATGTGAGAGAGAGAACTAGTACTTGCAATAACAGATGCTTGTAGTAATTGATCAGTCATCGCTCTCTTTTATGCCAAAATTTATTTGATCACAGACCTCTACCCTTTACCATACATATACATTCAGCATATTTTCAAAATCAGAACCCCAGTGTTTTTGTGGTACCCTTCTTATGGTCAGGAAAAAACAGTTTCTTGGCCTTGACTCTCCTTTTGTGGCTGGTGTAGTAATGTTGGGGAGGAAGGGGTTAACACCCTGGTCAGTGAGTCCCAGAGGAGCCAACAGGAACAAAGTACAGGTTTTTTAATTGGAGCAGCAGCCTTGCCTGTTCCTGTTTGGTGGCACCAGTGCTCCTGGAAGGATCAAGATGAGGCCAGGGAGAATGGCCTGGAGGATCCAGTAACATCCTTGCCAAGGATAAGCTCAGGTTTGTAACTGATCACGTGTGACTAGAACAGGGAACATTTACCTGGACATGGTTAGGGTATTTCTTAGTTTGGTTTGTTTTTGGATTCCTCTGTGCTGAGCACATGTACGCCCTCCCACTACCCTGTAACTACCTAAGTTAAATCTCAGAGAATCAGCTCTCTGTTTCTTATCTGTTCTTTTTAATTAAAGATTTTATCCTTTTAAAGTAAGCTCTGGTTCTGTGTCCTACAAGGCAAGAGGTTTTGTGTGAACGTGCCTCAGACTGAACAGCCAGCTACTAAAGGGGATTCTGTCCCATTTCCAGCTGATATTCCAGCTGCGGTTCAATTGCTCTCTGGAGAGAGGACTCAAAGTGACTGAAGGTACCTCACAGGAAGGAATTCCCAAGTGTGCCTTCCCGGGCTTTGCGTTTTGGTGGTGGCAGCAATACTACTCCAAGGCCAGGAAATTGGTGGCCTTGGAGAGTTTTAAGACCAGGCTTTAAGGCCAGTGGGTTTTAAAGCCTATTGCAGGCCCCCACCTTCTGCACTCAGAGTGCCAGAGTGGGGAAACAGGCCTTGCTGGCTGGGCTCCCCAACTTCCTTCTAACTACAACAGTGAGAAGGGAGCAAGACCACCAGCATTTCTTCCCTGGGACCAGCACCAGAGTTTTGCACTGACCAGACTGAGTCAATCTTAGACTCATATTGCAGTGTTGTCATAAGACAAGCACTGACCTACCCAATGGCCATCACAAACTACATGCTCACTTCTTGATCAGCATGAAACTGCACAAAACATTTCAACAAAAGAACAATCAATCCACGGAAAACTTTTGGTAGTTATTAAAAACCTGAATGTTTTGACTGATGAAATGAAAAACTGGAACATTTCATGTGTCCCTTAAGAAGTTCCAAGGACTTCATGAGAAAAACTGGGGTGCATGTTCTCCTTACATAATGCTCAGATATGAATAAGATAGTCTAATAATAACATGGAGCCCCAGAAAATTTGAATATATTAGAAGTAATATTAGACCTTGAATGAATAATTGGATTAAATACTGTTTTGAATTTAAACAAGAGGAACATTTTATTTACTGTCTTTTGGAGCTCCAGCTCTATGGGCTGGTCTAGCCCTCAGTCCAGAATGGGGTCCACTTGAGAGGAATGAGGTGATTTTAAAAGGACAAGGTTTAAGTGCTGATTGTGTCCAGCTGTGGAAAGAGATGCCAGGAAGCAAGATGGCCTTTGCAGAGCCCTGAGTCTGGAAAGTTCTAAGCAGAGAGGCCATGGAGGGCCCCTAGGGAAAAAACTCATTGAAGAAAATCCCCAGAGAGGGTGGAAAGTTTGTTCCTGTTAAAAACAGTTACGAAGCTTAGTTTGGAATTTAGACAGGACAGACTAATAGACTGTGACTCAGCCAGAGGGTCAAATTATCTGACAGAGGAGCTGCCTCAGCAACCCTTGAAAGGATCCACTCCTGGTGAGCTCCACCAAGAGACAGCACCCCATTGAGAAACATGTAAAACTGCCCGGGCATCAGGAGTGCATAGTAGTGAGCAGATTGTATTACATGGAAGCTGTAACCTTACTGGAAATGCTGTCACAATATCTTCTATGGGAAGTCCTAGTAATTTGGCTTTAACAACAACAACTTCATATTGTTAACACAAAAAAACCAAGCAAGGGTTTACATTTGAAGCCATTGCTAAAGGATTTGATATATACAGAAAATCTAAAGGTAAGCAGGAACAACTAGGAATATAATATACTATCTGTAAATAGTAGATTTAGAAAATTAAAAACCATTGTTGGTTTCCAAAATCCTAATATATCTGCATTTTCAGCTATACACTAAAAAAATTCTGTATATCCAAAGTTCCTGAAATATTTGGAAAAAGTCTTGCAGCCATGCAGATTTCATTTTCAAGGCCTGATTTGTTCCTCCCATTCTCTAGGACCATTTGTCTGTGTTATAATACTTGTTTCTATAGCCATTGGCAGGATGGAACCTTACACACTAGATGAAGCTTTGATTTATATCACAAAGTATTTACAAAGCTTAAAAATCACTAGATTTTTACTACTGAATCTACACTGAGCACTCAATTTTAAATGACACTTGCTACTAAAAATTGTGGTGCAGGAACCGATTATCAGCTACTCACTGCTGGCTCTATCTAGTTTAATTAATATGACATTTTCATATTACTTTCTAGACAAGCTGGCAGTTTTGTAATACAGCTGACATGTTTCCTCTTCGTATTTACAGCACATCTTTATATGGGCTTTGCTTCTGACATGTCATGGCAGGCTATGATCTAACCCAACTGACTGGCACCCAAAATGAATCCTCCTTCAGCTTCTCTAGGAGAACTTTCAGTTGATTATAGGTAGTCTGAAGGTCTTCTTTCAGCAGCACAGCGTCAATTAAATGGCCGTACTGCTCTTCAATAAAAGCTGCCGAATTAATAATGTCCTGCTGTTCTTCATCCTGCAGGCCAGTACATGAGAAGATATTAAACTTGCAATATATCATTCTAGCCTTCTAATGACTTGTTGAGCTGCCTTGTATCATCCACAAGATTCTAACAACTGCTTTGAAAGGAAATGAAACAAAAAAGCTATTACCAGTGACAAAAAATAAAATGAAATTTTGCCATCAAGTTTTGTTGAGCAAAGTGCTAGTGCTAGTGCTAGGAGTGACAGAGTCTCAGAAATGGAAGAAGTTGAGTGAGATTTGTGAAATAGTTACAAAAGAAAAATGAAATTGTGACACCACACTTCAAGTGACAAAAGTGCTGCCTAAAGCAAACTTGGGTCGCAGCAAAGTAAAACAATGATAGTGGAACAGGTGTGTCTGAGTTCAGCAACACTGAGGGCTTCTCTGGAAATTTCACAGTATCTCAAAAGTACTGTGCATGTAAACTCACATACTCTATTATCAAAATCAATTAATAGTAATGCTTTGGTATTTTCTCTTTGGATAAAAATACCAATCTGTTTGTTTAATTTGCTCTTCCTTGCAAGCTGTGTTCTCCTTGTTATGTAAGGACCATCCAATGAGTAACTACCTAATCAGTTTGGGCTTATCTCCACATTTAAAGGCAAAAGTTGCCTTCTAGGCAGACTCATGGAGGCTGACGGTTGGAAGAATCACAAGGTCGCTAATCCACTTGCTTACATTAGTAGTTTCCACCAGTGTAAACTTGAATATTTCATACTACAAAGATTAGATGCTTATTCCTCCTGCATTTCTGACATTGTCAGATTTTAGGGAGCAGAATCTCCTTCTGAAATTTTAACTCTGTTCAGATCCCAATGGGCAGCCATGTTAGTCTGGTTCAGTAAAACGAAAGAACAAGGAGCCCTGTGGCACTTAAAGACTAACAAATTTATTTACTGCATGAGCTTTCATGGGAGAAAATCCCACTTGGTCAGATGCTTTGAAGATTCCCCCATCTTCAAAGCGTCCAACGAAGTGGGATTTTCTCCCACGAAAGCTCATGCAATAAATAAATCTGTTAGTCTTTAAGTGCCACAAGACTCATTGTTTGTTTGTTTAACTCTGTTCAAGTAGTGATGGGTGCGGTAAACTAAAAACCCTTCTTCTTAACTCCCACCCCCAGTTGATTGACCTGGAGAGAGCAAATCAGAAAATAAATTTTTACTGAGGGGGAAAAAACCATATAGTCAGGACTGCTAGTGACCATATAGCACATTTTTCCCCTCACCCACATACTAGTTATCCCTGCAAGTTGTATGGTTTTTGCCTCTCATGCGACCCCAAACTTTCTCTTAAAAAAAAAAATGTAGAAGAAAGATGATACCACCTTGAATAACCTGTCTACCCTTCTTGGATTATCTGACTACTCTTCATACTGCAGAACCACATTATAAATGAATTCAAGAACCATTTAACTTTCTCCTACAGCTGCCTTCCTGGTTAGCTTATTTCATACATCTAATACACAGTGAAACAGCTATGTGAGCGACAGTTTTTTTTTAACTTACGTTTTGAGGAAAAATAATGCACCATGCAGGCATGTATAAAATCAAATGGCAAAACACATCTCAGGAAAATTAAATAAATTAACACATGGGATGAGGAGATGGCAGCTGAAGTAATGGTAGTGTGATTTCAGGTTCACCTTAGCATATGGGCTCTGAAAACTTCAGCTTCAGATTCTATAAGCTGCTACACCAGGGTTCAGCAACCTTTGCCAACCCCTGTGCTGGCCTCTCCTCCTCAACTGTCAGCCAGTGCCAGTGGCTCCCTCCACAGAAATAAAAGTGGCAGCTGCCTGAAAATTTGGTGGCAGCCATGGCTGGAAGTTGGGGGGCAGTGAGGGTGGCAGTTCCCTGGCATGCTGCTGAAAGGAGATATATTTGGAAAGAAGCTGCCTGCAGTGGTTCCTCTTGGCAGCATGCCTGAGGACAGGGGTCCCCACGGATGCCATGGAAAGAAGCTGCATGCAACAGCTCCTCTTGGGAGGGTCCCCAGGCATGTTGAGGAGAGAAGCTAAGCAGAGTGGCTCCTTGGCAGCTGCACACCATGGAGAGAAGCCATTCCAGGCATCTTCTTTCTGCATCATGCCTGGAACATGGGTATGGTAGGAACCCTCCACACCCCAGTTGTCCCTCAAAGAAGCTGCCTCGAATGGCTTTCAGTGGCATGAGCCATAATTTCTGTGGCATTGCAGAAGGTGCTGCATGCTGCTCCAAATGGGCTCTTGTGCCACTGTTGGCACACATGCCAGCGGTCACCTGCCCCTGTGCTACACAATCAGACTTCTGCTGGCTATCTAAATCTCAGGCATGTCATGCAGGAGTATGCTTTGCTTTCAATACTGGGCCATCAGCAAGGTAACAACAGAGGAGGGCTAAAGTAGTTCCAAGGTATTTGCCACATTAATGTAGTCACTTAGAACATTCAGCTTGACTTCCCATCATAAGACTAAAGGTATTTAAGTTTTCATTCAATTGGTGAGACACGTATTTCTCTTATGAAAAAAATACTGTTTCTTCAGTGTTCTAAGAACTTAGGTGGAGGTTAAAATACTTACTAGGGGGGCTGAAATTTCTTCTGAAGTTGGAGATGTTGGTGTGTTCTTTTTCTTTTCTGGAATAAGAGGCTTCACAAATATAACAAAAGGCTTAAACTCTGGAGTTCTCAGGTGCTTTATGGCCTGTGAATAGAAATATTCATGAGCTTTTGGGATTTAAGGAAAACTTATACATGACTTATAAATCAATGTATGGAACTTTAATGATCTGTTCAAGCTGTTTTTACTAACTTCAATTGTATACATTTCTCATCTGAAACTCTTGTAATATACTATAAATTGGAACATTATATTTTCCCTTTGAAAGGGAGATTAATATATGTGTTCTCAAACTGTAAATGAGACACTGACATCTGTTCTACACTATTGCACACAGAAAGGGGAAGGTGGAAGAACAAGGAAAGGGCATAGTTCTTTTCCTAAGAGGACAAAAACCAAGGAACTGAACTTTACCAGCTCCGATAGGAATATTTAGTGTTATTTCCTAACTCCAGACACATGTCCTGGTTTAAGAGGGGAGTCCATAATCAGCAACTTTGGTTGCAGCTCAAGTCACATTTTTTATGTGACCACTGAGCATGCAGAACCAACGTTCCATGTTGGGTGTAAGTAGGAAAGGAAGATGTGCATGCATCTCTCGTACGGTAAGGGGAAGCTCTTTAAGAAGAAGCAATAACTGTGCAATACATTATGTCTTTTAGGGTACACTTGGCTTTTGCTCAATGAGGTTCAGCACTGTAAGCAGTTCAGGTTTGCTGAGCCAGCACTCAGGGCAGCTGCTAGATTCACAAAATAGGAAAGCATTATTGCTTTCTGTGGCACAATTAATCAGGAACTGTAAATAGCATTATTCAGCCTAAGGGAAACCAAAGCTATTTACTTTGGCTTAGGAGCAATCCAGCAGAAATGTCTTTCCATAAAGAGAACAAAGAGTACAAGGAAAAGATACATCATACTTCTTCATTTAAGCTTTTCTGTGACCTCCCTAGTATATGCCTCTCAGAATACACTTTGACAATGGTCATCAGTATTTAAGCTTGCTTTTCTTCTAACTTCGATATTCTATAAACCATCATACAAAGGGGAGTTATAAAGTTGAGGCTAGTGTTGAGCATAACTTGACCTAGAGAAAGGTCATGGCCTTTAGAAAGGTCATTAATTAGATACATAAGTACAAAAAAAAGTCTGTTCCAGCCATCTGCTATATCAGAATCCTTGTAGATTAATTAAATCAGAGAGAAATGTGAGGTTAACTTTCTGGTGGCTGATGCTGCAGCAGCTATACCATGTAACAGGAAATTGGCACTTCCACAGTAGTGGGAAGATGAGAAGGTTTAATTGCAATAATGTGCTAATTACACAGCATGTCCATCTAAAGATCCCAAAGCCCTTTACAAGCATTAATGAGGTAGTGCCTTGGTATCTCCATATTTAAAGTGAGAGTAATAATCTTTATTTCACAACACATGAGAGAGGATGATTCAGAGAACCAATGATTTGCCTAAGAGTACACTGAACACTATGGAACCACCAGTAATATAACCTTGATATTTCAAATGTTTTTCTTGTTCTTTCCTCTCACAAAACTTTAGGTGAGGAATCCTGAAAGTTCTTAAAACAGGAACAGCAGCAGTATTCTCTCAGATATGGATGAGGTGCAAGATAGCATCTAATTAATGTGCATAGGAGATCAAAAGAGGGATCACTGCAACCTTCCCTCTTTTTCTTATAACAAGGATAAAATGGGTAAGGTACCTAACTGTGTCCTTAGAAGGTAGATTGGAAAGAGAGAGCCTCAAATACAGGGCTTGCCTGTGTGTTGCTTTAGTCCACATTAACTAGGACATAAACTCTAATCCACACCAGCATGTTGGCCACTAACTGGCTTTCATGAACACTACTGAAGCACACTAAATATTTTTTCTAGCATGCATTAATATAGGACTGTTTTGAAACAAGAACTTAAAATTGGCCAAGCCAAGTCTAAGGTGTGAAAACACCAAAACCATGCTGCAATAACTCAAGACTCAAAAGCAAGGTTTTACAGCTTTTCTTAACTGGGGGAAAATGTTTTGGCTTTTTCTCTCCTTAATTAACCTGAAGGCAGCCCAAATATGGGATGAGGAAATGGCTGGTTAAGGGGTTTATCGGACTGTATACATGTTCACCTTTACTTGCTCCCTCTTGGTTTCCATCCTCCCTCCTGCCAGACATAGTTCTTGAACTAACACTCAGTATGTGAACACAAATAATAAAAAGTGATTTGCTTTTGTTTGGAAAGTTGAGAAGTTGAATAGGGTGTAAAACATAAGATGAACTATCAGGCTGGAGGGAGGTTACTAATGGCATTCCTCAGGGATAAGTCTTGGAACCAATCCTATTTAACATTTTTATTGCTGATCTTGACACACAAAGTGGGAATGTGCTAATAAGTTTGTAGATGACACAAAGCTGGCAGTTATTGCCAATACTACAGACAGGGATTGTGATAGCATACAGGAAGATCTGGATGACCTTGTAAACTGGAATAATAAGAACAGAATAAAATTTAGTAACAGAAAGGCCAATGGCCTGAGAAGCTGGGGTGGATTCTGAGTTATTACAGAGAATTCTCTCTTAGGCATCTGGCCAGTGAGTCTTGCCCAAATTCTCAGGGTTTAACTGACTGCCATATTTGGGGTTGAGAAGGAATTCCCCACCTCCACGGCAGACTGGCAAAGGCTACAGAGGGTTTTTGCCTTCCTTTGCAGTGTGACACATGCCTCACTTGCTTGTGGATTCTGTGTACCTTAAAGTCTTTAAACTGTGATTTAAAAAGACTTCAATGACTCACTCATAGGTTAGAGGTTTATTACAGGAGTGGGTAGATAAGGTTCTGTGGCCTGCATTGTGCAGGTAGTCAGTCAGCTACTAGATGATCATATTGGTCCCTTCTGATCTTTAGAGTCTATAAAATACTACTTCAGTCATAAAGCCATATTGTGTTTTCTATATTCACTGTAAAGTTTCATAGATGGCTTGTAAATTAATAATATGATGCAGGAAGCTGAAATCTGTGCAGAGAGAATCAATATTTCTGTAGCAAAGTTTTCAAAAATGTATGATACATCTTTACCTATAAAACTTGGAAAACATTTTTTTATTTCCTCCCTCTAGTAATTAAGTGTTCAAGTTTATCTGAAAGTAGTATATTTGACTTTTATAGTGTTAAGTTTTATTTGATCTGTAACAGTCAAACAAGCTTCAAAGCAGAGCAGATATTCAAATGTGTAATCAAAACACTTTATTAAAGGAACTGTACTTACTTCAGGCACCACATCCACCAAACAAACTTTATTTTTGGCCATCACAGACTGGATTGCCTCAAGGCTTGTTCCATAGAGATTCTCTTTGTATTCTCCATGTTCAACAAATCTGAAAAGTTAAGGTATTTATACTCCATGAATATCCATCGCAAAGAGGAGGAAACTGAAGAACTTTGACAGCTGTTCCAACCAAACTGGTTAAATTTGTTAATCCCATGGAAAGTCATGAAAACAACTCTCTCTTTTACAGCACTGGCATCTGACATTCAGAAAACTGAGACATCAGCATCAGAAATCTCCTTCCATTTGAGGCTTTCAATATCATTTAGGATTATGAAGGAATTAACATGTAAACTCCCTGGCTCCATGGGGAAAACTGAGGCAACGAAGTTAAGTGACTTGCCAAGGGCCACAAAAATCAGATTAGAACCCAGTTTCTTGGCTTAACCACAAGTTCACCCTTTTCTTTCTTACAAAAATCACAGGGTCCATTTTATTAACAGCACTCTTATGTTACTGTGACTTTATTCCTTATTATTAGAGAATATTTATAAAACTTCATTATTAATAAGGATACATATTGAGGAAATGGAATGCTGTAAAAGGAAAAATACATCTCTTGGAATATATATCCTTATTTGGATGTCCTCAAAGGAAGGTGGAAATGTTATGAATATTCCTGATCATCTGTCTGAAAATCACATCTAAATACCTTATCTTAGGACCAAAATCTGACCAAAGGGGCAGCTGTGTTAGTCCAGTTCAGTAAAACAAACAAGGAGTCCTATGGCACTTAAAAAGACTAACAAATCTATTTATTGCATGAGCTCTCATGGGAGAAAATTTTCTCACAAAAGGTCATCCAGTAAATAGATTTGTTAGTCTTTAAGTGCCACAGGACTCCTTGTTTGAAATTATTACTTTATGATGGAAAAGCAAATTGAGCTCTCTATGCTGGTTTGGTTCTATCCATTACCATCACCATCACAATTTCAACAAAAACTCTTTTAGGGCACCTAAAAGACTCTGTCTGATACACTCTTGTGATCCTTCTAGTGGCTTAATAGCAAATTTTCCTAGGGTGTCAGTGACAGATAATCAGTGAGAATGACAAATAAGGAAATAAAGGAAAACTACTATGATAACTTTGGCTGAATTCTAAAAATAGAAAAGGGGTGGGGGAAAAACACCTCACGTTTTCCCACGAAGAACAGCACAAAGCTAGCCAGAAAAGAAATTTTAATGTTCAGGACTCTGGAGGGATTTCAATTCTATACAAACCTTGCATTAGCAGTAAATGTACTGGATAATCAATAGGTCATTTACATTCCCCAATTCATAATCTAAGGTAAGTATGTAACTAATTAGATTCTGCCTCTTTCCAACCCTCTACTGTTCCCAACTTGCCTTTTCTTCCTGCTTTGAATGCATCTATTCAAGTATTTATTGAAAAAAATTGCAACATCACATTATTACACTGAACTAGGTATGCATATAGTATACATTTGCAACATGTTGAAAATGTAGCCACAATTTTTCTGTATGTTTGCTTAAACATACTTGTTATGCTGTACATCTGTCTCAAACGATTGCTTAGAGACAAAATTGTATTCCACTCCTTCTTTCTCATGATTCTTTTTTGACCTTGTTGTATCTGGAAGAATGGAAACAGTGCAGTGAACATCCAACACAGTGTAGCCAATTGCAGAAGGAAAATGTCTTTGTTTAGTTTTAGGTTATGATTTCAAAGCTAAATGGACATATGCCAAGAAGTAAAAATAAATAAATAAATAAATAAAACAAACCACACCCTTTACCTGTATAAAAACAAAAACCTTACAGTAGATTAAAACTGAAATAAGTCACATCCCTTCTTCAAAGTGTCTGACAAAGTGGGATTTGCTCCCACAAAAGCTCATGCGATAAATAAATTTGTTAGTCTTTAAGTGCCACAGAACTCCTTCTTTGCTGGTTTTACTAATTTATTTTGTATATTATGACGACATACAAAAGGCCTCAATCAAAGTCAGGGTCCCATCGTGCTGGACACTACAAACCTATAGGATGACATGGCTCTTCCCTCAAAAGATTTGCCATCTGGGGCCCTGCATCCATGCAAAATCAGTGATATTGCTTATACAGAGCAGTTTGTGGAATTATAGCTCAATTTAAAACCAGACTGAACAAGTGAGTGAGTCTGACAAACTAGAGGAGGGAAGGAGAAAAGCAAGTAACCTGTAGTCAAACAATACACTTCTGCATACAGCTTGGTATTTCTTAAAAGTACTTACTTAGTTTTGAATTCAGCTCTGCCTGGGCTGTCAAAACAGCTTCCACTACAGATAGCCTGTGGCTCAATCACAAGACATGGGCTTGCGAAGTCCTTTTGAGGCTCTGTGTTCACATACTAATCTACTAGTCAGTTCCAGCCTTGAAAACTCTTAAAATTTTGTTTTGTTGGTTTCTAATCAATTTTGCATTTTTTTTGTTATGCCCTTGGCACTAACGTACTGTATACAAAATATGTAGAGGTTGCTTATCTGGCTAGTCTTTTAATATTTTTCCACTGGAATTTTAAAAGGATATTAACAGGTCTCTTCTAAGCTTTGTAAAACCCTGTTAAATTTCATGTATCTCAAGTTTTATATTCACTATGTTTTTTACACCTGGCGTTGCCATAGTTTCTAGGATACCTCTTGCATCATTACAGCCTTTAAGAAACTTAGATTCTCAAAAGATGCCCAAAACACCAATAAAAATTTTAGAACCTGTAATGCACCCCAAAACAACCTGGAAACAGTATAAAGATGACATGGTGTCAGTATTAGGTGTCCTCAATATAACTTGAAAACTTCTGGGGGCCCTGTTGACTGGTATAACCCTGAATTGGTTTTTGGGGATAAGGGTGCATAGTAATATTGAAAAGCTGTTCTAAAAGAGTACTGATTTCAATCTTTAGACCACCTACCATCATCCCCATATAACTGATGGATCACCAGTTCATCCATTAGCAGAGCACAATCACTTTGGAACAGGTTTTTAAATTACAATCTTGCATATTGCTGTGGCTGTGTGTGTATGAACAGAACCAATGTGTTAATCAAGGCTTCAGAATATCAGTCTTCAGTCTTGTGGAGCTTTCCTACTTTATTGTTCTCTACTTAAGATTAATATTTTTCTCTATACATTGATGAATTAAGACTGAGAATCCAGCACAATCATCTTTAAATAGGAACAAAGAAGCCTAAATTTGAGTCCTAAGAAATGTCTCATTTTAATTCAACCCTTTGAGATTTATGATCTACTTTCTTCCCCCCTGTAGCCAGTCTAATTTTTTATGGATATTGAAGAAAAGCAATCTGTTCATTTTGGAAAGTGCAATGCAGGAAAAAAAAGTTGACAAGATTCCAGATTCTGGCATGCCAGCAACACATGTACACCCTCAAAAGCAAGGGAAAAATTTGCACTCCTTCTGAAAAATGCATGTAAACAGTGTTGAAAAAGGCCAGACTGCATTGTAATTAACCATTATACTACTGCATGCAGCATACAGTAAAAGGTGGGGACAAACAGATTCCTGTAACTGTTGTTACCTACGTGGAACTGCAACCCCGTATTCCTGGGGATTCTCTGACACAACTTTCTGCTTGAGCTCATTTAATCTGGCTCCCAAAGAACCTAAGGGACAAGGAAATGAAAAATGATAGTTTGGGTGCCAAAAGAAATATTGCAAACAGAATGAATTTAGCAATGGCACATAAATAGGATGGATGATACAGGAGAAAGCTTAGAGAAATCTGTACATGAAACATAACTCATGCTGCACCTCCATTTTACCTCAAAGAACATCACTAGCAGCAGTCTGAGTCTCAGAGATAGGGGGAACCCAGATATTTATCCAGTCACTACAGCAGAAACTCTGTTTGCAGCATTCAGCTTTTCTGGATACTCCAGACTCTAAACTATCCTGGGATAACACCTAGGCTTAGAGTTGGCAAGGCTCACTGAACTGAACACTGTAGAACATTTTACTGATACTCCCTTTCTCTGGAGTCCAGTTTCTACAAACTATTCTAACAACCTAAACATGTCTAGGATCCTACTCAAAACTTTCTAGTGAGAAATCAGAGGAAATTACAGGACCTTGCAAAGATTGAGCGTTGCCTCAAAGCTTTTGGGTGGGAACTTCTTCAGCTTTTCATTAAAAAAAAAAAAGTGACTTCCTCTAACATTTGTTCATCAAAAAAGGCATCTTTCACTGAAAACTTCTGATTAAAAAATTGCTGATGCGCTTGGACGTACCAATCAAAACCACCAATCTCGACTTTTCTCCTGGTTGCTGCTGATACTTAGTGACCTCTTCATATGTTAGGAACTCAGATACGTCTGCTTGCCTTGCTTCATTCTGGCTGTTCTGTCTCTCTTTTCGGCTTAACCTAAAGCTCCTACGCAAACCAGCTAAAAAGCAAAATATAACAAACATTAAATGAAGGACCTTCCTAGACAGCTGCCTCAATGACTTGAACTAGAAATTTTGTAGTTTTTCAGTATGAACTAGTATGATGAAGACTGGCTTGCTGTAAAGAACCACATGCCCCATCTTTTCTGAGAAGGCAGCGGAGGACAGTAATAGGCTTCTTAACTCCAAAAAAAGATGCAGTGAACCCCCAATATAGCATGCATGGATCTATCTGTTTCATGAGAACCTCAAGACAATTATCTGCATTTGCTTATCAGGTAGAACACTGTGCAGGTGAATGAGGAATTAGAGCCTCCACAACAAAGGAGATGCCCTTGGATGAAGTCTTCTTGAATCACCTGGCTTGGTGCCAAACTCAGGCTTTCAGTCATGTGTTGTATCCTTGCATGCAGTTATTCTAGCTACCAACTCATGTGAAACAAATTAAGATGAAGAACAACTCTATTGGTTTAAACAGAAGCACATATTATACATGTTACATTTTACAGTAAAGAGTAATGGGAATTAGGTTCCTCACCGATATATTGTCCATTGAAATATCCCTCACAGTCACAGTCTTCTGTTAATGAAGATCAGAGAAAGGGAAGCAAGATGTTACAGTACCTGTGTTATCTGGTCTGGGCAAAGGCTTTGCATCCTATATTTATTAATATATACATATATATTGTTATGCAAGTGTGCAGGTATGTAAATACATGCAGTATTAATGAAACAACAAACAGTTTAGCCCATGGCTAGTGGTTATATAATTTAATAAACTGAAGATTGCCATTTAACATCTCAGAATCTAAAGTTCTCATTAAAATATGGAGTTCTTGTTCACATCTCTTCAGAAATGCTATTAACATTTATATTGCTTAAATGTTCAGTATACACCCATAAAAACCAAGCAACTCAGAGGACGGGCTGGCATTCATTCTCTAACTCCTTTTATGCATAGGACTGCAAGTGGATCTAATAATCCAGGACACTTCTTGTTCTTAAAATCCAGCACCACTCTGTACAATAGTGAGAGCCAAAGATGAAGCATGACTCAACCTACACTCTCAATTTGTTGACTGTTTATTAAAGTTGTTTCTGTGCTAATCTCTTGTTTAAAAAATAGATTTAAAAGCATGACATTAAAGAGTCAGTGTTGCTCTTACAATCAGATCTCTGGGTCATTCATATACAAGAAAATATACAAAGCATGAGTCTGTACAGTAAAAATTAGATTAGAATCTATAGAACGTTAACAGGTATAAACAGCAAATTATTAAAGCAGTGGTCATACTTGCAATTTATTGGGAAAAAAAAAAAAGAGCTTGACTAAGGGGCACTCCTAGAAAAATCTATAAAACTTTACACACATTAGAGCAATGTGCCAACTTTATTTAAGTGATTAAACACCCAGCATTTGCATGATCAAGTCCTTAAATAGCAGAAGATGCCAGTCCAAAGTAAGAGCTCCTTTTTGTCCCTGATGTAAATCCAATAAAATTAAAGGATCTTCTTCAATGTAGGCACATAACCATGAAATTGTATGCCTACTGTATCAGAAGACATTCATAGCAATTCTAAATGTAAATTCACTTGTAAAAAAGGCTTCTCCCCCTTGTCATTGGTAACTAGCTGTTTCCTTCTCTTTACCCTCCCTTAAAGACTTCCCCCACCTCTATTCCCCCCACAAAAGCTGTCACTGGCCAGTTGATGACAGAAGATAATTTGTACTATAAGCAAAGTGAATTAAATTTGAACACCTGAGCTATCCTTTTCTAAAGGTGTACATTCAATGTGAGAACATCAGCAGGGCTAGCAGTTAATTAAGAAAACACCTGCTGTTTAAAAAGACACAAGGGAGTAACATAATGGCTATTATAAACAACATGAACTTAATCCAGCTGATTAGAATGAAAGTAACATAGTAAAATGCAGTCCAAATTAATAGCCAAGAAAATTAAACAAGACTGTTATTCTTGTTCCAGAAGGTGACAAGGCAGCATTTTTTAATAACTCCAAACACAGCAAATTCTGCATCACTGTATAATCCCTGTGGATTTGAGCAGGCTACAAAGGTGTAAATTCACACAGGATTTGGCCCACAATAGCTAACAAGAAGCACTTGTCCTAGATTTTGAGTAAATTGGAAACTGAATATTTCTGTAGATACCTTCAAGTTAGTTCTAATTCAGAAAACTAGCTGTAGAAGCAAAATTGTCTCAAGCATTCCCCTTTGTTTCAGGAGTTCCTGTCTGTTTAGGGAAAGGCATTCTTTGCTCACCAAGATAGGCAGCGTACCTACCTTTCTCGGAAGACTGATCATCTGCAGTCAGCATAAAAGATAGAGGCGAGACAGTTAAAAGAAGGACAGGCAAAAGAGTGATGCTCACAATTGAATGAAGGGAAGTATCTTCTTGGTTTTAAGACCAGTCAATAAATTCTACCAAAGGAATCTGACATGGTTTCTCCCCTTATTATCTCCCCATGAGCTCAAAAACGTTTGCAATAATATTAAATCCAGCAGCTCTGATAAAGTGGCTTCCTTGGGAGTGTCATTAAAATCAGTAGGAGGCAATCTTCACTACATGCATGCTAACAAAGTCGAGGTGAAGCCATTTTATTTGGAAACACTTTGAGTTATAAACTTCTCTGACAGCTGTTTTCTGTGTATACTCTTTCCTCACTGTAGCTAATATATAGGTACACAGTATGGAAAGGAAAACAAATTGTGGGTGCTGGAGACCAGAACCTCATTTGTGCACTAGGAATGCACATATATTTCACTTTCCAAAACCTGAACAAATAGTTGGATGCTTTGCTTTATCTGCTTTATTTCTGAAAACGTACACTTAGTTTCCAGCTTTCCTGGCAGCTGAACAGCAGCATCTTTAATTCTATATCTAGGTGGCAATACTGGGATAAATTCTAGCCTCCCTCATGCACGTGGCACTTCTCTTAGGCTGTGTTCACACAGCCCTCTTATTTCAAAAGAACAGGGGTTGTTTCGAAATAAGATTTAGGCTGTTCACACGACGCACGGTTGTTTCAAAACAACGGAAGCCGTTGTTTTGAAACAACCACGTTGTTTTGAAACAAGTTAAACCTAGTCCGTGGGCGAAAAACGTTGTTTCGCCACGGTTGTTTCGAAACAAGGCCGTGGGAACGTGTTCTTTTGGAACAAGATGTTCCGAAACAACAGTTCACGGCGTGCCCCCTCAGCACCCTGGCCAGGGGACACCCCTCAGCACCCTGGCTAAGGTGCTGAGGGGTGTCCCCTGGCCAGCGCCTGCAGCCCTGCTGTGCAAGCACCAGCGGGGTTCAGTGCCGGGCAGCGCTGAACCCCGCCGGTGCCTGCAGCCCCCTGCGGAAGTGAAATAGCAGGTTCACAGTATGAACCTGCTATTTCGTTTCCCGCCTTTTTTCCTTATTTCGAATTAACATTTTGTTAATTCAAAATAAGTTATTTCGATATATGGTTGTTGCGAAACAACCATATCGAAATAACTGGCTGTGTGAGAACACAGCCTTACAGCTAGAAGAGCTGAATCTAAGCATTCAAGGGCAGCATTTAACCAGTTACGCTTAGTGATATTACAGAATTGCCACCCCATCTTTCATATTACATTCTATGACCCCAAGATGATTCATTTGCTTCTTTAAGATTATTTATCCATACCCCTCCATATATACCAGCAGCTGCTAATAAATATCCAATAGTTGTTTTCTTTCACATGCTATGGCACAGACTCTTAAGGAACTGGAACAGTGATGTTCAATTCTCCTTTCAGTCTGAAGCACAGAAGTTCAGACAAGGGAAGTGTTTCCAATTCTGGTGGTCATCATGAATCTTGGGTTATTTTGTGAGAGTCTTTAAAGTCTCAGCTTCCTCCTTCCCTGTCCTTTTCTTAAGTACTTTTCCCAACCTCTGTTATTGCGAAGAAAAGCTTGAAAATGTGACACACACACAGACCCCACCCACACACCTCTAAAGCTCAAAGCCCAGATGGTAAATAACAAGTCTAAAAGTTTATTTTGTTCAAAATCCTTAGGATTTGATTTAAAAACCATGAAAATTTAAATTTATGGTTTGGGGGCCTCACACATTTTTGAATGCTTGGGACTGGCAATACTGGGTAAAATACAAACCCAAATCTTTCTGGCTGACAGCTAATAATCCCAAAAATTATCTGACAACAGAGTGTAAAAAAATATTTACGCACATGATTAAAATCATGTCAATCTACTGAAAATTTTATACATCAACAGTGAATTCACTGAAGAAATAAAGATCTGTTTGAAACTTACATAATGGCTTCTTTACGGTTTTGGAGGATTGCAGGGTGCCTATTGTTCTTCTATAATTCAAACGCCTGTATATTAAATAGTTATACATGAGTGATGTAGAAAGAGAATTTTAATATAAACACTTTATACATGTGACAGTATAGAGGAAAAAAAGATTTTTCTTGCAATATTTTTGCGAAACAAGCAAATTTATCTGATTCAGGCTTCGACTGATTTTTTAAAGACATTAAATTTAATGTCTTCTTAATCATCTTTGAGTAACAGTGGGTGAAGAGATGCCAAAAGATGAATATTTCAGGGAAGAGTTCCAAAGGGGTAGCCACGTTAGTCTTTAAAAGTGTCACAGCATCTGACAAAGAGGGATTTTTTGCTCATGAAAGCTTGTGTGATAAATAAATTTGTTAGTCTTTAAAAGTGCCACAGGAGTCCTTGTTTGATATATGAGGGAAAAACTGTCATAGATGCAAGTATGAAAAGCGTGGTTGTTTCCAAAGTACATTTGTTTCTATCCCCACTGACATTTGGTACACAGATTTAAAAAAACAAACAAAGAAAAAACCCCTATGAAGTCCTGACTTCAGTCTTATTTTTTAAGACAAGCCATATTCTACCAACACATTCCTAACCCTACCGAATTCAATAGGTAGTCAAAGGTGTGAGGTCAGGCTCTAATCCAAAATACATAATTTGTAGGCATGATATTCAGAAATTACCCAGGCCCTGAAAGATGATCTTGGCACTTCATGAATATTTCATAAAAATCTAACAAACAAATTGAGCTAGCTGGAAAAGACTCCTCTTGTTATGGAGATGTGAGACAGCCATAAACAAGTCAAATATTCCAGAGTGCTCAAAAGATTAAACAGAGAACAACTTCTAAAATTTCAGTTTTATACTTAAAATTTAGAAACTTGCTTGAAAACTTTTAACAAAAGCAATGAACTTCACTTTTCTTCAGACAACTGCCCTCTGCACTGACCACTGGAGAGCCTTCCTTAAAATGACCATTACTTCTACTACATACTGACACAAAACTCCACAATGGGGACTAAAACAAGATGCCCAGGACTTCATATAGGGTATGCATATTCATGAGCAGAAAAAAAAAATGTAATCCCTTACACAAATCTAGAGCAGTCATGCCTATGGGAAAGAGGAGGGTTAAGAATATTTACTTTTATTACCAGGAAGGAGATTAATAGTTTCCCCACATAATATTTGCAGAATTACCAGTATTCTAGAAGGTCCTCAACACACCAGAGCAATACCAGTCAGACTTAACTGATGTCTATGAACTGTACATCCAGGTTAGCAACTGACAAAAATAGTTCATTCACAGCCAGCATGCTTTGAAAAATGACTTTGTGGAGATGCTTTTTATGTTCACATCCCCCAGGGAGTGTTCACTAATGAGATTACAGCCTAAAGTAATGCCAAAACAATGCCAAAAAGATGAACTTTGGTAAACAGCTGAACACAGCTCTTTGGAAACCGTGGCAGCCCAACTGAGCTACAACTAAGTACAAATGACACTAGCCCAGAAATTCACTTTGATGGTGAATGTGGCATTAAACCTTCCACTTGTACATAGCTCCAGTGTTTGCTCATGCCTGAAGCATCACTGGATATCATGGAGGGAGCGCTGGCAGCTCCGTTCCTCTGTAGCCTCCCAGCCGTGGGACATGACTCACTCCTCATCCTCTTTAGCGGTAGGTTGTGCTCTCCTAATTTGGTCAATGTGTTCCAAAGCCACAATGCCTGGGGTCAAACCCATGACCACCCTGCACGTTATGCTCTGAACAACAGCACATTAGAGAGGGATGACTGCTACAGAACAGTGCCTGTTAGGCACAGTTCTCCCCAGCCTCTTTGTCAACCTGTCCAAAAGTAGAAAGAAACTGTGGGATTAGGGGCTCAGATATGTATGAGGGTGGAGGTTGTTACTGTGAGTTTTTGTTTTAATTGAAATGCCAGTACTTTATGAAGTCCAGCTGCCTGGCAACAAGCAGCAGTATGCATTTTTAAAAAACTGAACCAAATTGTTTTGCTGCCAGTATGTTTCAAAATTATCACCCTAGATTGTCAACCTTCTTGCATTTAAAGGGCATAGAGCTGGCCTGACATCCACACTTAACATTTTAGTCTTAGGTATGATCTGATCAGCATATGGAAAAACTCAATACTAGGACAAAATGTGACAGCTGTTGAAATCATTGTAAATGCCTTCCACATGCTTCCCTTCCAAATCACATCCTGTTTTAAGACACTTCCATTTGCTGCAATGTTCAATCTAGTGCTGGTCTACACATACTGTGGTTTTCGGCAGCAGTCAAAGAGAGATAGCAAGGTTCTTAAAATAACTTACATATCTACCTTCGACTTTCTATGGCCTGTTCACAGCAGTGTCTCCACTGCACTGAATCAACAGGATATGGCATCCGGTCAACTTGATGCTACTCCACTTAATATGGTGGTCTTCTGGGATTTGACTTCACCGACCCACTCAGTTGATCTGGAAAGACTAAACTGACATACAAATTTGCTGCCATCAGTGTGGATCTGCCCTCAGATTCTCTCATTTTGGCATAATGCATCCTTGTCTGCCATGGAAACTTCAGAACAGCTCTGAACATTAAAACAAGAGAAAGCCTTAATTACTATTCTCTGCTGCTGCAGTAATTCACTCCCAAAGAAGTGTTAACTTGGGCAGGCAGTTCTGGTTTCACTTTCCAGTAGCAGAACTCTCCCCAAATGTGAAAACGTGGAATCTACATCCTCCGCAAGCATCCTCTGTGTGGAGTAGTTTCTTTGTTTCAGTCTTACCAACTATGGTGATTCTTCAGCAGTTTCTCTTCCTCTGGATCTTAGTGGTTCTTCAGCACGGCCTCTTTCAGGTCATCTCCACTAGGATTGGTACCACTTGGAGGTATTTTTCTCCATTTCTGTCTCTAAGCAGTATTAGTACTGCTATGCCCCAAATCCCAGTGGCAATAGCAGTAGGGATTTTTTAGACATTCCCCATAATGGTGATGGTAAGTTTTTTGAAGCAGCTTCTCAAGACCTATCTTCAAGCAGCAAAGGAAGCTTTTCTGCATGGCTTCCCCTGTCCAACCTGAGTCATAACAGTAGTATTCTGGGACAACTTTGTTTGAACTCCACTCCAACCAGCAAGATTAGTGCATCAAGGTGGCTTATTCTCTTAATGTCAATATTTCCCCAGAGAACACAATTCAAGAACGTAAGTGAAGAAAAATGCCAAGACTATTTCAGAATAGCCCAACCCCAATCACAGCTCCAACAGTTTTAAACAATAAAAATCTTAGTCCCCAGATCTGAATCATCCCCAAAGTTCAAAGCTAATGTCCTTCTCAGCTCAAACTCCATTAAAAGCTGCCTGGAAAAAGAACCTGACCTGCTAAGAAGAGGCAAGATAAGCCACTTGAATTGGTAACTAGGAATATTTGAATGTAAACGGAAAAGACCTTTTTCTGTTCTTTTGGTCTGCTCTGTACCTGTAACAGAGTATCTTCTTTCAGAAAGGTGATGGTAACACTAGGTAGAAATTATACACACTTTTACTCTGTTCCTAAGAGAACATGATTTAATGAGAGCTTGTGATGCTCAGAAGCAATTAGGGTTGGGTCTTTAACCTGAGATATTTCCAGAGGGGTGGCTGTATTAGTCTGTGTACAGCAAAAGCAGCGACAGTCCTGTGGCACCTTACAGACTAACAGATTTCTTTGAGCATAAGCTTTTGTGGGCTTTAACCCACTTTGTCAGATGCATGAAATGGAAACTACTGTTGAGAGGTATATATACGTGTGCCAGGGTGGAGGAGGGCAAGTATTAGCAATGTTGGCACAGAGCAGATGGGATCTATTCACACCAATAGATCAAAGGGAGAGAATGTGTGAACAGATGAATCACTTTTTGGAATGTGCTAACCATTCTAAGTCTCTCTTCAGACCCAGTCTGATGGTGTCAAACTTGCAAATTAGCTGCAACTGTCATTTAATGCTGAAGTCTGTTTTTGAAGTTTCTTTTTCAAAGTATGGCAACTTTCAAGTCTGCCACTGAGTGTCCATGGGGGTTGAAGTGTTTTCCTATTGGATTTATGGATGTTGTAAAAGTGTTAAAAAAAAAAAGTGATTCATCTGTTCACACATTCTCTCCCTTTGATCTACTGGTGTGAATGGTTCCCATCTGCTCTGTGCTGACTTTGCTAACAATTGCCCTCCTCCACCCTGGCATGTGTATATATACCTCTCAACAGTAGTTTCCACTTCATGCATCTGACGAAGTGGGTTGAAGCCCACGAAAGCTTATGATCGAAGAAATCTGTTAGTCTATATCAAGTGTGGCCAAACTGCAGCTCGGGAGCCCCATGTAGCTCTTGAATGAAAAAATGCAGCTCCTGGAAGAAGGCCAGAGAACAGCAGCCCCAGTCTAGGAGTTTTAAATCTCCTGCCCTAAGCATGTTCATAGCATGTGTCAGAGCCTGTGAGTTAGGGAGTGGGTCGGAGAGGGTGGGGCATGGGGGAAGCATGGTGGCATGGTTGGAGAGGGTGGGGAGAAGCTAAGTTTCTACTATATAGGTAGGCGTAATTTTCATGGTAGCCTTAAGTAATTATTAGAATCTGACATTAGTAGGATCAATATTTGCCCTCTTTTTACAATAAAATTAAAGTGTGCAATGAATTTTAAACTTAGTAATTTTGGAGTAGATAAAATAAGGCTATATGCCCCAGTGTGGCTCTCGAAGGTTTAAAAATCAACTTGTATGGCTCTTGAGTTCCATAAGCTTAGCCACCCCTGGTCTATAAGGTGCCACAGGACTCTCACTGTTTTAACCCAAGATAATTTCTCAGGACTAATATACAAACGGCCATATCAGGTCAGAACAATTGTCCACCTAGCCCAGTATGCTGCCTTCCAACAAGAGCCAGAGCCAGATGCTAAATTAAACTTGCCATAGAGTTTTGACAGAAAACAGTTTATCTTGTGCTCTCCCTCTGAGCTGTCCCAACACTAGTAAAGTGAGCAGTCTCCATGCTGTATTCTATGTATTACTTGTTGTTTTCCTTTGTATTTGGAAAAACAATTGTTCAGGATTATTTTCTCCAGTACTGTGAACAATTCCAGTGTTTCACTTTCTTCATTTACCATGTCTCCTGGCAGCTTCTTAATTTACCATCATGCCAAAATCAGATTTGGTTCATTTTATTTTTTATGTAATTAAACTTACACTGTGACTTGAAACTGTCAATTCCACATCTCTTTAGCAGACTGTAGTTCATAACTCAAATCTGCAATATGTAATAAAATCTACTTGCTGAAGCTCAATCATTTTATACATGGCTTAACCAATTTACATGATCTTTATTTAGGAAACCTTGCACCAGGGCTGGCAACTTTTCTTTCAGGTCTCATCTCACATCTGTTTGGAAATGGCCAGAATGCTCATGGGTAAATCAACTGGTATTAGAACTCATGCGAGAAGACTGCACAGTTCAGTCAACATGACAAATTTTGTAACCTGTTCAGTAAATAATGAGGGCCAGCAGCATTGTGGTCAGTGTTGTATCACAAATGTCCTAGTTCTATGTAGCTTACAATCCAAAGTGGGAAGACAAAACAGTTCAGAATCATGCAGTGGGCTGCCTGACCAGACACAGATCCATTCTTATTTAAATAATGACACTTATATTCCAGTCTTCCATCACCAATTCATACAACACCGAAGAATATGACACACTATTTGACAAATATAATAAAAAGCTATGGCACTTTTTGGTTCTCCACTCATGCAGCTGCATTGTGTAACGCTTCCCACTCACATAGCTCCTTCTGCATAAGCATTTCACCTTGCTTAATAAAATTAACCTAGCATTGAAATCCCCACTGTAGAAAAGATAATATTGTGTATGTCTCCATTTTGTAGAGGAGGAAAGTGAAAGACAGAAAATTACTTCCTGTGTAAAGCATTTCTCATACTGAAACAAATTTAAAATACTTGTTATGCAATGGATAAGGCACCTGTGGAACTCATTGCCAAATAGTATCCATAGGCTCAACAGTTTACGAAAGTTTTAAGGAGAGACATTTACATAAGGTAAATAAGAGAAACTGCACCAGCCTTCATGTTTCAGGACAAAAACCAACACCTTACTGATTAAGCTAGGAAGATTATTTGCATAATTGTTCATTATGGAAGTTTAAGTACCCTTCTCTGGACCTTTTGGTATTGGGCTCTGCCAGAGAGACTATATGCCAGACTAGATTACCTCCTGGTCTGATCTAGTCTAGCATTTCCCATGTTCCTGCCATAAGATAAGTAATGTCTTCAAACAACATGCTGAAGCACAAAAGCTGTACAAAAATAATTTAAGATTATGCTTATGATTAATGAATGTATCATCCTATAACTTTCATTGACAGACCTTTCTTGGAACTGTTTTGAAGGAATCAATCCTGCCCTGAGGTTGGTATCACCAACACGTTTTGCTTGCCACCATGTCGGATCATCCTGGCTCACAACTTCTAAGATATGTCTTCTTTTAAATGGCAATCCTGCCTCCTGACAGGGAATGGCTTTGTCTTCTTTTGGATTATAGGAAAACAGTGCCCTCATGAAAACCTTCAAGGAAAAAAACCACATTCTTTGGTTCTTGTCCCATTCCGAATTTTAAAGCACATTTTAGAATGGCATTTCCACACCCCTGAATACTATACATATTACATGCAGCTTCATACTAATCTGTTGAAGAGTATCAAGCTTCATTTTAAATTTTAACTTGCTTACTACTGTAGAAAATAGGATGTATATATTTTTTCTTTCAATACCATCTAGAAAAACTAAGCATGGTAGCACACGGATGCTGAAAGAAGGACAGGGATCTACTGAGCTGGGTACACCATAAATGTCTACAAAAGACAATCCTAACTAAAAACAGGTTAGTCCTAATAAGGACAAAATACAGTTACTGAATACAAGAAAAATATGGAAGGGATGATAGGGTAAAAGTAATGGGAACACAAGTTTTTCTCTATTAGCTATCTGTAAAGCATACAGGCTTTAGTAAATTACAAAAAAAAATTTTTTTTTTTGTACTAAACAAATCAGATTTTGAAGAATCTGTAAGAAGCAACCTGCCTTCCATTATTTGGCATCTTGATGTTAGCATCATAACAGAAATGGGTCTTGAAAAATTATTTGAAAAGCTTGCACTGGATTTGTGAATTGATTATTGGAGAGTACTCCATGCATGCAGACCTGCAAGGAAAGAGTCCTTGAAAGAGACTAGCAGACACTGGAGGCTGCAATTGGTGGGTGACTTCATGACAAATGTAGTCAATTGGGTAAGTACACAGGAGCTTTAGCAATGAAGAGTTTTAAACGGGGGAACCTGACATTTGCAGTCATGCAGTGAAGATATTGGAGCCATTGGAAGGACTTAATGAATGGGGTAACTTGGCCAAAGCTACATGCCAGGATGATGGCAGCAGCATTTTGACTTGAGTGTATATCAGGAAGGCCAGAGAGACAGAGGATAGTGTTGTCAAGGTAGGAGATAGTACAGCCCTGAAGAAGAGTTTTGGTTGTGTCTCAAGAGAAAATGTTAGATTTAGGAACTGCTATGAAGGAAGATGTGTCAAGAGTTAAGGCTAATCTAAACAATGCTTAATTCATAGTAAACTAAAGTATAAATCTAGCCTGTTGTGCACTAAATATTCCATAGTCCACTTTGATCTGTCCTGCTTTAAATGGTTGTAGCTTAAGGTACACTGTAGAACTTCTAGTGCATGTCAGCAGGGTCCACATGGATACTTTGTAGGTGACAGGTTTGTGCAGAATCAACTTGCACCATAGTTTTGTCACAAAATTAGTGTTTGCTCACGGCCTGGAACCATACAAATTACTTCTTTTTAGTGAAACAGCAGAATTTTTCTTTTAGAGTACTATATTATTCCGTTAAACATAAATCAAATTAGGGACCTCATTCGGTAAATGGGGTTCAAATAAGCAAGAGTCTTCCATGTACTACTTGCAGAACTGTGCCCTAAATTTATTGTTTAAAAAAAATCCATATTTCAGTGGATTACAGACCTTGCTGTCCTTCAGACGATCTTCTTCTTTAACAGCTGGAATTATTTTTAATGTTATTGATCCCTGAGACTGAGCCTGTGAAAAAGAGAAAATATATAAATACAAAAAGAGAAATGCTGCCAAATATTTAAAGTCAGTTTCTGGTGCTAGTGAACTGGCTAATTATCTGAATCTTCATATGCCAAACACCACATTCAACTTTGAAAAGTCATATTTAGCTTTGTTAAGGTGGTTACCATGATGTCCCAAAATATCATGTGTGTATTTTGCTCCTTTTTATCCCTTGTACATATTACCTTGTGCAGGATTCTCTTTATTATGGAGATACGAATAGTGAGTCCAAGCTAAGCCTGTGTTGAAGCTTGCACTAAAATCATTCTTCACATTTAATGATTCCATTTAGTTTCCAATTTGGACACAACTGACTGAATGATAGAACTTTGTCTTTTTTTAAGAACAACTTTGACTGATTTTTCACATTAAATTCAAAAAGGAGCATTTAAAAAGGCCTTTACATGTTTTTCACACATTTCTTGTGGTTCTTCTAGTTAAGTAACTACAGAAACTAGAACTAGACTAACACGGCTGCCACTTTGGAACTACAGAAACTCTGAACATCATACATTCTAATTTCATCTTGTACAGAAGCCATTCTTGAAACTTTAAAGTTTAATTTCCCCCCTCATTCAGCATAACAGTTTTAATTTAAAACAGTATTAGCTGATGGAACTGCTTTGATCAGCCAGATAGTTCCATCTGCTGATGCTGACAGTCTCCCTTCCTGACTCATCAGCTTCATTCCTCAGAGAGATCATGGGAAGCCAAGGGCAAAAAGTGGATAGGAGAGAGGTGAGAGAGAAGAAACTCTTGGAGCTAGGTCCCTGCTGCGATGAGAAGGTACATGGAGTGGACAGGAGGGTTTGAGTGGCGCTTTAAGCAAGAAGGCATTAATGTTGACTGTGTGGGGATGTGAGGCAGGAGGTTGGCAGCCGTGTGAGGAAGCCTATATGGGACCCATACCTCTGAAGGGAGGTTTCCTTCAGCTCCCTTGCACATCACATTATGAATAAACAGCATCTATTTCTAGGCACAGTTGGGTAACTATCGAAAGACTTGTCAGAAACACAGAACTGCAGAAGAGCTTCATTGCTCCCCTGAACGCCAGAAGCATAGTGGGAAACTAACTAAAAATGTATCCTTAAAACAGTTAATCTGCAATTTTCATGTCCTGCAAGGAAACTCATAGTGAGAGACATAGATAGCCTGTGTGTAGCATATGTCATGTTCAGAATCAAATAACTCAAAGTTTCATGCAACTTCCTTAACTTTAAATATCCCACTATAAATATGAGCAGAGAGCCCAAGTCTGTCCTCAGTTACACCTATGTGCGATTATCTACTGCTTTAAGAAGCCCACTTGATGACCAATCTCGAAGTAAAAAATAAAAGCAGACCAAAATCTGGCTAATTTCTTCTGGTCGTTTGTGAAGCACAGCAATCCCATTGACTTCTTTTAGCTCATCTCCAACATGGACAAGACCTAAAAACAAGATAACTATATTAGAACTACTGCTCAGCTCCTGCTCACCTATGACACATGCCCACGTTAACCATATGTACCTCATGACTTTTCATAACACTGTACCTTAGTCTTCTGCCTTCCTACTACCTGGCACTCTTCAACAGTGAGCCATAAACACCTACAAGGGCCATGGGGGGAGGGAAAGAGGACACTTTGCAATCCATGTGTCCAATCGTAATAGTCAGAAGGTAGTTTTAGTGCCTAACCACACCCACTGTCGTTGTACTGGACCTGCAGTGGAGGACCATTTTTACCAAGCTGTTTCAGACATTCCCTGCATCTGTATCTGCATCACCTCTCTGAACTGGGGACATTGTACAGTACTAGAATGGATTTGCAAAGATGGAAAACTCTTATAGAATTAGAAGACGAGTTGCTAATTCATGCTGGAAGGTCTCTGCTGCCATGAGCTGTATGCAGATAGCTCTGTGCTGCATGGTCTCAGCAAGGCAGATAGGCTGAATTTTGAAAGTATAATTTACAGCACACAATACAGGGTTTA
Source organism: Podocnemis expansa (assembly GCA_007922195.1). Lineage (NCBI taxonomy): Eukaryota > Metazoa > Chordata > Testudines > Podocnemididae > Podocnemis > Podocnemis expansa. The sequence continues at coordinate 21,852,218 of ML681990.1, forward strand.
GTTTTGCTCATTCAGTCCAGTTTTGCACCCCTAGTAATACCAGTACTAGTTACTGGCCATACAAGAACTTAACAAAAAACAGCCTACACCTCATAATCATACAAGGAGCATTTATCTCCATCTTCTTTCAAGTGGAATTCCCAATGAATTCAGGAGAAAGTTCTGCATGGAACTGGACAGAATGATATGGCTCACAATCATCATGGGTCCACACTCAAAACAAACTGTATCTTATTTCTTCACAGACTCTTAATGTCACAGAAAGACTAATTAATTAAATGAATTTCTAAAGAAGAATATTTGAGACCTTTGGCAAGGATCAACACAGTGGGCTAGGTGTATTACATCAATAGTATCAGGAAATGAGAGAACACCAATGTTCTGAATTAAAAGGAAAAAAAAAAACTCCTTGCAAATTTTTTAAATTAAATTGACGTTTGAGACTAATTTTCCTCATTCTATTGGCAGTTTTTATCCTATTAGCCATGTTACCAGAGAATCAAATTAAAAAACTGCATTATTGATGTGAAGTGGAAATGCTGGATGTCACTGTTTTTAGCCCCTTCCAAATATTTATCAGATTATTTTAGTATGAAAAATGCTAATATGAGACTAGAAGAAAGCTGTAATTTGCTAATATTTCTTCATCACAGAAATTCATTACCATTGGGATTGTATTACTAGTGTATTGAAAAGGACAAATTATTAAAAAAAATTAATGACACTTCAATACTTCATTCACTATATATAAAATCTCCATGCAAACCCCATCTAGCTCGTTTAATAAGTTTTAAGGGAGCTGCCTCTAAGACATGCAAGGTCAAGCACGTTAGGAATTAGCTGTGTGAAGACTGCAGATGTGTAGTACAAGTATTTACTTGGATGTCTGCAGAGTAAATGTCAGCTAACCTAGCTTTGCGGGCAAGTAACCATAGGATTTTATTAGACTCTTGTTACAAGTCTTAAAGTGACGTTTTATAAAAATATTTTGAAACTGCTTTTATTTAGAAACGTACCACTGCGGTCAGCTGCACCACCTCTCATAATTCTTGCTACAATCACAGCCCCTGTATGCTCATCTCTTCTGATGGTGGCTCCCTGAAACATAAATAAATAATAAACTAACATATAGCACTTACTCAGAACAATTTAATGGTGAAATAATTAATAATTTGATTAAATTTTGAAAATGGTATTTGTTGTTTTCCTGTGGGGAAGACAGTGAGTATATTTTGCCTTCTTTTCTAACTAATTTTTCCATCAACCTGACTTGGGCACTGCTTTATGTGATAATCAGATGGGTATGGCTACAATCCCTTCATTAACCTGTCTGGGTAGTTATACAGCCCCCTCATCTCCCTATCCAAAAGCCCCTGAGTGTTTAAAAACTGATATCTAACAATTTCTATAGCTATAGTCTGGGCCTCTATACATCATAGACAAAATGCCTACACAGGAAAGGAAGACAAAAATCCAAACTCACTAGCAGCTCTCTCCCAGCAATACGGACAGGATTTGAACAGGTACTCAGTTATCTGACTCAGCCATAGAAGACCATAATAAACCCTTGCAATATCCACTTCATTGGAACTCTTCAAGCTATGTGCTTGCATTATTTTCTTCCAGGGAGGTGGAGGGAAGGAGGGGAATCATCCTGTTCTGTGTCAGGCTGCAGTATATATACCAGGTGTGGCCAAACTGCGGCTTGGGAGCCACATGTGGCTCTTGAATGAAAAAGTGCAGCTCGCAGAAGAACATCAGCAAAGCAATTTAGTATGTAAAAGTATATGGCTATATGGCTCAGTGCGGCTCTTGAAGGTTTAATAATCAACTTGTGTGGCTCTTGAGTTCCATAAGTTTGGCCACCCCTAATTTATATATTGTTCTCTCTCCCTTTCTGAGCAGTGAGAGTGCTGATGGAGAAGGAAGCCAGAACTGGAAGGCTGAGTTTCTGATAGGAAGGACTGGACTGGTGGCTCCACAGAGAACAGTCTGTGACAGAATACGAGCATCATGTGCAGCAGAAGAGCTAGAGAGAACTCTTATGTTACTGTGATGGATTCTATTTTGGAGTCATTGAGGACTACTTTTAACCACTTTGGGCTATTAACCCAGCCACAGGCAGTAATTGGTGGTAGTCCTGATAGACTTGGTAGTTCCTAAGGGACTCTGAAGATGGGAAGCAGAGCCAGGGTCCTGCAGTGCTCCCTGTGACCATTAGAAGGGCTCAGCTGACAACCCTGATACCTCATCTGATTATTACAATTTACTAAGGAGCCATCTTCACTTTGCTGCCATTAGGCTGATCTTCCCAATTGACTGATTGGGTCTGTGAAGACCCGCTCACCTGATCAGGAAGTTGATCTCTGAAGACTAGTCACGTAGACCTTTCCTAAGAAACACACCAGAGCTGAGACATTATTCCTGGCTAATATCATTATGACCCCACCTCTTGGCATTCTTCTGTAGTGACTGGTAAAGTTTACATACTTCATAGTCTTATGAGAAAAGGTATTCATATGTTTTTTATGGTGGAAAACCCTTTACATTAACTTACTATATTTTCCTTTGGGTTTTTTTGGTGATTTCTATCTGCCAAAAAATGGAACAGAATACAAAAGCTAATAGATTTCTGTGTAATCCATTCAGTAGGGTAATACTGGCTCAGTTTTCATCTAGAAGATGACTGTTTTTATGAAACACTGATAGACAGTGTCATGTTCATCAGTTCTACAAAGTGTCTTGGGCATTTTGCTGTCTTAGTCTAGCCTTATGATTCAGAGACAAAACTGAAAACCATTTCCCAAGTCTTTTTCACTTCCTGCTTAGGGGTTCTCACCAGTGCAGTGCAGAACATTACTCCATTGAACTTGTAACATCACCACCATTTTTGCTGAAATTGCCTGAAGCAGTAGAAGTAACATATACTTTTGGCACTGTTTACCTTCCTCACAAAATCTTTAAACTAGCCTGAAAATAACAAGTTTGAAGACTTTCTGACTTTTAGTCTTCATTAAAATGCATAGCTTATTTTGGAGGATATTCATAATTGCTATTCTCAAAGGCTACATCTACACCAGAGGGCTCAGGTAAGTCGACTTAATAAGGTCAACTTAAAGCTGACTTTATTAAGTTGACTTAGAGAGGCCTCATTTGTTTAAGTTGATTTTACAAAGTTGATTTAAGCCAGGAGACCCATTTAAAGTCAACTTTATTAAGCTGACTTTTAATGTGTCCCCAACTTTTAGTTGACTTAACAAAATGTGGCCACTAAAGTTGACTTAAGGCAGTAGAGGCATTTAAGTACACTTAAAGAAATGGTGCCTCTCTGAACAGACTTAATAAAGTTGACTTTAAGTCGACCTTATTTATTAAGTGAACTTAACCTTTAAAGTTGACTTTAAGGCTGAAAGTTATTAAGTCGACTTAAGCAAATGCTCGAGTCAACTTAATGAACTCCAGATGTGGCCAGGGAGTTGCTTAAGTCGACTTAAGCCTCCAATGCAGACATAGCTAACGATCTGATAAATACCAGCGTTCTTAACATTTTTTTTCCATCTTTATCACCAGACAGACAATAATCTTATCATTCAGCAGAAATTCTGTAAGAGAGTCTACCACAGGAAAAACTGTTTCAGCATCTCTCACTCATCTGATACATAATTATATAGCATGTATATACTCATTATCAAAAATGAAGGGAGGGTTTTTGCCTGAGATGAGACTCTTCCAAAACACCTCAAATATAAGATGCTTCAATTGTGAAAAACAGCACCCCTATAAGTCAGCCATACCAATAAATCAAATCTGGCAGCCTGGATGTCATACTCCAGCCTTCAAATTCATCACACGTGGTTTTTTTTTTTTAGAAAAGTGTGTGTTGGGGGAGGATGTTTGTTTTTCTTTCTTTTTGAAGGATAAAGCTTCACTGCACTAAACACCTCTGCTGGACAACATGAACAAGGCCTTTCCCGCCAGAAGGCTCCAGCAGCTCCCCATTGCAGGAATCTTTCCCTGAAACAGAGAAAGGCTCTAGCAGCTCCCTGCTGCAGAAGCTTATGAGGATTTTTGCCCTACTGCAAGTGGGTGCCATGTAAATCAGGACTCCAGCAAACCCTATATAACAAAACACAGCAGTGAAAAGCAGACTTCATCCATGCTCTGGTGTGTATCTACACCTCAGTTAAAGACTACGGAGAGATGAGGCAGTAGAAAAGGTGGGGGGAACTCCTGGAGCCTTTCCATCCCTAAGGAAGAAATGCCTGCTGCAGAAAAATACTAGACTACAGTGGAAAAGTGCTGGAGCCCATTCCCTACCCCAAGAAAAGGCTCTGCAACATGGAATTGCTGGAGCAGGAGTCTTTCCTTGCAGCGAGAAAAGGTCCTGACACCTCACTGTTACAGGAGCCTTTCCTTATGCTGGGGAAGACTTCAAACAGGGGGAGACTACAAACTAGCATTGTCGATTGGGAGGCGCTGCTTGGATGAGTAGAGAGCATTGTGGGGTATATTCCCAGGCATATCTCCAGAGTTCAGGATTGTTTTTACCTCGCTAAAGTAGCGCCTCACTGTCTATGCTGCTATTTATACTTAAGTTTGGGGTGTCTGTAGCATATGTACCCTACACAGTGCTGAAAGGCATGTGCGACGTAGATGTACACTAAGGATTAGATCGCTTGTTGACTAAAGATAGATTATGTTATACATACCAAAGGCTCTTTATTCTTCACTAGGCGAACAATTTTCACGGACTCTTCATCAAAATCATCATCAAAATTGTCTGGCAGAGGAGGAAGAACTGGGTCAAAGTTCTTCTGGGCAACAGTATCATGTACTACAAGCATTGCCTGTACAACATGGAAAAATAAAACATTAAAATAGTTCAGGCAAAACTGAGGAGGGTGCCATCTCTCTTACCCCACACATCATAGCCAGTAATAACAAAACCCCATTTTCTTAGGTGAAAATCCAGATACTGTTTTCTAGATAAGCATAAACTATTTCTTGTCACTTTCCTTTCTACAACTGTGCCAACGTTCACAGAAAACTTAATGAGTTTAATGCTCTGCCTGCATTAGTGAAAAAGGAAGCTAAGGATCCAATTTGCTTTTTTTTTTAAAAAAAACAAAAACAAACAAACAAAACAAACAAACCCAAAACAAAAATCCTTTATGCCCAAAAAGAGAATCTTGAATATTTCCTTCTCCCTTCACCTTTAAGGGGCTACTCCTGTACCTTGGAAGTCAGTAAGAGTTTTATTATGTGCATTAGCAGAAACAGGATCATGCACTACCTGAAAGTGAGGTTTGATGAAGAATGCACTAACTGATGCTTCAAAATTCAAAACTGCCTCTTTAAAATTTTTCTTCCTTGTGCAGACTTTTATGTATAATAATGCTTTGCCTTTCTTGAAGGCTAATCCTTTACACCTTTCATCTGTAACAATCATTTGGTCTTTCCTGGAATGATCTGACCACAGAGGCTTTTAGCATTAGAAAAAAGAAATCTCAAAGACTACATTACGGTGATTGTCATAATGGATCACATCATGGATATTTGGAAGCTTGGATGACAACCACCCATAATGCTCTATATAGAATCTATTGGTATACTATACAATCTCATATTCTATGGCTTCTTTAGTTATTTTAATTTAACTTTCACTAGTGTTTGGGAACAGGAAATTTAGTATGTTATTTTGATTAATTTTGTTAAGCAACATAGTTGTTTAATGAAAAAGGTATTAAGTATAGTTTGCTATGTTTAGAGTCATTTCCAAAATATCTCTAAGATCTCTACCACATCCAAAAGATCTCTACCTAATTAATTAATTCAGCTGAATTAATATCTGAAAAACATGTTTTGTAATCTTCACAAGGAAGATGCCTGATAAGTTCAAAATCTATATTTATGATACTTATTACTGCTGTCCTTTGATTACAGACAAGCCCCAAAAAATCCACCAAACTCCCCTCCTACCATCAAAATTAGTAGCTTACATCTAGGTCTATAACATAGCTTTTCAGCACATTAAAGTAAACTGGATAAGTTGTTCTAGAATAATAGCTACCGAAATAGAGACATGACTATGAGGCGCCACAGATGTTTCTAACTTAGTTTTGCAACTCCATCAAAAACAAAATAAATGGTAGAAGAGAAATAACATAAATTACTGGGATTGTCTACTCAGGAGCTAACACACAGAACCAAAAATTTGTGGTTCATAGTCCAATTTTTAAAGTAGCTAAGATTTTAAACAAGTGCTCCCAAATAGCACAGGGGCTCTGGTGATATAATTTATTGTTTTCTGCAACACATGATACACAGACAAAGACAACCAAGTTAAAATAAATTCTTCAGGACAGTCATAAGACATAATAAATTCCTTCGATTAACAAAGCGAGGTCAAATAGGACTCATACCTAAGAGGTTTGCAATGTGGAGGTAGGGATGGATTCTAGTGTGCAAAGAGGTGATGGGGCAAGTGAAATAGTGACAATGCAGGATGGAAGCATAATGACCCTTTCTGTATTAGGAACCCCACACTCCACTTATTAAAACAACTGGATTACATGGGCATGGAGACTTCATAGGTCTCTTTAGTCTGCAGGTAGAGACAGACACTTCTTAAAATGTTTATGAATAGAATTCCAGTCTTAGAAGCATATCAAGTAGGCACCTCCACCTCCTACTAAGTAATCTTAGTTGTACCCTCCCCGTAGCAGTGCATTCTGTCTGGAATCATTCCAGGAATCACATTGCTTCAGAGTATATGTTTTACCCTAAGATGTGGTGTTGACAATAGCTGAAGCAGCTCTTTTTCTTCACTGTTCACTGGTGTAGTCTGCAACTCTTCGATTACCTTCAGAAGTTTTAACAAAAGAATAAAACAACCCAATATATTTGCAACTGGATTTTCTAGTCAATGTTAACTTCCGTGTCTTCCTTCCAAGAAGCAACAGTAATTACATGCACATTTCAAAGGCAATTTCCATAAAATATGCATGCATCCTGAAGGATACACATGCCTCAAACCTGCTTTATTATTATGTATATTACAGTAGCGCCAGAAGGCAGTCAGAAATCGGCACCTTTAGATGTAAACCTACACAAATACATCAAACTCTACAGAAGTTCATTAACTAGTCTTTACTAGTACATTGTCATGGGGATCTGATTAAACAAATTTCAGATACTCCACATATTTCCAGGCTTTCCTGTATATGATAACATCGTCTAAAGACCAACTTCAAGTGTCACTTAAGAGTGACCATCCCAGTCAATTATAAATGGGTATAGATGGCTTGTAACAAGTTCTCTTTAGCCAGAAAGATGTTGGTTGTGAATTCAATGTTCCCTCTAAGAGCCTCAGGCAGCTGAGCGACTCATGTTGCTTGCTGCGCGGATCCCCCACCCCCGCGCGGGTCCGATCCTGGCGCACCCCCTCCCCATGGGCCTGCTCCCCTGGTAACCCTCCAGCCTGCCCAACCCCTCCCCGCAAGCCTACCCTGCCGCTGGAGCGGCATGGCTCAGCCACACCTCCTGGGGCCAGAGAAGCATTAACGGACCATGCTCAGACATTCTGGGCATGCTCCGTTAGAGCTTCTCTGGGCGGGAGTTTTAATAACTCCCAGCTCCAGAGGAGCTCTCAGCCAGGACTCTGGCTGCCGGCCCTGCGCGGCCAGCAGGCTGGGGGGGGGGGGGGGGGGGGGGGGGCTGTGTTGGGCTCCATGGCCGCATGCCCGCGCAGCTTAAAGGGAACATTGGTTGTGATGTTTCTCTGTTCTCATCAGTGTTTTATACCATGCTCACCACTGTAGTGTCTTCGCATCTGAGTGCATAGTAGATCAGAAGGAATTTTTTTTTTTTAAATCATATAAATGCCCTTAACAAATTCTAGAAGTAAGGGTCAGTTACAGAGCACTTTTAAAACTATATGAAAATAAGAAGTGTTGCATTACATAGAGCTGGTAGAGAACATACCAGAGCTTTACAGCACTTGAAGGAGTTGCTTTTAAAAGCAGCTCCAACAGAGTTATTTGGGAAGTTCTGCATTCAAACACCTTATATTTTAAACCACAGTTTTCTGGTTACACTGTGTCACTGCAATACCACAAAGCAACCACACAGAGAGCTTATCTGTTCCCTGAAAGATTTCAATTTTGTGAATGGGGCCACCAGGTGGCATAGAGTTAATCTAGGGCAGGGGTCTCAAACAAGTGGCCCATGGGCCGCATGCAGCCCCTAAAGCTGTTTCTTGCAGCCCGCAATGACTCTATTGTTACCAATACTTACCATATCATTGCATGAAAAAGGTTTCAGTGGTGCAGCCCTTGGGCTAATGTGCTAGCCCTCATGCGGCCCTCGTGGTGATTTGTGTTTGAGCCCCCTTATCTAGGCTGTGTAGTTGTCTGCACACCAGAACTAATGCTTGAGCCCACAGACAGTCACGTACAACTTACAGCACCCTTGGGGCTGTTTTGAATTGTGTTCTAGCACTGGCTGAGGTTCAGGAGGGACAAGGATGATTTAAATCCTTCTTTTACACCATGTCCTTTTCCGCAGCAGCACACCAAGTACAACTCTTATATGACCTAGGGCCTGACCCATATACTCTGTGATGGGGGGTGGAGGGGACTGATAAGATTAATGTTATTCACTAGTAGCTCCAGACTGCATTTTTAGTGGGAACTCAACAGGACAAAATCCTGCAGAGTTTTATGCAACTTAGTTGACTGAGTATACTGAATATATTTGTTATTTAACAATAAAACTAAAAAATGTGTTTTAAATTCCAAAGTTTACAGTATAAATATGGAAACTTCAACTTTTAAAACTACATACATAAAGGTCAGTTATTCCTTACTTCCCTATATAGCGTAAAATGTTGATTAAGGTCAGGAGCGTCGCTGCCCAAGGGAAAGACCCAGGCCACAGGCCCAGGCCATGCCCCCCCGGCCCGATTTTGCACATGGACCTGATCCTGCCTCAGGCACCTGCTGCCACCAGATTGGCCAGGGACGAGGACAGGGCTGGGAGAAGCAGAGGCCACCACAGGTGGCCTGACCTGAATTCTTGGCTGGAGACAGGGCCGGGAGCTGCAGCCACAGCTGCAAGCAGCCTGGCCCTAGATCTCTGGCTGGAGACAGGGCCAGAAGAGGCAGGGGCCGTGCTAGGAACTCAGAGCATGAGTCCCGTAGGCCAGGAGCCAGCAACGTCCCTGATTAAGGTACAACTACCTAAAGCAGAAGAATGGAACAAAGGGCTTACCAGACTGGATCAGGTGCGTGCACGCTGTACACATGCACACAGCAATCTTGAGACAGTCTGTCCCCAGGAAAAAGTTTCCTGCTAACCCCCAGCAGCCACAGATTGGCTTATACCTTGAAACTTGAGGGTTTGCATCCCTGTCAAAGCTGTTATAACAATTTATAATTTTTGTCAACATAAACGGACAATACTTTCTTTGATTCATGCTAATAACTGCCTCAGTATTGCACATGCCATAAATTATGTTCAAATGCTACTTCAAATCTTTCACAAGTTTGTAAACTCACATGTAGCAGCAGAAACAGGGAATCAACATTTTTAAAATATGTGATGAAACCATGTTTTACTTCAGTCCGCATAAGAAAAACTTTAGTTGGAGACTTTCAATTCTTTAAGTATGTATCTTAAAAATCTATAATATTAAAAAGAATTTACTGAATGAATGTACTTACATCTTCAGCTAAAGCTGCTGCACTATGTAAAACTGGGGTTGGACTCTGTCTTTCATAATGGCGGAGCTTTTCATGAATCTAAAACACAAATGTTTTCACATAAGTGGCTATAAAGACACAAGAATTCCCAATTCTTTGATACTGCAATGTATTAGAGGTAATTAGTTGAAAATCTTATTGTTGAAACCACAAGGAACTATGTCCAAAGGAAATATCATCAAGGGAACTAATGCATGGGAGATTTTCAAATGTGCCTAGTGGTTTTAGGAGCATACACCCCAACTTGTGCTCCTAAATCCCTTGGGACTTTTTGAAAAATCTCCCCCACAGGATGGCTTGGAGAAAGAAAAAGACGACTTAATTAATGCCCCAGAAGATTATCTACAGCGAAAGATCAAACAGGGGTGTGTTAGTACTTTGTGAGCATAGTCAGACCTCACTGATCAAACCTGTGGCAGGATCAATCACTGCTTTGGTGGATATTATCAGTGATGATGGCAAATCAGCAAAGAAAAATATTACAGTGGACATTCTAATATTACTAGCGTGTTAACTGGTATTAATTCTATAGTGGTACCATTCAACCCAAGACTAGTTAATCTGAATACTTATTAGTCTGTGATCCCTTTTTATATCAAAAGGGAATATTCTTTTGACAAATATTATAAATATGAATGAATGATCCATGTCAAAAGAAGAAGAATCCTTGCCGATATTTTTGCTATTGTTGATTTTGCACATGAGCAGATATCTTGTGAAATTGAGGTTCCGTAGTTTAAAGGCAAATTAAGATTATTGCATCCTAAAATGCTTTTCATTACTTGGCACTGGTATTTGCAATTATCAGTTAATTTGGAAAAAAAACCCACCTCCAGATACAGAAAATTATTATTTTAACATAATGAAAATATAAATTATGAGGCCAGTGAATCTTCCTTCTGATTTTCTGTGATAGCAGCTTTCTTCAGCTACAAAATGACAGTCACTCAAAACCAGACAGAAATTTAATTTCAGAGCAAGCAAAAGATAGCAATTTTCACAGGATACTGTTCATGTTCATTGGTTTTAAAGCAACTTTAATACATGTATTTTCTCTGTTTAGTTTGCTCTTCCTTGTAAAACCAAATAAGCCTTACAGCACAATATGGAAAAGAAAGTAAGAATGCTGAGAATTGCTGGCCACAAAGAAAAGTAAAAGTAAATATTTACCTTCATTAGATAACTCAGACTTTTTTCACTGAAGACATCTTTAAGGAATCCCATTTCTTCTTTGTGATTTGAGTCAGGTCTTAACTGAGATGTCAACAGGGCCAAAGTCTCATGCAATCCTAAATTAATTGCAAAATGTAGAGAACAAAAGCTTTGTGACTAAAGAGTATCTTTTATCTTCTCACTGTTATGAATAGTGCAATAACTTTACTTGCATGGTACAACAAAACTGTGCTTCTGATAATCAAGGCAGTACTAAGAGTTGAAGCTCATTTCCAATCAGTGTTCTGCATTTTCAACTGCTTTCTTTAACAGCAGATCCCATATGAATTTTCTAGATATGCCAAATCATACAAAGGCAGAATCCATTGATTATAAGACTGTAAAAAGTCACAATTAGTGAAATTTTGCTCCCTTTGTCTAGTATTTCTCTGGGTCCTGATAATATCAGTATCACCCTGAAATCCCGAATCACACATCTACATTGGATCTAAGCTAGAGAAATCACCTGCCTTTTAAATAAAGGAAGAAACAGTAGCAAGGATACACAGTTTGTTGATGTGTGCACAGCAGCAAAAAGACAGCCACATACATTGAATTAAGCACCACATCACAACTTTTATTAAACTTCAACACAATGGAAGAAGGCACCACTCCCTACCCCAATTAACCATACTCTCCTATATTTAGTTTGTTTGTGAGGGGCAGCAGTGAAAAATGACCAGCCCAGCCAGCTACCACTAATGATCGGATAAGGACAGCCCAGTATCATTAGGGCGAGGAAGTTAAATATGGGCAAAGGAAGATCAGCACTTCTATGAATATTCATGACAAATAACAGGCCAGACCACTATGTATGAGTGAGATCTGGACCACTGGCTTTATTCGGTATGCCAATGTCAGGGCAGATAACCACTTGTCTCCTACCACCAGATTCCTGAGAAAGTGAGAAAATATTTGGGGAATGGTGCAAAATATCAGCTTAACTTTATATTTTGCTATATTCTATTGTGGTTTGGAACACCTGTGTCTTTACTTACTCCTAATAAATTACTTCAGGCTTTGCTTTGCACTCAGAGTGAGTGTTGTTGTACACATCAGTGTCTGGCTAGGAACCCTGAACTTGATAGCTTTGAAGCTATTATGCCTGCTTCTGGTGCTGAAACCCTGCAGTCCCCAGCTCTTTAATTCAGTAATTAACTGAAAACTGATGATTACTAAAGAATTGAGCAATTGGGGGAGCCTGAGTATGACTATGCAGCACCTCGCAGTATGCCTCCCTACCTGGATAGGCTTATGTTAACACTACTTGAGCTACCATATTAAAAGTAGCAGTGTGGACATTGCAGCAGGGGCAGCAGTTTGGACTAGTAACCCAAGTCCAAGCCCATCAAACCCTCCACATTGGAATTTGGGTCACTAACTTGAGCCACCACCCATTCTGCAACAATGTGCCATTTTTGGAACGCTGGCTCCAGTAAAGCTAGCATATGTCTGTCTACCTGGGGTGGGAGGCACTTTTCCACATGCATTGTACACATGCTCTATGTGCCTGAAGACTTAACACAATGAGATAGGGTGACCCTGCTGAATGGGCCTGAATCATCAAGAAACTGGGAGTGGCAGGCACTAAGCAGATTTATTAGCCATTTAAATGTGATTTCCATCGTGGGCAAGCAGGCTGGCAGGACACACCCAGAGAGGAGTGCTGGCTCAACTTTTATAGTGGGGGCGCTGAGAGCCATTGAATAAAACCGTAAACCCTGTATATAATGGAAACCACTTCAAGACGGGGTATGGAAGCCAGTGGGGAGGGGGAATGGTTTATAAATAGAAGGAATGGGAGCCGTGAAAGACTCAGTGGTGAAACAGTGGCAATACAAAGAAAGTCTGCTGTAAGGACTATGTTCAAGGGATTTTGCCAGTTTTAGATTCAGACTGCAGGCTTCTCCACACTGATGAAGAACACTAGAATTTCCGCAGCTGGTGCAAATAGTGGATGACTACTGCAGAAATTCAAAGGGAGTTTGAAAGAGACTGTAGGACTATCACTCATTTCTTAGACATTAAGTGGGTTGTGCAGGGATCAACAACACTGGCTCCCAGCTAGGCACAAGAAGTTTTATTTTTGGTCACACTGGAGCTAGGAGCCAGGCTACAAACCCTGGCTGCCATGGTGACTTGGCACCTGGGTTTTGTTGACTCCTGAGCTTGTGTCCTTGTTTGGACACCATTCCACAAAGACAGAGAGGTAAATCCTCCTGGAGAAGACATCCAAGGAGTATAATATGTGCACAATATTATGCATTTCAATTTGTGATAGCATCAAGTATTAAACATAGGGGGAAAAAATTGAAAGGAGTTAAGATTTGCAATTGTTTTAAGGGTAATAAACAAACTGTTATGCATTCCATGTATAAAAAGAAATTTATTAAACGTTTTTCCTTTAGAGATTGTTCCCACCCTTCTATTCAATTTAAAGCTGTACAATAGACATAGACAGAATTCTGAAGACTAAACTCTGGTCTGTACTATCACAGAAAGATAAACTGAGCTACTGGAAGGGGAAAGAAATCCTATACCTGATATCTGACTGTTACCTTCCTGAAAGCCATTATGCTAATGAAACAAAAGTTTTAGACATCTGCACCAACTGAACTAATGGATGACCATGCTGTGATCTGTTAGCTGCTGCCACCTCCCTGCCCTGCTGCTCCACAGCTGCATCTAAGACATTCAGCCCAGCCCATTCACTGTAGGTGTTTGGCTTTTTCCCAACCCACATTTGCATAAGCCCTTTGCTCACACAAGCAACGGTTTCTGTTAGAAGTTGTGTCTCATGGACCTATTAAGGTCCATTGACTTCTCCTGAGGAAGGCACAGGAAGTTCACCAAATGGCTATAATGACTCCTTTGTAGGCATCTTAGCCTACAAGTACCACCCTTTTCCTGACCTCTAAAGCAGTGAAGGGCCAGGGCCTGGTGGAAGTAGACAGAGACAAAGGAAGATTTACAGGGAGTAATGGCTGATAGGCGAAGCTTGTAGCTCTTCATCTAAGGAGGCACTTTACCTGACAAACAATTTATGGTTTCCCAGTGAGCAATTCTGCTAAGACAGACCTGGTAAGGTTTCCTGGTGGACTATAGCAGACAATAGAAGCAAGGAGTCCTATGGCACTTAAGGACTAACAGATTTATTTATTGCATGAGTTTTCGTGGGAGAAAATAATCTTAGTCTTTAAGTGCCACAGGACTCCTTGCTTCTTTTGCTGAACTAGACTAACACGGCTGCCCCTTTGGAATATAGCAGACAATGTTTCTTCATTAGGGAAATACAAATTCTGCCGCTTGGGATCCTCAACACCTCATCAGCTGCTTCCTCTATGCTAGTGGTTCCCAACCTTTTTCAGGCTGGGGACCCCTTTTTAACAAAAAAAATTTTTGCAGCTCCACTTGGCTGATTACATAATCTGGCCCGTACCACTCTGGCAGCACCACTGGCACAGCCAGCAAGCAGCGCTGCCACTACCATTGCCCATGCCACTGGGGAGCCAAGCCTCGGCAGCTATGGCCCCCTGCCCTTGCCCCTGCCAGGGAGCTGCCACGGCCCCGTCCTCCTGCCAGGATCTGGCCATGGGAAGGGAAAGGCAACTTTGGTGGGGAGCATCAGGGCTGTAGCTGGATTCTGGCCCCAGTACGGAGAGGCTCCACGGACCCCCTGCAACATGTCTGCAGACCCGGGGGTCCCAAGACCACAGGTTGGGAACCACTGCTCTATGCCCTCTAGAGCTCATTTGAAGAAAAGAGGCACCAAAGTCCTGGTTCTTTTGTAGCCCTATACACCAGTGTGAACTATTACACCACATTTTACTCTGGCATAAATCACTAGACAAGAAGTGCCACAGTGTGTGCTTCATTTAATTGCCAACCTCATTTATACTGAAGTGAGGTTGATCTGGATGTTAATATCGTCCTAACAGCACTGTTTATTTTGTTAGCAAGAAATGTATAAGTGTAGGAAAATGTGCTTTTTTGTGTCTCCACAAAGAACAATGACATACACTGACAGGACTCTGTTTGCCTGGCCACCAGACTACACTACTAAATTTCTGGTGTGTTACCAAACTATGTCTCTTCTGAAATCTCTTTATCCAATCCCCCTCATACTGTGATATCCTTGATTTTTAGTACTTCCATTGAGAGGAAATGACTTTGTAGTCTCAACTCAAATTTAAAGAATTTACTCAGTCTTGTGTGAGACCATGCTAAGATTTCAGACAGACATTCTTAAACTGAACGCATGCAGATCAATTACCTGAATCTTCTGACAGCACTGGCATAGCTGTTGTCTTAATGTTAGAGACAAATGTTCAACTTAAACCCAAAGGATTCTCTTCTTGCAGGACTGCAATTCAGAGACAGTCCTGAAATAAGGAGAGATAATGTCTGAGGTCAAGGATCTCTGACATGCAGAGATTTTATCATCATGCAGAATGCTATTTTCCATCTTAGTGCATCCTTCTTCAGTAAGCTGTTAAAGTTCAGCATGATCAGAGTTCAAAGCACAATGTATCTATGTGGCTGAACAAATGGCAGCATAGCATCTTCTAGCCAAGGCATTGCACAGCTTTCTGAGTCTGCATAATCCAGAAAATAGCCATTTCCCTGCTATTCCGGTTCCTCTGCTTTAGCCAACAATTTTAGGTGCTTTGGGAATACCACCGAGGGGCAAACTGACAAGTGACTAGGAGGTGATGGGGGATGCTATAGGAAGGGAGGACTAGAAGGGACTTAAATACTTGGTGGGAGCATCAGAAGGATATCACCATTGCAGGACTCCTCAGCTTTCCCAGATCTCCCAGCAACACACATCAGGTCTGTATTCTGCAGAGCCTGCATCAGGTCCAGGCCTTAGCTCATGCAGCTCTCATTAAAGGCCACTATTTCTGGCTCTGCAAGAAGGCAGCATACGTTTGAGCAGTGGGGGCGGCCTCATCCTAAATCCTGTTAGTTCTTCTTCCTATTATGCTTCCCCTTTCACTAATGAGCAATTTCAGATAGCAATAAACAGTTAACTCTGCCTCTCGAGATCATACCTTTAAGACAAAATACCCTTTATTGATAGCTGTCTGACAAAGTGGGATTTTCTCCCATGGAAGCTCACATGATAAATAAATTCATTAGTCTTTAAAAGTGCCACAGACTCCTTGTTTGTTTTGCTGAACTAGACTAACATGGCTACCCCTCTAAAACTTGTAAATATTTTGCAGTCCAATCCAACTTTGTATTTTACTCTTGTAAATTCATTAAAATATGCTCTGCAGAGAAAAACATACAACAGCACACAAAGGCTGTTAAGGAAAAAGCCCTATATTCCTTGCTCTTTGCACATTAATGTCTTATTTGGTAAATTTCAAAAGGGATAGCTGTGTTAGTCTAGTCCAGTAAAAAAACCAACAAGCAGTTGTGTGGCACTTTAAGACTAACAGATTTATTTTTTGCATCAGCTTTCGTGGGAGAAAATCCCACTTCCTCAGATGCTTCGAAGATGGGTGAACTTACAGAAAGGAATAAAACTAAATGCAAGGGGGTGTAAAACATAGGATCAGGTCTTAAAGTA
>ML681990.1:21873768-21946041 GCA_007922195.1 Podocnemis expansa
TCATGCTGTAAAATATGACGACACTTCATCTGTAGAGAAATCCATCAGATGCAACAATTTCATCTCTACAGACCCCACAAAAATTATGGTGGAAGGTGACAAGGCTTTTTCTGTCAGTCATCAACCTAGATTATTCTATGAGTCTGTTATAAGGCTGAGCTGAAGCATTTTGTGTTTCTTGTTTTAGCTTGCCAAACGCCATTCTGGAAATGGTGGTTTGAGTCTCTACTTCAAACTCCTTTGAAAACATGTCTGTCCTAAGAAGGCCTTTCCAGGACTGTGCTTCACACTGGACAAGGGGTTTAGTGATAATTTTGTTAAGTCTGTCTGGTGTTTTGTGCAATAATTTCTATATTGTGACTCCTAAAAGGTTTATGATCTGTTTCTATCTAGCCTTATTTCTTCCCATAACCATTCATAAAACACTCTGATTTATTGCAGAAACTGGTAATATAGAAAATCACTTTTTCTGCTCAAGCAGTATTGAACTTTTGGGGCTAAATTCTATGTTTAGTATAATCATTGACTTAACAATTTTAATAGCTCATGGCCTGTGGTTCTACTAGTTGCCATTGTTAAATACTGGGGAGGATTTACATTTTATACAGAGTCTGCTGACTTTCAGAATACAGCACAAAAAAGTTTTTTGTTTTTTTTTAATAGTTAGAGTTATTTGGATGTCAAGGTTGGACAGCAGGGTACGTATTGTTAATCTCTGGTACTGGCAGCACTATTTGATTTAGATTAATGAACTTTTATTACACTCAGAAACTTACGATGAGCAACATTAATGATTGTTCTTCTTGGAGCAGACAGTCCTGGAACCCAGAAGGGAAAAGGCAGTTCTAGAGATGGCCCATAATGGAGCACAGGATCTGATCCAAGAGGTGGCTAAAGATGAGCCACTCAGTAATAGAAACCACAGTGTAAGAAAATTTAACATCCTTCCAGGGTGGGGGAAACACAACAAAAAAATTCGGAAGCCAGCTAAATGGAAATTTAAAAGGAGCAGTAACAAGAATGAAAATCTTCCAAATTACATATAGAAACCTTAAAAATATAATAAATTAAGTGTATACCCAAAATCAGAAAGAGTAGTAAGAGGAAAAATGCCACTATGGATAAGCAACAGAGTAAAAAGAAATAAATAGAGATAAAAAGGTATTATTTAAAAACTGGAAATCAAAACCTACTGAGGGAAATAGAAAGGAGCATAAAATCTGGCAACTCAAGTGTAAAAGGATACTTGGGCAGGCCAAAAAGAATTTGAAGAGCAAAAACTAACAAAATTTTTTTTAAGTATGTCAGAAGCAGGAAGCCAGCCAAACGACCACTGAGGCCACTAAATGATCACGGTGCTAAAGGAGCATTTGGTGAAGACTACATGGTTGCAAAGAAGCTAAATGAATTCTTTGCATGGGTCTTCACTGCAGATGATGTGAGGGGGATTCCCACATCTGAGCCATTCATTTTAGGTGAGAAATGTGAGGAACTGCCCTAGATTTAGGTGTCTAGAAAAGGTTTGGGAACAGATTGATAAATTAAACAATAATAAGTCACCAGGACCAAGTGGTATCACCCAAGAGCACTGAAGAAACTTAAATATGAAATTGCAGAACTCCTAAGTATGATAGACAACTTATTGCCTAAACCAGCTTCTGTACCAGGGGACTGGAGGATAGCTAATGCAATGCCATTAAAAAAAAAAAAAAAAAAAAAAAAGATTCCAGAGGTGATTCTGGCAATTAGAGGCTGTAAGCCAAACTTCAGTACCAGGTAAACTGGCTGAAACTATAGTAAGAATTGAACTGTCTGACACACAGATGAACACAATTTGTTGGGAAAGAGTCAACACAGCTTTTGTGCAAGGACATTTTGCCTCACCACTCTATCAGAATTATTTGAGGGGGTCAACAAGCATGTGAAGAGGGCTGTCCTTGGGGGTGGGGGGACATGAGAGAGGCCTGCACCACTGCTTCCCAGCTGTGCTGTCCCCCATGGGGGGGGGGGGGGCAAAGGCAGTGGGGAAAGGGGGAGCGGGGTGGGAGTGTGTAGAGCTGGCCTCTACTCCGGGCTGGTTCGCCCCACCCCAGGACAGGGAATAGCTAGCCCAGGGGCAGAACAGGCCAGCCCAAAGGCCAGGCTCTGCTCTACTGCCCCTCCTCTGGGCTGGCTGTTCTGCCCTACAGAGGGGGTGGCAAGAGAGCAGAGTCCACCCCAGGGGCTGACCCGCTCTGCCCTCTCCAGTGCAGGAAGGTTGTGCAGGGGGACTCCTCACAGGCCATTGCCCCGGGCCCTGCACACCCCCAGGGACAGCCCTGCATGTGGAGGAGAGTTATTTAGTGTTCCTGGACTTTCAGAAAGCTGTTGACAAGATCCCTAAGGAAAAGCTATTAAGCAAAGTAAGCAGCATGGCATAAGAGGGAAAAGCACTCTGATGAATTAAGTTACTTGTTAAAAGACTAGAAAAAAAATGCTAGGAATAATTAGTCAATTTTCAGAATAGAAAGAGGTAAATAGTGGCATCTCCCAAGGACCTCTGCTGGGACCTATGCTGTTCAACATATTCATAAGTGATCTGGAAAATGGGGCAAATAATTAAGAGGCAAATTTTTCAGATGATATATTACTCAGTTAAGTCCTAAACTGACTGCAAAGAATTACAAAGGGATCTCACAAAATTGAATGACTGGACACAAAAATGGCACATGAAAGTCAATGTTGATAAATGCAAAGTAAAGCACATTGGAAAGCATATGCTCAGCTACACATACAAAATAATGGAGTATAAATTAGCTGTTACCGCTCAAGAAAGAGAACTTAGAGTCATCAAGGATAGATCTCTGAAAACATCTGCTGAAGGTGCAGCAGCAGTCAAAAAAGTTAAAATAATGTTAGGAACTGTTAGAAAAGGGATAGGTAATAAGATAGTAAATATCCTAAGGACTGTATATAAATGCATGCCCACACCTTGAATACGCTGTGCAGTTCTGATTATCCATTTCAAAAAACAAATTAGAAATGGAAACAAAAGAAAGAAGGGCAATAAAAATTATTAGGGATATGGTGCAGCTTCCATACAAGAAAGGAGAGCAGCAAATATGAACCCTGGTCTTCAGAAAAACAGATTATGACTCCCTCAGGGAACTAATGGGCAGGATCCCCTGGGAGGCAAATATGAGATGGAAGAGAGTCCAAGAGAGCTGACTGCATTTTAAAGTAACCTTATGAGGGTGTAGGAACAAACCCCATCCTGGTGTGGAGAAAGAACTGCAAACATGGGTGTTGCTGGCACTGGGCTTACGGGGCTCAAGCCCTGAGTCCCGGCGCCCGAGCCCTGGATCTTTTCCTGGGCCAGGGGCGCTCCTGACTGCAAATGTGGCAAGTGACCAGCTTGACTTAACAAAGAAATCTTCAATGAGCTAAACACAAAAAGGAAGCTTACAAGAAGAGGAAGCTTGGACAGATGACTAGGGAGAAGTATAAAAATATTGCTCAAATATGCGGGAGTGAAATCAAGAAGGCCAAAGTACTACTGAAGTCACAGCTTGCAAGGGTAACAAGAAGAGCTTCTACAGATGATAGCAACAAGAAGGTCAGAGAAAATGTGGGCCCCTTATTGAATGGAGGAGGCAACCTAGTTGCAGATGATGTGGAAAAAGCTGAAGTATTCTATTCTTTTTTTTCTTCCTGGCCTCTGTCTACATAGACAAGGTCACCTCCCAGACTACTACCATGGGCAGCACAGAACGGGGAGGAGGTAACAATCTAAAAGCAAAGGTTAAGGACTATTTAGAAGGGCCAACATGCACAAGTCCATGGGGCCAAATATAATTCATCTAATGGTGCTGACGGAGATGGCTGTCGTGACTGCAGAGCCATTGGCTGTTACCTTTGAAAACTCATGGTGACTGGAGGAGGTCCTGGATGATTGGGAAAAAAAGACAAATATAGCACCCATCTTTAAAAAAAAAAAAAAGAAAAAGAGAAGGAAGATCCAAGGAACTACAGATCAGTCAGTCTCATCTCAGTCCCTGAAAGAAATCATGAAGCAGTTCCTCAAGGAATCCATTTTGAGCCATTTAGAGGAGAAGAAGGTGATCAGGAGCTGTCAGTATAGATTCACCAAAGGCAAATCTTGCCTGACCAAGCTGACTGCCTTCTATGATGAGATGACTGGTTCTGCGGATGTGAGGAAAGCAGAGCACGTGATGTATCACGACTTTAGCTAAGCTTTTGATACAGCCTCTACCAGTATTCTTGCCAGAAAATTATAGAAGTGTGGGTTAGATGAGTCGACTATAAGGCAGGTAGAAAGCTGGCCAGATCACTGGGTTCAACATGTAGTGATTAATAGTTTGATATCTAGCTGGCAGGTATCAAGCAGAGCGTCCCAGGGTCACTCCTAGGGCTGGTTTTGTTCAACACCTTCATTAATGACCTCAACAACAGAGTAGATTGCACCCTCAGCAATCTGTACTTGATTGTAAGATGAGGGGAGTGGTAGATATGCTGGAGGGTAGGAATAGGATGCAGCATGACCTGGGCAAATTGGAGGATTGGGCCAAAAGAAATCTGAGATTCAGCAAGGACATGTACAGCATCCTACCCTTAGGACAGAAGGATCCCATGCACTGCTACAGACTGGAAACAAATTAGCTAAGTAGCAGTTCTGCGGACCTGGGGATTATAGTACATGGGAAGCTGGATCTGAGTCAGCAGCGTGCCCTTGTTGCCAAGAAGACTAAGAGCATATTGGGCTGCATTAGTAGTAGCATTGCCAGCAGATCAAAGGAAGTAATTATTCCTCTCTGTTTGGCACTGGTGAGGCTATATCTGGAATACTGCGTCCACTTTTGGGTTCCTTACTGCAGAAAGCATAGGGACAAATTGGAGAGAGTCTAGGGAGGGGCAAAAAAAAATGCCTGCAGCCTGGGGCACCTCACTTATCAGGAGAGGCTGAGGGAACTGGGTTTGTTTAGTCTGCAGAAGAGAAGAGTGAGGAGGTATTTGGTAGCTGCCTTAAATTCCCTTAAGGGGGCTTCCAGAGAAGATGTTGCAGGTGGGGAGGTCTGGCTGGATGTTAGGAAAAATTTTTTCACTAGGAGGATAGGGAAGCACTAGAATTGGTTATCGAGGGAGGTGGTAGGCCCAACTTAAAGTCCTGGCTGGGAATTTCTTAGCTGAGGTTTAGTTCTGCTTTGAGTAGGCAGTTGGACTAGATGACCTCCTGAGGTCCCTTCCAATCCAAATCTTCTATGAGGAGAGGAGATTAAGAAGACTGGACTACTTTTCTTGGAAAAGAGACTGCTACGGGCTGATATGATAGAGATATATAAAATCATGAATTGCATGGAGAAAGTGAATAGGAAAGTATTATTTATTTCTTCACATACCACAAGAACCAAGGGTCACTCAGTAAATTAATAGACCACAGGTTTAAAACATATAAAAGGACACACTTCTTCACACAATGCCCAGTCAATCTGTGAAACTCATTGCCAAAGCATGTGGTGAAGACCATAAATTAAAAATGGATTCAAAAAAGAATTAGATAAATTCATGGAAGATAGTCCATCAATGGCTGTTAGTCAAGATGGTCAGGCATGCATATACTATGGATGTCTCTGACTGCCATATACTGGGACTGGGTGGCTGTGACTACACTAGCAAATTCATTTGAATTTAAGAGCCTTAATTTGACCTAATTTGAACCCTATCCATGCTAGACTTTGCCTAGTTCAAACTAAAAAAAAATTCAGTTTGAACTAAGCAAAGCTAGTTCAAACTAGTTAGTTTGGCTGGTTAGTTCAAACTAACTTTCACATTTAGTTCGAACTAGCACAATGTGGACATGCTAGCTCAAACTAAAGTTTGAATAGTGGTTAGTTCAAACTAAGCACGTTTCTTTAGTTCAAACTAACTTTTAGTTTGAACTAACTGTGATTTTTTAACTAAAAAGCTAGTTCAAACTAAAACAAACAAAAAAAACGCACTTAGTTCGAACTAACTTTTGAATTACTTAGTCAGGACTAAGTCCAGCTGATGACAGGCTGGATTACTTAATGACTGCCCTCTTCTATTCATTCCCTTTGAAGCACATGCCCCTGATCCCTGTCAGAAGACAGGATACTAGGCTAGATGGACCACTGGTCTGACTCAGCATGTCCATTCTTATATTCTTAGGAGGCTGAATGAAAAAAAAAGTCCATTTGCTACTCACCAGGAAACTGTCCCTGATGAAGAGACAGAGGCCATCAATTCTGCAAAAATTAAATTTACATTTTAAAAACATTTCTAAATTTTGGTGACAAAGCCATCCATATATGAATGATGCAATACTCCTTTTCCTCAGTCTGCAGAAAAAAGTAATTCCAATGCTTCTAGTGCTCTTCAGGCCTTTCCTAGTCAGCTGCAGTATGAAATTAGCAAGATTCTCTGGTCACTTTCACAAACTCTATCTAGCCCTAGAGCTGGATCAAAAGTTTGTCCTCTCCATATCAGATGAAACCTTCTAAAGATTTTCATAAAAAAAAAAACAGAAAAACACACTGCCGCAATTAATCTTATTATACAAAGTGAAACAGGTCCAGCCAGAAACATTGAAGGATACCAGCCCCATGATAGCCAATACTCTAATGGTCAGGGGAATCAGCTCAGTTGTGGGAGACTAAATTTCAACTCTCTGGTCTGAATTGGGAAGAGACTGAACCATGTGAGTTCCCCAACCATTGGTCAGTTAGCTACAGTATTCCAATGGGGATGGGTTTCTCACTTGTTCTGATCAGAAATTTCAGCTTGCATTTGGGAAACCAGAAAGAGCAAGACCTCCCAACTCCAGTTCAATGCCCTAACAACTCAACTGCACTTCCACTGGTGCCAGTGAGCACCTCTTGTCCCAGTAACAAATACTGGCTTCTGGCTAGTAGGTTCAGTCCTAGCCCTATAAGGTGACTCATAAAATCAGGCAAAACTTAGTGTTGAGCATGCAAATTTACAGCACATAACCGTATCACAGGGCTGGCAAACCCCAGTATGTGTGCCGACAGTGGCGCCTGAGCCCATTCAGAGCAGCACACGCCACTCTCTGCGGTATCACAGAAATTACCACTCCTGCTACCGAAAGCCACTCTGGGTGGCTTCCTTCAGGTGCACCTGGGACACAAGGGGTCCCCTCCATGCTTATGCCTCCATGTGACACAGAAAAAAACTGCCCGGAATGGCACTTTTCTGTAGTGTGATGCTCCCCAAAGGAGCCACTCTGGGCAGCTTCTTTCTGCAGCATGCCTGGGAACCTTTGAAAGGAGCCACTTCTTTACGTGGCATGCCTTGGGATCCCTGTCCCCAGACATACCACCAAGATGAGCCACTCTGGGCAACTTCTTTCCATGCCATGCCCAGCAAGTGCTCCCACTCCAGCCGTGACTGCTGCTGAATCTTCAAGCAGTCACCACATTTTTTCAGCAGAGGGGGCCACCGGCACAAGCTGATGGTCAGGGAGGAAGGACAGCCACAGGGGTCGGCAAAGGTTTGTGACCCCTGCTTTATCAATTCAACACTGAAGACAGAAACTCACTGAGATGCACTCCTCTTCCTCTCATCCTGGCCGCTCCTCAAAACAGTAATTTATTTTTAAATCTATTCCTGCTTGACTATTATTAGGGCAGAAGGTTTGACCAGCTTCATGGCCTAAAGAAAGGATGTTATAGTCTCCCCATATTGGATAAGTGCTTCTCAACATTTTGCAGGTCATGACGCACTTGATGGTGTATCACGATCCTACAGGGCACACCAGCCCATTCCTCCACCCCCCACGGCAGAATCCAGCCCTCTCCCCGGCTCCCTGCAGCACAATTACCACTGTGTGGCAACACAGTAATGCGCCTGGACATTGTGGTTAAGAACCACTAGAAACAGAATTTGGACAGTACTTCAATTCAGATTAGTCAGCCTTCAATGAGCACAACAAATAGCTTCTTTAAATACAACTCTAACATTGTTTGGCCCATCCACTTTGGATGGCAGAACTATATGAGAAACTGGTTTTGCTTTACTAAGTATATAGCAGGCATGGCCAAAGTGTGGCTCACGGAAGAACATGAGCAAATCAATTTAGTAGGTAAAAGTACATGGCTATATGCCTCAGTGCGGCTCTTGAAGGTTTAATAATCAACTTGTGTGGCTCCTGATTTCCATAAGTTTGGCCACCCCTGGTACATAGTTTCCAAACTGGTTCATGGCTTAGTATGAAATGAAGCTTCAGTACTATTGATGTGTTTTCCAAAACAGAATCTTTTTCAAAATCAATTGCACTTCAACATCTTTCCAGAATAAAGATCATTACCTGTATCAGCTCAGGAAATGCACCTACATTATAACATTTTAAGAGCTTGAAACTTCATGGCTGTCTCCTGTTACAAGTTTCTTGAAGATATTGTACCTTTCTGTGCCAAAAGAATTCAAAGCATAGTTTACTCAGCCTTTTACTTAATTATGGGATTTAACTAAGTATTATTATATTAAGGAAGAAGTCCCTTAGGAAACAAATTGTAACTATACAAATCCCCAGCATGAAGTTACATAATGTGATGTCTCTTTAGGGGTTCGGTACCACCTGATAGGTGTCTTAAAATAGCTAACCCAACTAACTCATAGGACATGCAAACACAGAGAGGAAGTGTAATTGCTAATAACCAAACAAGTAGGAATAAAATCTGACACTTGTCAAACAGGCCATGAGCTTTTAAAATCTTTTGGTGAGACTAACCTGAACTGCTGTTTATTTTTAGCATAATCTAAACCAGGCAGGGTTAATGCACCCCCTATAATTTTAAACCTTGAGTAATATTTTAATTACTTCAACTCTTTGCAGTCTCCATAGAATCTGGATTATGAATTAAACAAACCGGTATTGCTACTTCCTCCCTTTCATCACAGCACAACGTTCCTGCTACTAAGGATGCCCAAAGGCCGGTTTGGAATAAACAAGATGCACAAATCCACTCCACTCCATCTTTGTTTTCACTTGCTGAATTCTTCAGCTCTTGGGGCAGCTCTTGGCCCTCAGGATGCAGAGCAGAGCGAGCCGCTCGATGCAATTCATACGAGCCCCTGCTGAATAAGCGCAGGGAGGATGAGCTGTGCCACGGCCTCCCCCGGCCTGCGGCCCCGGGGCAGGAGAAATGCCCCCCCAGGCGCGGCACGGCCAAACCCTTCACAACCCGCCCCAGCGGCCGCGGCCGCCTAGAGCCCGCCCCAGATGAACCCGCGCAGCCCCGGCCCAGCTGCGTCTCCCCGTCCAGCCCCATGTGCCCGGCCTCCCTCCAGGCTCCCGACCCCATCGCCCAGCTGGGCAAAGGCCGGCGCCGCGCCGCCCGGGCGTGCTACCTGCGGGGCCGGGCCTGGGTGCTCGGTGCTCAGGCTGCGGGCTGCCTCCCAGCTCCCCGCGGCTGCGGCCCTCCAGCCCAGGGCACGCCTCGCTCATGCGCCCCTACTGCACGGAGCTGCGGCCCGCCTCCAGCCAGCCAGCCAGACCTCCCTGCCCGTCCCCCTGTCGCCGCGCGCGGGGGCTGGATGGGGAGCCGGCTGCCTCCCCCCCTTCTCTGCGCACGGCTGCGCGCGCCTTTAAACGCCATACAAGCCTCAAGTCAGCCGGGGGAGCCGGCCTCACCCTCTCCGCCCAGATGTGCCGCAGCTGGGCCCGCCCGCCCCTGGACGGGTTCCTGCAGGACCTGGTGCCCATCCAGCGCCAAGGATTGAACCCGCCTAGGGAAACAGGGCAGCGTGGAGCGCTCAAACCTGGATGTGTGGGCGATGAGGCAGAGCCCGAAGGCCACGTTTTGCCACCCGGGGCACGTTCTGATCAGAAGACGCCTTTGCCCATTAGTGGCACTCAGAGCCGGTGCCGCGAAGCCACCCTTTAATAGCGCAGCTCTGTTGAGCCGCTTCAGGCTGCCTGGGGCTGTGCCCCGTTGGCCACGCCATAGTTACGGCCCTGCTCTGGGGTGAGTTATGGCCCCTTGCTTTTAGCCTTCTTAGCCGTGGGTGAACTTAGCCCGCCAAGTTCCAAACGGGCCCTGTTAGTCTAGTTCAGTAAAACAAACAAAGAGTCCTGTGGCAGTTTCCACTCCACTATTAAACTCAGCCTGGAATACTCCACACAGGAGAACCACTTTCCAGACCAGTGGTTCCCAATATTTTCTCTGCTGTGGCACACTTCACTACCTTTAATTAATTTGAGGCACACCACCATATAGTTTTTAAATGAACGCATGAATATTCATGAGCCATTGAGCCAACCCAGAGCACTTTGCAGTGAGTGGTTTTTGAAAAAAAAAAAAAAATTGTGGCACTCCTGGCTCAGGCTTGGTGGCACACTGGTTGGGAAACACTGTTCTAGCCACTACAGTACAAATTAGGGATGGACACATAAGCACACCCCATACTGAAAACCTACTGATTGACATAACAAACAAACAAAGAGTCCTGTGGCACTTAACGACTAACAAATGTATTTATTGCATGTGCTGTCACAGGAGAAAAGTTACCTACATCCCTTGAGCTTTCATCCAAACACACCACATAAGCTATTGTCTACAGCCAAGCCCTAAGAAATAACTGCATTTGCTCTGAGCTCTCAGATAGAGACAGACACCTTCAGGAACTCACTGTGTCTTAGTAAAAGAGTTGCAGGAAACTAATAGCAATAGCTCTGAGGGTTGAAAACTCATCAGTCCCAGTGCAGGACAGAGATCAGAGCTATTTCTGGCATGCCTGAGAGTGCTCTGTCCCTGAGTGGCCTGCTAGGCAGGGTAGAGTCCTTGCCCAGGTGGGCTCAAACCTTTCTCTAAAAGCATTTTTCTGTCTGACCCAGAGTGTCACCCTTACGCCAACTGGAGCCAAACATCAGATCAAGTCCAAGGAAATGGGGCAAAACTGTCCTAAGTCAAAAGCGGCCATCAAGTGAAGCTCAGCTCCTAGCAGCCATCAGGTCAATATCTTCTACTAGGCACTTGGTCAGCCACAGCTGAGAGTGACCACCTGGTCAACCCCAGCTCCAAGGGGCCACATGGTCAACCCCAGCTACAAATGGCCACCTGGTCAACTCCACCCCTGCCTGGCCACTAGCTAGCTCAACCCCAAGGAATGGGACTGCAATGTCCTAAGCCGCACCTGGGCATCATGACAAGCGCAGGTCCAACTGACCACCAGCTCAACCCAGAGAAAAAAGAGAAACTTTCTTTTTTCCAACCAGCCGCCAGGTCAACCCCATGGGCTGGCACAGCAATTTTTGTTCAGACCCATTTGCCCAAGGGTGGGCCAGACGAGGGCTTAAAGTAGGGAGGAACACACAGGAACGCTTTGTTCTGGGGTCCCACTAAAGATAGCATGAGCAGCCAGAACACAGCGTCCTGGTGGCTCCATCTTAAGCCCAGCCAAGAGAGAGCTGTGGTAGGCCGGGAGCTTGTGAATCACCTCCTGCAGTGCAGAGCAGCTTCGGGCTGGAAACAGCTTCCAGGTGGTCAGCCAGCCTGCAAACAGCAGAGGTAAGGGCTTTGCAAGGGGACTGCTGGGGGTTTTGTGTGTGTGCGCACGTGCGCGCGCTTGGAGGTGGCTCTGAGTGTGTGTGTGTGTGGGGGGGGGGTGTGTGTGGCTATGTCTGGGGGTGGACTTAGGGGTACGGGATAGGTTCTGGGGACAGGTATTGGAGGGCCCACCTGTGCCAGAGGGTTCTGGGGCTCACCAAATTATACTTTAACCCCTGGGCCAGACCCAAGAGTAGAGCAACAGAGGATCCCCTACCTTGCTCCAAAGAAATCTGGGGGCACCCTCCATTGATTGACAGCAGTGTTGGGACCCATCACATTTAGAACTGCTGGTCATGTGACAGCTCCACCGTAGCCATGAGTCACCCCCCTAGGCCTGAGAGTTCTAGTGAAGCTCACATCACAGGGAGTGGAACTGCACCATGTGGGCTTTGCACTCTAACACATGCGCACACACAGTGTGTTACACTTGGAAACCAGCAACAAAAGCAGCTGGGTGCTTACGAGCCATAGGCAAGGGTCTGCCCAGCGAGACCAAGGCCCCAAAGGCAGGCTTGGCAGCCCCGCACTGCATTCATAGTGAAGAACCCCTAAAGGTGTTTCCCAATGCCAGTGACACCCTTGGGGCCCACCATCCCAGCATGCTCTGCAGCCACTGGCCTCTTGGACTCAGCACCTTCTCCCTATTTAAAGGCACAGCATTTCCCTGGAGCAGCCAGGCCAATCCCAGCGCTCAAACTCTGAGAAATAAACCTATGACATGAGATTTTTCTTTCTTTAAAAATGGTGTTCCAGGTTTGATCTGGCTTTTTTTTTTTTTTTCATTTTTAATTCCTTTCTCTTCCCCTGCCACTGTATATATGTGTGCGTGTTCATGAGAGGGAGAGAGAGACAGAGAGAGGGGCGGAGAGGGTGTGTTTTTGTATGTGTGCATATTGTGTGTGAGAGAAAGAGAGAAAGTGAATTAGCGTTGGCCCTGCACCAGGTTAAAGATGGTGATTTTGGCTCCTGCCACACCAGCTGTCTGCCCCACCTTAGACCCACTCCTTGCCTCCCCAATGCTTCTTCCAGCCTACAGTTTTGTTCCCTTACCTCCATCACGCCAGCACCCTTCCACTCATCAGTGAAAGTCTTCCACTGACTACAAGGCACTTCGGATTAAGCCTATAAAGCATTTCTCCATCTCCTGGGGGAAGGGGGCCGGGTATGAGGCCCAGCCTGAGGAGCCAGGCAGCAGAATTCTGGGAAGAATTGTTGGGTGGATATGGCCCTTGGGAAAGAGCTGCAGGGTGTGAGGATAATCTCAGGGAAAAGAGGGCCAGAGATGGGGATCGAGCCATGTGGCAGTGGGGAGAGAGATTATTTCTTTAAAGGACATCAGTATGCACTACACCACTGAAGGGACCTTGAGGAAGTCAGGAACCCTGCTCCGAGGGGCTTACAGTCTAAGCCAGCTCTGGGCAGCAGAAGTCAGAGGGACACACCCTATAGAGGCTGAAGAACTGGCTTTGAACATCCCACTGAGGTGAGTGGGGGGCCAGACATCCCCCCTTTCTGAGAGCAACTTTTTCCTCTCTGTAGACCAAGATCCACAGCAATGCAGTGGTCCCACTGGGGAAAGTTTTCCTCGCAATCCCAGAAGCTTCTATTCTGGAAAAGCAGAGGGGGCTAGGAGCCAAGGAGTGAGGCCAGAGCACTAAATAATGCTGGCCAAGCAGGCTATGGGAAGGGGAGGGAGAGAAGGAGTTACACACTAGCAGATGAAGAGGGTGGATAACACTAAAGAAATGTCTGATACAGAAGTCAGTTAAAGGGCTCTAGCTGTGGAAGATGAAGGCCACAGCTGCAGGACAAGGGAAACTGGAGCTCCTCAGTTCTTGGAGCTCCACTAAGGGAAGTGGAATAGCTCAGGTGGGAGGGAGACTGTGGCCTGTCAAGCATTCTTAAAACTACAGTACCCAGCTGTGGAAGTGAAGAAACAGATTGACAGAGCCAGGTGGGTACCTTAAAGTCAACTACTACAGGCCAAGAAAGAAAACAACAGAATGCCTTTAGTCTTTACCTACAACCCCCAAGTGAGACCTCTGTAGCACATCCTCAGGGATCTACAGCCTATTCTACAAGACAATCCCACACTCTCTCAAGCCTTGGGAGACAGACCTCTTCCCACTTACAGACAGCCCCCCAACCTTAAACAGATACTTATCGGCAACTACAGAACTAACAACAAAACCATTAAAGCAGGCACATATCCCTGCAAAAAACGGTGCTGCCAACTTTGCCCGCATGTCTGCACAGAAGACACTATTACAGGACCCAATAAAACCAGCTACTCCATCAAAGGCTCATTCATTTGCTCATCCACCAATGTGATTCATGCTATCATGTGCCAGAAATGCCCCTCCGCTTAATATATATTGGACAAACATTACAGTCTCTGTGCAAAAGAATAAATGGGCACAAATCTGACATCAGACATCTCAACGCTCTAAAACCAGTAGGTCAACATGTCAGTCTTTGTAATTGCTCCATTAATGATTTGCTAATTGCTGTGCTCAAACAGATAAATACCAGATCAAGGCTTCAAAGAGAAGCTGTTGAGATTGAATTTATTTGCAAATCCGGTTGCAATGCCTCAGGGCTTAATAGGGACATTGAATTTTTCTCTCATTACAACAGGTGATTTGACCTCATCTTCCTCTGTACCTTCTTTGCCAGTATTTGAATCTTTACAGCTGTTTTGATTTGCTGTTACAGTGTGACCTGTTCCCATTACTTACACCTCTCTGCATTTATTTGCGCTCATTTTATGTTACCCTGTCTTCAAAGTGTCTGACGAAGCAGGATTTTCTCCCATGAAAGCTCATGCAATAAATAAAATTGTTAGTCTTTTAAGTGCTACAGGACTCCTTGTTTGTTTTAGTTCACTAAGGGTGCAGGTTTTCAGTGGGGGGAGGATGCCTTTTACCAGTTAGAGTCACTGGGGTGCTGGTCTAGTAACTCCCATTACCAGGGGGCTGGTGTTACAAGTGTGTATTGAGCCTGAAAACGTGATGGTTGATCCTGTCATCTGTTTTCAACTAAGTGTTAAGGATCCTTCATCATAGAGCCCCCAGGAGTACCATGAAATCTCATGCAATAAATAAATCTGTTAGTCTTTAAAAGTGCCACAAGACTCCTCGTTTGTTTTGATAAATTTGTTAGTCTTTAAAAGTGCCACGTGGCTCCTTGTTAACTTTAATATTAAATTTCTTTAACAATGAGAGTTTTAACGTAAGTACAGTGAGTCAGTAAGACTTTTTACCAACCTCCTATCATGTTGAAATATTCATTCTGCATCACCTACTCACCTTCTGTTATTTACCTGGCTAAGAGAAGTTAAACAGCATATAACACAAGAACTAAAGGCCACCTGATGAAATTAATAGGCAGCAGGTTTAAAACAAACCAAAAGGAGTACTTCTTCACCCATTGCATAGTGAACCTGTGGAGCATTTTGTCATTAGATGTTGTGAGGGCCACAAGTATTATTGGATTTTAAAAAATTAAATGAATTCATAAAGGATAGGTCCATCAGTGGCAAATAACTAAGATAGTCTGGTACACTATCCCCAGTTCTGGGTGTCCCTAATTCCCTGACTGCCAGAAACTGGGACTGAAAGACATCACTCAAAATTGTCCTATTCTGTTCATGCCCTCTGAAGCACCTGGCATTAGCCACTGCCAGAAGCCAGAATACTGGCTTAGATGGCTCAATTGGTCTGATCCTACTATGCCTGTTGTATAAATGAATAGCATTTTAAAGCATCCCCAAAAAGACTTTTACTTTATTTTGGGGCAACAGCTAAACACTTGTGGAAGCAAACAAACAAGGAGTCCTGTGGCACTTTTAAAGACTAACAATTTTATTTATTGCATGAGCTTTCATGGGTGAATTCCACTTTGTCAGACGCTAGAAATGTTTCCTTTCAGAGGTGAATTAAGGGGACTGGGGGCCCTGGGCTCCAGCCCCCCGTGTGCCAGCCCCACCTGGGACCCTGGCTCCCCACCAGTGGCCCCCCCTCCAGGACCCCCAGTCCCCCACTCTGGTTGGTCTGCCCCCATGGGGCGATAAGACCAACTGGCACATGGTGCAGCTTCCAGTGCAACCCTCCAGGGTCATGGACCCAGAGCGAAGCAACTAGTGTGCCAGCCCAGCCCACCCTGCGCCCAGGCACGGATTGGCCAGCCCAGGGGCAGGGTGGGAGCAGGGAGCAGGGAGCCCCCCTCCCCCTCCCCCCCCAAGTGCCAGCAGGGTGGAGGGTCCTCATGATGTAGGGGCCCCTGGGCACGGGCCCTGTAGGCCTGTGTGGTAATCCTCCCCGGTTCCATCTCTAGTATCTGACAAAGTGGGATTCATCCATGACAGCTATGCGATAAATAAAAGTGTTAGTCTTTAAAAGAGCCACAGGACTCCTTGTTTGTTTTGCTGAACAAGATTAACATGGTACCTTTCTAGAACTTGTCCTCTTGACCGAGGTTCTCTGTGGGGCAGGTGAAGAAGGAGAAAGTTGTCTCCTTCAGAAGAGTGACACTATAGTGAAGGTGCTGGCCTTTAAAAAAGATTCTTAAGTAGTGGTTCCCAACTTGTGGTTTGCAGACCCGGGGGGGGGGGGGCCACAGAGTGACTCCAGGGGGTCCGCGGACAAGCTGGGAGCTGGGACCAGACACCACTGGGGTCTCCGGTTGCCAGGGAAACTCAGGCTTCCAGCCAGCAGGGAGCTTCTCCAAGGCAGGGAGTTTTTAAAACTCCTGCTGTAGTAACCCTTGGGGAGGAAGGGGTTAACACTCTGGTCAGTGAGTCCCAGGACAGCCAATAGGAACAAAGTGCCGGTTTTTGAATTGTAACAGCAGCATCGCCTGTTCTTGTCTGGATGCAGCCGAGCTCCTGGAAGGATCAGGAGGAGGCCAGAGGGGCCTGAGGAAGAATCCAGCAACATCCTTACCAAAAATAAGTTAAGTTTGTTAGTGACCAGGCGTGGGTAGAACAGGGAATGTGTACTTAGACGCGGTCAGGGTATTTTCTTTGTTTTTGGCTTGTTTTTGGATTTCTCTGTGCTGAGCACATGTACCCCCTCCCCCTCCCCCTCCCCTGTAACTACCTAAGTTAAATCCCGGAGAAGCAACTCTCCGTGTTTTTTAGCTGTTCTTTTTAATTAAAGATTTTACCTTTTAAGTAAGCTCTGGTTCTGTGGCTTGAAAGGCAAGAAGTTTGTGTGCACGTACCTCAGACTGCACAGGCAGCTACTAAAAGGGATTGTGTTCCAGTTTCAGCTGATATTCCAGCTATGGTTCAGTCACTCTCCAGAGAGAGGAATAAAAGTGATCGCAAGTATCTCACAGGAAGAAATTCCCAAGTGCACCTTCCTGGGTTTCCAAGAGGATTTTTGCATTTGGGTGGTGGCAGCGATACCACTCCAAGGCCAGGAATTGGAGGCCTTGGAGAGTTTTAAGAGCAGGCTTTAAGACCAGTGGCTCTTCAGGCCTGTTGCAGGCCCCCACCTTCTGCACTCAGAGTGCCAGAGTGGGGAACAGCCTTGACACCCGCACTGAGCATTCATAGCATGCTCAAGGCGAGTAGCCTAGGAGGTAGCCAGGTGCCCCCAGCTCCAGTGGCCAGGTGGGGGAGAAAGGGGCCATGGGGAGGGTTGGACACAGGGGCGTCACTAGTGCTGGGCTTACAGGGAGCCCCAAATATCAGTGCTAGCCACGGGTCTGCCATGGCGGCACACTTAAAGCATGCAAGTCCCAAATATCCATGCCCAAGCACCAGATCTTTTTCTGAGCCAGGGGAGCTCCTGGTTGGGGATGGGGAACCAGTGAGGAGGGAGAGCAGAGAACAGGCTGGCAGGCGGGAAACACTCGGGGGGGAGGAGAGGGCCATGGCCACGGCAGCCCCCTCTCTCCAACAAGAGAACAGCATGGGCAACATTCTGCCCCATGCGGGCCACGTTCTGCACGCAGAGGTGCCTGGCTCCCCCCCAGGGGGCTGCAAACCTTTTT
Organism: Podocnemis expansa; assembly: GCA_007922195.1. Taxonomy (NCBI): domain Eukaryota; kingdom Metazoa; phylum Chordata; order Testudines; family Podocnemididae; genus Podocnemis; species Podocnemis expansa. The sequence continues at coordinate 21,891,357 of ML681990.1, forward strand.
TTTTCCTCAGAAAGGGTCCCCAGCCTTAAAAAGGTTGGGAACCCCTGCTCTCAAGGACAAGTCTGATTCCCACACAGAGGTAGGGTGGGGCAGGAGAGAGGAAGGGAACAGATGGACAAAGGTCAGACACAAACTTTGGTAGCGAAAGCTCCATGTTTCACAACACTAGCCATACACAGGAGCTGAACCCAAGATGACTGTGACCTTAGCCCAAAGACTACTTTGCAGTGGTAAAGAGACTGAAGCAAAGATCTGAATGTACTATTTATTATTTTGCCAAAATCTGAGTATTTCTCATGCTATTAAAGAAAGAATAATAGTGTTTTAGAATCCTTTGCAAACTGTCTGTGCATTTCATGTGTTAATTCTACCATGACAAAATAGTAAAGCAAGAATGGCTCACAGCTGAACTTCTGGGGGAGGATATGTTTTAAATTACAGGGAAAGTCTGAGTGGGTCATCAATGGCTGAGGGGTTGGGCAGGGGTCGATGTTTACATTAGTCAAGATGGTGTGCCTAGTAGAACATCTGTATCTCAGGGGTGCCCCAGATGCCCTAAGACAGCAGTACTGCCTTGAACTTTGAGCACTGCTTGGATACATTCAGTATCAGGTGTCTATGTGCTGCAGTGCATGATTGGCCAGAAACTTTCTTTAGCTTAGCCTGTCAGGACAGGGCTGGCAGCCAATGCCCCCTGGCCACCCTGTGGCTGTACATGTGGCCACAGCCCTGCCTCTCCCCAGTCTTCTCTTTTCCGCCTTCTGCTACGGTTACAGAACAGCCTGTTTCTTACTTTTGCAAGGGCCTGTCCGTCCGCTCTGTTTTATGAGCGTTTTCACTGGAAGATCTGTTTGCGGACATATCCAGCACTCCTACCAAGTCCTTCCAACGGAAACCCAAACCTGAGGGATAACTGCCAAGGAAGATATCTCAAAGGCCTAGGTGACCTTCACTGGGTGGATTATTCTCCATTTGCAGATCTTTAAATGAAGGACTCAGGAAGACAGGGAGCGAAGGCTGCATAATATTGCCCAACAATGGGCCCTGCAGCCGACACCGGGTATGTCTGCCACACCCAAGGATTCACCAGCACTGCGTGCTGAGCTGGCACCGTAGCTCTCTCAGCACCGCTCTCCACCTACGAATAAAAGCTGCTATCAGCCTCTAACTCGGCACCGCATGCTCGGTTGGCACCAGAGCCCTCTTGGCGCCACTTTCCAGCTATGAATGAAAGCCGCGATCAGCCTCTAACTTGGCACTGTGTGCTAGGCTGGCACTGGAGCCCCCTCAACGCTGCTCTCTGACTATGCACAAAAAGCCGCGATTGGCCCCTAACTCGGCACCACACGCTGGATTAGCACCAGAGCCCTCTCAGTGCCACTCTCTGGCTGTGAATAAACAGCCATGATCAGCATTTGGCTCAGCACCATCTTGGTGCCATGTGACCTTATCCCTGGTACCTCCTCTCCAAAGAAAAGGGCCACAGCATCTGAGCACCATGCGTTGGTGGCAGCACCTCAGGCCAGTTGGTACCAAGGCCCTCTCGCAGCCGCTCCCCAGTAGAGCACTGGTAAGCACTCTCTGTGTCAACTTCAGCGCTGATGTGTCGGTGCCACTCTGGCTCTCCCCTCCGGGGGGTGAGAGCCAGAGCCTATCATGGTGCCGTCCACACCGGAGGACTTTAAGCCAGTGGAGGCTCTTCAGCTCCTGAAATTGCTACTGGGCCATCAAAGCAAATGGTAAGTTTGCCTGCCTTTCACTTTACTCAGCAGTGGGGGGAGCTGCTCACTCCTTGGCCCAGCATCACTGTGGAACTGAGGGCTCCAACCCCTATGGCGCTGACACCTTGTCTCGGCACTGCAAGAAGGTCCAAAAGTGCATGCCATGGGCCCAGCCTCCTGCTGAAGGGTCCCCAGATCCAGGTTCTTCTCAGTACCACACTCGAAGTTGGTTACCTCCCACTGAGGCCTTGGAAAGGGAGTTCCAACTCAATACCACAACCCCAGGAGAGGACACCCCAGTACCAGAGTTGCTTCTTCCCCCAGCTAGAGTCATTAACCCAGGGTTAGGATCTTACAGAGAAGACCCTACCACACTTCAGCCCCTTCACCGGGTCACCGCCTACCTGGGGGTCAAGGTCACACCCCTTGAGGGGAACCAAGATGCCTTATTCAACCTGTAGTTTGCATCCCCTTCAGTCACCATTACGATCCCTCTTCATGCTTGTGTCCTTGACATCACTTGGACACACTGGCCTGAGCCACCCTGGTTTACCCCTGGGCTCCCAGGGGTCCAGGAGGTTTGACCTGCTGGGTCAAAGGCCTATTCAACTTCAGCCTTTCAGCTGAGAATTGCTAACCATCAGGCCTTGTTAAACAGATATTCCCTAGATCTGTGTAATGCTATGAAGGGTTTTAGCAGCTTCCTCCCATAAGAACACTTGACATATTAGGATGCCTTTGTCGAGGAAGGCACCTTGGCCTCATGCAAAGCCCTTACAGTGGCATCGGATGCCTCAGACATGGCCAGCTGCGGCTACGGCCGGGGCTGTGCTCCGAGTGCCCTCTACCAGGACTTACAGCAGTCCACATTAGACCTTCCCTTTCGAGGAATAGTCTCTCTGTGCCCTGGCCCACTGACTGATCTGCCGCCACTGTGACCCTCGGTCAGCCCTCAGAGCCCTGGGTATGCTTACTCCCCAGGTGCTTCAACGTTTGCCCAGCCCACTGCGGTCCCACGAACGCTTGGGATGAGTGCCCTCATGGTAGTCTCCCCCACCCACAAGCGAAATGGCTACCCTTTAGGGGCCCTTGGACTGCGGATTGATGGCCTCCTTTTCTCCCATTGAAGGTGATCAACTCCAATACGGTCGCCTCTCTCTCCATAAATCCAACCCTTGAACTAAAGGGCGGCACCCTAAATGGCTTATGTTAAACACCCCCTTGCAATCAGCCTCACCTCTTCCTCCTCTCCGGTAACAATGTGTCTCCCTCTTCCCTTACCACACCCTTCAAGTCAAGTAAGGGCCTGGCAACTGGAGAACTCTCCTCACATGTGATCAGTTCTAGTTGCATGTGCCCTTGCAGCCTTGGTGGAAATCCAGGGGAGATAGAGGTATGAGAAGGGGACACATGATGCCCCACCTCATCACACATGCTCTCGGCCCTTACCCAGGGCTACAGCCCGCTGGGACACATAGGGGAGGATACCCACTCCCCATCCTCGTACCCCGAGGCCCCTTCTTCCCCCCCCCCCCCCCCCCACCCAACCCTTCCCCAGTCAGGCACACTGGGATGGGTACGCTTCTGCTTTGCTGGCCCCAAGAGCATTTCTTATTCATGTTGGCCTGCAATGGATCTTGGGGGAAATTACTGTGGGATGGTGTACCCCACCTCCTAGGTGCTAGGTAAGAGGGTGAGCTCATACCTTCTTGTCATCTACCTTTTCCCTCCTCGCCTCCCCAGGCAGCCCCCTTTTGATTCTTCAGACTCATAGTAGGCCTGTCGCTTGAGGCATTCTTGTGCTCCACCGTAAGGGTTTTGCCTCTTCAACTCTCACCCCTCCTCCCCAAGGACATTCACCACATCTCATTGGTCTGTCTGCCCACGGGCAAACCTGACGTTTAGCCCTCTACTGTTACCCCCTCTGCTCTGGTGCCTCCCTTCAACCAGACAAGGGATGCGTTCAGTCAATAATCCCAGACAGCCATGTAGGAGCCTTAACCTTTCTATGGCATCTCCCCCTCCTCCCTAGAATCACAACGAGGGGAGATAGTAGGGGATAGAACTCTTAACTCCCATGGTTGTTCATACACCCGAGTAAGCCCGCTTGAGGACATGTGGTCGTTAGTTTCCCTGCAGGACTCTGGCTCCTGAGAGAATTTGCAAAATCCTTAGCAGGCTGGAAAGCCTGACACCTTATGGGTGATGCTTTTGTAATGTCCCCTCATGCCATGTGTTTCTTAGAGGACACACTGTCTTCCCTTTGTTTTTCCCTAACTAGGGGTTGCCTTATGTCCTCCTCCCCTCTCCCCAGGGTCTCTCTCTTCCCTTCTTCCACCAGGGACCTGCCCAAGCCTTACCCCTTCCAATATGTGGGGAGGTGCACCAATAACACTCCTCCCCTCTCGGAGTACGCATTATAGACTATGTCTGCCTTGCATCTTGGCTAAGTCATCGTCTTCTCTCCTCATCAGGAACTATGCAAGATCCCTCATAGTTGGCCCATTGCAGCTGGGACTCATGCTGCTAGAAATCAGTCAACTAGCTGTGGTAGGAAGGTTGACTGCCTCTCCATAAAAGTGAGAGTGAGAATATCAGGAGAGAGGAGAAGTGAGAATATAATGGGAGCCACATACTCCCTCCCCCAAGCACTGCAATTTTGCAGCTTGGGGGGGCATGACCCTTGGGGGAAACCTGACCTGTCTATAGAGATAGTTGGATACTCCTTCCCTTTACTCAGCACACTTCTCCCTTTGCGAGTCTGTATATTGGAAGAGTAGAGTGAGGGGGCAAGGGAGAGAAATGCGCACCCAGCCTTGAGGTTGTGTAAGCCCCTCCCAGAACCCCATGATGGTTTCTCACTGTCCCTGTCTCGGGTCATTCCCTGTTCCTTTGGCCGGGGATGACCTAACATGGGAATTCAATCATCTTTCCTCCAGTTTCTCTGTTTTCTCTTCCTGGTCATTTTAACATTCATGACCTCTGCCGTTTAGCTTCTCTCCTGCTGCTAGGATGGGTGTACCTAAGGGTCCCCCTTTTTCCTACTATAACCCGTGGAAGGGTCACCTCTAAAGAAGGGCCCTCCTGGGATCACCACGTCTTTGCTTACAACAACCTCCTTGACAGAGTGTCTCTGACACTTTAGGCCCCAGAGATGGGCCTGCCCAGTGTCTAGGCCTTATTCCAGGGCACTCCCCACCAGGCCCTCCATTCCCATGCATCAACGGATGGAGGGATGGGGTCCCCCACCTACTCCTTCCTCATTATTTTCTTCCTATGTTATCTTTCATATGGAAGTGGGACGCCTTAGTTTAGGGCACCCCTTATCAATCCTGACCTTGGCATCTCCTGCCAGTATGTCAATGGGAAAGAACTTTTGTCTATCCCGTTTGCTTAAAGGGTGATGTGTTCCCTGCCCTGGTCTCGGTTAGTAACTTAACCCAGTTTACCCCCCTTTGAGGTTAGGGTGGCAAGGGCGGCAGTTATCCCACCTTTGCTCATTGCCTGCAGCTGTAGGAGCCTGTCGCTCTGGATCATGACTGCCTTTCTCAGAAGTCGATTCTGCTAGGGAAGGGCAACTCTCTTATTCTAGACGGTCCTGCTGGTGACAAGGATGCTCTTCGCTATTGTGATATAGCGGGTTCCCCGGTAATGAACTGGGACTGCCCTCTTGGAGTTCTGGTCTCCTGAAAGAGTGGCAAACGACCCCTCAGCACTTTCATGCACATCTTCTCTCGAAGATCTTGCACTTAGTGGCATGTCCGTAGGCGTTTGCCTAGTGACCCACTGCTTCTTCACCCAATTTTGGGTGCTGTGCTGTTTGTGGGTTGCCATGCTGATGGTGGATAAGGCTGTAACTCCACCAACCTTTCACAGTATGGCTAGCAGTCACCTGATACTGAATGTATGCAAGCAGCACTCGAAGAACGGTGGGTTACTTACCAGTAACTGTCCTTCCAGATGGGCTGCTGGGATTCATTCAGATCTCTCCCGCCATCCCTGCTGCCCAGTTAGAGATTAGTTGCAACTGGGGAGGGGCAGGACTGTGACCATATATACAGCCACGGGGGTGGCCAGGGGGCGTTGGCCACCTGCCCTGTCCTGACAGACTAAGGCTAAAGAAAGTTTCCGGCCAATTGTGCACTATGGCACGTAGACACCTGATACTGAATGAATCTGAGCAGCCCATCATGAAGGACAGTTACTGGTAAGTAACCCACTGGTCAGCAGCTGTACCCTCAGTCTGAATGGCAAAGAGGAGGCTGAATGGCTTGAGTGGATCTATGACAGATGTATACTGAAAGAATGGCCAGCTACTCTGGGCTGTGGAGAGTCACCATAGCAGAGAAACCTCCATGGCAGTTCTTACTTCAACTGGGAGCTGCATCAACTCCCAAGCCAGCTGAAATTCTAGAGGACTGGAACAAATGTGACAAAGCTGTGTTTGTTCTTCTCACCCATGGCTGCAGAAGCTATTCATCTCACTCCTTCCCAAATTTAATCTGACTCCATGGGATTGATTTTCTATTGAGGTAATATACAGAAAGGATAGCTGTTTGCTCCCTTGAAAATATTCAAGGATTCTGTATGTCGAGTGTGATGTTCCATGCGTGAAGGACTGTGCTCTTATCTTTTGTTTTCCCTTTGCACAGTTTTACTATTAAAATGATTTTAAAATACTGTGGGCAAAATCCTGTTTGCTTTATCCACACAAGGAGATCAGTGGGATTATTGGTGAGAGAAAAGCTAGCAAGATTTTGGCCCTGTTTCATTAGTTTTTAAAGAGCTTTGTGAAGAATTATCCAATCTGAATTTCTTACAATATTGAATGGCTTGCACTGTTTCCACCTTTGCTTTTAAGACTCCATGTGAAGCTATATCTTGGATAATCTCCCATAGCTATCAGTCATCATCTCTGGGTGATAAATTGAATCATTCTAAAGTAGCTCTTAACATATATCATTGAGCAGGAGCGTCGCTGACCCGGGAAAGGACCCGGGGCACTGGCCCTGCCCCCACCAGGAAGCCACGCCCCTGGCCAGAGCTGGGGCTGGGAGTGGCTGCAGTGGCCACGGGTGGCTAGGCCTGGGATCCGTGTGCCCAGCACCAGTGATGCCCCTGTCATTGAGGACTGGAGAGTTGTAAAATAAAATGGCTAGCCATCAAGGTTCATGAAAACTTGGAATGTTTCATTTTGTTGTCACCCTTTCACAAGTAAGTTGCCCAAAGCTTTAGAGAAATGAGGGCTAAAAGATCATCCTATTAGTTCTGGTTTCATTAAAATATCCCGTCCGGCATTTGTTTTCGTGAGCTCAGTGTAACAGTCTATTTCCCTACATAACCAGGTAACCTCCACCATATGAGATGAGCTTGTTTTCCTTTTAGAGGTCATTTAGTCTGCCATAATCATCCTTCTTAAACTGAGGGTAAATAGTGGGTTTTCTTTTTACTAAAAAGAAGTGGTAGCTTTCTGGAAAGTATTCCAATCCTCCCTAGTCCCCAAGGGGGAAGAAAATTAAGAATTTCAGTTGCCGGGGAGGAACCTACCTAAAAAAACAAGCAATCTTCTAGAAATTTCCTGCTGAGGAGTCCTCAGACACATTCCCATCATAGCTAACTCCTCCATCTGTGTCTCTAGAGAGGCATATTGGAGGGGAGCAGAGAAGATGGTTCCCAACCAGTGTATCGTGGCACACTGGTGTGCCGCAGGAACACCCAAAGTGTGCCGCGAGCATCCCTGAGAGCTGGAGTGAAAGTTAAAGTTCCCTCCCTGCTCAGCCCAGCCACCTAGGCTATGCAGGGCTGGGAAAAGGCAGGGGTTAAAGTAAGAGGGCATTCTGGCCCCCTAAAAATAGAGGAAGGCCCTAGAACGGGGAGTTCCAGGGGTCCCCCTAAAAATATCAGGAGCAGCCAGAATGCAGAGTTCCGGTGGCTCCATCTTAAACCTGGCTCTACCTTAGGCCCAACCAGCAGAGAGGGGCGGGAGGCTGGGAGAGTGAGAATCGCCTCCTGTAGGGTGGAGCAGCTTGTCAGCCAGCCTGCAAACAGCTCAAGTAAGGGCTTTGGGGGGGGAGGGCTGCTGGGGGTTGTGTTGGGCAGGTGTGTGTGTGTGTAGCAGAGGTGGGTGGGAGTGGCTGTGTAGCAGAGGGTGTGTAGCTGGGATTGTGGGGTGGCTGTTTTGGTGGGGGTGTAGGTATGAGGGGGCTGGAGGCCTAGTTCTGGCCCCTGTAGTGATGGGAGGGTCCATCACAGGAAGCAGGATTATGGGGGGGAGGGACAGGACCCACTGGGGTGTGAGGGAGCAACAGTGGGGTGAGTATTTGCTCTGGGTGGCAGGGGGCCACTGTGAAGAAAGGGGAATTGGGTGCTGCACCATGTTCCCTGCCCTACCTTCCCACTCCCCAGGTTCCCCCTGCCCCCCAAAGTCACTCCTGTTCTCCCTTCCTCTCTTGCCACCCTTGTGCTGTTCCTCACATGGCTGCCCTTGTCCTCTTTTGCCACCCTTGCCCTGTGGTGCTCCCCACACTCACTCCTACCACTGAACATGACTTCTGACCCCCCGTTTTGCCCCTCTGCTACACCACTACACCATATAGCAGCATTTCCCAAACATGGTGCCATGGTTCATGAATATTCAAAAGTAATTTAAGTTAATTTGCATATTTATGAGTGGGTTGTTTTTTTTTAATGCTGGTGTGCCTCGAAAAATGTGAAGGTATCAAGGTGTGCCATGGCAGACAAAAGGTTGGGAACCACTGGGCTAGAGTATACCATAACTGTTTCAGCTTTCCTTGGCTAATGTGTGGTCCTGAGGGAACGGCTCATGTGAGAGTGGTCTGAAGGCCACTCTAACTTGGGTTGGGCAAAAGAATTGGGGTCCTGTATCTGGTGGATAGCTTTCCAGTTAGTAGCCTCTCCTGCATAGTGCTGGAATAGTGCTTCTCTCCTAGGGCTACATGGAAAGTTCTTTTAGGGGTACATCAACTCATCTAGATAGCCACCTACTTTTACAACAGACTACATAAAAATTGCTAGTGAAGTCAGTACAACCTACATACAGACAACCTTTTGCTTACGCCTGCTACGTGCTACACACTACTATAAAATCAATATTTATATTCCAATTGATATATGGAAAAAAATTAGGAAATAAGCACTCTTCAGTAGTAGTTTGCTGTGACACTTGTGGTTTGTCTGACTTTTGCAAGCAACCTGGTGGTGATATGTAACATAAATCAGACTCCTCAGAAGGAGTACAGTAGCCTGGGAAGGCTGAGTATCACTGCCCTGGAGGAGTGTCTTCTCTGTTCCCATCTCCTCTAGGCTCAAGTCAAGCACCTCTCCTGGTGCAACCCTGTTCTGCAATGCACCTGATAGCTGGTAAAGCGCTGCTGAGCAGCTGCTGCAGGGAAAGAACTGACAGCAACAGTCCCTAGCAAGCTGTCACAAGAGACCAGAGGGAGACGCAATGATTTAACCACTTCAATTTAAAAATCACAAGGTGTAGATTGGGGAGGACAGCTCCTGTTCACAACCAAATACCGATTTTCTATGGTCACAAGTTATCCCATCCGACTAGCTGGACGCCACTGATTTAAACTCTTTAGGTGTAGACCCCCTTTTGGTTGTTAGCAATGAAAAATTAAACAAGTCTATATCAGTCTGTTCTGTTTGCTAACTGTAGGTTTCATTCATCCCCCCTTTTGTTCCTCATAAAACCACCTTCTCTCAAAGACCCTACACCCTCATGCCTATGTATAACTAAAAGATGTTTTACTTGTACATTAACATTATTCCAAATAGTTTGGAGCATACTGTCAAGACTGCATCTCTCACAACTGTTCTAGGTAAGTAATGTTTAAATCTGTTGTGTTTGCATTTAGAGCGTTAATCAAGCTGGAACTAAAATAACTTTTGTTCTTATTGTTAAAGTAAGGTGAGAGCCCTCTCCCCAGATAAAAGACACCAATGGGAATTCCTGGTTACATCCATCAACAAGATTTCAGGAAAAAGTTGACTGACTTGCTACAGATTGGTGATTAGTAAATGTGTATTGTCCCTGTTAGATACAATTTGTTGTATGCTTTCCCCTAGCGGAACAAAAGAAATGCTTGTAGGCAATGGGACTCTCCTGGGTTAGATGCAGCTTGGAAAGCTGCTGTTACTAAGGCAGAACAGTACAGCAACTATTCCCTTTGTGGAAACCTGGTGAATTTCTAATGTAGGACTAGCTGTACTAATAAAACAGAGCTTGTGCATACTATTGTTCTGTTAATTTGAAACTCTGCTGAAACTGTAGGACATTAACGTCCCTTGATACTGATACCTACAGCATGAAGAAAAAGTGCACAATGTATCTGCCTCATTACTAAACCTCAGCAGAATTCACAAACTAGGTATTCCCTAGATTTGGCAAAAGACAGGTGGTGACAGGGCTGCTGTCTCTCTTAAACCCGCTGGTTAGAGTGTCACCTGGGTTGTGGCAGACCTAGATTCAACTTCTGTCTTTCCCTGATGTGGAGCAGTGCAAGCCACTCAGTATTGCAAAAACCGGACCCAGGTCTCCTATATGCCAGGAAAATGATCTATCCACTGGGTTATGAGGCATTCTAGGTTGGATTTCTCTCATTCCCTTCTGTTCCACTGCATATAAATAATTAAATATTCAGTGGAGAAGTGACTTGGGCCTAGTGAAGGAATATAAATGCTTCCCCTCTGCTAAGAATGTGCTACAGGCACAGTGCCATTTGACAAAAATTACTGCGTTGCTGTTAGTTGTTATGGATTTTAGGCCACCATTGCAGAATACAGTCGGAGTGCTGACTGAAAGATTGCGTATACTAGATTTAAACTTCTCTATACTCCAGTGCTGGCAATGTGCATTTATGTTCAGTGTTGTATATTAAAATCCTAAATAAAGCCCCCCAAATTATAAATTTATATACTTTAAGATCAGAAAAGGGGAGTTCTTGCTTCTGTTACAGCTGCCGTGTTCTAATATTCAGACTCCATTAGGATGAATGACACATTTGCCTGAAGAAACAGGAAAATGTGTTCTGTCAAATGTAGTTAGAAAAGAAATAATTGTAGAGAGAAGTTGTAGAGAAAGCTTTGTCAAGATCTCTGATAATAAAGTCATTAAAAGTGCTATCGCTATATTAAGAATGTCTAATTCTATTCCCAAGGAAAAGCCATTCTTTTCCAAGCTCACATAGATCACTGGAGAAGAAAAATATCTGTAGGAAGCTGGCTATTCCAGCTGATGTGAGAATGTTGTTAATCTCAACATTAAAATAAACTGCTTAGCTGGTATTTGCTGTTCACATTTACTCTAAAAACTAAATAGCTTAATTTGGATGGAAAAGAACTCTGTTGGCTGTGCTTGGAAAGCAGGCTCTGTAATAGCCTAAAACACCTGCTGGCAACTACACAAGCATTCACATGGCTGTTAAGTACTGTACAAAATGACAGCCTGTAGCTTTGTGGGGAATAGAGGTAATAGAAAAATATTTGGGTTACTGTCAGAATGGGATGCAAACACTGAAACTGAACTCTAAGCAGACTAAAACAGACACTTTTCCTCATTCTGAACATTCAGCAAAATGCAGCTGTTAATTAAAATTAAAAAATGTAATTAAAAAGTGTCAATTAGCATGACTCCAGGCTGTGATGTTGAAAATATTTGCTCAAAATAAATATTGAAAATATTTTATCCTATGGAGTGTTATTAACCTTACGTTACTGGTATCAGATTCATATACTAATATTTCTGACAACCATATTGCTTTTAATACCATGTGAGATAGAAACTAGCTAATCACCCTACCCTGTAATAGCTTGTACTTTATCTGGGGCTAATTCTTTCCAATCTCAGATCTTCCCATCCTTGATAGAAAGCAGCCAAGCAGCACTGAAAGCATTTGAAGCTCCTTGAAAATTATTTTCTGCCCATTCCCTTCTGGCCTGTCCCTTTTCCCAAGTCAGCCAGGAACAGGAGCCTCTCTACTTTTTGATGTGTTGAACTTTGCCTTACTCCCCAGTATTTATTCTGCCCAGGACTCGAAATGGGGCGGGGAGGGTGCAGGGAGGTCATTGGGGGTGCTCACTCAATTGGTATAACTGTTACTAGCTGACACTTGGGGGGGGGGTGTTAGGGAAATCCCTGCATCCTTAAGGCTTTGCAGAATGGAGGCTGCGAGGATCCAGCCATCTTATTTTGTTCTGTGCAAAGTCCCTTGTGCTGAGGGCAGAAGTAGTTTTCAGGGGCTGGATGACTCACCGCCTACTTATTATTCTAATCCCTTGCAGGCAGCACTCTCCTAGCGGGCTGTTACACGGATATGAGATTTGGTAGCAATAATTCATGTTGCCTAATGTTCAGCGCTAGACTTGGCCGGCAAGCGGCTGGAAAGAAAGGCACATTTGGCTGCCAGAGCGTGAGCGCCCGCGTCTCCAGCCAGAGCAGCCAAGGCTGGCGCTCGCGCTCGCCTTTAGGGGGCTGCGAAACCCCCCCCCCCACCTACCCGTGCGGCTCCTTCCCCGCTTCTAGCAGTGCCTGCGCCGCCGGCCACGACGGGCGGGGATTCATTTGACCCCCGCAGGCAGCCGGGCGGGCATTTCCCTCAGTTTCCCACTCTGCCGCCCCGGTTGTCAGCTAGTAACAGCGCTGTGCCAATGGAGTGAGCCCCGCAGCCCCAGTCTGGGGGGTGGGCTGAGCCAGCCGCGCCGCCCTCGCCCCGCCCGTCTGAGGCGCGGGGAGCCGGAGCCGGAGCGGGCGGCATGTCGGCGGTGCGGAGAAAGTTGTGGGCCGAGTACCAGGCGGTGGGCTCCGGCCGGGGCAGCGGGCGCAGGAAGCGGCAGCGCTTCGTGGACAAGAACGGGCGCTGCAACGTGCAGCACGGCAACCTGGGCGGCGAGAGCAGCCGCTACCTCTCCGACCTCTTCACCACGCTGGTGGACCTCCGCTGGCGCTGGAACCTGCTCATCTTCCTGCTGACCTACACCGTGGCCTGGCTGGTCATGGCCTCCATGTGGTGGGGCATCGCCTACCTGCGGGGCGACCTGCAGCGGGTGCACGACGAGGGCTACCACCCCTGCGTGGCCAACGTGTACAACTTCCCCTCCGCCTTCCTCTTCTTCATCGAGACCGAGGCCACCATCGGCTACGGGCACCGCTACATCACCGAGCGCTGCCCCGAGGGCATCGTGCTCTTCCTCTTCCAGTCGCTGCTCGGCTCCATCGTGGACGCCTTCCTCATCGGCTGCATGTTCATCAAGATGTCCCAGCCCAAGAAGCGCGCCGAGACCCTCATGTTCAGCCGGGCCGCCGTCATCTCCCAGCGGGACGGCAAGCTCTGCCTCATGTTCCGGGTGGGCAACCTGCGCAACAGCCACATGGTCTCGGCCCAGATCCGCTGCAAGCTCATCAAGGTGGGAGAGGGCACGGCTGGCTCTGGCTCGCTGTTCTCCCCAGGCCTTGAAATTTTTTTGGGGGGGGGGGGTCACTAACGTTGATCCTAGCTGACAGCTGGCGGGCGTCGGGAAATTCAGAGCAGGGTGCAAGGGGGTGTTAGGGAAACCCCTGCTCTGGCTGGGGCCCGACCGGGAGAAGAGCCTCTGGAGGGGGCCCCTGTTAAATAACAGACGTGCTGAATAGCACTAGAGCAGCTGTCCAGCCCCCTGTGCCCCTCTGGTGCTGTGCCTCCCTTCAGAACCGCTTGCTTTTTATGGGATCCCTTGTAAAAGTAGGCAAATATCTGCTGTCCCCAGGAATACACGCACCCCTGGGCGAGTTGCAAAGAGGCAGCCGTCTTAGTCGAGTAAAGCAAAAAAAAAAAAGCAAGGAGTCGTGGCACTTACAGACTAACAGATTTAGTTATCGCCTGAGCTTTCTCACTGAGGCAGCCAGTGACTTAATCAACTCAGTGCCTTGCATGCTGACACTGCGAAAGACTAACCAATTTATTTGTGGCATGAGCTTTCCTGGCAGAAAATCCCGCTTCTTCAAAGCGGCTAGTGAAGTGGGATTTTCTCCCAGGCAAGCTCATGCCATGCATAAATTGATTAGTCTTTACAAGTGCCATAGGGCTCCTTGTTTTCTTTATCAAGTCAGTGTCACACAGCCCTGGCTCTTTTGGTCACTCTTTGCCTCAGCAGTATGTGCAGTGTTTCCAAATCAATGGCTGGGAGCAGGGGAAGTAGGTTTGGTCTTCAGAAAGCTGCTTTTTAATGGATTTAACCTGTTAACAAGCAGCCAGTGACCCACTAGTTCTGTAGTGCCCAAGACACAGAGGATGATGGTCCCCTTCCAGTTCTTTGTCCCCTTGGGATCTTGCCAGATTTTCACAGTGGTTGTTGACACATCAGTCTGACTTTGTTTAGACAGCCTCCCTCCTCCAGAGATGCACACCAGCGATTTTATGTAGCTGTAAATTATTTCTGTGTACTAGAGCCTAGTGCAGGGTGTTTGTTTGCTTGGGGAAAGGGGGCAGGTGAGAAGGACGTGGCAGCTCTAGAATATTCTGCTCAGAGGTGAAAAGGAAAGGGATGAAAACCTTACTTTGATCTGAGAGATTGCACGAGGTGACCACCACAGGCTGGTGATTGCAGAGCTGGTTGGTTTATTGGTTTTTAGTCTAAATACAAACGAATGCAACTTCATAAAATTTTCCAGGGAGCACATCTATGTTCATTTGTATGTTGTAAAACAGACTGAGAAATAAAATAGCTTGATTAAGGAAGATGTTAATCAGCAGCTACACAATTATCACTGGGAAATTCTGACAATGCCCGTCCAGATACCCACCCCCTAAGGAATTGAATCAATTGGTTGTATAGTGTCACTATATATAAATACATGCGACATGAGGGGTTTTTAAAATTTTTTTAAGAAAAACTCATTCTGCACTTGATGGTTGTGAGGGAGATGTGGACAGGCTCTGGTTATGAATGTGTCCATATGTCGATCATAAATTGCAACTAGGATTCAACTACAGTTTCATATCACAGCAGAGGATGAAATAATCAGGCAGGGTGCAGGTTAGTTGTTTACGCAAAATTAACTGCAAGCACCTAGCATCCCACAGCTTAGGGAAGGCAAATTCTGAAGGGGTAGCCATGTTAAAGTGCTGTTAAAAGGTAAGAAAATTTGAAGTGAAATCTATTCAGAAACTGGAGGCTGGCATTTAAGCACAGGTGTTCTCTCTGAAAGGCTGGGTTTCCCCTCTAGGACATAGGATGGGCTGGGAAACTGTTCAGAGGCAATAGGTAAACACGTACTAGTGATGGGAATTTAATAGAGAAGGGTAAAGCTTGAGATTTTGGCTTTATTTCTTATGTAAATTCTATGTGTTTGCTTTTCCTTACTATTTCCTCTGAACCTATGGTTTTGTTTTGTTTTTTCACATTAAATAATTTATTTGTTTATTTTTACCCAAATCAGGTCTCTGGTATGCAAACAGTGTGGAGTGTGTCTCCCAAACTGAACTCCTAATTCGCATCAGGTTTCACTTCTTCGGGCATGACAAACCAGAGGGAGGAAGAAAGTCTTCAGAGTCTGGTAGTTAACATTCAGGGAAACTGATTTGAGGGAGCTGAGGACCAGTTCAGTTAGTAGGGTCACCCTGTAAGAAATAACAAGGCGGGTTGTCGGAGCTCTAGCATAGCATTAAGCAGTGGCATACTGAGGGTCTCTGGCACCCAACAGCCAAGCCTATATTTGCCTCCCACTGCCTCCAGGCTGCACAAGGCAGGAGGTGTCCTGGTGCCGTGCCACACCACGCCCCCCCTCCCCCCCGCATCTACCTTGAGGAGGTGGGGGATCTGTATTTGTAGGGATGGGAGGCAGAAAGCTTGGGGTGTGCAAATGCAGGCTTGGCTCTGTTGTCTCCTCCCCCCCAACACTCTTACCCAGTGCACAGTGCTCTCACCAAATGCTCACTGTTCATGCAGGCGAGCTTTGCAGGTCCACTTTTGTTCTGTAGTTTTGCCCAGGAGGTGTTGTTAATATAGATAGTTCCTAATGGAAAATAAGTGCTTTTAATTGTTTGGGGTTTTTTAAGATGCAGAGCAGGGGCGTCACTGTGCTGGGGCCAGCAGGGCACAGGCCCTGGATCTTTGGCCAGCAGGACAGCCGTAAGGGGCCCGATTCAGCTCTGGGCCACTTCTGGGAAGTGGCAGCCACTCCAAGACAGCTCCTGCCACTTGTGCGAAGCTGTAGGAACCGTCTCCCTCTTCAAGCCTCTTGCAAGAGGCTTGGAGCAGGAGACAGTCTGTGCTGCTTTTTACAAGTGGCAGGAGCAGTCTTCAAACAGCAGCCGCTCTGAGACTGCTTCTGCCACTTTTTGCAAGCGGCAGGCACCGTCCCTGGCTCCAAGCATCTCACAAGAGGCTTGAAGAGGGTGATGGTCCCTGCAGCTCCGCACAAGCAGCAGGAGCCGTCTCAGAGCTGCTGCCCCTCAGAGACTGCTCCTGCTGTTTCTAAAAAGCAGCACAGACCATCTTTGTCTCCAAGCCTGTTGCAGGAGGCTGGAAGCTGGACTGGGCCCCTGTTGCTGCCAGCAAGTAGCAGCAGCCCAGTTGGGCCCCAGTGCAGTACCGGGGCTGCATGGCCGGGGGGGGGGGGTGCGGGTCCCGACCCCCCTCTAGTAATGCCTCTGATGCAGAGTCATATTTGAGGAATCAGGAAATGCTTTTCCCCTCTCTTCTCTCTTACTTGTCAGGTGGCAGCGGCCATTCACGTTGCATGCCACAAATGGGGGTGAGGAGTGAGATAGTGCAGGCTGGTCACAGCCACCTGCCCTGCTCTTCCTTCTTGGCTTCTTCAGGGGTGGAGGCTTCTTCAGGGCTGGAGGCAGTTTCATCCCCTCCAGCAGGAGACATGAGAGGGAACCCCACCCAAGTAGGTTCCATTCAGCCCTTAGCTACACCCTTGGCTTGTACTCTCCCTACTTACCACATTGCAGTGCTGGGGGACAAGCCCCATCCTAGCCAGCTAAAGGAACTTAAAAGTCCTGGCTGTGGCAACTGAACTGAGGTCCCCTATGCTCCGAGGGCAGGCAGCTGGTGCCAGTGAATCTAGGACAGCCTTTTCTCTGATGCTGTGAGTGACTGTTAGGGCAGCAGCAGCCCACTGGAGCACAGCTGAGTGAGGGTCCGCCTCGCACCCCCTCCCAGACTGGCACCTGGGGGACGTGCTCCCTCACATGGTATACTACTGGTATTAAGGCAGGGCTTGAGAAACGTAAGATTTTTTTAGCAGGGGCATTGCTGCCCCGGGGAAGGACCCAGGGCACTTGCCCAGGCTCCGCCCCTGGCCCACAGGCCCCCACCCCCAGGCAGCAGGCCATGTCCCCTGGCCAGGGACAGGGCCGGAAGCCACTGCAGGTGGCTGGGCCCTGCATCCCGAGCCGGGGCCGGGGCCGGAAGCGGCTGCGGGTGGCTGGGCCCAGCATTCCTGGCTGGGCCCGGGGCCAGGAGTGGCCACGGGCAGCTGGGCCCCGATCCCCGGCTGTGGTCGGGGCCAGGGCCAGGAGTGGCCTCCGCGGCTGCGGGCGGCTTAGCCCCGGATCTCCGGCCTGATTGGGCCACAGACTGTGGGGGGGGGGCCTGCCAGACCGGGGGCACCGGCGCTGGGATTCAGGCCATGTGCCCCATGTGCCCAGCACCAGCAATGCCCTTGTCTTTCAGTAGCCTGTTGCCAGGCTCCAGTGCAGAAATGTAATGGAGGAGCACCCTTTGGAGACCAAAACCAAAACTGCTGGTACCTGGCTATGAGCCAGTTTTACCACCTCTGTATTAAGGCAGCCAAAGCTGCAAGACAGACTCTGACAGAACCCATGGCTGAAGTGGGTGAAGTGAAAAAAAAAAAAAAGCCCCCAAAATTTCACTGTTTGTTGCTTGTAGGTGTTTGGAAATATAAAAATGATTAAAAACAGATATTTATAGTACTAGTGTATTGACTGTTACAGAGAATAAACCCCAAAGCCCCTCCGCTTTACACTTGGATCTAAGTTGTTTTGCATAGTAGGCAACTTTTATTCTGTTTTCTTGCCTAAGAGTGTTTTCTTAAAACACAAAAACAAAATGAAAGCGTACAACACTAAAGAAAGAGTCCGTCTCTGAGGAGCAGAGCCTGACCATTTCTGCAGATGAGTTTAATGCGACTTTGCATTTTTAAAACTATACTGAAATTCACAAAAGAGATTCCTTTAGGATGACTTTATCAGTAAACAAATATAAAACTAACCATTATGAAGGGGGGAAGCCTCTTGATTCTGACTTTCACTAAAGGATGAGCTGATACTCTTCTGTGAACTACAGTAAGCATATTTTATACAATTAATTTGACGGGATTAAAAGACAAACATTTTACTGTGCCATCCAGCTTTTTTGTTATCATTTGAAGGCATTCCCTAATTTGCTTGGCTAAACAAGAGAAGGAAAATTGCTATGGACTATTTTGATTATCAAATGTGAATTGTTGGATGGGTTAATAGTCGGTAATCAAAGGGGAGTTTCACTGAGTCTGTGGTGACATTAGACTCAGCAGTCTCCTGCTCTTCTACCTGCAGGAAACCTTTGTATCAAACTCATCTTTAGGCACATTCTCTAGTTCAGCAAGATCCAAAGGTGTAGCCGTGTTAGTCTAGTTCAGCAAAACAAACAAAGAGCCCTGTGGCACTTAAAGACGAACACATTTTATTTTCTGCATGAGCTTTCATGGGAGAAAAGCCCACTTCATCAGATGCTTTGAAAGCTCATGCAAAAAATAAATTTGTTCTTCTTTAAGTGCCACAGGACTCCTTGTTTGTTTCTCTGCTTTGGGAGTCAGACTTTGTATATCAACAAAAAAAGGCAAACTTCAATGTGTGTGCCATTTCAAAGCACTCTGCACTTAAGTAGGGATTAATGAATTTATTCTGCAAATTCAGTCAAAGGTCTGAATATAGTTGTTAGGAAACTTTCCTTGGAGCCTTGTGTCCAATTGTTTTGCAGTCTCAGCTACAGTAGCAGGGGCTTTTTCCCCATCTGGAAACCCGCTGACTTCCAAGTCTTGCTGGTAAAGCTTGTGTAGACTTGGTAGAATTTGATTTTTATCTTTTTGTCATTTTGATTGACAATATTATTCATTTTAAGGTTTTCTTTCTATTAGTCTGTAAATATTCAAAGTTGCAGGAAGTTAAGGGAGGTCAGAAAATTATTGAATGAGACACTGAGATTTAAAAAGTTAAAGCTTTATAAACTAGGTTTGGGAACAGAACTGTAAATGTGTGCCTTAAGCAACATTTGTTACAACATGTTGTATACACGTTAAAGTGAAACTCTAAAATTCTCAAGCAGCATTTTTCTTGATTTGCTTATCTGTAAGTTTCTGTGATGATTGATGGAAGTAATTTTTTTTGGTCACTTTGTGTGTGTTCACTGAGATGCCATTTATCGATAAAAATCTAATCCTTCCAAGCAGAGTATGTTACAGCTACCTTGCTTACATTCATCCCTTGGCAATTCCTTTTACAGAAAAAGGTATTCCCATGATTCCTGTTGGCATAAACATTGTCAGAATTACATTTTGATTAAATATTTTGTGTAGTTAAAAGAGAGGACAAATTATAGTATGGAAACCATTTGTACTTCAGACAGGTTTATTTATCAGGATGAGTTCCCACTGTGCTGGATGTGGCATAAAGTAAGAATAGTGTGTCTGCACCAAAGTGTTCATGAGCTAATAATTGATGGTATTAAGAAGGCTGAGGCATTTAATGCCTATTGTGCTTCAGTCTTCGTTGAATAGATTAAGGGTGACCAGATACTCAACATAAATAATACTAGGAAGGGGCAAGGATTGCAAACTGAAATAGGGAAATAATGTCTTAAAGAATATTTAGATATATATTGAGATGTATTCAAGTTGGCAGGGCCTGATGAAATTAATCATAGGGTACTTAAGGAACTGGCTGAAGCAACCTCAGAACTGTTAGCAATTGTGTTTGAGAAAGGATGAAGTCCCAGAGGACAGGAGAAAGGTCAAACAGAGCACCTGTCTTTAGAAAGGAGAACAAAGAGGCCCAGGGGAATTATAGACCAGTCAGCTTAACCTTGATACTGGGAAGAATGGATACTGGAACAGATTTATTAAACAATCAGTTTGTAAAACACCTAGAGCATAATAGGGTTCTAAGGAATAGCCAGCGTGAATTTGTGAAGAACAAATCATGCCAAACAAACCTATTTGCCCACCAGGAAAGTTATTCCACCTTCCCCAGCAGACTTGCCTGGATAGGAATCAGGGGATGGAGGCACAAGCTGCAAGATTTAGTTCTGGACATAAAACTCCCCAAAGTTTGGAATATTTACATGCATGCTTTTGTTAATTCACTCAAAAGGGTGGAGTCAGTCAGAAAATCCAAAACCAGGTTTGGATTCCAAATCCCTCTTAACCAGAGTCCTGTAGTGCTTGGCTAAGGTTTTGATTCTGGCCCTATTCTCATTTGTAGTTAACAGTGACTAGATGATTACATTCAAGCTGCTACAGGGAAGGATTCATTTATACTTCTTCATGATTGGTGAAGTCCATTAGAGACTCACAGGATGTGTGGGCAGAGATATTGCTGCTATTACCCAGCTAGGGTTTCCCATCAGCAAGAAAGGAGCTCTACATTGTGGATGGGACTTCATTAGAGATCTGCTGCTGGAGTCGACAGAGCAGAAGTGTTGGATCAGTGCATCCCCCAGCTATCTTGGTCATAAGTACAGCTGGTGTTTTCAGACCATTTCAGGAAAACTTGGCAATGTGGGGTGCGCATGCCCAAAGTTTCTGCCATGGCTTATATCTGCTGGAGGAGATACCTGACTGCTCCCCAGGGTGCAGGGCAGAGGCTAGAGGTTGGCTTGAGACCTACTGCCAACTTCTCAGGGAACTTGGCAGCTGGGTGTTGGGCTCCCTCATTAGACTGCAGAGACTCCTTTTTCAGGAGTGTCCACAGCACCTCTTCCCTGCACACAGCTGGCTCCTGTCTGCTCCCTCCCACCCCCAAGCACCTGGCTCTGACCCTCAGTGCCCATTACCTGTCCACCCTTCCTTGCACAGAGATGGCTCTAGCCTTCAGTGCCCAATATCTGTCCTGCATTATCCCCGCACAGCTGGCTTCTGACCCTTCCCCCTCAGCACATAGCTAGCTCAAAGTGTCTGGCTCACATCTCACTCCTGCACATAGCTGGACCTTGCCCAGCTGCGTACAGACTCAGTGAGGTTCCCTCACAGCTAAAGCCTCTCCCTAACCCTCCTGCATACTGCGTCCTTTCAGTTTCCTGTCTTGTGCTTTGTCTGTTCAAAGCCTTTTACCACCAGGGCCTAAAATGGTTAAGCCTGATGACAGAGTTAAAGAATGTGGCAAATATGTGCTACATGTGGACGGAGGGAAGTTATTGTGTACAATTTGCCACAAAATTCTTGACCATGTTAAAGAGGACTGCATGAAAGGTCCGCATTCTGTTGTAGCATTGGAAAAAAGAAGACAAAGGGCAGAGAGTGGTAACATGACAGCAACAAAGCAATACCTGTCAGGTACTGGTGTGCTTGCATGACAAAATGAAAATAAAAACTATGAGTAAAAGATGGTATGAGACTGGGTGGAAGCCTATTGCAATGCAAGTGTCCCACTAGAAAAAATTGATCTTTACAAAATGCAAGAATTCCTAAACAAGCACGTATGAAATGGGGGCTGTATCCCACAAGCAAGTACACTGAGGCTATTTTCCTCATATTGTTGAACTAAACAAGCAACAAGTGATCACTGAATGGAAAAATCAGCACATAGCCATACTTGTGGTTTGCTGCAAATATTCTAATGTGTATATTCTAATATAGTTAATTCAAGTTTCAGAAGATGTACCAGTTGCTGCCCACACATAGAAGCAGTGGAGTTAGACCATGTTATCTATGCTGCAGTTGCATAAGCTATTATAAAGACTCTTGTATAACATGAAATTGACTTTTCTAAGGTAGTGGCTTGTGTGACAGATAATGCAACCTATATGCAGGAGTCATTTGACGACAGCTTAACATGATGGATCCTGGCTGCTTCATCAGTGGTACCGTCCCATCCCCACAGTGAAGCCAGATGGAAGGAGACGAGGGAGGAGGATGCCTCCTTGCTGATCTCCTGTCCCCCTGTCTGCAGCAGGGAAACTGCATATGTTCTATAGTCCTGTGTGCTCCGCCTGGATCCCTAGGCACTAGGCAGCGACGCTCTTCTGCAGCCAGGAGGACTGCAGATCTGTGGCCTACCAAGGCTATGCAGCGCCCAGGAGGCCAAGTCACATTTGCCTTCTCCCTCACTTCATGTCCCACCCCCCTGCCCTGTGCAGCCCCTCCGCACGTAGCAGGAACGCTCCCAGTGGCTGGGACCCGTCCTGCTCTGTGTGGAGGGGCAGGGGGAACAGGGCCAGCCCACAGAATTTTGGCATCTGAGACGGGGAGCTCAAATGATGCCCCCATTCCTCCTTGTTTGGGCCAAAACTTTGAAATGTCTCAATTCTGCCTTCCTGTTCTACTCCTCTCATGGTACTGCTCTGCTGCCTACCCCAACAAAGGAGAACTAACAACTTAAAATGCCTCTTCTGTGTCATTGTGGAGCACAGATATGTTTTTATTAACTTCAGGTTGCAGAAGCTGCATTCTTCACCACTGGCAACTTACAGAAGTGTCAGACATCAGATTGATGCGCAGAGCAACAAAAGCATTTGGAAAGAGGGTGGTCATTTATTTGTGCATATATATTCCAGAACAGCCTTTGGAGTTGATCCTGCTGAAATGTATCTTGAAAGGGCTTTCAGTTTATCACCCAAATCACTTGCATCGATATTGCGCATGTCATCATGTGTCAACACTGTCTCTAGTGGCCAGCATTGCTGGTGTAGGTCTTTTTCAGGTACAGTGAGAAGTTTTGGAATATCATACAACATCCCAAATATACTGCTGTGTTCCTTGAACTTCATGAATGTACTTCAACTGACTGTTTTGCACAGTTTAGCACCTCGTTAAAGAATTCGACTTTGAATTGTTGTTTGGGGTCTCTTATGAGATTATCCCGTGCCTCATAATCAGAATGTCTTCTTCTTTGGTGACTCCTGTATTCTTCAATGGGTGGGAAAATAGCTTCATTGTGAAGTTCCTCTGCCAACTTCTGTGCACTCTTCAGAATGTTTTGAAATCTCTCATCTGACCAGTAAGACTGTAAGTATGACTTTGCTTTGTCCAGTTGTTCCATTGCTCCAGATATATCAAGGTCAACACCTTGGACTTTCTTACTTATGTTTATTTTGAACACTATGTCATGGCACAGCACTAAGCCACACAAGCTATGTCCACACCTACACGCTTGTTTCGATTTAAGTTAAATCAAAATAAGCTAATTTGAAATAAAATCATTAATTTGATTTAACTTAAATCGAATTAAGGAAAAGCACCAAATCAAAATAGCAAGTCCAGACACAGGACTTGCTATTTTGATTCAGGAGAGGGGCACCATGGGAGGTATGGCAAGATGGCCCCTAGAAGGACCATGCCCCCACCCAATATATAGAAAAAGGAAGGCACCCTGGGAAGGTGAAGGGCAAAAGTGTTATATTGAAATAATGGTTATTTTGAAATAACACATCCGAACAGCGCTATTTTGAAACAACCGTTTCGATTTAACGGCTATTTCGATTTCTTCCTAGGTTTTACTGTTTCAAAATAAGGTTTGTTGTTTTGAAATAAGGGAGCTCCTTATTTCAAAATAAGGAAACGTCATCTGGACACAACTTTTTAAAAATTGAAACAACAGTCATTGTTTCGATTTAAAAGCAACGTGTGGACGTAGCCACAGAAATTTGAAGTTATGTATGTTTTTGATAATTCCATTTCCATCTGCCACTGTTCTCCCACGAACAGTTCCTGCCATAGCATTGTTGTCTATGGTGGCAACTATGGCATCATCAGTCTTCCTAGTTTGGTGTTTGATAGTCTTTATTGCCTTCACTCTACTTTCCCATCGTATGGCAAATAAATCTGTTAGTCTTTAAGTGCCACAAGACTCCTTGCTTTTTTTGCTTTACTAGACTAACACGGCTACCCCTTTGGATCAGTGGTTTCAGTGTCAGAGAGGATGTTCCCAGATGTTGCTTCAAAATTTGCCATTGATGAGTTGATGCAGAGAAAAATAGATAGATGCTTTGAATTACACTGAAAAATTAGCAGCCTCACTAGAAGCTGGTGCTGCATCACTGGCCACCAAGTTCAATGAATGAGAACTGCATGGGACAAAAAAGGCTTGAGAGTTTAACTCTCAGATCCGTGTCTCCACTCCTCTCTTCTTTCCTCTCATGTTGGCACCATTATCATAGTCCTGACCTCTCATGTCAACTATCACAAGTTCCATATCTTACAGCTTTTTAAGAAGCACATGTGTCATGCCAGATCCTGTAGTATCATCAATGTCAATAAATTTTAGAAAATGTTCTCCCACAGTCACCATCGCAGGGACATTTTCACTATGTTCTTTTGTTACAAAGTGCACCATAAAAGTAATTTGTTCCACATAGCTGATGTCAGATGTGCAGTCCAGAATAACAGAGTAATATCTTGTTGACTTCAGATCTGCCATAATCTTCTGTTTGACTTTTATTGCCAGTAACTGTGTGATCTCATCTTGATTTATGTTTTCCAAGCTGTGTAGATTTCTTGGGTGGTGAATCTTTTTAGATGCTCTTGGAGTACAGCATCAAACTCTGCCATCAGCTCCACAATTTTAAGGAAGTTTCCATTGTTTGGCACATAACAGCTGATCTGAGGTGCCATGCAGTGCTAAGGTTTGCGTAGCAAGCATTCTCGCAATGGCAATAAGCCTTTTCAGAACATTTTGTTGGTAAAGAAACTCTGATGCAATCTTCTCTTGATGGTGATCATCTATGGTGGCCTTTAACCTTAGTCTCATCTCACGTTCTTTCTACCTATGGAATGCTCTCTGGTGATTTGCTGCCATCTCATGACATGCCAGATTTCTAGCCAGACATTTCCACCCCTTTGTTCCTGTAGAACCCAGTGTGGCTGGAACATTGAACTGGAAGAGTTTGCAACAAAAACAGTATGCAGCATTCTGGGGTTTTGAGTACATAAGCCGTGGCCTCTCCACTTTGTCACTGTTGGGGGTTTCATGCCAGTAATGTATTGGATGGAAACTTCTATTTTCATTGTTTTGGGGGAACATTTCACTTGCTGTGACCCATGCATACAAGGAAGTCCCTCAGGCTACTGCTCAAGTGGGTCCACAGTCCTGGATCATCTAGACTTAAGGAACTAAACTCAACAGTAGCTGTTTCTTGCGCCTCCACCACACTCTTCTCTGATCTACAGTTTTCTTCAGGAATGTGCATGGTTATGTCTAGTTGAGAAGGAGATATGGATGCTGCAGTAGCTGCCAGATCACCTGCTGTCTGACTAACTGGAAGATCAGGCATCTCCTCATACCTCACATCCTCACTGGGGCCAGAAGGCTCACTGGTAACACTTGTGTCTATGTATTTCAGGAGAAGTCCTTCCTGCTTAGAAAGAAAAGCTTCTTTTGCTTGTTTTCTTTTTCTGAATGCTGCTCCTGTTACTCCCTCTCACCTTCTCTCCTGCCTGCCTGTTATGTCTCTTGTGCCCTCCTTCCTCCAGCACAGCACTCCACCATCTCTGTGCATCTAGAGTAGAGAGAATACATATGCGCCAGCAGCAGACACAATTTTCTACACTCTGAGTCATAGTGGCTCCCCCCCGCCCCAGTCTGGCACCTGAGGTGGCTGCCTCAGTTCACCTCATGGTAAGGCCAGCCCTGGTCCTGGGGGAATGCAGAGGGTGGAGAGGGCATGAGGAATGAGAGGGTGGGGGAAGAGACAAATATGACAGCCCCCAGACAGCAGCTGCAGGGGGGCACTCAGGCTGCCTGCTTTTGAGGCCTGTCGGCTGTATCCACATCGTCCTGTCTCATGAGCCAGAAGCAGCAGAGCAGCTGTGCTACGGCCCCTGGTACTTTGGCGGGAGCAGGGCCAGAGGCTGTGCTGCTGTTCCTCCGCTGCCAGCATGGAGCAGCGTTCCTGGCTTCACTAGCTGCCCCTGGCTGGCTGCCCCTTCCTAGAGGGCAGACAGACGGGGTTGGGGCTGCTGCTTTTGGGGGTGGGGCCCTGGAGCATGTCTGTTCCACAGAGTTGGGGCTGCTCCGACCCCACCATCCCAGTGCTTGAACGGGCCCTCTCCAGGGCCTGGAGGCAAGGAGGCCTCCAATTCAGCGCTGGGGGGTCGGAAGGACAAACAGCCTGAACCCCATGGAACAGGGCCCCCAGCCCCGCCACCTAAAGCAGCAGTCCTGTGCCAGCTGCCCTCCACCCCCCTGGGGAAGGGCAACTGGCCAGGGGCAGACAGGGCAGCTGGGAATGCTGCTCCATATCAACAGTGGAGAGAGGGTGGTGTGGCCTCCCCCGGGTGCCAGGAGCCACAGCATGACTGCCCCGTCACCTCTGGCTTATGCAGTGGGAGGACAGGGCTAGGGCAAACAAGCCCTGAAAGCAGGCAGCCTGGGACAGGACCCCTTCAATTCAGCCCTGGTGCGGGGCTGCCCCCCCCCCCACACAGTGGGGGTCCATATGCCACAATGGCTTATTGGTGCTTCCCTCCCTTTGACTCCAATCCTCATTGCCAAGGGACGAGGAGGAGCACTTTGCTGTGCTCCCTATTGCAGCCAGGAGGAGGGGGATGCTGATTCCTGTCTCGCCTTGGCTTCAGCAAATAGCCTGAATTGTTTTTGTAGCCCTATGGCAACATGCTCTCCCTGAGTCCTTAGGCAGCAGCTCCCTTCTGCAGCCAGCATGAAGGGAGCTGGGGGCCACTTTGAAAGACCCTGCTTAAGGCTGCTTGGCTCCCAGGTGGTGGACCACACGGGTTTGGTATCGCTGGTCTGTGTGCTTTAATAAAAAAGCTGTTTTGAAAACCCCCACTCAGATGTCCTCATTTCAGAGATTACTTTATCAACCATGGAGATGAAAGCCTGACGTGATCTCTAGAACTGGTTATAAAAAGATGGAATACTTGGTTTACAGCCATAGATTTTCACTGCCATCACATGGAGTATTACAAGTGGTTTGTTGCTCTGGAAATGAAAGTGGAGGACATGACTGCCATTTTAGAGGAGCTAAGCGTTTTATTGCAGAGTGAATTGCTTATGGCAGATTTTAATTTTTATCTAAGCAGAAGCAATTCCACTTGTTCATGCACTACTTAAGTTTGAATCACAGTCATCGTTACCAACAGAAGTGTCCAGCATTGCATCTGATAAGCTGGCAATTCTTCAGTACAAAGGACAGAAGGCACTGGACAATCTCAAACATCATGTTTTTCAAAACTGTTCAGAGAAACTGCAGGGGTACTTAAATATGGACTAAAAGCCAGCATAGAGATGGTTTTCATGATGTGAGAGTCCCTGATGTCCAGCAAGTTTGTGTACTCTCCCACAGCTTCAGTGACTATGAACAGAGTAGTCTGTTACTGGGTTCTATAACCAGTAGTGACCGGGCAGTTTGCGTTAACATTGTAAATGAACTTCCTAACATCAATGAAATTTCTTTCTCCAGTTTTTGGAAATGCATGGACAAATGTTTGCCAAGACTTAGCGAAGTTGTTCTTACTGTTTTAGCTACCCTGTGTCATTCAGTTGGATGCTGAACACAGTTTCTTCAAACTTGGACAAATGCTAACCCCATAATGTTACTATATTTCAGTGAAAAGTATGAACACATGACCAAATGAGTTTAATGTGTCCTAAGCATGTGTCAATGAATATTTGTGTGCTGGTACAGGTGACATATAGGTATTTTCAATAAAACATTAGTTTAAGCAGAAATGTAATTATTCCAAATTTCCCTGTGCTTTTAAATTGTTGCATAAAACAATAAGCCAACTTTTATTTTAATTGTATAATATTGCATGAGAAGACTTTTTTGTGTTTTGTAGTGATGAATGATGATCACATAATACTTTTTTAATGTTCCAAAACTAACAATTTCAGTTGTAATTCTTTTTAAATGTCTATAAATATTGTAAGGTGGTCTATAGCTTTTGTGTGCTCTAAAGCAGGGGTTCTCAACTTTTGAAGTTTGCATGACACACCAGGGAGCCCCTGCCACCAAAGGTCCTCCCATTCTCAGTGGTAGGTTCAAGTGTCCCCACTGCCACTTCTGCTAGCCCCCGCCACTGCACAGAAGCACCCTCCCCCAACACTTTCATCCAAACGCTGCTGCTGGGAGCTCTGGGGTTAAAGGGCACTTGTTCACCTGCTGCCAAGCCTTAAAGGACCAGCAGGAAAGAAGCAACCCCCTCGCTCCCCAGTGTTTTTGGCCGTGCCTGGCTGAAAGCACATAGGGGTGGGGGGGACAGCTTTTTTTCCTGCTGGCCGTTTAAGACTCACGACTTTGAAGGATCATTAGGAAAAAGCAGCTCTCCTTCCCCCCAGCCCTTTTGGCAGCAGTTCTTTGCTGAAAGTGGTGGTGGGGGCAGTTTTTTGCTGTTGGCCCTGCAGCTTTAAAGAGCCAGGAGGAGAAAAGTGCCCTCCCAAGTGCTTTTGGCCAAGCACTACTGAAAGCTCATGGAGGCCTCTGATTTTCTTGTATTGGCCCTTTAAAATTGCAGGACCATCAGGAAAGAAGCATCCTGCTCCCCCAAAGCACTGCTGCTGAAAGTGTTGGGAGGGAGGGGGCTGCTTTTTTCATGATGGTCCTTAAGCTTCCACTTTAAAGGGCCAGCTGGAAATAAGCAGCCCTGGAGAGTTTTCAGCAGTGGCGCTTGGATGGAAGTTCCCTGCCGAAAGTGCTTAGGGCTGCTTTTCTGTTCTGTCCCTTTAAAAGCTGCTGGAGAAGCATCTTCTAAAGAGCCACAGCAGGGTGCTTTCCTGTCCCAACACACCGTTGCGCCATGACACACTTTTGTGTCGTGACACAGCAGTTGAGAACTGCTGCTCTAAAGGGTTACGTATTGCTCATGTTTGTCAATACATGTATTTTTTATTCATAATGCATATCTTGAATGTCTTAAATGATTACAAGTACTGAGGCATAAAAGTCAGAGTTGGTTACAAAAAAAATAGATAAATCATAAGCTAATACCTTTAAGTATCAAGCAAAGTGAACTTAAAAGCAAAAAGATTTTTCTCACCATAAGCTTACAACAGTCTGTACTGTCTGAAAACCTCTCAGCTGGGACCTGCCCTCTCCAGTTCAGTGGTGCTTTGTCTTTCACGCATTATAGCTGCCATGACTAGGGAAGATGATGCTAGAGAGGTGACTTGTGTGTGATATTAGCTCTGGCTGGAGTTTAGATCAGGAGAGCTCTGTTTACACAGAAAATCCCCAGTTGTCCCTTTGTCATTATGTAAAGTTCTTGTTCACACTCTTCTTCTTGTCAGAGAATGGCTGCTTAACTATGTGATAGTTCATAATAGTCCACGTGCTTACGCTTATACCTGGCTGTTTCCTGATCTCTGCTTCACCAGTAGAAAACCAGGTTCAGGATCTCCAAAGGGAAAGGCCACCAACAGAGGAGCCCGTCCCTCTTAAGAGACCTGTAGGGAGCCAACTCTGCTCAAAAAGTGGCTTATAAATAGGGCCAATGTTTTCCAGCAATGAAAACAGGGTCATTTTGGATTTTCAAAGATTTGTTTTAGAATTTTTTTCCGTAAGTTAATCCATT
This sequence comes from Podocnemis expansa, assembly GCA_007922195.1. Classification (NCBI taxonomy): domain Eukaryota; kingdom Metazoa; phylum Chordata; order Testudines; family Podocnemididae; genus Podocnemis; species Podocnemis expansa. The sequence goes on from ML681990.1 coordinate 21,920,835, forward strand.
TGTTTGTTGTTTTATCTAAACCAGTCTGTGTTTGTTTGAGAACTTACACTTGGGATAAGAGCCTGTGCCTATCACTTTCCTGTGATGAAATGACAGATTTTCTATGAGCTTGCATTATCCAATAGGGTGCTGAGCACTACAGAACACACATGGGGGGGACGGGGGGACAGGCTGGAACTGGGAACTGGACAGCAGCACCAGCCAGTACAATTCATAAGTAGCTTGGAGATCATTCAAGAAATGTATCTGGGAGTGATTTTTTGCATGCTAGAGGCTGCGTGAGAGCAGAACCTGAAGAGCTTGTTCTGATAGCAAAGCAATGAAGGTATCACAGATGGGAGAGTTGAGAGGACACAGCTGTTCAACAGTTTAGATTGCACCCTGGGTAATGTCACAACCAATGTTCCCTCTAATTGTTCATAGGCTGTGTGTGCAAAAATTTCTTTTGTGCAAATGTTCAGAAGCAGTGTCCAAATTTGTGCACACTCCAGTGAGTGTGCTCAAACTTGTGAGTGCAATGAAGCAAGTATGTCTGATGCAAATAATATCTAAATTTTATTTTGATATGGTGTTGGAAATGATGTTATAAATTACAAAACCTTATTTGAAACACACTGCTTGAAACTGTCTTCTTAAAGTAGCATAAAAATATTAGCACTGTTGAATTTTTTTGTATGCACTTTATTTTGTTGTGTGCACGAGCTTCACAACCTGTGTGCATGTGCATAGATGCACACCTTAGTGGGAACATAGGTCACAACCTGAGCCTTCTCAATAATGAAAGAGTAAGAATTTGAAAAAATCTGACTCAATGATCAGCTTCATCAGGAAGCTCCTTCTCTTAGTACTCTAGCCCTCTTTCTACATCTTTCTTGTGTTCAGGTCACCTGTAAACCAAGATGACCTGCCAAAACAAAGCTACAGAAGAGAGCATCCAGAACATTGCGTAGGGCCAAATTCTGAAAATTCTTAAGATAATTGGATAGGAGATGTGTGTACCTGATATTTCTAAAAAATATAGTACACTTAAACTTCCAAAAGTTCAGTTTTATGCCCACTAGAGGAGCAAAAGCTACCATGTGTGTCAGTTCAGCACATAAGGAGTTTAGCAGCTATAGGATAATGTATGTATTGTAGGTACATGCATTGAATTCCAACCCCAATGTTCATCGTTGTGCTGGTAAGGCAACCTCCAAAACCAGAAATTTCTGGAATCATGTTGTTGTGAAACCATGCTAATAAACTGATAAAGGCCCAAATCCTCAATTGTGACTAAAGTGTGATTGGTGCAGCTCTGAAGGAAGACTGCTTTGCAGTTCGGTGTTCCCCTCCATAATAGCGTAGAGGTGCAATTCATAAGTCTCCTAAATATGTGCAGAGTATCCTGAAGTTTTTTGTAATGTTTTCCAACTATCCCTTGCTCCAGAAGGCAGCTGTGGCTCACACAAGCACCCTGGTTGCACTCTTATCACAAGCCACACTCTTTGCTCCAGTTCTGGGGTGGTTGGAGGGTTGGTGTGGACTCTACAGTGCCTCTACACCACCAGAGGTACCCCATGTGTGGGACCCATTTGTATTTTGTAAGCCAGTTTTTGCCAACTTTGCTTTGATGGAATAATACAAGGCTGTCTCAATGCAGCAGAGCATAAAATCTTGTATCTGTGCCTCCCTGAATTATTTCCAAAGGGGTAGCTGTGTTAGTCTAGTTCAGCAAAACAAACAAGTAGTCCCATGGCACTTTTAGAGACTATCAAATTTATTTATCACATGACCTATCGTGGGAGAAGATCCCACTTTGTCAGATGCTTTGAAGCTCATGCAATAAATAAATTTGTTAGTCTTTAAAAGTGCCATGGGACTCCTTGTTTGTTTCCCTTGAATTATGTTTTCTGAAGTATAATATATTAACTCCTGTAAATCATGGACCCTTGGTGCATTTAGCCATAACTCAGTGCCGTGTTGTATTCTCATTGTACCAGAAAATGCACTAAGTTACTTAAATAATCCTTTGCTGCTTGCAATTTATGCTCTTCCAATAGTGCTTTGTACAATCATGCTGACAGCTGATCTTGCTTCTTGTCTTCTGCACCTGATTAGGCAGGTCTTTAATTGTCAGAATTAAGCAATGCTGAGAGATATCCTTTATCACACTTGTATACTTCTGTGGAAACCCATATTTAACCAGTGAATACAGTGTTTCCATATGCAGCTTCACTGAAGGCTGGGTAGTCCTGAAAGCTTTGCTGTTTTTAAAAAAGTATCAGTCCATTTCTGAATTATTATTACAGAGAATTCTTTCTTGGATAACTGGCTGGTGATAGTTTCTCACATGCTAAGGTTTTAACTGATCACCATATTTGGGGACTGTAAGGAATCACCCCCCTGGGCAGATTGTCTAGAGCTCTGGGCAGGGGCATCACTGCCGCTGGGCCCACAGGGCTCATGTCCTGCATCTCCCTGGGCTGCCCCCTGCCCTGCCTCTGCAAGTGATTTGGGGATGAGGGCGGTCACTCGCCAGCAGCGGCAGGAGCTTGTTCCAGGCAGGCTGCCAGCAGCTGGCAGCGGCAGGAGCTGGATCTGGGCTGGAGCTGCCTGCCATGCCTGGCTGGCAGCGGCAGGAGCTGGATTGGGCCTGCCTGGGCCATCTGCCACTGGTTAGCAGCAGCTGGAGCTGGATTAGACTCCCGGGTGGGTCTGGGGGCAATGCCTGGGCCCTTTGTTTGAGGGCAGCAATACCCCTGGCTCTGGGGGTTTTTCATCTTCCCCCACAGCGTGGAGCACTGCTCACTTGCTGCTGGATTCTCTGTATCTTAAAGTCTTTATATCATGATCTGAGGATTTTAATAACTCAGTCATAGGTTAGAGGTTTATTGCAGGGAGGGGGGTGAGGTTTTGAGGGCTGCATTGTGCTGGAGGTCAGACTAGATCATACTGGTCCCTTCTGACCCTAGAGTCTATGAGTAAAGTGTAATACTTTATTGGATGTGTGTTCTGTGTCTCAGTGCACTCAGATTAAAAGGGTGCCATCGTACAGTGGTTGCTGATTACCTTTCTGTGGCATGTGGTGCTGCCTAGCAACGTTGCCAAATAGTACAATGCTGCTGGAATCAGACAGGACTGTCCTTAGGGCAGGCAAGAGGGGCAGCCATCCAGCCTGCACTGCTGCCCCCCATGCTGGGGACTGGGAAAACTGGCCAAAAGCAGCAGCCCAGTTCAGTGCTGCCAGTCTGCTCCCCCTCCCCCAGCTACACAAGCTGCTTTTGGCTCTGCGCTGGAGTAGCGGGGAGGGGGCGGGAAGCAGCGCGAGGCCTGTACTGCTACCCTCTCCCCCCCCGGCTGCGCTACGTTCTGCCCCCTCCCCGCTGTCTGGCACAGAGCCCAAGGCAATACACCTGGGGAGGGGGTGGACTGGCAGTGCTGAATCGGGCCATTGCTTTTTGCCAGCTCACCGGGTCCCCAGCAGGGGATGGCTGGAGCAGGGGCCTGACCCTCCCCTGGGCCAGCTGGCCCCACCCCTCCAGTGCCAAGGGGTGTGAGTGGGGGCCTCACAGAGGGCAATTCACCTGGGGACCTGCACCCTCCTAGGGACAACCCTGGGATCAGACAATGGTATTGTTATGGGTTGCAGTCACTTCTCTGAGTACTGCCTTACATTATTGGCATTGTGTTGCTCTCTCTTTAGCTCCCAGGGCCCACTGCATGCTGTCTGTTGACCCCTGCCAATCTTTTTTGGTTCAGTCATTTGGGCAGATGTCACAGTCCAAAAGCTCTTCCAGGGTATAACAGATTCAGAATAGAAATAGTTCCTTGCCCTTCAGGGCCAGTTATAAACTTATAGTAAACTTATTAATAAAAGTATAGTGAAGGCTGGAGTGTGCATTAAATATTTCTTCTGTATTTGGAAAGAAGTTGGATGATTATATCACAGTAATAATAACAAAATAATTTCCAACTAGCAGTAATGAGGGAGGATGTCAAACATCTGCAAAGATTTTGAACACTTACATCTGCAGGATCTAGAAAATTTACATCCAAGAACTTTAAAGCAATTGGCTGAGGAATTCTGACCAATTGATGTTGATTTTTAAAAAATATTGCCATACTGTGGAATTTCCTGATGACTGAAATAAGCTAATAATATGCCAATATTTTAAAATAAAAAGGTAAGTGAAATGACCTGTGCAACAATAAGACAGTGACCCTAGTACTGGTTGTGGGCAAAATCTTAAAATGCTCGATACAGGCTTCAATGCCAGTCAGGTGGTTTTATGGAATAGGTCTTTTCAAACCATTTTTTTATTTTTAAAGATTACTTGCGATTGATAAATTGACAAGAGTTCTGTAAGGCCTTTGCATTACTACCTCACAGCTTTTCAACTAAAAAAAGATAAGCATTTTACAAAATTATTGTGGTACATGTTAAAGCAGAGGTCAACAAAATTGCCACACAGCTGGGCACTCAGCTTCAAAGCAAGGTGCCTAGTTCGGACACCCTTTGCCACCGAACCTGTCCTCTTCCCTGTTGCTGAAATGTCATGGAATCCCTATAGGAGCTGGTGATTTTATTTCTTTTGTCACCAAAAGGGTGCTCCTTCACTGCATTGTCCCTAGGCTGCCTTCCTCCCTAGCAAAAATGTAGCAGAGGTGCACCCTCTAGTGACTAAAAATAAAAACAGCAGGCTCCTAAATTAAAAAAACAAAAAACCGAAACTCCATAAAGTTGGATCCTAGGTGCCAGTCTGCAGCTTTTAGTCACCGTGGTGACCTGGTGCCTGGGTTCTCTAGAGCCCTGTATTAAATGTATTAAAAATATGTAGCTGATAGGTCACAAAACAGGTGTTAATGAAGTGTTTGTAGTGGAATCCCACTGAGATTTGTTCTAGGCCCAATGCTAATCAATATCTTTATGAAAAGTATGAAAGAAAATATAAAATCACTGTTAGTAAAGTTTGCAGATGATGACAAAGTTTAATGGACTAGTAAATAATAGATTAGTTGTACAGAGTGATCTGATAGTGTCTCGTGTAAAATACTTGCATCTCTGTATGATGACACATGGAATTGCTGTTCAAATAGTAACATTATCAGAGATGCACATTTAAACCCTGTCACAACTTCATGATTTTTGTTTCGTATACTGGGAGCCTAACTATTTTTTCTTTTTAGTCCCGACAGACACCAGAAGGTGAATTCCTGCCGTTAGATCAATGTGAACTAGATGTTGGATTTGGAACTGGAGCTGACCAGCTATTTTTAGTTTCTCCTTTAACCATCTGTCATGAAATCAACACCAAAAGCCCCTTTTTTTGTCTCTCACAAAGATCACTAAGAAGCGAGCAATTTGAGATAGTTGTCATCCTTGAAGGAATTGTTGAAACTACTGGTAAGATTCTGAACAAAGTGAATGGTCTACATATCATAGTATTTTAATGTTAAGTTCCAAAGAAGTAGCCATATTAGTCCAGTTCAGCAAAACAAATAGAGAATCTGGTGGCACTTTTAAAGACTAACATTTATTTATCACATGAGCATTTTCTCCCATGAAAGCTCATACGATAAATATATTTGTTAGTCTTTTAAAGTGCCACCAGACTCCTTGTGAGGATTTTAATGTTGACACTCTCATTTTGTCTTTAATCCTAATATTTCTTGATGATCAGTGGTGTAATATTGTACCAAGGCAGCCATTCAGCATTCTGTTCTCCTGGAAAATTCTTATTGGTTGTTTCCACTGGTAAACTTGGAATAGATTTTGCATCTGGGGTTAAATGTTTTCATGATCAATTTACAAACTTGTATTAAAATACAGTGAAATATGAATCTGTGTCTTAACAGAGGCAAATAATATCATGTAACCTTTACAATAGCATACATAACAATATCAGAGACAGTTGTAATATATGTCAGCAATGATGTTTTGAAGTGTGTGTTGGTGAGAAAGAACTCAGCAGTCTTCAGAGCAGTGTATTAAGGAAACAAAAAGTTATTAATCTAGCTCTTCTTGCTCCTGGCACTCAAACTTTGTTTGAGAGCTCTCTAAGTTCAAGCCTGGAATACAATCCTCAGCCTTCCTACTCAGTTGAGTAATGGGGCTTTCAGACAACTTCCTAAGGTGACTTTCCGGAGATACTAGAACAGCCAAAGTAGCACACCAATACACTTAATCGGAAAGTACGCCCTGAAATTATGTTACCTACTTCACTTTTATCAGGGGTGTGCACAGGGGAGACAAGAATGGGTGCAGGCTCCTCCCTCCAGTAATCATCAGAGGCACAGCACTTTTCCAGCCCTGGTATGGGAGCAAAGGTGGCTTTTGGGTTAGGTGCCTGGCAGGCGCCGGCCTAGGGCCCCAAGCAGTAACGGCCCCTTCGCCTACTCCAAAAGCCATGTCTGCCTCTCATCCTGCATGATAGGTGGTGGGAAGCTGGGGCCGGGACTAGTGGTGGGGCAGTATTGGGGCCCCTGGCAGAGTGCCAGGACCAAAGGGGCTGGCTGTGGGAAGCTGGGGCCACGTGTGGGGGTTAGGGGTTCAGGGCACCAGGTAGGGTGCTGTGGTTGGGGGAGGTGTGGCCGAGGGGAGCTGGGGCTGTGAAGGAGGGCTGGGGCGGCTGGTGAGGATCCTGTAGTGGGCCCCACAATAAGCCTTTGCTTAGAGCCCCAAATAGCTTAAGGCTGCCTCTGGATGGGAGGGAAGAACTCAGTCTGGGGCCAGGGAGTGGGGAAAGCAAGCTCCTTCCAGTGCAGGGAAGCACAGACTGAGCCCCTTCAAAAGTGGACACATTTAAATTCCTGTGCACGCCCCTGCCTTTTATCATCATCGTAATTATAACCCCCTTCCCCTTTATTTAAAATATACTGGTTTGGTACAATAGCAAGACAGAGTTAATCAAATATTTGTAGAGGCAAATCTGACTAAGTAATTAGAAACCGTATCTCAGCTGTTATGAGACTGTCGCAGTTACCAGATGGAGCGACGCATTAGCTCAGCAGTTAGATGTAGGCTAGGATTGATTTTATTATGCAATCTTACCATATATTCTACTCCTACCATATGTTGATCTGTTCTTTCATTTTTATAATGTTAACGTTTCTGTCTGTCTTATGTAGGAATGACATGTCAGGCTAGGACCTCCTACACAGAAGATGAAGTTCTTTGGGGCCACAGATTCCTCCCAGTAATGTCACTAGAGGATGGTTTTTTTCGTGTCGATTACTCTCAGTTTCATGCCACCTTTGAAGTCCCCACTCCTCCTTACAGTGTTAAAGAACAGGAGGAAAACCTGTCTCTTCCATCTCCTTTGAACACACCTATTGGAGACAACAGAAACAGAAGAGAACACATCTGTTTACTTGACTGTACTGATATTTTGGAAGAAAAACCAAACAAGTTTCCTAATAAACTTCAGAAAATTAGTTCCAGAAAAGAAGGTCTTCAGAGAAGAGTTCTGAGAATGAGTTCCAGCAATGTAGAGAAAACTTGCAGTACTGGCGATCTCTTGAAAATTCACCAGATAAGTTCTGTGCCCAGCAGTGAAGATGGTGATGAAAGGATACAACTGAAGGCCTTTAGAATCAAATCAGAGTCCTTAACTCAGTCCACTGGAGATCTTGAGTTGCACCAAAAGCCTCAAGGTATGCTCACTTTAGGGACAAGACTAGAGGATAATCTGCCTGCCAAACTTCGAAAAATGAACTCTGATCGCCTCTCCTAAATAGCAGATGCAACAGGAGGAGTTGTTAATAAACTGCATTTTAGACTTCTGTCTTTCAGGATTATTTTGGAATTCTACTGTGATAATTTGGTTTTGCCAAGGTATTCTTTATAAATTACACAATTCAAAATTAATTAGCATTTTTCTATAATTATTCAAGTCAAATCTGATTTACGTAGCACAGTAACTGTGAAGGGTGCTGTACAGTTAGTTCATTGTGTCAGTTAAACTGGTGCCTCATTTAAAGATGTTTAACAGCAGCATAACCGTTTGGTCTAGTCTTCCACCCATTCAGTAGCCTTTCTGAAGAAACAAAGGGACAAAGTCTCAGCTATGTCTAAAGTGCACATAGTAATAGCTGGGTGGGAGAGGGTCCAACGGCAGCATAAAGCTATCCTTACACTGCCCTGATCCTAATGCAGCTATGTATAAAGCAAGTATTCTCCTCTTCACAGCTCCCCCCAACCTGCAGCATGATAGACTAGCCCTATGAGTGGTCTAATATGTCATCTCATAACATCCTTAAGGAACCAAAGGCATAAAAGGGGATTGGTGTTGCATTAAGATGGCCAAGGCTATTCTAATGGCCAGACTTTGTCAGCATACATTAGCCACACTGATAAAAGGATCTGGCCAAAGAAGTAGATAAAGTATAAAAACAAAAAGTATAAAAGTAAATATATAAAGCATATAAAAGTGTAAAACTTTTTTCTCAGAATATTAAAAGTTTAATCTGAAATTGATAAAATGTACTCATAAAACAGGTGGTGAGACAGTAGAAATATTGAAATAGGTATGTCACAAAATGCTACAGTCTTATGATACAAAAAGATAAGGCTTTTAAGGGGGTGAGTGACCAGCACTTTCTCAAACTCATGACTAAAAATTATATTTTGACTTACTGAATTTTAGAAAACAGTAAGAACTGGACTCAGTTTATTTTCTAAATATCATTAATTCCATAGTTATGGAATAATCAAGTGTTGCCTTCAGTTTCTATTCTAGAACTGTTATTCATCTTTCCCAGAGAGAAAAAGGACTTATTTCCAACCTGTAATGAGCAAACAAAATCATAATCATCTATTCAGTGAAATGATACTTCAGAGCACCTTAAAATAACAGAAGCAAATTCTGCTCTCTTATACTGATGCAATTTCACTGAAGCCAGGGGGCTGCAATAGTATGAGACCAGAACTTGGGCAAATTAAATAGTCACCACAGCACACTTGTGATAGAAAAAATGAAGCAGAGCTAAAGTGGTTTGCCCATTGTAACAACAGCGGAGGAAGTCCAAGTGAGAGTTAGAATTCAGGAGTTCCTGATTTTCCCCTCCTCTCCTGTGCTAATATTACTGAACCAATATGCTGTACAATCCTGGATTTTTTTACAAATATGAACTCTACAAAATATACACAAGTTGAAGTCTATCTTTTCATATATTTCTGAAATTTACAAATGTTGATATTCTGATAGGGGACTCTGAGGCCCTTTTAATTCTTGGTTTCAGATTACAAATCCTCTTTCAGAACAGTAAAACTAACACTGGAAAATTTATATAAAAATAAAACTACACCCACCTTTAACATCAATCTTCCTGGAATAAGACAGTGGAATGTTTTAAGAAAAAGGATAAAGGTCGCGATATACAGCTTTATTTTTCATGTTTTGAATTTAATAAAGCAGAATCCAAGAAGGGATGGAAATGGCCAAAAGTATTCTTTTGAGTTTACTGACCAGTCTAAGAGGGGAAACTGAGGCTGGCTGCCTCAGTGTGTGATCTTAGGGTATGAAGGCACACAGCAGGTGGCTGCCAAGTTAGTGAGGAGTTGCATGTTACTACAATATTCCTTATTTCTAAAGAATGATTACGTTACAGACACTATGGGATTGATATGGTCCTCATTCAAATTTCCCTTTTTCAGTTATTAGGCCTTAGTAGCATTCAGGCTATGTCTACATCTACGAGCTTAGTTCGGAAGCAGTGCCTGGTTAGTTTGAACTAACTGCAACTTTTTAATTCTAACTTTTTAGTTTGAGCTAGCTGTGCTTTTTTAGTTCAAACTAACTTTTTAGTTTGAACTAAAAAGTGTGGCTAGTTTGAACTAAAAATACGTGGTTAGTTCGAACTAACCACTTAGGTCAAATTTACTTAGTTTGAACTAGTACAGCTACATTGTGCTAGTTCAAACTACTAAGTTTGAACTAACCATTCAAACTTAGTAGTTCAAACTAAAATATGTTTTAGTTCAAACTAGGCAAAGCCTAATATGGGCAGGGACCAAATTAGTCTGGGTTAAGCCTTCTTAATCCAGACTAATTTGCTAGTGTAGACATAGCTACAGAGACCAGTGTCAGTTGTAGGACAATAAAGTGAACTTAGCATATCTTTGATAATCAGAGTTCTGAGGCTGGAAACTAAGGCAATAAAGTCACTTTCTTGTTTAGACAAGGTGAAGGAGGAGATATGAGAATGGTATTCCCAGGAAGTGAGGAGGTGAAGGAGTATGGATAAGCCTTTGCTGAAGAAAGAGAAGGGGAAAGTCTTTAGTTCTGTAGGAATTCTTGAACAAGACACTAGAATTGCAACTCTGTACTATACGTTAGAGGGGAAAATTGATACAGGTATCATATAGGTAACTGAAAAATAAATTACTGTACATCAAATGATTTCTTTTCCTTGCATTGTATGGTCATTAGCCCGGATGTGCAGACCACATTTTATGAATTCTTACTACATTGCAGCTTGAGAGAACATTTAAAATAGATTTTTATAATGGAGAGAATCAGAAGAAAAGCCACTGCAACAGCTGGACATTTTCAGATGCCTTTTAAGAGGTGTGAAGAGCTTTACTAAGTCCTCCTTACTGTGGGAATAGGTCCTTACATTAAAGAAAAAGAAAAAAAAACCCTAGGAGCACAGACACATAAATACACAAGTCCTCTTAATTTTTCCTGTATTCTTATAAAAGGAATTAAACATCAAACTATAATTCTGTTAGTTGATCCCATGTAAAAATGTGATTTCTAAATAGAGGCATATAAGGAAAGTCTAAAAATTAAAACACAAAACACTAATTTGGACACACTGTACATACATAGTGAGACATGTATTTAATAACATAACTGTCCTGTCAAAGTATATACTGTTATAGAAACTACAACTTTTCAATGTACAAACTTGCTTATTTAAATTCTCTGGCTTAAAGGTTGCCTGCAGAAGGTAGTTTTAAAAATTAGGCTTGTCCCCCCCCCCCCTTTTTTTTCCACTTCTTTATAATGAGGTACACTAACTGGAGAAAGAATGTCCTTGGAGTTGGGATATAAACTTAAATAATTGTCTGTTGGTGATGGGAATCTGAGATTGGGTGGGCATAAATATTGAGAAGCAGCAGAATGGCACCTGTAGGTTCGCGGCCTATTGACCATTGTGGCCTCACATACAGCTGTGTGTGTATTACGCGGGCTGCATCCAGACAATAGATATACTTCCTGTATGGCCCTGAGGATGTTACAGTACGTGGGCCACAGTTCTGTGCTGATTGGGTTGCAACTAGCCTGTGGGCACAGGTTCAGAACCACTACGCTAGAGTGACTCTTCTCCCCTCCCTGTGATGAAAAAGGAGTCTAAAATATCATGACTGTAAAATTGTCTGTAAAAATACTTCAGCTCATTCAACTCCTGCTCATTTAATATCAGAAGGATTTATGGACTGTCAGCTTGTTTTGATGCGATCATGAAATCTTTTAATTTACATATTATTAGCCGTGTTGTTGTTGTTACATTCTCTGGCATTTGGACCCTGACTATATCTTGACCAAGAAATTTGGACCTTCACAAAATATAACTACCCCTGGATTATGCTAACAGAATGCATCCAAAAGGGCTTAAAAAACTGGTTTTCCAATTCTAGCCCTGCATACACCAGGTCACTGGTTTGATAAGTAAAACCTACATTGCTGAGGTTTATCTCTAGTATTGTTAAGAAAACAAACAAGCCTGTCCCTGTTACTGTTCTATGCTAGCTTTTATCTTATTGTATACAATAATTAGTGCCCTGTTAAATGTATTGATGTTTGTAAAATGTGTTTGTGTTTATCATGATAAGGACTTGAGATACCATACTGGAGATTGTTTCAGCGGCCTACCATCAGATTCTAAAAGTGTATAGACTTGGTGCTGTATATATATAGCCCTCCACCACCACCACCTTGCCCAACCCTGGACTTGTGTAACTATACAGATGCATAGTGAGGAGTCTGCATCACTGTATCTACTCCTGTTTTACATCTGTGCCAGTTTTCCTTAACTAAACAAGTTCTTAGATCCAATATTTCACAGATAAACAGTGGAAAAAGAAGAAAGTCCCAAGAGGCATAACTTAAAAAAAACCAAAAACCCTAAATTTTTTTTCTGTATAATTTTGTTGACATTATTTATTGGGTGCAGTTTTATAGGTATGTTATTCAATACGGCGATCCAGCAACTAAAGAACTGCATTTGTTGTGGATAGATTAAAATACTGAAAATCTCATCTGCTCTTATTAGCTAGAAGAGGCTAGGAACAAAAACGATAACTGTTGCAACTAATGTTGTAGCTGTACCCTGTGCTTAATCTGGAGAGCAGTTCTTTGCTGAGGAGATGTCTGAATTTAGAAACTGGTTGAACTATTGTAATCTCACTGCTTCAGAAATGTATGTGTTTTAATAAACATTTTGTTAAGGAAACGTTAGGGATTCTTCAGTTCTTCTGTATGGACTTAGTAATTGAGGTACAACTTTTGCCAGTAATAGGTGGGTCAGGGTGGCTTCTCTCTCTTTGGCATGGCTAGCACTTTCAACTACAGCCCAGTTCCCAACTTCCTGTAACCGGACTTCCTATAACTGTATAGTAAGCTGGCCAGCCAACCTTTTGCAAACAGCTGCATTCAAAGTGATTAAAATTCCTCGTACAAGTCTTACCAATCTGCTTTCTTTGTTTTCTTCCTTTTAGTGTGTTGTTTTAAGGTTGTCTGTTCAAAAATAACATATTTTTTTCATATTTGCAACTAATATTTATGTAACCATAAACTCTCACTTAAATGTTTTTAAGTTCTTCTTTGAGCGCTGCTCGGACACATTCAGTAATAGGTGTAACTGTGCCGCAGTGCACAATTGGTTGTAAGCTTTTTGCCCTAGCCTGTCAGGAGAGGGCTGGTCGCCCTCCCCGCCCCCCCCCCACCGCCCTGTGGCTATATATGTGGCTGCTGCCCAGCCCCTCCTCAGTTCCATTTTGTCCTCCTCAGCGACGGTTCGTGGAACAGCCCACTCCTTGCGATCGTGCAAGCAGCCTGTCTTCCTGGTTTATGAGCCGGCAGCTCAGTTGGGAAAACCTCTTTGTGGACATTGTTCCACAGAAGAGTGCTTCCTCTTCTGAGCATCTGCCAGAGCAGCAGCACCGCGCTCCTCTGCCACCTGCTATGCCAGAGTTTAAACCTTGCACTGCCTGTAGCAAGGCCTTCCTGTGGGACGACCCCCATGCAAAGTGCCTTCAGTGCCTGGGCAAAGCCCAGCTGGTCACATCCTGCTTCATCTGTCTGTCATTTAAGCCCAGGACAATAAGAGCCAGGGAGCAAAGGTGCCATGCATTAGCCTCAGGGCAAACACGGCAGCCCACACCCAAGGCTTCGGGGTCTCCTTGGGCACTGTGTGCCTCTTTGGCACCGGAGCCCTCCTAGCACTGCTCAGCGAGAGGCTGCCGAAAGGCTGGCTCGGTCCGATCCTGGTACCACGCCGATGGCACTGGTCCCGATCCCTCTCTCTGGGGTCACCAGGGGACCATGAGGAGTCAGTGCCGCTTCCTGCTACACCAGAGGCATTCGAGGCAGCAAAGGCGCTCTTCTTAGTGCCTACACCACCCTCCCGTTTCCCCCAAGAGGAGGAGCAAGCTGGCATTTGCTTCTAGGGCCTGGCCCCGCAAAGGGCACCGAACACCCTCGTTGGTCTCAGTCCTGAGCTCCCCAACTCCAGAACCCCCCACATGCCAAAGCCCGGGTGCCATTGAGCCTTCTCCCTGGCACTATATCACTTTGCTGTCGCCGGCACCGTCAGCATGGTCCCGAGGAGTTTCCCTTCCTTCGAGTCCGGAGTAGGGTGCCTCAAGAGGGTCTAAACAGCCCCGTCCTAGGCTCTCAGCATTGGCACTGTGTAGGTACCAGCCCCATGAATAGTCCCTGCAGGAGATCGTGTCAACCCCTCACGCTGCTGCGCAGCTTTTGGCGGCACCGGCACCTCCAGCATCGGCCACAACCTTAAACCCCATGCCATCCTCCTACATGGGAGACCTCATGGCGCACTTTGGTCTTCTGTGCTGTGTTGCTGCCCATACCGGGATGGAAGCTCAATTCCCTAAAGGGCCCACCGACACACTATTTGGGTCAGTGATTGCGTCCAGCAACCCTGTCACAGTCCCACTCCACGCCAGTGTGTGAGACCTCGCATTGTCAGGATTGTGCAGCCCGGGCTCTATTCCCCTGGTATCAGATACAGCGGGCCTAAAATATCAGATCCCAGGGACAGAGTTACCTTCCCTTATCCACCGCCCAGTACCATCTTGGGGCATGGCAGAGGCGGCGCTAGGCCCAGGCCAAATTCCCTGTGATCCCCTCCCAGCGTCAAGGGACACAAGGGAAGTAGAACATCTGGGGCAGCAAGTATACTCCTCCTCTGCCTTCCAGTTGCGTGCGGCCAACAACTAAGCCCTGGTGGGCAGATACATGACGTATGTGTGGGAGTCGATGAATAAATTTAGACACCTACTCCCACAGGAGGCTAGGGAGGATTACGACGCCTTCCTGGAGGAAGGCAGAATAGCATCTCAAGATCTTCGCCTTTTGGCTTGGGATGCAATAGACACAGCCTCTCGCACGATGGCCTTGGCTGTGATCCTCCGCCACGCAGCGTGGCTTAGGGAGGTGGGGATAGCCCCCCAGCCTCCCAACAGGTCATCTTTGACCTCCCCTTCAATGGAGAGGCCCTTTTCCTATCAGAGACCAAGGCCATTATTGCCAGCGCCCAAGACCCCCAGGAGGAGGTCAAGTACTTGGGCCTCCTCCCTTCAGGGGCCCCTGAACATCCTCCTGCTCAATAAGAGCTTTACACAGCCCTGATTCGCCCTTCTTAGCTGAATGGCCATGTTGTGGTGCTCTAGCCCCCCCCCCCCCCGGCCTGGTTCCACTTTTGGACAGGAGAGTTTCTGCCATCCTGGGCCCATACCCCTTCCTGCACAGCGGACCTCCACCCTCCACCAGAGGTTGGAACATCTCATTCTGGCTGTCGATTGTCGGTCTCTCCTTTAGACAGGGACCATGTACTACCCCGGGTCCCAACACACTCCCTCCTGTTACCCGGAGTAATGGATGTAAATCATACACAGAAAGTTCCTCTCCTCAAGGTGCCACCCATGAGTCCTCACTGGTTTTTTTCCTTTTCCACCCCATTGAGGTAAGCCCCCCCCCCACACCCACTGTCTCACTCAATGCGTCTCCACTCCCCTGTGGTACATAGGGGAGAGACCAGGGTGACTCCCATAAATTTTGGGTGGAACAGCATTATGCCTGTTGTAGTCCTAAGGGTCACTTCTTCTGGTATCTCTGTCATCACTTAGCTGAACATATGCTTGCTTAGCCTTGAGGGCCACACCTCCCGATCCCATGTGCCCCAACCCCACAGATCCAGAATAGTTTTATCCTTATCTGGGCTCTGGACCCTCATGCCGCTTATGAAGGCGTTCTCCATTCCTGCCTTTCGGTCCCCCAGCTACGGAACCCCAGTGACCCATAATATGACCCACATTTCAGCGGCGGCTGTCCAGTAGGTCTTGGGCCCTACTCATCTTTCTCAAACGGTCCACCCTCTGGGTCTTCGAGACAGGGTAATCCGCTGTCACCCTGCTTGGGCGCCAGCTCGGACCAACACTGGTTAGATGCCTGATATCTTGGACCTGACTTTTTGCACCCAGATCAAAGACCATTAGGGGTTATTACCCCCTTTCCCCAGCCTCAACCCCTGGCAGTTTATTTCCAGCTCGGGGCGAACACGCTTGGGTGTATCTCTTCTTGAGAGCACCTCTGGCCAGAACCCCCTGCTTTTCCCTTCCAAAGTTAAAAAGGTATCTCTTGTTTCTAGCGAAAAGGAGCTCTGCTTCCCCAATATCCTAGCCTGGGCCTCCTGACGGACTGTGGGCTTTTACTGGGCAGTCCTGGATACCCTGGGATCCTACGACCCAGAGCTTTGTCCCGTAGCACTCAGAAAGGTTTTGGTTGCTACAAGGGGATGGAAAGCGACCTAAGGCCACTCAGTGAGTACTCTAGTGTGTATGGGAACACCCTTAGTAGCCACATGCAAACTAACAGCATGGCCCCACTACCCCGGCCCAGCCCCCTCTCTACGTGTTGGGCCGGATAATCCAGGACCATCTGTCTCTTAATCTCCTCTCATGGGATGAACCCTTGTCCAACTCTGGTGGTCGGTTCCCCCCTGCTGCCACCCAGAGGCCTATTATTAATGTTTATTGTGAATATTGCCTTAAGTGGCTTCCAGAGCCTGTGCAGGTAGGCGTCTTCCAGTAGACTACCCATTGTTAGGGTACCCTATGGACTGGCCATCCCCCCCTCCCCTCAGCCAGGATGAAATTTCTGCCCAACTCAGGCCATCGAGCCTTGATTCTGACCCTCATGCCAGTGATGATATTCAATTAGAACAGTGGTCTAGGTGGGATTTTCCTGCTCCTCGTCTAGAGCCTCCTCATTGGCGGGCGCCCTCTCCCATCAGAGCACCTGCCCTCGCAACACCAGCATTACTGCAGTTATTCTTCATGGTATTTCCCACATGTTAGCCAGGAGTCTTACAAAGTTTCTGTTCTCCCAGGCTTTCTCTAGCAGAGTTAGCTCTTGGCATGCATAAGATTTTGGTGCCAGGTAGCCACGGGACCCCACAATGACGGCAGGAGTGTGTTGTCAGCCCCATACCTCAAATTCTAAGTGGTGACCTCTGATCTGGGCAAACCAGATGACCCTCGCCATTGGTCATCTACCATTCCTTTCAAAAAGAAAAAGAAAAAACAGAGACAGAAAGAAAAAAAAGAAAGTGAAGAAGAGGAGAGAGAGAAATTGGTCAAAGGGGGTAACTGGGGTACACCTCATCATGGTGACACACCCCAGGCCCACTTAGTCGGAGGGAGTCTTTCCCCTTCTGTCCACTACATCCTCGAGATCTCTCTCTCTCTCTTTCTCTCCTTTTGCATCCCTAGTACTGAGATTTTCAGGTTCTGTCCATTATGAAGCTGGGTGTGCCTCCATTAGGTGCACAGATCTATGGCCCCCATGGCATGAGTGCTGCAAATATGGGAAGTAGTATCAAGGCTGCGGGCTGCGGAGAAAGGTTTCTCCCCCATGGCCGAGTTCCCTTGTCTCGATGCCTTCGCCAAATCATTGATCATCAGGCATTGGTTGCTAGATGCTCCCTTTTAGATTGGTGTCATACCTTGAAATGCTTAACAGCTCCCTTCCACGAGAACACTGGGAAGGTTACAATATCTTCGCTGAAGACACCTTGGCCGCAGGTGACATCTTAATAATGCTGTAGCTTGCCCTGGACAGGGCCGGTTGCACCATTCTTAGAAGTGGGGAAAGCAGTCTTGTCTCTTTATGGCGTTCTAAGCCGGCCCCGTAAGCATCGTGTCCTATTCGCCAGTTGTCCCTGCCCATTTTCCCAACACCCTTTGCAGCTGGTCTAGGGGAAAGGGTGGGGTTTTTCTCTTCGTTTCCCCTTTTTCCCTCTTCCTAGCCTCTTGCAATATTTGGTATCCGCAGCTAGTAGGTCCGAGATCCGCTACCCTTTTTCCCGTAACCCTCACACTCCAATTGACACTAGTGCCAAAATACTGGACTGTTCTTCCTCAGCAGTTCCTTAATACCAACTGCTCAGATCCTTAGGCTGAGTTGCTTCCACGACTACGGCATCATAGGTACCTCCATTGGAAGTCTCACACTAGGAACATTAGGCCTTGCTGCCTTTTGCAGATCAGCAAGCTCTCCATTGCAGCAGGACTTGTTCTTTACCAGCCATTGCCTGGAAGCAGGATCTTAGCAGCCATTTACCTTGGCTAGGAGGGTCTCAGTGTTGAAGGCCCTTTTCCTCAGAAACCCCACGTATGAGGCTCTTCTTAGTAGGCCTTCTGTTCCCCACTGGGGTCAGATTCCCCAGCTCAGGTTCCTCCTTACCTGGTCCTTGGTTCCAAGGCCAACACTTTAGGTCCCTCCCGAGGACCTCGCTGGCTTGAGGCCAACTATCCTACATGGGAAAAGAAGTGCTGGAGGCGGACAGAGCCAACTCTGCCCACTGTCCTCGAGCATGGCTAGTAGTCACCTATCACTGAATGTATCCAAGCAGCGCTTGAAGAAGAACAGTGTGTTACTTACTGGTAACCATCCTTCTTCGAGATGGACTGCTCAGATTCATTCACAATCCTCCCACCATCCCTGCAACTGGAGTTGGTGAATTTCAGGGACTAAGGAGGGGCCAGGCAATGGCCACATATATAGCCATTGGGTGGCATGGGAGGCAGTGGCTGCCAGCCCTCTCCTGACAGGCTAGAGCAAAAAGTTTCTGACCAATTGTGTTCTGCAGCATGGATACACCTATTACTGAATGAATCTGAGGAGCCCCTCTCAAAAAAGGACGGTTACCTGTAAGTAACCCACCATTCCAAAGGAACAGCTGTGTTAGTCTAGTTCAGTAAAACAAACAAGTAGTCCTGTGGCACTTAAAGACTAACAAATGAAGTGGGATTTTCTCTCATAAAAGTTCATACAATATATAAATGTTAGTCTTTAAGTGGCACAGGATTTGTTGTTTGTTTTCAATGTTTTTGTGGATTTGCTATTAATGCAAGTTGTCACCTTGATAGCTCAGATGAAGGAAACCCTCTCTCTTATCTACAGGGTGATAGCAGTGGGATGAATTTCTCATACAGGCTTCCACACCAACATGTCTCAGCCATCATGTGAAAGGAAGCTTCCTAGATGGTTATCAAGGATCCACAGGATTGATGGTATGCTGCAGCTTTATAACAGTCTTTTGGAGAAACCTCTTCAATGTGCCAGCACCCACAATAGGTCTCACTCTTCTTTCAGAATAGGCCAGGGGTCTGCAACCTGCAGCTCCAGAGCCACATCTGGTTCTTTGACTGTCCCTTTGCAGCTCTGGGCTCTGGTCCCCTGATCCCCTGTAAACCCTGTGGGTGGCCCACTACTGGCTTTGGGCACCCCTGCCACCCAGGGACCCTGCAGGCAGCCCACTCCAGGCTCCCCCTGCCACAGGAGACCTTGCAGAGGGCCCACTCCTGATTCCAGGCTTCTCCACCACCATCGGGGACCCTGTGACAGCTGCCCTGGCTCAGCTCCCAGCTTCAAACACCAGGAGGCTACATCCATTACAGATCTCAAAACACTTGGTTACTGAAGGATGTTTTTAAAATGGATCTTCATGTCTTTTGGGTTGCTGACCCCTGGAATAGGCCATGTGACCTCACTAGTGCCTCAGACTGAACCTCTAGGCTTCAGCACTCCTGCGTAGCACTGTGAGCGCCATTCAATGAATCGAACTGAACTAGACTCCTTGCAGAAATGTATACACTCTTCAGGAATTAATGCAGTGCGTTAAATATTTTAAGTGACACTCAAACAATGTTTTCAAATCAGTAGGGTTTCTTAGTAACCTGGAACAGCATAGCAGGTCCTTAGGTTAGGCAAGAGAGATGACAGTTAAACCAATGCTGTGATGAGCCAACCAAACTATAATGGATGCTGTTCCTGGTTCTGTTCTCTACCCCTTCCTTTCATAGTCAGGTCTCAGGTGAGAGAGTTTCCTCTGGCACCAACATATGCCTCACCTCACACCTTCCACTCTTTCGTTTTTGAGCTTGAGGGTCACTGCTCAATTTGTCTGTGTTGATCTATGTGTCACTGGAGAGTGTTGTGTCACTGGATCACTAATTGATCTAGGTTGGTGTACTGTGGTATCTAAACTTCACCTCAGCCTGCTGAGATACTCTGACTAGAGGAGTGAGTAAAAAGGATCTCAGACGTTCAGGCAACGCATGATGGACAGGCTGTAGGTGAAGAGAATCCTTCTGTAGGCAGCCAGACAACAACCTGTGCCTGACAGGGGACCCACAGAGCAGGTAAGGCCCACAGCCTGTGCCTTCTCCAACCACCACCTGCCCCAAAACCAGCAAATCCTTATTCCTTTGTACTCCTGTTAAGTGATTTACCATTTGGTTTACTCTACAGGATCCATGTCCCCAAGTTGAAGAGATCTATACATGTTGGAAGTAGCCCAAGGCAGCAGACTTAGGCTTGCTATAGGGAGAACACTGGAGGAGTTGCTTCTTACAGGTCCCCAAGCTGGGACCCAGAGAGGGAGGGCCCACTTTCCTATTACACCTCCTCAAGGGCCAAGGTCCAGATTTGGTAAGAGTGCTGAAGATTTTCGGATTAAGCCCTAAAATATAATTGCATTTGCACTGATCCCTCAGACAGAGACAGACATTTCCAGGATCTCTATCAAGCTTTCTGAAAACTATGATACCAACCTGGAGAAGTAAAGAAATAGATTGACAGAGCCAGATGGGTACCCCGCAGTCAACTACTACAGAAAAGGCCCAAAAAAGGAAACAATAGAACGCCACTGGTCACCACATACAACCGTCAAGTCAGACCTCTACAACAGCTCATTAAGGACCTCCAGCCTATTTTAAAAGATGACCCCCTCACTCTCTCTAGCCTTGGGAGACCGACCTCGCTTCACCTACAGACAACCCCCGAACCTTAAACAGATGCTTACCAGCAACTACAGACCTAATGACAGAAACATTAAAGCAGGCACATATCCCTGCAACAAACCACGCTGCCAACTTTGTCCACATATGTGCACTAAAGACACCATCACAGGACCTAATCAAGCCAGCTATTCCATCAAAGGGTTCTTCACCTGCTCATCCACTAATGTGATTTATGCCATCATGTGCCGGAAATGCCCCACACCTTATACATTGGACAAACAGCACAGTCCCTACGCAGAAGAATAAATGCGCACAAAATTGACATCAGAAATCGCAACACACACACACACACACACACACAAAAAACAGTTGCTGAGACCTTCCATCTTCCTAATCACTCCACTGATGATTTGTTAATGGTGGTCATCAAGAAAATCAATGGGACATCAAGACTTCAAAGAGAAACAGCTGAAATTCAAATAATATGCAGATTAGATTGTGTGAAAGCAGGGCTGAATCGTGACTATGGATTCTTTTTACATTATAACAGGTAATTTGACTTCACCCTCCCTCTGTGTGCTGTTTCTTGGAGTTTGAATCCTTACAAATACTCTGATTTGCTGTTGTAGTATGACCTGTTCCCATGTCTTACACTCCCCTGCATTTATTTTCATCCAATTCTGTAAGTTCCCCCTCTTCAAAGCATCTGATGATGTGGGATTTTCTCCCATAAAAGCTCATGCAATCAATAAATCTGTTAGTTTTTAAGTGCCACCAGACTCCTTGCTTTTTTTTGCTTTACTAGACTAACACGGCTGTCCCTTTGGAACTTCATCTGTTGGTGGATGCTGGCCAACTGTGATCATGGCTGGGTGATTACTTCTTTACTTCTTCTCTGTGTTGTGTTGGCCAACACGCTTTTTCTCCTTGCCTGTTCTTCTGCCAGCTCCCTTCATAGTCATGTTCACCTGCACGTCCTGTGGTGACTGAGACATAAGTGTCCATAGCTCTCTCTGCACATGTATAACTGGGAAAAGACAGGACTTAAAAAGCTAAGCTGTCTGTAATCTGTGTCTATGAATGCAGCAGGCTCTGATGCAGTAAGAGAGTGTAATCTTGTCTTACCTTTTTGTTCCCTACACACTACCTTGTCTAGCTGGAGGTGTGCTCAATGACGTATCATCATGGTGTATTTTTAGGTCCTTTTGGTTGTGCAAAGGCCCTAGTTGGGAGTCGAAATATATTCCCCAGAATACTCTCTCCTCATTTCTTCCACTATCCTGTCCCTACTGCAGTATCCTTGTCCCCAGGATAAAAAATTACCTTACTAAATAATTGGTTTAAGTGTAATTCTGTGAATTGGTGGGAGTGGTCCCCTGACTACAAATGTTCATGAATATGTGTAAAAAGGATATGCGTGTACTAAGTGTTTTTTGCATCAGACCAGCCCCATTGTGGATTTGGAAAAGGCAATGTGGTCCTCCAGAGTTTGTGTCAATAGCCTTGAGAGTGTGAGCAGGGACATGCACTATCACAGTGGGCATCATTATAAGGTAGCACAATGAAACTACCTTCGCTGCCCCCTGGAGGATTTTTTCAGTTTGAGATTCAAAGAGAAGTGAGCCTTAACCATGTACAGATGACGAAACAAGCAGAGTTGAGGCTGATCAGTCACACCATGGAACAATACAAATCAGAAAATTTTCATTACATATAACTGGGATACTAAAGAATTGATCAGTCATGCTTATCATGCTGGCAAGCTGTTGCTAAGGAGTAAGGCTATATGGTAGAACCTGTTATAAACAGGAATGTTTGTAACTCTGGAGAATACATTATAATTGTTCTTTAAAAACTTTTACAAGCAAACATTTACTACAGCCTTGATACTTTACTAAGCAAAAGAGAAATGCTGCTATACCATTTTTCAGTCAATTTTTAACACTGTACAGCAGTGGTTCTCAACCACTGTATCAGGACACATTACTGCCACCACACAGTGATGTGTTATGGAGAGCTGAGGAAATGGCTGGATTTGGCCTACGGTGGGTGGGCTGGTATGTCCTGTAGGGTTGTGATATGCCACCAAGTGCGTCACGACCCACAGACAGTTGAGAACCACTGCTGTACAGTACTGTATTTGCTCTCTTTTTTTTTTTGGTTACTGTTGCCTTGATTACATACTTCTAGTTCCAAATTACATATGGTTGATAGATCAGTTCAGGACTCTGGTGTTCTTAACTCTGAGGTTCTGTTGTAATCTCTGGTTGGTTGAAGCTTTTCTAAACAATTGGTGGTGAAGAATTACGGGTTTTAGCACCTCTAATTCCAAGACATTTTTATAACTGTGCCACTTACATGTTAATCTACAGAGATGATTTCTTGGTGTACCCCATCAGAGCGGTTTTTATTGCATCACAGATGATAAAAGATGCAGGAAGCAGGGGCAGGTTCTTCAGTCTTCACTATTTCCTATACAATGATCCACATCTCCTGCAGGAGGGGAGAAATGCCAAGGTCTCTGCATGTGCCCTTTTGCCACATCCCTGTAGGGTCAAGGACATAAAAGGTCTGTGCTGGTACTGAGAAGGTGCTTGGATGGAGGAGTCACAAAAAGGAGTGAAGTTATGCATTGTGAGAGAAGTAGGATGGTCTTCTGTACTATATAGTTCTTGTGCTTCCTTCTACTGTGGAGTGGGGAGCCAGAAACATCTGGCCTGTAGGGGTGAGGGAGAAGCACAAGCTGCCAGAAGTGCCCTCAACCAGTGTAACACCTTACAGATAGAGCAGCAGCAGTTATGCTGCCATGGGGAGGAATCAACCTCACAGTGAGGGAGAAGGAAATGGAGATTATGAGGGGGGCATTCTCAGCAACTCAACCCCCCTCCAGTCAACTTCTCCTATATGTCCCCACTTCCCCCACTAAAACCACTTAATCTTTGCTCCCTTAGCCCTGGGTACTCACTCACACCTACTCTACCCCCAAGCCCCTAGCTAAAGCCCCCTAATCCCTATTGTTTCCCCACCCTGCACACCCACATCCCAACCCCTCCTCTAACCACTGGTTGAAGTATAATTTGAAGGGCTCTGGAACCCTCCTAATCTCTGGGCCCCCTTCCCGTATGGTCCGGGTTCTCTTCATGCAGGTGCAGGCAGCAGCCGAGGTAGGCATTTGCAACCACTTGTCAATACCATGTGCGTCGGTTATCAACAGGGCCAGCTCTACCATAAGGCCAGAAAGAGAAGTGGCTTTGGGTGATGCCTTGGGTGGACTGAAAAGCAGATGCTGCACTCCTGCTCCACCGGTCCCTTGAGCCAAAGACTGCACACTGGTATGGGCTCCACTCTGTTGCCCCGCCTCTGGGTTGGCCCACTCCACGTCTAGGTAGGAAGAGCCAGCCCCAGGGGAGGGGCAGGAAAGGGGAGGTTGGCCTCTGGGCTGGCTCTCCCCACCTCTCAGCTGGCTGTTCCCCAATCTGGGGGCAAGGTTTTTGTGTTAGGGTTAGCAGTCCCAGCCAGCCCCTAAGCTATGGCAGGGAGCTGTGCTGAGGCTGGGGGAGTTTTTAGATCTCCACTCCCCTTGCTGCTCAGGTGCATGCTGAGGGCAGTAGCTGTGTGGCCACACACACTGCAAGAAAGGTGGCAGCTCTGGGGACTGGCAGCCCTTGGCCAGGTAAGGGGGGAATCAACCCTGTGGGGTGGGGAGGATCGGGGATGGGGAGTCAGCACTTGGCAAGAAAATGGTGCAGTGGGTAGGTCAGAGGGGAAGGTCCAGTGGGGTCTTGGGGGGACCCAGCAGGTAGCAAAGAACTCAGTTTGGGGCCGAGTGCCCAGGGGAGATGGCATCTACTGGGATAGCAAAGGGAGTGGTTGGGGGGCAGCAACTTTCCCAGGACTTGAAATTAGGGGAGGTATGAGGCGTATTAGGGTGCTCACCAAATTGGTATAACACTGTTACTAGCTGCTAACTGGGGCAGGCTGGGAAATTCAGGGGGTCTAGGGGGGTATAAGGTGTGTTAGGGAAATCCCTGGCTGGGGGAGATGGCACCTGACTGGTTGGCAGGTTTGGGGGAGGGTTGGTGATTCAGCTGGGAGCCAGTGGGTAGGTTAACTTAAGAAATGGATCAGGGTCCCTGGGGAGCTGGCAGCCAGGTTGGGGGCAGGTAAAGTTTCTATTTGGTGTACTATTGTGTCTGCACCCCTTCATTTGTAGCTTGGAATAGAACCTAAGTCCATTGGGTCCCAGAGCAGTGATCTAGCCACCAGACCATGCTACCTTATAAAATTGATGGGGACAAATGGAGTTGCGGCTAGAGAGGGATGTAAAGGATAACAGAAAGGGGTTCTACAAGTATGTTAATAACAAGAAGAGGTTGGGTATGTCCACACACACTCCTTATTTCGAAACAACAGAGGTTGTTTCGAAATAAGGAGTGCCATGGCCACACGACGCACGGCCATTTCGAAAGAAGCAAACCGCTTCTTTCGAAATGGCCGTGGTCTTTGCGAAATAACTTAAACCTCGTTACCTGTCGAAACAGAGTTGTTTCGAAACAGAGGTTTCGAAACAGCCCTGTTCGGACATGTTGTTTCGGAACAAAGTGTTCCGAGACAACATGTGCCCCTCCTCCCAGGGTGCTAAGCACCCTGGGAGGAATGGCTGACCCCTCAGCA